>JAXCHB010000004.1:8692500-9892500 GCA_036926305.1 Uropetala carovei
GCGACGAGAGTAGTCGTGCTGCTGCAGCGGAATATCAGGCGGCGATACCCACATCGCAGGATTCCTCATCACACAACGTTTCCAAATGTGTACCGACGTTGGAGGGAGACTGGTACGTCCCCACGAGCGAATGCTGAACGTGCGAAACAGCGGCGTGAAAAAATGAACTTGTCGACTGTGCCGTGGAAACGACCAATGGAGGAACGCGTAGCAGCATGCTTGCAGGCACAGGGTGGCCAATGTGAACAGTAGATGTGAAAGTCATGCCCTTGTAATCATGTAAATTTGGGATATCACAGTAATTAACAGAACAATAAGATTACAATACAATATTTGGAAATGGTCATTTCATTGTAAGATGTACAGTAATGCTCAAATAACTCGATAACGCAGTCGAATTGACCCTTAGTATACATGACGTTTTTTGTTTAAAATAACCTCTAGAACACGCTCTTGAAGTTTGTCGGGTATGTCGCGGAACACCCTGTATATATATATAAATGCTTAAGGAAAAGGAAAGGTAATAATAAGGTAGCAACAAGGTGTTGGAGGAAGCCCAGTGGACACTTACCTAGATTGAAGAGCCGCTGGGGGTGCTGAGGACACACGAAAAACACAAAAGAACAAAAAAGACACAAAAATGGAGCTTTCGGGCTGAGGCCTTTCTTCAGCGACGGAGAAACATATACTTGGCTTCCTCCAACACCTTGTTGCTACCTTATATATATATATATATGGTAGTGTGTGTTCTTGTGTCCGCTCATAACGCCTGCTGAATTTTCAAATAAAATTCCAAAAGTTCGCCACTTGAACAGCGATGAATTAGTTAAGATAACGATCATAAGAGCACGACATGTTTGCTTATATCGTTACAATACAAAATCATAGCCGTCAAATTCTTGGCATGAAAGAAAAACAGGCAAAACTGCCAGGTCACGAATATGAATGCAGTTCGGCATTAGACACCTTCAGTAAATGTCCTAAAGCCACAAAAAATCATCCAGATATGCGACGTCCATTTTTATGAAGATGGAGTCAATGAAAACATAATAGTGTTACCTTACCAGATTATCGATTTCATATACAATATTCGCTTTACCGAGAAATTTCGTCGCAAATCAGAACATGCAGGCCGAATATTTGTGGTCCACGTCGCTGAATTTCTCATATTCAAGCGAAAGACATTTTTTTAAAGGAAATAAATGTGTTAGGATTAGAGAGAACAGGAATTCGGAGAGGGAGCGTACAAGAACAATCAAATCACACGTGATCAATTTTGTAACTGAATTCTTGCGAGCGAAGTAATTGGAGTATGAGTTATTCATCAGATTGACACACGATGGCGTGGGGATAGAGAGAAGTAGGGTGAGAGAGAGAGGAATTGGGGGAGAGGGGGAGAAGGGGAGTAAGAGAAAGGCCGGAGGAGGGATAGGAATGAGGACCCCGGGTCATGCTCATAAAGGATGCCCTCAGTCAAATACGAACGTTCATTTTCAGTTATATATGAGGCAATAATCCACAACTGCGCGAGGGAGGCGCTCGTCTGCCAGACCGTGTCTTGTTTGCTCTTTACTGCCAGCTAACACATAATCGCCGATCGAAGTTTGCCTTGGTTCACGAGGTGTTATTTTTTTCAACTCCAACCCTTTCCGCCTAATTACACACGTTATTTAAAAGGGGAAAATTACACGCGAACGGGTGTTCGACCGCCCTTTATTCAACCGAAAATTATTATTTAAAATTTCTATGCATGGATCTCGCGAGAAATGTTATAAAAATATTGAAAAATGAGTTGTAATGCCATTTAATATATGACTAAGCCTTTCATTCATGATAACTCCGCAAAGGAATATTTCCTTGAAAAAAGCGTTTTTCCATTACGGTATCCTTTTGCATCATTGACTCCGGAATGTTTTCTGAAGTGTATTACCGGATCATTACGATTCAGAATTTTAAAGTAAGTGCAAATGCTTTCAACTGAAAGTCTCTCTTGAAAATTGCTGCGAAACATAGTGGAAAATTTCATATTCCATTTCTGTTATAAAAACTCCTCTACATATGTTTTAATAAGCATACAATACATACTTAATTCCACCCTTCAGAACGTATTCGCCAAATAAGTGGAATCGAACTTCGCTATTCCTGTAAACATCTATCCGAAATCCACTTTAACACTTAAAATGGTAACATGGGGTACTGAAGCACTCCATGAATTGTTTTCATATCCTTTTGTTGGCAGCAATGAAACACTCGAGTTAGCGACTTCTCATTTGAACAAAAAAAGTGAATTTAGTAGGCGTTCACATCTCGATTAGACAAGTACGCAGTGAACTGAGGTAACTTAAGACTCCATAATTGCCCTTTATTTTGAACTCTTGCTACGAAAGCAGAACCTTCGAGAGACACAATGTACTCTTATTCAAATTATAAAAATTATTTAACAAACTGATTTTACAGACCTTCGATATCATCATTCCGTCTTATGACTGCCCCCCCGTCAACAGAAATGAATTTTTCTTTGGCAGAATAGTTTCATTTCGACATTTTGTGCTAGTTTTTTTTTAGATAAATGAAGTTGCAACTCTCATAAAATGTCATCAAAATAAATAACAGTATTATTCTAAATTTTAAAAAGTTTTTTAACCGAAACGTCTTAGGACCCTGCGTTAAATACATTCTAGCATTCTATGAAGAATTTAATCGTTATAATATTTTTAAATATCAAAACCTTAGTGCTCCATGCCAATAATCTCGGCGTTTCAATTCAATTAGGTCATGTCTCACTTATTAAGACAAACGGCTCACGTTCGTTCATAATCGAACAGCAAGGATTCTCCGTGTCCCATGGCATCCGCGATTGCTCCATAATGGGATCAATTCCTTCCTTCTGACCGCATCCTTTAACTGTTCGTCCTTCGCCATCCGTAGCTTATAGACGCGTTTCCATTATCTATTCTCTGACATAGAGAGAGCGATCCCTAGGATTTTCACTGCAGGTTGAAGCAATCTATCCGATTTTCTAGCTGGAACCGTTCAACGGGATAAGAGAGGTATAAAAAATAGAAAAAAAGGCTCCTCTACCGAGTAAATTCTTATAGCCAATACGTAACAGGAAGATACATCCACGAATAATGATTTATTAATGGACTTGTTATCAAAGCTGCTTTTAACACGTTTTGTACTTAAATTGTGGAAATGTGAAAAAAATTAGCACCGTAACGCCCAGATTATAGGGCGACCTAAAATAATGAGACGATTGTCAGAAAGAACAAATATTTTACGAGCAGATAAATTTATATTCGTATATTTATAAATAAATACCCGATAAGGTAACCTAAATAAACGTGTAAAAATAAAATAACCAAAACAGAAAGCAAATGGAAACCAACTGATAAATAATTATCTTCCATTTGCTGTCAATAGAATAAAAGATTTCCCAAGCCTTCTTTCCGGCTTGCTAAAACGAAATTCATTAAGTAATATCTCCGTAAATATTATTCCGGTTTAATAAAACTAGAAAATGACCATAAAACGTTTCAAAGGCCGAGAAAATAACGTTTCCCTTCTCGACTTTAGTTGAAATCTCCTTGATCTTTCCCAATACGCCTTTCTCGTCCGACTAAATCCCACCGAAAAGTCACTTCCTTAATCTCTCCTTTCCAGAATAATTTCTGCAGAGAGCAATTTTCCCCCGCCTTTATAAAGATAAGCTCCTCCTTCGCGCGTCCCTTAATTTCGAGAGACAAAATGATCCCGGGAAGCGAGCATCGGCCGTGGCTCAAATGGCGACGTTCCGCCCTTAATCCTCCGAGGGACGTCCTCGGCTCTCCACTTGACCCATCAACGCCACCGCACCCTACGACCAGGAGAATAGATTATCGCGGTCGATCCATTAACGGCCGGTGAACATCGCATCTAATGAGAACCTCGGGGTGCGAGAACACGCCTCACCTGGCAACGTACGTACACACGCGTGCGATAACAAAATACGGCCGTCCTCCGAGCCAACCGACCATAGCCCTCCTTATAGGCAATATATATATATATATTTATTTATTTATATTTATATGTATATGGCTGGAACCAAATATCCACCTTCAGACGCCTCTCAGCTGATATAACATACGCGAACCTGCAGTAACCTTGTTGTTTGCCTGCGAGGGTATTTGCGCGCACATTCCTTTCTTTTCATAAGCGATGCGGAAAATTTACAGCCGGATGAGCGCGTGCCCATTTGTTGCGAGGGTCCGCTACCTGGAAACTTGCCCGAGGAGCGAATGGTCTCGTTCTTGAGTCAATCATAAGAACTTACTACAGTGTTAATAAGCGACTGAACCTATGTTCCATTCGTGTAAAAAAATTTAATCACAATTAAAGCGAGATATTCTGAAATGAACGACGCTTTCTCTCCTATATAATGGAACTCCACAAAGTCAAATCTATCTAAAAGTTTTAGACGTTGATGTATGTCTATTTATAAAAAATTCACGAGAGAGTTGCAAGTTTGCAACACTACGCGGGGCACGAGTGCGTTTTCGATATATGGGGAGTGTGGAATGTTGGCTGATGTGAGATACACGTGAAGAAAACAAAAGTATTATGCAATACAAATTTTTAATCAAAGCAGTTGTTTACACATGTTGTCAGCTTACTGCTAACTATCACTAATCTCCAACTGTTCGCTGGCAGCAATTTGTATTATCAGAGCCAAATGATGAGACCAATACGCAGGATACAATGAGAATTTAAGTAGAGGTAGTCCCTTGGCGAAGATAGCATCAATGATCGTTTTCTCGTAGGTAGTTGAACACTCTACTTGGTTTAACATTTTTAATCCAATCTTCTCATTTGCATAAGCGATAGTTTCTCTCCCCGCGGCGGTCCTGAAATTTATATTGAAGTCACCAGCTACAATCAGTGGGCTGTTGTTCAACGTAGCACTGTTGGCGAGTGAATTTATGAACTCTTTGAAATGATTCACGCGGTCTGTTAAACCTTCGCCTTCTACAAAATTTAAATAGCAGTTGGCAATGTTAACAGCTAGCCGTCGTTTACAATCTTTCACTGATGGTCGAGCGAGGAAATACGTCTGTATGTGACAGTCGATGGCTTGCGGTACAAATATATCGACGGTGTTGCGGAGAATGGAAAAGACTGTCATAGCGGTTGTTGTTTCTCTATTAATATACGATGCTACGCCTCCGGTTTCGTGTTCGTTATGGATGAGTAGTCTGTATCCCGGGATTTCCAATTCTGTTACTGCATATTTTCTTTTGACCTCCGACAGAAAGATCACATCACTCGATAGGGCGATACGATCCTGTGAGATATCGGCAAAGTGAGCATCGAGACCCTGAATATTGTGTACGAAGATCGTGTACGTTGCTATCGAATCACCGAGAATGCTATGGACGTACAACTCGTATGGTGCGCTGAGTCCGCGCTCTTTCTCCCGTGCGTATCTCAAATCTTTTCCGATGTCAGTCGAGTGTTTGAATCTCTTTGGTTTCCTATCGTCGACTGATAGATAGAGACCGTCGAGCGAACGGGCTCTTGACAATCCCACGTAAACCAACTGCCGTGTCATTCGATCTTCGTACCTTACGCACACTCGATCAAACGATGCTCCTTGCGATTTGTGGATCGTCATAGCAGACGCGTTGATCAGTGGAAACTGAAGCCGTGCTATATGCGCTTGCTCGTTGCCCTCGACGCGGTATCGGCCGCGCAGACATATGGGAACCAGGGACGGATCGATGTTGTGCTGTTGAATGTAGTCGGCGCTCCTAACACGCAACAATCGTCCGATGCGTGGATGGTCGAATTGAACCCAGAGACGTTTGATGATTCCGTCTTCACGCTTCTCAACGTGTTTCAGTATACACACCGCTCCGTTGACCAAACCGTCGGGTTGACCTATGTTCTGTGTTAACATGTACGCTGTGTTGATCTTGATGTAGATCGAGTGCGGTAATCCCTTGGTATCCGTGACAGACTTCTTTTGTAACGATTTCAACATTTTGTTACGCATGCTCTCCGTTACCTCGCCGACAAAGTGATCGTCGGCTCGATGAACCTCGTATTCGTCGCCGACAGCCTCGCGATTGTAACTTGCGACGTCTGCGTTCCTGGCGAAGAGAAACACGGGCGCTTGCCCATCTTCAATATGGCTCCGCAATTCGTCTCTCAGCTCCGCAGATTTAAACATTCGACTTTCTAGGAGTTCTATCTCTCTCGCAGTCAAACTCTCGCCGTCACCGACTTTCGTCAACAATGTTGAGAACTCGACATTCTGTTGCCGCATCACGCGGACAAGTACCTGCCACTTGAACTGTCGCCACACGACTGGCTCACCGAAACGCTGCGAGTCCGAGTTCTTGTATATCGGCGTTCCCTTCACTGGTGGGAGTTGGCGGAGATCGCCGACTAAAAATACATCCAAACCACCAAACGGTCGTAGATCGCCGCGCACTTGCTTCAGTCGCGAATCGACGGCTGTAAGTAGTCCGTACGACATCATGCTAACTTCGTCAATGATCAGCGCGCGGGCCTCACACAACTGACACTTTAATGTTTGTAGACTGCGAGACGATATAACAGATGACGAATTGGCGGAAATCGATAACAACGAATGTATCGTGACGCCACCGATACAGAATGACGCTTTGCCCGTCGTGGCGGACTTTAGCACTATGTCTTTCTCTGGGTCGGCAGCGAATTTGAGCAGAAACTTGTTGTACGTCTTTTCGATGAGATCGATCAGAAATGATTTGCCGCAACCCGCGGGCCCCGTGATGAACATCAAAATCGGACGGTCGTCGGTGAGAATGAAGTGTCTCGCCATGATTTCGTAGATTACGGATAGCTGTTCGGGATTGGCTCTACGTACCGCCTGACAGTATTCCATATGCGGCACAAACCGGGTGATCCGGCGCCGTATAGCGACACCCGCTTCGCCCTCGATAACGTCAACATCGACTTCGGCTACGTTCGCCGCGAATATTTCATTTTGCTCCTCGTCTAACTCTGCTGGACGTTGCTCATCGAAATTGTCGTCTTCGTTCTGTCTTCGTAATCTTTCCATCTCTTCACGATATCGCTCGACAAATGCTTCCAAATCTTGAATCTTCACGTACTGTGCATGTCTCTGTAAAATGAGCTCCGTGTTCTCCGAAAAGATGTTCAAGTAACGTTTGCATTCATTGATTTCGCTGTGTTCATCACGCCATGGCCAGTGTAACAAAACGAGCTCACGCTGGTTATCGTCGCTGCCGTGATCGTAGTTAACGTAACGAATGATGCGGTCTATATCGCGGGGGACGTTCTCGGCTTCCGGGTTGTTGCGCATCGACGGTCTGTAATAGCGTGCAGCGTAGTCGGCCAGTGTTACATCGTCTAGAGCTCGATGTCGTTTGGCATAGCGTGTCATGATATTATGTTTGTAGACGTCCGTAGAGTTTGCCGGCAGTTCTTGGAGCTCTTTCTGAGTTTTCAGTAGGCGATATCGCTCATCTGGCCACACTGTCGGAATAAACACGCATGCCCTACTTCCCATACTCATCTCTTGGCGCAGAAGACACCACGCCGCCTCCTGTGACGATACCTCCGCCGTGTCGACCATCTGCATGGCTAATCGAGACATCAATTCTTTCGTCCCAAGATTCAGTGGTGGTAAGTTCTCTGTCTGTTGCCTGCCCTCTTGTTGTTCCATCCTCTGTTTCTCTAGTCGCTCGAATAGTTGTATTATGTTGCGGTGAAGATTGCTGTAGCCGCGCTCACACTTGTTTATGTATTCGACTACGTAAGCCGCGCAGGCGTATTTGTCGAAACAGTACTGGATGTCCATATTTGACTGACAGAGCGAGAGTATCGTCGGACTGTAGTTGTTGATGTTTAGCTCGTTGAAGTCCCGCCTGAGTAAGATCATTGAGCGCGTGTTATTGGTCCCGACCGCCAACTTATATCTGTTGTAATCGTTCGCACAGAAGCGCTCGAGAATCTCGCGGAACGACGATATCTGTCCGTCTAGGATAGCGTTACGTATTCGCTCCCCCATCCTTTTGAAAATGCTATAACCCTCGCAGCTCTCGGGGGTTTGCATTCGGAAGATATCCGTACGGTCTGATGGCCAAAACGGAATGTTGAATCGACACCGCGTAGAATTCTTCTTATAACAGGTTGCTGTGTGCCGATGATACTGTCTATCGATGTAAGGATGCTTCGCCGATGCAGAACAAAAGCGATCGACAAAGTCGACGATACCGCCCTCGTCGTTCTGCGGATCGTAGTCTAACCAAAGTAATGAATGGACGTGCGGGCTGCCTCTGTTTTGAAACTCTATCCGCCAAAAGTAGTCGATTACGCGATACGGCGAGAAGACTCCGTCCCTGGCCGTCAAAAGTCTGAATAGTATGTGTACGAATCGACGAAAATACATTGCGCAGATGACTCCGTCGTTGTTGATCATATCGTAGATCTGTACGCTGGTCAATCTGAAGAGCCGCTGGAAGATCTCGTCATTGCTCAGACTGTTTCTGCTCGGCTCTGTGTAACGGTATAGATTCGCCAGCAACAGTGGCCATTTGCTCTCTGCCGCGCTGCACGTTAAGAAGAACGTCGGTTTACCTAGCTGTCTAATCATTGCAAACACATCCTTCTTACGGTTGCTCCAATACGCCAGAGAGTTAGGTAAACACTTTAGAAACATCGAATTTTTGCGCAGCTCTTGCACGATGAAATTTCTGTCAAGAATCATTTCCTTTGTTATGAGCGTCGACGATGTAACGTTGCGGGCAGAGACGGCGACCGACGACGCCACTCTAAATTTCGTCACGCGCATAAACTTATACAACAGATGATCCGGCGTTACGGCTCGTCGATCGCTGCGCCTCAGCTCACTGTTGGCCTCCATGAAGACTGTAACATTGCGCATGCGCCGTGGTCTCCGTTGTACGGGCGGTGGCTGTGTCGATGTAGACGGTCCCGGCTGCGGTTCCGCCGGCGGTGGATTGTCGACTGTGGAGTCCTCGTCTTCGTCTTCGTCCCGACCGTTGTTCAACAACATGGAGCTTTCGATCTCAGTGTCGTACATCCGCGGAACGCCCAAGTAGACTGCCGGGAAGGATAACTCCTCTGCGTGTGAATCGACTAGAAGACTGAGTGGAATCCGTCCCTCGCCCGGCGCGATGGCTAACATTGTGTCCTCGTTGACGAGCAGCGTGGCGAATCCCTGTTGCAAGAACTCGTGTGACCGTTCATTCTCAGTGTTGTATTCTTCGACCAAGTCATCGAGTTCGTCGTTAGTGTCCGTCTGGAATGCCCGTAACCGCTGTATCATCTGCTCGCTGTATTCGATATTGAAACAGCGAAACAGCGGACTCCGTATCAAGTGGCTACACCACGCCATAACTTTGTTGCAGTTGACATAGCCTTTGACATACGCCGTCTTGTACATTCTGCGACGAAGTAAGTTGACAAAGACTACACTATCGTTGATATTTGGAATGCATGACTCGTAAGCGCTCATGTCGGCCGGTACGTTGATTATCTGGCCCCTGATACCGTACTGGCCGAAATGGACGTTGCCCAACCTCAGGATCTTCATGAATGGAATCCGCGGCGAACAGAAGCGAACTTCGATCGGATTCAGCTGTGGAAGATGAGTCGGTATCGGTGGATACTTGAACCCGCGCCATGTTGCGTAACTCGGGATCTTCGAAGATTTGAGCGCCGTGTCACACGCACTACACAGTTTGCCATCGCACTGTTCTTGGAATCTCCGAATGAATACGCGATACGACGGCTTCACCGTTTTCATTTCGCTGTCGTAGAAGAATCGGTCGCAGACGATGCATTTGGTCAACGGGACGGCCATCAACGTGAAGAACCTATCTTCAATTGAACCCGCCGGACGAGCGACGATAAACTCACACACGTGTCTCAGCTTCTCACCGTATGCGGTACGCGGCGGCGGAGGACCGTTGGCGGTGGACGTGCTTGCCTGCGGATTATCGATGTCCATGGGCTCTGCGGTATCGAGTTCCATAACTTCGTCTGCATTTTGCTGCTGTCTGGCGCGGTGACGGCGGACTCTCGCACGAGTCAACTCACGATTTCGCTCACGTCTTCGTATTTGGTTTTCCCGGCGATTGCGATTATCTGAAGGAGCTCCTCTCGCACGCGTGGCTGGCATAGTACTGACGGCGGGGATTGCTGAGTAGGCGGGGGAAGGGAGTGACGTGCCTGACACCGACTGGTACAAATAGTTTTAAAAGCTTACGGCACCTTCGCAGAAGACGATTTTCGCCATGGAAGAGTGCACTTTAGAAACGCGAACTCGGTAGGGGTGAGGGTGTTTACAATCGTGAGAGAGCTCACTTGTGCCTTGTTAGTTGCCAACCGTGCCGCTGTCCTATTAGATTCACCTTTCTATTATCGCTGTTCTGTTTGTTGTTTGGTTACATTGTATTTAATTGCCGAATAAAAATTTGCTTTGGAAAATAATTTCTTCTTTCAAAGTTAAATAGGTGCAAAATCAAACTACATATATACAGGTATCCCTCGCCGTTCGCGGTTTTGCTTATCCGCGGTTTCTCAGCCGTACCCATTACTCATTTTTTTGTCGTACCGAACGGGAAAAAGGGACTTTTAGGGGAATATGGGGGGACCTTCGCAAGTTTCCGTTTTCCACATTTATATCAGTTTCTGTTCTATAGTGCCGCAAGCAAAATGACTTGATATCCTTGGTGTGTTTGTGGTATTAATGTGATGTTTCCTTTTATTCTCTCATTTTAAATTAGACAGACTACGCTTAGTGACGTTGGCATTGTATTACAGTAGAGTGCTTTTATAAACATTTTTAATTTTTTTAATTAACCCATTCTTTTACATTATTATGGCATCTAAACGTGTTAATATAAGTGGAAGGGACGCATTAACTAAGAGACAGCGTAAAGTCATGACTTTGAGGGAAAAGATCATGATAAGCTGATCAAGAGGCAGCGATGGAATTCCCCGGTGAATTTTTTAAGCTTATCGAGGAGAAAGGTTATAAGCCAGAACAAATTTTCAGTGTCGATGAAACCAGTTTATATTGGAAGAGAATGCCAAATAGGACCTTTATTTCCAAAGAGGAACGTACTGCTCCAGGTTTTAAGACTGAAAAAGATCTATTCACTTTAATATTATGTGGAAACGCTTCGGGAGATTTTAAACGCGAACCAGTGGTAATTTACCGTTCAGAAAATTCTCGTGCTCTAAAAGGGAAGATTAATTCAGATCTACCTGTCTTTTGGAGGTCTAATAAGAAGGCACGGGTAAACTGTCCGAAGATTGGTTTGCCAACCGCTTCATCCAGCAGGTGAAGATCTGAGGCAGACGAATTTGCCATTTAAAGTGCTTCTCGTATTGGATAACGCTCCGGGTCATCCAGTTTCTCTTGCAGAAGGCTATTCTGACGTAGAAGTTGTATTCCTACTACCATAACACAACACCACTCTTACAGCCGATGGACCAAGGTATCATTGCGACCTTCACATCTTATTATATTCGCCGAACTTTCAAACATATTTTACAGCAAATAGACATCAATTCTTTGATTTCTGTTTGTAAATGTTGGAGTTCATTCAACATTCGAACAGCCATTCATATGATAAAAGAATCATGGGACGAAGTAAAACAGTTAACAATAAATGCATGTTGGCAGAAACTTTGACCCGAAGCTGTTCGTTCCAAAGTTTATCCCAGCATTCGCAGAGAAGTTGAAGAGATCATCGAAATGGCTAGAAATGTAGGTGGAGAGGGCTTGGAAGATCTAAAAGAGGAAGAAGTGGAGGAATTGCTCAACTTTCAACAAGAAGAATTAGCAAATGAGGAACTTGAAGAATTTGCACAATCAAGTGAGAGCGAAAACAAAGAAGAAGCCTAAGATAAAAGTTTTCAGCGAAGACCTTAGCAGAAATTTTAAATATGGCTAACGAGTTGAAAGAGAAAGTAATGCAGGCTGATCCATCTATGGAAAGGAGCATCAATTTTAAAAGAATAATTGACTCTGCAATATCTCCCTATGATGAAATTTATTAAAAAAAATCAAAACAAAAGGGAAACAACTCCAAATCACAGAATTCCTGAAGCCAAGTCCCTCATCTTCCTCTTCTATCTCCAAATAATGCTCTTCCGAAACACCTCCATTGTCAACATCCTACGTATACTCTACATAATTCACGGTGAGTTAATAAACTTCTGTTTTCTTAGTTTTCCTAAATATAAACGTTCGTCGGTTTGGTTTTCCTTTCATATTTTAAGCTTACTATTTGTTTCTCTGGCCTACAGTCGTCAGCAAGGTAAAGTAAATAATCACTTAGGACCACTTTCGCGTATGTAGGAACGGAATCCCATTCTTCCATTAGTTTATGCATTTGCCGTTCGCGGTTTTGCGGTTCGCGGAGTTTTCGGGAACGTAACCCCCGCGAACGGCGAGGGATACATGTACATGATAATCTACAGTTCAGAACATTTCCGCCTCTTTTAAAACTGGATCCGGTAGTTTGCCCAACGTGCGAGTTCCAAATCGCTTCGCTTCCCCCTCAACTTTCCTCTCCACAACCGCTTTCCCCTACATTACGTCGCCGTCCGCGCAGAAAGGTGCCATAAGCTTTTAAAACTACTATACTGCCGCGTAGCAGCGCGCGCAGGAGTTGAAATTTTTCGAAATCGAATAACTTCCAAAATATTCATTTTTCATATGTAACACCTATATACGTTTTGATTCGACTCACCGAGTCCGATCGATTGGTATATAGATCAATCATGTACGGCAAATTTGATATATTTTTGGGGTTTTTTGGGACACGCCCAATTTTTTTTTGGGTCCGCTCTTGTTATCACTATACGTGCCCCGACATGAGCTATCAAACGGTGTGCATACCGTATGTGTGCGATTCGTGGTTCTCGAATAATCTCGCGAAAACATAGCGTTACAGAATCGCATTTTTTTTCAACACGCTGTTTCACAATCAAAAATTATTTTGTTTATATTGAAATTTATACCCAATGAAAACGCATTCTTTTAGCTATCGATCGACACCAATATCGTTTTGATCCGATAAACGAGATTTGAAATATGGGCGATCTACGAAAAGTCGATTTGAATGACCTTGGAGCGAAAAGAATAGGCACGCACTCGTGCCTAAAAATAATCGTATGTTACTGTAAAAAAAAAGGCGAATCATTTAAAGGGAAGCAATTACAGTCGTGGGTTCGGGCTTAGCGGAAGCTGCATTTTGCAATCTGAGCTCGCCCCGCCACGACACGTGTCCCGTGAGGAGTACGCGCAAGAACTGCGTCTTCCGAAAGGGACGTTAAACCGCATGAACTTAGGCACCATTTTCCCTTCTGTACGCCTTATCTACCCGGAAAGGTGGTTATGTGATTACGTAAAACCTAATAAATGAAATACTCCACTTTAAAAAGAAGAGAATACTCATAGCCACGCTGCATGTCGCTGGTAATACCGTCGCGGAGCCTAAGTAAAAAGGAAATAGGCAAAAAAAAGTCAAAAAGCACTGGGTCACGGTTTATTCTTGGCAAAACTAAAAACTAGACAGCGATGTTTCGACAGCTAAGTTGCTATCTTAAGTAGTGCAGAGTGTAGGAAAGGGAAAAGGGGGGTATATATACGAGTGACCGTTGGGGAGGGGGGAAGGAAAGTGAAAGGGTTAAGTAAGTACATGACTGAAAAATGGGGAAGTGTGGAATTGGACCTAATTCGCTGTTCATGATCGTGTTTTTGTGTATGTAAATGCTTTCCTGTGAATCTAATTTACTATATTGGTTTATGGAGCTGAATAATGATAGGTTTTCTTTGGTGATGGGCAAGTGCCGAAAATATGATTGCAATGCTAGATATTTTTATTTTGTTGTTTTTATAATGTATTCTTTAAAACGGGTTTCAAATTTTCGCATAGATTATCCAATGCATACTTTGTCACAGGTACTGCAATTTAGTACTTGCTATATACCGGATTTTTTATGGATGGGAATTTTATCTTTATGGTTGGTCCCTAGGTTCATAGTAGGGTTACCATCTTATCATGAGTTAATTCCGGGAGATTTCCACCTTAGGAGGAGTCAATTCCGGAAAATTTTTCTTGGCCGAAAAACAACTAATCTGAGCAACAAAACTTTGGTTATTTACTTATTAGTAAACATATAATAAGGATTCAACCTGATTTTGTTGTGATAGTACTGTACATCGACTTGCCAGAATATAAATTGACTTCGCTTATGATGACCGAAACGAGAGAGCGCTAACTGAACTATGGTCACCACATCAGGAATCGCAGATTCTTGGAGATATCCACTGTGTCTACCCTCTTGGCATATTAAAATTAAAAATTAGTCAATAGTAGCTAAACGGAATACTTACCGCATAGCCTTTTATTTACGCTAAAATATACATTGACTCGATTTATGGCACTGCAATGAGAAGTACAACCTTTTGCTATGATTTCTCACGGAAAGCTGCCTTCTAGTGGCCACACCCGGAATGAAAAATAACACAATGTATTTACAGGTACAGCTAGGTTAATTGCATCTTCTGCAAGATCTGTATAAGCAAGACATTCCCAAGCCAATCTGTCATATGTCGCGAGATAAAACGCGACTTTAATTTACAAAAATAATTTAACAATAAGCAGGCTGAAAAATTCCGATGCATTGGTGGTACTCACATAAAAGCGCCAACTCTTGATAAAGATTAAAAGGAAACTTCTCTTAATCATTGATAAATAAGGATAAAGAGATAAAATAAATGTTTGTAGGTAGGTTTAATTCCGGGACCCCCGTTGAGAGCCACTTGAGTTATCGTCCGTACGTCTCTGTGTAAAAGTATATATTCTTACATTATGTTTCCATAAATTTCAATCAAATGTATGGGCTAGACCAGGGGTCTCAAACTCACATTGGTGTGCGGCATGACGGCTCTCTGACGATCCGCGGGCCGCATTCATTACTTTCCCAGTCTTCACATATTTTCGTATTCTTTGTATTATATTCACTCTCCTTTTCCACAAAAGAGGAATGGCTCTATTACGCGTCTTACACGTAGTCATTACAAAAATGCTAGATTTGGCGTCGAGGGTTGTCCTGATACGCAAGAAACTCGCTGGCAGTGGGATAAACATTCTTCAGTAACTCAACCGTGCAGGCTGGTATAAATTGGAATGATTTAATACACTTCTTAGATTATTTAGAAATATTTGCGTGAAATATTTTGTAATAAATAGATTTGAGCTCGGGTCGCGTAGTATAAATTGCTTCGCGGGCCGCACAAATGCATCGCGCGGGCCTCATGCGGTCCGCGGGCCGTGAGTTTGAGACGCCTGGGCTAGACCAAAATTTCAATACTATAATTACGTAAATAGAGGAATGACTCTGCAGATTTCCGTGAGATTTCGGCCTCCCAGGAAAGGTCCGTTGGGAGCCGGGAGAGACGTATCTACATACGCCTACTTCCGGGAAAGTTGTCAACCCTATATCTCACTATTTTCAATCTGAAGTCTACACTAACTAAATTATACCAAATTTTCCCCTTATTTTATGTCATCAATTTACATTAGGCTGCCTCTAAAATCTATACAACCAAACAGGCACATAATGCCCCTGAATTTCTGCCACTAAACTTACACCGATTGCCCCTGAAATGCACACCACCAAAAAAATTCACAACAGCTCCTGATTTTATGTCACCCAACGTACACAGGCCTGCCCCCTGAAATGTATACCATCAAACAGACATGTACAAATAGTTTTGCGTTATTTATATGTATTACACTAGTGTAATTTGAACAGCCATTCGAATAATTGCATGAGATCGATCATGACTTTCGTTTAAAAACCCAGCTTTCAGTGGTTCTCAAACAGCTATAGACTAAACCTGATAGACAATCGCAATTACTGATACGTTTCTTACTAAATACATTTAAAAGCATTCTTGATAAGCTAAAATTCATAATACAGAGATAGAATCGCTCTGAGAACGGTAATTTAGAACATTTCTGCCCTATTTCATCACAAACATCAAACTCGCACAATGCAGAAATTTCAAATAAATTTCTCAAGTAAATGAACTCGATTATTTTCATAACCAGTCTATCTCCGATGTAAGTTCTCTCTCGCATGCATGTTCTTATTGAAATGTCACTGTAGTTGTTACCGGGCGCTTAGGTTAACTAGCGTAATTACATGGATAGTGAGACCGATTAGCAGTTATAAGCATTCCTTGTAATTAAAATTCAATGCGTCAGACCTCGTCTTCGAAATTGTACATGTCACTTTGATGTTAATGTGATTCATCTATTCGTGTGTTCCATGAATTTCTCACGAAATGTTCACCAAAACACCTTTCCCAATTTGAAATTGTTAAATAGAAATGTACACAACAAACATGTATATAGAAACAAATATAGAACTTTAGCTGATACACCAAGACATCCCCTTGAAACAGAGTTTAACGTTAATATCTGAAACAAGTTAATAAAGAATAATCTTAATTTAAACAATTTAAATGGATATTTTTCGCCTCTGATGTTTACTGCGGAAGTAATACTTTTCTAATATCCCTATTCGAATTTAAATCGCTCTAAAATTTAGAAATGTATTGATTAATCGTGCATTGTTAAACTGAATAAAGAAAAAATCACCGTTTCTAGCATTCATTCCACATCATGAGCAGTTAATATTTCAATTACAAAGTCTGAGATATGGTCTATCTACAAATTCTGTCCTTTAATTTAGTGGTTCTCAAACTATTTTACTCTTGAGGCCCCCTTGAGGTGAATAAAATAATTCGAGCCCCCTCCCCCCTAAACTTATAAAATTGACTTAAATGTGATTTAGCAACTTCAAAGAATAATTACTAATTAACCTCAATGATATCTATGAAATACCTTTTCTATTAAATTGTGTGAGTATAATTAAATGTGGCTTTATGTTATCGATGCAAAAAAAATACTTTCAACCGACTGACATTGTTGTTCCTCCCATTACTTTAACACGTTTGTTGAAGAACAGTGCCATAGTAAAAACAATAGGATCCCCTTTCGATATACTGTATAATTTAATTAATCCAACATATTTTTATCAGCCTATTGTTTATTTAGGATTAAAATTAATTCAGCAACTTTGTTATGAGCCCATTTTTCGGCGGCGCCCCGGAAAAGGCTTCACGGCCCACTGAGAGGCCGCGGCTCCCACTGCGAGTAACACTGCTTTAATTGACTGTATCTTTAGACTACTACTGCCAATCTTCGTATCGAGAAGCAGAATTTCTTTGAAATCTTAAAGTTAGCTTTCAAGAAAATCCGTTTTTAGTTTTCAACCTCCATGAAAAATATCCTCTTTTATATTCAATTGCCTTCATATTCACTATAAGAATGTAAAAGATATTAAAAACCATAAATATATAAAATAAAAATTTCGCTGTGCTATTTCTGGAATATAGGAGCAAACATAAAATAACACACAAAATTGGAGCTTCGTTAGCTGACGCAATATGAACAAGACAAGAATTTTAACAAATTAAAAAATAAAATATTTTTGTTTTACAAAAGAAGGCGGCCTTAAAAGGAACACTCTTAATCAAATTAAAATTATCCTAGGAAAATAAATATTGGCGTGATGAACGGAGTTGTCCTTTTCCGTCAAATCAACCTTATCATATCAGAGTGAAACGAAATAATGTTAGAAACGCCCTATATAGACAATATATTTGATGTCAAAAAAGTTGTCCTTCTTTGTCAGAAATACTCTCAGGAAATACAATTTCCGTATAAAATTAAAATTTCGCAGGTTCCTTTCTACCCTGAAGCCATCTTGCACACTGTCGGAAAAACTCGCGCTATCCACCATCCTGTTAGCTACGCGTGATGCACATGCCTCTTAGCGGTATCTACACAAAGTAATGCATTTACCCATGCGACTCAGTCTCTTTCCGTAGTATACGTTAGATGCCTTTTCACTGTAAAAACAAAAATGGGGGATCATTTCGTGCGCCACTCTGTAGATGGCATAAATGCCCCAAATTTCATCCGTCTATTACCGTTTACTTGCTAATTGATTTTAATCAATAACACATACGGACAGACGTAAACATAAGGGCGTTTATAAAACAAAACGAGCTAAAATAATCACTTTTTCGGACTCAAAATGATAAATGGGTTTTTCGCTGGAAACTACGTTTACACTTTCTATATGCCGCGTGGTTGAGCAATTACGCAGAATATGATTTTCAATAGTACTGAATCGGGATGCACGACGGAGTTACAGCCGCAAACTTTATGCCGGCTGACATCGAAAGCGAACCAACCACTGCCATTCCGTTATAAATTAAGACGCGAGTCATTCATCACCCCAGATAACTTCCCTTGCTCGCCGCTTCGTCGGTTTTGGAATAAGGACGACGTCATATCCGGCAGCCGGCGCATTGTTCGGAAAACACCTGTTAAAGTAAATGGCAATTTATCCGACCGCTAAAGCGGAGTATGGGTTTCCTTTGAACGCAAGGAGAGACATCGATTACACGTGTTTGGGAAGTCTCGCCATCTCTCTTTTACTCTCTCTCTCCCCCTCTTGAGTCATTATGCATCAAGGCAACGCAAACTGGCTCTGCAGAGTCACGATCTCTTTGATGGATGCCGCACAAATGTGGATGTAGGCGGTAAGGGAAGATGTGTATCACGGAACACCTGTTCGTTAATGCAAAATCACATTCGAAGAAACCGTACTACTTGCATGGAGAGAGAGAGAGAGGCGGCTTCGTTAGAGTTTTTCTCCAAAAAGAAATTAGAATAAATGTTTAAAACTTTGGGCATAACTTTTGAAGATCTGATGATATGAATCAAACTTAACGATGAAATAAGCTTATAAACGAAAATTTTAAATGCTTAATATTCTCATCCGTAATTGTCTTTCAAGTTTTAATATTGAATTGGTAGTTAATAATTTAATTAAACAAATTTATGATGTGTGAATGTATTAACGCATATTTATGCATGAATATGAATGCATTTCACATTTTGATCCGCATAGTATATTCTATTTGAAGACAAAAACAGGAACGAGCCACATTTAATAAATTTGTATAATAACAAGAATAGATTTAGTTCGAGTGAGATCGCCTCCTATAATGATCATTGCGATAAACTTTCATGACACTTTGGTGAATTTATCGATATTTAAATTGAAAATAAAATACAGAGAATCGTGGGCTTGGAATTCTTTCTCTCCATCACGAGTGTCTGCAACGGTTCCAATTGGAACCGCACTATATGCAGACCTTCTTCACCAATCCAATTGCCGCTTTTCTTTATTTCAAAGCATCTCTCATCTACGACTTTTTAACCAACCTTTGACCTATCTCTCGAGCTACCTCATCCTATTCCTCATATCACTCTTCCATAAACTGAAATTAAAACTTTCTTCGTATTCCTATTGTTATAATTGTTGTTTCAATTTATTACCGTTGTTGTTTTTGTTATATTCATTTCATATTACATTTATTGTAATGGCTGTTTATTGATAATAGCTTTAGAAAATAAATAATTTTGAAAAACCGCTAAAGGAGATTCAAAAAGCCCCCTTTTTTTAGAATGTTCACCTGTGTTTTCATAAGAAACAAAACACAAAATCAATCAAAAGTTCTTTCAGATATACCTCGACGCTGTTAAGCTGTTGTAATATCATCTTAACCTCTATTATAAAACAAGTTGAATGCATTTTCGCTTCGCTTTCATTGTGCTAAAAAAAATACCAGAAAACTTTCCCGAATAGGTTGTAATAATTTTTTGTGATAATTATGGTAATTACATGATCCTCTGAAAAATCAGTACGAACAATGCGTGATTTCAGACTTTATATAACTTATATTTACTGAAACAGAAGATTTATAATATCTATTTATAGAAGAAATTTATTTTTTTAAATCATAAATCTCACCAACCAGGTAGAACACCAGGATGGTCTACAAGTCCTCGCGGTCATACAAAAACCTACGTCTCACCTTTTCCTAACAAACTAAGTCATCGAACTTGGTCCCAATCCCTTTATCGGAAAATTTTCAATATGAACGTGTTCCTTCCCCAACTTTCGCGTTGCTAGGACGCCGAAGTGCAACGATCTTTGTCCAGATGATGCTTTCAGACTCACTTCCTCCGAAGGTGCAAAATGCTCCGAGGCTCTCGGTGTACGCTCTGTGTGAGCTTTAGGGCGACTGAAAATACCCTATGGAGCGTTACTAAGGGCAGAGGGAACATCTGAGCAAAAAGGTAATGTTTCAAATAAGGTGAATTGACAGAGGTTATTGATCCGATCCGAAAAGGCTTGAGACCGAAGAAGGACGAGTTACATGATTACTCTTTATTTTAGCAGATAAAATGTGTGTGTGTGTGCGTGCGTGTGTGTGAAAACAGTACTTCTCTATCCGTTGCTGACGAAGGGCTTCGACCCGAAATCTTTCAAATTTGTGTTGTTTTTCGTGTGTCTTCAGCACCCTCAGCGGCTCTCCAGTTTTGGTAAGTGTACATATCAAGTAAAGAAGAAGAAAATTTGAACATAAGTATTGGAGGAAAGTCATTACAACAAGTTTCAGACTAAAAATACCTTGGAAGCATCATAACAAGAGAAGAAAAATGTACCGATGAAATCAGGATTAGAATAACGAAAGCAAAAGCCGCTTTCAGAAGAAAGAAACTCCTACTAACGGGGAATATAGAGGAGGATATCCGCAAGAAGTTGATAAAATGCTATGTATGGAGTATAGCTTTGTATGGGCAGAAACATTGACGCTAAGGAAAAATGATATAACATACTTGGAAAGCTTCGAAATGTGGACATGGAAAAGAATGCTGAAGTTAAAATGGACAGATAGGGTGAAAAACGAGGAAGTAGTACGAAGAATTGAAGAGAAGCGAACGATTATACAGACTATGAAAAAGGGGAAGGCGAACTAGATTGGACATTACCTGAGAAGAGAGAGCATGATTAAAGAAGTGCTAGAAGAAAAACTGGATGGAAAAGAAAAAGAGGTAGGAAAAGGTTTCAGCTGATAGACGACTTGAAAGGGAAAGAGAGCTATCAACGCATGACGAAGACTGCGGAAAAGAGGAGTTTGTGGAGAACCAAGTTTAACCATGAATAATCACGGAACTGTCAACGGACAGACTACCTATGATATATATATATATATATATATAATGTTTCTCCTATGAAATTATATGAATTTTTTCAGTCCCCTAATAAAGGGAAGTACGATGACTCAAATAAAATGTATAATTATTTATTCCAAGAGAGACTTCCAGTACATTTAGTCCCACTGACTTCTGAAATAGGATGGGATAGGATTTGTCCTCATGCAATAAAACTAAGGCTACAGATCTGCGAATTGGTTATTAGAGCTGCAGCCTTAAAGCCTCAGGTGACGTTTCACAAACAAATAATAAGGTAAAGTAGAAAACAATCTTGCTGAATATCAAAACAAACAATTATTATTATGTAAGAAGCCTAATTTTAAAAAGATTAATTTCTCCCCTCCCCCTCCTCATGTTTAGTTTAGTGTGCATACGATAAAAACCCTTCACATAATATTGCCTTAGGACAGTGCTCCGAAACAATTTAAATTTCAAGGCACACTTTCGGGTACTCTCCAACTTATGTTAGCGGCACACCGAACCAAATTTCTCGAGACTGCCTAGAACATTTTTACACCACTGTATTCAACAAAAAGGATAAAATCGCCTTTTACAGAGAGGCGAAGAAAATTTTTGATAAAAATCCACAATTTTCAAATCGTTTAGCCCGGATTAATTATGATAAAAATTCCAATTCTCCAATAAGAAGCAATCCGGTTTCGGTTTCAGGGAGCGGAAACAGCCTAAGTGATCGTACATTAAGAGATATTTGGTTTCTGTGATCTTAGTTAGCATTAGAACAGGGGTGGGAAACCTATGGCCCTCGGGCCACATGCGGCCCACGAGAGCATTTTGTGCAGCCCGCGAAGATGTGATGAAAAAGTGACGAGTAAAATTTAACACGGAAATTCATATTCGTCTATTCAAATTATAATAATAAAGCATTATATTGAAATTTAACCCTAAAAACCTCATTTCGAATTGATTTTCGCTTATATGATACCCCAGAATCTATAGGTAACTTCCGATTTAAACTCTAATCCGGTCCGCCAAAGCAATGACAACTTCCAACGCGGCCCCCGAAAGGCTCACTGCCGCCAATGCGGCCTGCTGTGTAGAAGTTTCCCCAACCTTGCATTAGAAGAATGAAATAGTATTTTTTCCTTTTCTATAATTTCAAAATTTTACTGCGGCACACCCAGTACTTTGTCGAGGCGCAGTAGTGTGCCGCGGTATATCGATTGCGGAGCACTGCTTTAAGTCTACCAAAATTTACCTTCCGCCATTGCAGCTCATTAAACACACAAAAAAACATGTCGATCCCCACGGCAATCGAATCGATTAAAAATAAGACTCGATCGTCGCATTTAAATGCAAAGATACTTGTAAGTCCTTATGTCACGATAATATATGCAACGGATGAGTTCAAAAATATATAACGCGGGAGTTCCTCCTTGAATAAAAAGATTCCCATCGACGCTATAATTCGATGAAAGAAATTCGTTTACAATTCCTAAGAGCACAAAACGTAGCATTTCGAATAAATTAATCTCGCTCCGTCCGCGGAATGGTTGATTCTGTTGCCACAAAAGGAATCGCCACGGAGACCTATTTATTTTCGCGATATTTCGAAACGCAAAACTTTTCCAAATATTTGCAGCGTTTCGGTTCCTTTTTTTTCTTTTTTTTGGTCCATGAAAATGCAAAAGATGTGCAAAGCGGCACTCTTTTGAGCGCGCACGGTCCTTATGTACGCTTCTGCTCGCAGAATCAAAGGGTATCCTATATCGTTACGGTGGAAGCATATCGAAAAAAAGTAGCGCCCCGTACCATCATGCACCGTCCGTTTATTTTCGTCCACCTTTTTTTTCCAAATTTTCCCTTACCTCTTCCACTATCTCTCTCTCTCTCTCTCCCCCTCTAAACTACAGAATCTGAAAACGCGTTTGTTTACTCTAACTTTTGCATCCAAAACACTTTATGACAGGTCGACCGAGTTAGAGTTATGCGAATCCGTTTTCGTTTATTTCTCTCTCTCTCATTTTCGACGGCGAGAAAAAAATAAAAACTTTAAAAAAAAGAAGAGGATTGCGTGGATGTTCCATAACCGATTTCGAAAAACTAGCGCATATTCCAGACGAAAAACACACGGCATGCACACATCAAAGGGATAACTATGACCATCCCATGGTTGGTGCTCTTCGTAATCCAACTCTCCTAACACTCTCCTCCTCTATCCTTTCTCTTGCGATGACCTCATTCCATCTCTCTTCCTAGCCATCCATTTCTATCTGTATCCAACATCTTCTAATCGATTTCCATCTCCCCTTGAGGTGATATTCTCATAATCTTTCCATCCGTCTACCTCTATCCGTCTCGCCAACCCTCTCTCCTTTCTTTTCATCAACCCCTCTTCTTTTACTTCTTTATCGCACCTTCCTCTTACCCTCTTCCATCTATATTATCTACAATTTTCCTTCTTTCCGCCCACCTCCATATTTCTTATCTTTCTTCTTCAATATCGTTCTCTTCCACTCTTCCATCTTTTTGCCGTTTCCCTTTCACATTCTCTCTCTCACCCTCGCCCTCTCTCTCTCTTTCCCTCTCTCTCCCTCCCTTTCTCTCCCCCCCTCTCTCTCCCTCTCTCTCTCTCTCTCTCTCTCTCTCTCTCTATATATATATATATATATATATATATATATATCCCTCCGCCTCCTACTCGCTTTTCCGCCACATTGACAATAAAACCTAGGAAAGGCTGAAACTCAATGAACCGAATTATATTCCCGGGTATGCAATATTTTCCGCCTATGGCAGGTTAATGGAATAATTTAAATTTAAGTGATCGGCAGACTATTTCAAAAATCCATAAAAAACACCGTGTCATTACATCATCGTGTGTATGAAAAAGTGAATTTCAAAACGTAAATCGTCATAAATTTAATAACATGTTATTCCAGCTATTAAAAATATAACCAGCTTTCGAAATAACATAATGAATTAAATGGTCCAGAACTCGGAATAACTTAAAAATTAACAATTAGACAGCTACTATATCTACTGTGTTTAGCACCTCAGTTTATCCCCTCTATTTCGTACCTATCTCTAATTAAGTATTATATTTTCACAAAGCCATTATCACTAAACATTTATTTTTAAACCATTAACTATATCCAAAAGAGAAAGCTTAACTAAGACATTTTCAGTCACACGTCTCTTGAATGTACAATAATGAACGCCACATGACATCGACAATGTGTAACTGCATAAAAATCCACACCAATCGACTTTATTGCGAGTGCGGCCCACGGATTTTATCAGAAATGGCTTTCTTTCCGCCTTTTATAGATTCTAAATCGGTGGATCACAAAATGGGTGCCGCGGCAGACTGGGACGCCGCAGATGACTTTTAGGGGGTGCCGCCAAAAACTTTGTTTATTAAAAAACATCAAAGATTTGAATGTATGCAAAACGTTTCAGAACCACTGTCCTAAATAAACGAAAAGCATGCCTAATTATCGATTTAAAAAATTATTTTTGTCGGCGTCTAGCAATTTCCGCCTTTCATACAAACCAGCGGCATGAACTTTTAGTAAATATCCTACTTTTACAGAATTCTGTCTAAGGCGGATTTAATCTCTACCATGTTTTACTGGCCCTATATAGACGTAGATTATTTAGGGCACGAATATGCAATTCGAAAAAATGTACTTAAAAATGGTAGCTTCATTTGCTGACGCAATATGAAAAAACGCGTTTTATTAATTGTTTATTTATAATTATTTTAAATTCATTATAAGCGTAGTAATATAACATAAGGTAATTTATCCAATTAAAATCTAAGGCATTTATTCAAAATATTAATTTGAAATGTTTTGATGGCACCCCCTGCCGCCCATCTATTTCTACAAAAATATTCTTTGGCCGCGTAATAAATTGAGTCATAGATCATATACATTCTTCAAAGTTCAGTCTTCTGTTTCTTGCCGTTTACTTGCTATTTCGATTTAATCGATTGCACAGACTGGCAGACAGAGCGAAAACATAAGCGCGTTCATAATATTACACGTACTAAAAATGCGTAGGTATATACTTTACAGAGGTGTATTTCGCTAGCGCTTTGGCCGATTTTCACACGAAAATTCTGCTCCAAAACGAATTCGTTGAAAACAAATTTGTCGAAAACGAATTCAATTCATCGAAGAGCAAGTTTTTCGAAAATGACGAGTTCGTCGAAAATCATTTTATCAAAAGAGAACTTTCAAATTTCAAGTTATTTATCTCCGTTTAAACTCGAACGTAGGAATCAGTCTGAACGCCAATTGTTTTCATTAAATTTTCACCTTTGAAATAATGACAAACTGACATTCGACGAACTCCTCATTTTCGAAAAACTTGCCCTTCGATGAATTGATCGTTCGACGAATTCATTTTGGACGAATTTGTCTGTTATACCGAAAATTCCTGTGCTTGCATTTCCCTACAGATTTGGAGTTTTCATTATCCATAGTATATTTTCTCCGCATATATCCTTCTCTGTTCGTTTTAAGCTGTTTACTATTAAGCATCTAAATTTTATTTTCTACTTATTTTACTGAATTTCGCAAACAAAGTTTTGCATCTGTAGTCTTAGTGTACTACTTACAAATACGACTATTTCCCTAATTCCTTCCTCCTCCTTCCATATTACTTTTCACTCGCTATCATATTCCATCCTTATCGCTTGTGTGTCTTGATTTCTAATTAACGCGTAAATTATCAAGAGAAGACCTTTAATACTGTATTATGTTTAACTTATTCTGATGAAAATACAACATTATTTAAAAGAAGAAGAGTAAAATGATAACAGGGACTATATATATACTCAGAAGAACGATGGTGATAATTTGCCACTTCCTTCACTTAGAAGATCATTGCGGTGCAACAGAATCTAGTACATTGAGGAAAATATTCCAAAATTAGCCTCAAATTCATTGAGGACATTCGTGGCGTAATTGTTACTGCTGGTGCTCATGAGCGTGGATGTAGATGGCAGTATACAGGATACACGCTTTAATAATCTGTAAAACCGAAATAGTATACTACAAATAATTTCTAAAGTAGAAGGTACGTATAGCGTAATGACATCCCCTGCCACACATCACTGGCGACTAGCGGAGTAAAGGTGTCAATGTAAATGTTAAATTTAAATCCCGCATCTCCTCCTCTTGTTTCCTCCCTCCTTCATCTCCTTTATGACGTCCCTTCCGCCGCTTTCAACTTAGGCCAACCAGACCCTTTCTATTGTTCACTCAGTTTGTTTTCCTCCCCCTACCATTCCTCTCCCTCCGTCAGCCCTAACAGGAGAGAATAAACGAAGAGGTCACGTTTTGCGTATAATAAGAGATATAGAGTTTCATCGAGGCGGAGTTTGGGTGGACTGTCCGACTTTGGTTACCCTCACGAGGCAAACAATTGCCTCGGATTCCTCGGAGATGAGAATCGTTTCACCCTTGGTAACGGGGCACCAGGGCGGCAAGGACGTGCAAAAACTTGCACGCATGACAGATCCCCAGGTATGAGCTCTGATCTTTCATAACAATCAAAGGTTTAGCGGTATGTTTCGGCCGAATTATGGCGCCGAAACCCTGCCCACTGAGACGGAATGCATGTTTACAAGCGCGTTGATTAAATTTCACTATCAGATCCTCTTTCGAGGGCAAAAGGATGTAAAACGGGGTTTCTTGACCGTTGATGCGCGCTCGCTACATCCGTCTGCAACGCTCGCTCGCTCTTTCTTAGTATTGAAAAAAAGTATTCGTGCCAAAAATGCGATATTTAGATCGTTTACAACATTTATTCCGATAGTGATAATGGGTTTATTTTCTTTCAAACAACTCCGGTTCGAGTCCAAATGCGTCCATATTCTCCACAAGAAATACTTAAATATCAATTAAAGACTTCTGTACATTTCTCGTACTGAATCGCTAAATTTTGGGGAGAAAAATAATGTTTCTGCTGTTAAAACTTCAATAGATTCAGAATAAACCCCAAAATTGTTCTTAAATCAGAAAATGCATCAATTTGCGTGCTTTCAGCTATAGAAATCTTTCAATTGCCATGAGGAATTCGATCATTGCTGCCCTACTTTGTTCACGGGTCTTCGGACGATTGAACATAACATTTTTTTAATGAGCAAAACATATCTGTATACGAGAAGCTAAAGTTCCACTTCTAAATAAACTTCGTTAAGTCAAATTAATTCATAAAGCAAATATTTGTGGTGTTACACAATCGTCCAGTCCGACCTGAATCGTTTTTTTTTCAGAACGTACTCGTTCTAACCCAGAAATTGTTTTTTAAAGGACACCTTTTGCATTGGTTGCACTACTACGATTTTTTCCAAGCTGGGACTATATTTTAAAAAGTAACCCTTTGATTGGATAAAAAATATCCCGTTGTGTTTTCAATGGCGCAATGATCTATTACAACATAATTTTCCTCACCTTAAATAAACTGCCATGAAGATATACATGTTATACTTGTAAATCCTGAATTATAAGACTGTTAGCGAACTGCTTATTTTCATTAAACTATCGGTCGGAATTTGATATTTAGTGCAAGATTACTCTTACCTATAAAGTTATTTAAAATTTCTCCTTGATTCCGACTGTTATTAAACCATCTAATAAAGAATATTTTAAAACGATCGATTTTTTCGATATCAAAGGATTTTTCTGCCATAGAAATGCCAGTTTTACTCGTTGTTATAAATAATAATAAATGAAATGAGAAAGAGAAAGAGATTAGAATGCTTAACCCAAAATCGTTTCGATTATATTTATAACACATGATATTTTTTTGTCTTCTGACCGATTACACGCTATTTTTAGAAACCATTTTAAGGAAAATCTCACCGGCCGTAAATCCTATTAGATATATACGTATCGGTTTTCAAGCATGCATGTTCTAAATAATCATTATTTATTCGTTCCATCAAAGAAAGAAGTTCACGAACTAAAATTCGCTCCATCCGGCGTTAAAGAAAATATAAGCAGTATACGCTAAATAAATAACATCACAAAATACACATTTCCTGCTTTTATGTCATCGAGAAATATACTTGGTCAGTGATGAGAACCGATTTCTATATATGTACTCCTTTTTCCGAAGGCTACGTACGAAAACCTATTTCAATAAGGACGTCCACGAGAGAGTACACAATCTCGACCTTCCAGTGACGTGCACGCACGCAGTTCTTCTTCGTTATGACTCCTGCTTTCCAGATGACACTTAAGCGCGAGAACGTGTTTGCGAGGGCGTCAACAGAGAGGAGAGTTTGCGGAGAGAGAGAGATAATAATAGGTTTGCTAGAGGTTACCACGGCAACAGGGAGTTGGCAGAAATCGGTACTGAATGGAACGGGGGAAGAGAGATGCTACATAGATAGATAGATATAGGGAAGGGATATCTGTATTAACACAAGGATGTCCTTCTCTTCTACCTTTGTGACATTTATAGCGAATCTCGCGCAGTTACTGAGGGTAAAGTAAGATAGGCGACATGGAGCGAGGCGTCTTTTTGGGGATATTGACTCATTCTTTCGTTCAATCTTCAGATCTAATGTACGGAGATTTCATGGGAAGCGTTTCCCAAACACTATCAGTTCACACAAATAGTGTAGCAAAATCGATATTTCCTATCGTCTTCGGTATGAAATCTATAGGTATATGTATAGTTGTCATCCGACACACTTAAATCTCATCTTAGACATGGTTTTCAATGTGTCTTCATTTTTCTCGCCCTTAAATTATATACTATAAGAATGGGTTTGCAAAATTTAACTATTAAGCCAGAAAAAAGTAAATTTGGTATACATTTTATAATAATTAAAATGCAGGAAGTAGTCTCATTAACATGGTCTTTCGATTAAATAACGATCCACCATATGATTTGCATGCATGCATATGTAGTGTTGATTTTTGGCATATCAGAGGAACTGAGATGTTACGTACAAAAATATTTAACGATAACTTTATTATTAATACTTCTCCGAACATTTTCACACGTATTAAACCATTTAAAGTCACATTACAAACTTTCCACCGTAGATAATAATTTTATCCCTGACAATTCCAGATTCAATTTTTGCGAATGTCAAAATATTAAAGTAATATTTATGAAGAAATAAATAGAATATTTTTCACAGATTGTTTTTCTGAAAACACGGTGCGCCAACAATTCTTTCGAGAGATGTCTCGAACTGAATTAATTTTACTATGTAATTTTAAGTTAATGCTACTTAAGTGTAGCTGTTTGTTATTGATTTAAATGCGATTTGTGATTTCTTAAATAACAGTTTGTTCAAAGGTTCGCATAATTTCAAATTTACATTAAATTATGTACGAAGAGCAAGTGTCACTGGAAGACAAGATGTCGCAGCTCCGAAAAAGGTTAAGACTCCATTCTAGAGAAAAGAAGTCAAAAGCCAATCGTTTCCAACCCCAAGGTGAAGGAAGAACTGAAGGTCTTTCCTTCCCTGAAAACGAAAGTTAAGAATTCAACCGTCTTTCCTCCGTAAAGCTTTAAAAAATCCTCTTACGTTCAAAACGCACGTCGTATTACTAGCTATATATCTATAGCATACACACGAGAACTCATAAGGTGCGGAAAAAATTGTTACTAAAGCCGTATGTTTTTCAGAATATACGAAGTCACAATGTCCTTTCGACACGCTCGGCCCGTAGATTCTTTGACCTGAAAGATCATGTTCGGTCGTCAAATGCTAAAGCTGAATTTTAAAATTAGTGCGGAGTGAATATATATATATATATATATATATATATATATATATATATATATATATATATACACATACACACATACAGGGCCATGCCCAGACATTTTACCGCCTGAGGCGAAATATAATATGGCGCCCCCTGGCCTCGCAGGCCTTATGAATTTATTTTGATAGGTTTTCATTTTTGTCAAATTTGGCGCCCCCTTCGAGAGGCGTCTGAGGCGGTTGCCTCGTCGCCTCACCCATCGGCACGGCCCTGTGTGTGTGTTTGTGTATATATATATATATATATATATAATACATTATTTTGACAACAAATTTGTCGATTTCAGCACATTTAAGAATTATTCCTCATTTACGAGTATTTAACGGCAAGCACAGATATCGAAGAATCCTTAGTCAATCTTTAAAAAATCAGCATATATGTAGCAGGTTAGTTCACCTCGCCAATTTTCAAACAACTATAGACATTTATTTATTCTGACAACAAAGAGGAACATTTTATGAACACGTCCATATTTGCCGATGAGTAAGCGTTTAACTGAAAATTTATTAAAATTCGGATTTACTTTTAGGCGGATGAATTTTCCTCTTACCAGGCGAAAGGAAAATGTTTCTGAATAGGAACGCAGAAAATCCTATATCTCGTGAAAGAGAAGGATTTTTTCACGGGTATAATCTACAGAATATTGAGCGCTCGAAACTGTTGTTACCTTAGCGGATGTTTTTTTAAATAATAGAGTAAAACGTCAAGAGTTCTGGGTAAACAATGATTCGCGTATATTTTTATTGAAAATTATATATTATTGTTATTTTTGAATATGTAAAAATCTTGTTATTTTTCAAAAATAAGAGATTGTTTTTCAAAAATAATGAACCTCTCAGTATCCCGAAATACAAACAAGGAACTCTGAAAATCATCTGCGGCGAAATAAGGTTATATTTTTCTGCATATATAACTGTTTCCCAAATGTTAATTTTGACTGCTGTACAATCTAGTAACACAGAAAAAGTCCCATATATAATATAGGATTATGAGGAAGCCTTTCAAAATTAAAGAACTGCGCCATTTTAAACGGCTGAATTAACTTTACGCAATAATAAGCATAGCAATGGTTGAGGATGGTAGTAAGAAAATATTTTTTAAACTTATTTTTGATCAATTTCAAAAAAAGTTTCCGGGAATAATCTTTATAGTGGGATCAGAATCAAATATATCTTCTAAAATTGTTGTTATTTCTTAAGCAATTTTGTATTATAAATGTGTAATTTATTATTCTATATGTAATTTTAAAGAAGTACTGGAAGGAAAACTGGATGGAAAACTGGATGGAAAAAGAGAAAGAGGTAGGAAAATGTTTCAGCTGATAGACGATTTGAAAGGGAAAGAGAGCTATCAAGACATGAAGAAGACTGCGGAAAATAGGAGTATATGGAGAACGAAGTTTAACCATTAATAATCACGGACATGTCCACGGACAGACTATCTATGACGATGAAGTAATTTTAAAAAATCAGACTCCAGACTGAAATTTATGTTTATCGAGGCGTGAAAGAATGAAAGACGAAGTATTTCCGCGCTACCATATGCAATATTTTAGTCTTTATATGTACGTACGCGTGTATCATCATTATTATCAGATACCCTCTATACACTTTGGCAGTTTTAATATCGCATGTTTAAGCGTACTTAAACATGAACCCTAAGTAAATAGAAAGTAATGACAGCAGTAGGATGGCCACAGATATTCCTCCTATACTCATGTTGTACGTCTTAGAATGACAGAGATTTCATTTACCAGACATATTCCTGGAAACTTGGTAATCACTATGAGCAGTTCTACGTCTGGAGTTTCTCTGGTACACGCAATGAAAACATATCTAACACGCGGAAGCAAACGCCTCGACGGTCACGAGAGTGAAAAACACTTATCAGGAACGATCATTCTCCCAAAAAAGGCAGGAGGAGGAGGAGGAGAGATGCGATAAGAAGAGGAAAAATCTGTTTACAATTGACGAGACGCAACAGAGCAGTGGGCAACCTACCACTTTAAAAGTCAAAGCCATTTTCTCCGCTCGCTCGCTCCTCACCCTCCATTTGGAGGCTCGATCGATGCAACTCTGTCTCTCTCTGCCTTCCACTCCTCTTCTCCATTGCTTTTGCTTCTTCACTTCCTTCCCTCTTCCCGGCTATCCTATATTCCCCTCTACCTCCCTTTCGTTCCCGTTCTCTCTCTCTCTCTCTCTTACATCCCCACTCTTCACATCCTCACCCTCTCTTTTTCAATTCCCATTCCCTCCCCTCTTGGTCCACACTCCGCACTCCCCCCTCCCTCAACCCCATCCTCCACTCTCTGCCACGATGTAAGCGAATGTGTCGGACCATGAACCTCAGGCAAAAAGCTTCGGGGAGTGCCATCCTAAAGCCAGTCTCAGCTCGCTGTCGACAAAAGTCCCCTTCTTAAGCGAGCTGAAAAGTTTGAGTGACGCCATAGGGTCCCCTCTCCATCACTCCGTCCTCTCCCAACCCAAAACTCCATCCTTCCTACCCAGCGAAATCCCTCTCTTCGGCATCGGCGGAAAGAATAAAGCGGGAGGGAGGGAATTTTCCGAAGTTAAGGAGAAGGAGGGGGTAGAAACAGTAACAGGTCGCGCGAAAGGAGGGAGAGGGAGGGATAGAGAGGTAAGTGAGAGTGGGAGCATAGAGAGAGGTAGATGTGGAAGAGAGAGGAATATGTGGGGGAGAGAGGAGAGATTGTAAAAGAGAGAGGAGTGAAGAGTGAAAGGAGGAGAATGATAGTGGGACGGGGGCGAGGGAGAGTGGATGGGGTAGAGGTAGAGGGATACGGGACCCGCGGATGGAGGTAGATACGTGGCCGAATGAGAGTGGTCGGGGCCGAGAGAGAGAGATGGGAAAGGCGGCCGAGGTAGAGGGTCATTGGGGATGGTAACAGGAATTTTAGACTAGGCAGGGGTACACAAACTTTTCACACCCGTGAGCCGCATTTGGTTTATACTTATCCGAGGACCGCACTTAATTAAAAGCTGAATAATGTAAATTAAACAAGAATAAAATTTTAGATAACAAGTTAATGCAATAATCACAAATATAAAATGCACCGCGAGTATGAATTGGAATACAATTTTGAAATAAGCAGTAAAGGAGTAAAATTATTCGGGAGTACACATTTGCTAAAAGTAGTGCGTTTAGTTAAACTTAGCATTTTGCACTCTTATAATTTTCACTTTATGACTTACCAAATTAACTTAAACATTGCTCAATATTAACCTTATGATGCAAAATCTCCCACGGGCCGCACAAACATCAACATAGTGCCGCATGTGTCTCGCGGGCCGCAATTTGTGCACCCCTCCTGGGCTATGGGATTGGTGCCTATGGATAGGAGTATGGACCAAGTGAGAGAGTGGACTCCGGAGAGAGTGGGACTGGACCGCGAGAGAGAGAGAGAGAGACGGGACCGATTTTTCCAGTTCTTGTAAACAGAAATCTCGTTGAATTTTTTGTACACATTTATACACTTAAAGAAAAAATATAAGAAATTACAACTTTGATTTTTCGACTTTAAATTTAAGAATGATATTTCCTACTCAATTATTTCTTTAAAATTTTTAAAGCTTCCTGTTATATCAAATTTTCATCATATGAAATGTGTTAATTATAACTAATGCTCAATGTTTTCCTTTTCTATTTTTTAAGTTTGTATACGATTTCTTCGTGTAAATTCAAAAAACACCTCGAAACATGCACTTCTTTAGATTATGTATTTTAGAAATTTCAATACTCTAGTTTATTGTGTGCTTTCCAACTGCTCGTTTAATTTATAACAAATAAAACATTTCTATCAAGTATAATGTTTTTCTACGGAATATTCAGTGGGGAGAAGCAGCTGCTATGCAATTTATGGTTTCGAAGAAAATTAACTATAAAACTAATGGAAAAATGTTGATTAATAAGAATGGTTTTTGTTGGCTATACATTTTCCTAACTAAATAGTCAACTGTTATATCAAACTTCAGAATATTATTTTAGATTAAAACAGGTTTTACAGTGAGCACTAAAATTCAAATACAAAGAAAATATTTAACTATTTAACTTATGTCTGCTGGGATAATACAAATGGTTCGAATGAAACTTTACGTCTCTCGTATTTTTTTCGAGTTTTATTTAATAAACGCGTTTAAGTTTTTGCTGTCTGCCTATCTGCTGAAATTTGCAGGATGTATGTGATCTATGATGCGATTTTTAACACTGTCACAGAATATTTTTGGAGAAATTGATGGGTGGCAGGGGATGCCATCAGAAATTTCAAATTAAGATTCTAAGCAAATTCCTTTAAATTTTAAATTAATTATTGGATAAGTTACTTTGTCAGATCTTAAAAAGATGCTTATCACTAAGCGTTTTTACAGTATCAAAGAGTTGTTAGACTCATCTGTGTAAATCACAATCCTCAATTTATTAAACTGTTGTTTTATACTTGCTAAACAATAAAAATATTGTGAGTCAAATTTTGACATGTAGTACGTATAATGTATTTCAATGTTAATGTGTATTCTGTATTTTGCTACTGCCTTTTTAATGTATTTTTTTAATGACGAGTTCTATACCTACAAATTAATGTATGGTCCTTGGATAATAAATATTATTATTACTGCATAAGACTTAAGGGAATTAAAACACCAGCTTTGGTATGCGAAACAGTGCTATCATGAATACCTAACGTTTTCTCTTAAAAAATATGACGTCATTCGTAGCAAACAAACTTGCCTCCCGCGCCATACATAGTTTTCAACGATCGATGCCGTGCATCGCACGGTTTAAGCGCACGCGATCGCCCGCGTTCGTCCACGCGGATGAGCGCGAACGACATAAAAGCGTTTGTTTGCCATTGTCAAGCTTTCGTATCTAACAGAGGTTCCTCAGGGTACGAAGAGGAGAGGGTTGGGAGGGAGTACACGTCCCCCTCCCCCTCCCCTCCCCCCCTCACAGATCTCTTCCCTTTTCACCACCTCGAGAGAAGATCTATCCATCTGTCACCAACTATCTCTGTATCCCCTCTCTTTCTCTATATTATTCCCCACTTGCCGAACCTAATCCTTCACAATTCCACAGAATCCTCCCTTAAGTCTTCCTCAAGGCTTTCCTTTTTCGCAATATTCTCTCTCTCATCCACCCCACTAAAATCCTCATCTCTCTCTTTCCAATTCCCTCCTCTCTCTCTCTCTCTCCTTCAATCTCCCCATTACCTCTTTCCTTCTACCATTCTCTCACTTACACAATTCCTATATACCTCTCCCATATTATCTCCCTTTTATCACTCCTTTTGCCCATTACAATATACTATCGTCCATATTCTCCTCTCTCCCTCCTTCCCTTTCTCTGCATATCTCTCCTCCATCTCTCCCTATCTCTCCTCCATCTCTCCCTATCTTCCATCATTTTCTTTCCAATACTCTCCCATTTATAAGGTATAGTAGTGACCTAATTCTCTTTATTTTTTCCGCATATAGGCATTTCTTTTCTTTTTCACCAGTTTTAATTGTTTTATCGCCTGTATTTTATTTTTTGTACAGATTTAGATGAAAAAATAGACTATCCAGTCTCACTCCTGACCGAAAAAAGACAATTATCTATCTATCATTTCCTCCATCCCAAATACACGATAGTCAGTGCCTTGTAATTTCTCTATTTGTCTCCAGAATCGTCAGAACCAAGAACTCACTCATTCCCCTCACATTATTTTAACAATTTCCTCGCTTTCCATTCCGACACTTTATATCCTATTTGCTCCCTCAAAGCTTCACCCTTACAAAATCCAACGCTTCTCCGAATTTCCCCCACCATCAACACCTCGCTCTTTATTCTTGTTCCAGGCTTCCATTATTCTCATTATGTTATCCTCTTTACTTGTATGTTTTAATGCCTTTGCGTAATTTTTAAATGTATTTACTGATAGCTCAGCGCCATATTTATGTAATACGACGCGTTATCATTGTATATTGGGTCACCCGCTGTCTAAGACATTGTGAATGTAGTGAATTGCATTTCGAGGCTCATGATCACAGAAAGTTTAAATAAACCTAATGATTTGGTTGGTATTTTGTATCAGAAAATTTTTGAAAGGTTTTGAATAATATTACCGTCATTATACTCTCATTTGAAATGTACATTTGCGCACAAGTTATTGCCTGGAGTTCCCAGCACGGATGCTTGCGAGGAACATGCTGAGAAGCCTTGAATTATAATAACATTTAATGAAGTTAAATATTAGTTAACAACAATACTTACATAAATATATATATATATATATATATATATATATATATATATATATATATATATATATATATATATATATTGCAAAATTTATCACGCTCGTGATTTTATTTACCATATGACACAAATCGCTTATTCTTATTTTTAACATAATGCACGATGCGATCGATTTTCGCGTTAAAACATAATATACGTACGTAATATCACAACGCCCATATGAGGATGTATAAAAAATGTTGAATACAAAATACCCAAGGTTTTCTGTCAAATTTAATTTTATTAAAAAAATCGCAATTCGATGCATTTGAAATGTTACCGTTACGTATCATATACTTGGAAAAACAAGTATATTCCGAAATCATCTAAGATTACTTGGAAACGGTACATTTCCTCCAAGTCCTTATTACTGAGATTCGATTCCACTTTTAAACATTTTGTGAAATCGATGGCAATTACCTTATTTGAAACTCATGCTGCTCCATTTGCATTTTGGGGGGTATTCCTACGAAGTTTCTCCATTATCACGAATTCGCTGTTTTAATTACGTCAATTTCTGACGTAATTTCGTCGAAATCCTCTCTCTCTCTCTCTTTCTCTCATCGATCCCTCCCAAGAATTGACTCCGCCTCCTTTTATAACCCTTCTCTTTTGTCTTGTTCTCTCTCATTACGTCTCCCATCTTCTCCATCCTTCAGTTTCTACCTTTCCTGTTTTGTTAATTCTTTGTACGTCTCTTCCTCTCCACTCAACTTCTTTCATTTTTCGCAATTCCCATCTGTCCTATTTATTCTCCGTTTCTCCTCTTCCTATAGGATAGAATAAATATCCCAACCTACAGGAACAAAAAACTTACAACTCATTTCACGTCATGTCCTGTAGAATTTGGAATGTGTTACTCATAAATACAACAAACCTAACATCATCATCTTCTTAGGTTAGATTTAGAATAGTCCATCCGTTGATATCATAAGCGATCCCACTGATGTGTAAAATGTTAACTTATATTGGAGAGTTCTGAATGCACTATTCTGAAAAACTTATTTCAAACTTTAACCTGTGTTCTTTCCATGGTTCCCTCAAAGCTGCGCGACTTCGCGGCCGCGCACTAAATTTTTCAAGCGCGCCCGATTGTATCTTATAAAGTATCGGAACAGGGCCGCGTCAACCCCGGTGCACATCCGCGCATTAGCGTCATGTAGGCGCGCATAGCGATATTCATTCCGCCCATGGATGAAAAAAATTAGAGGGAACTATGGTTCTTTCTCTAGATTACGTACACTATACTACCTAAATTTCAAACAAATTATTGGAATGCCGTAAGCTCTAAGTATTTGTTTTTCCTTATTGAAAACATTCTTTTGTGATAATTTTTATAAGAAGTGTTATGCCTTAAGTTAATACTGTGAACTTGAAGTACTTTATAGCCCAAACGTTCTTTTTTACTTTTAGTTATTTCTGCTATTAATATAATTATTATAAATTTAATTATGTAGTCTTATTATTAATTTATCATGTCGTTTATAATATGTATGACCGACTATTTTTTTCGTTACTTCAAAATTCATTAATTTTTTTATCCATTATTATTATCGTTAATTCAACGCTTCTAATCAAATTGTAAATATAAAGTACAGTGGTTTCCGCTTAATAGAATCACTCATTAATTGAATCAGCCGCTTTATTTAATCAAAACAGGAAAACCGAAACCATTTTGTATCCAACGTTCTCAGAATTCATCTCATATTGGAATCACCTATTTTGGTTAATTGAATCGCGCGGTAATGCATGGCTAAAGTGTTTTAGGGCCTTCTTGGAATTAACCCGAAAAATAATGCCTCTCTTTTCCCAAGAATATGGAAATTTCCATTAGCTGTCGGTAAAAGAAGCATTTTCTGCAATCTCTCAAACGTTTTTCTGCAGTTTCCAACTCATGGATCAGTAACCTACCCCTCTCCCCCCCCCCCCCCCCCCCCCCTTCCCCCAGCAGGGAGTTGGTCAGGCAATCAGCAAAGGGACTACAAGAGAGTTAGCTGTCAGCATGTACATACATGGCAAACGTCGAAGAGAAATCAAAGGCGGGATCTTAGTTTGGCTGAGAAGAATAAGCTACTAAGAAAGTACGATGAACTTCATCGTTCATTAAATCAGAGAGAGGCCTCGGCGCGACTGGGCATCTCACAAACTTCACTTTGTAGACTTCTGCACAATTGTGACCAACTTCAGAAATGTGAAACTTCAAACCTAAATTCTGATAGGAGCAGGCTCTGCTGAAGAGGTTTTTCCCATGCTAGACTCCTAAATGCTCCATCCAGTAGGGGAATATTATTGGAAAAAGTAGTGGAATTTGCAGACCGCCTTGGTGAAGAAGACTTCAAGTCAACGGATGGGTGGTTGTCAAGATGGAAGGGCAAGAACGAGATTGTTTACAAAAAAATCCACTGAGAAGCTAGATGCAAAGGACCCAGCAGCTGAAGAGTGGAAAAGGTCAATTCTCCCCCGGCCGGAAGAGTTCAGCCCCTTGTACAAGGTGGAAGTTGACTAAGTTGGTTTGCAGGGCATTTATTCAGATTTAGTGTCTCATATTAATGAGAATTTGATTCAAAAGACGTTGGACAACTATCGTAAAACTGTATAATACGTAAAATGGATAAAGTAAGTGTTCAAAATTAATTAAATATGCATAAATTCCATCTTAGCATTTTCTTATTTACCATGCCTAAAGTATTCAACCTCCGTATAATCGAATTAGTCTGTTAATTGAATCAAATTATTGTTTCCTGACTTGATTCTAATAAGCGGAACCCACTGTAACTGTAAAACGGCTAGGTAGAAGAGGGATTATTTAGCCTCGACCTCGCCAAAAAATATATTTTTCTTTCTACCTTTCCTTTTTGCCCCTTCTCACTCCACTCTTACCTCACTCGTTTACCCATCGCTCTCTCCTATTTTCTCCGTCTCTCTTTACCCCTCCCTCCTTTCTTTTTTGCATAACTTCCATCATCCTTTTCCCCATTGCGATGTTTCATCGCTCAATTCTCCCTACACCTTTTCCTTTCATCCCCTTTCACGAATTCTCACACGGTTCCTTCCCTCGCATCCCTTCTCCGCCACCCTCGTATCAAAATCTTTTGCGTTACGCCAATCAGAATTCCTTCTGACAACCATGGCAAGTTTTGAAATTTATGCTCGTCTTAACAAGTTAGCGGGGCATCTTTCGCGATAGAGCGACGTGCTTTGCTATTTTTTTCTTCTCCGTCCTGAAAACTTCGTAGAATCCTTCACGCTCGTGTGCCTTTCCTTGCGTCCCTTCTGCATACGACTAAGCTAAACTTATTGGCTTGTAGACAGTAACCTGATTTTCAATGGATCAATTAAAGTAATGGAAAATATATTGCACAATAATAATGCAATAACACTAATAATTGCATTACTTAAAAAGACAGAAAAATAAATGGATGTTCCTTATAAAAATCTACTTTATTTAGCATGCTTTCCCGGATAATAATTTCTTAAGAGATAGGTAAAAATGTATATTAACTAAAATTTTGAATGTTTTAACCTACTGCTTCCTTCACCGACCGAGTTGCATGATGGACGGAAAAGTGATAATATTTTCACAAGCACTCTTATTTGAACACGTTTCCACAATTCGACGCGCTTGTCTTCATTATCTCACGGCAATCTCTTTCTTTTAATGAATTCAAATCTCAACTCTTTTCCGACTCTCTGCCTTTTCCTAGCATCCTTCCTTCCACCATATCCTTCAACAGTTAATTACCTCTCAAAATTTGACTTCCTATTTTCCAGTGATCATTCTTTGTTATGCTAAACCATATAATGACACTTATCAGAGTAATATATGTCGATGTTAGCTACAACGTTTCCGTGTGACAGAGAAAGAGAGAGATTTATAATGTCTCGCGCTCTTGATTAAAATTGCTAATATTTTTAGGTAACTGAAAGGGATTAAATATGGGAATAAACGAGGAGAAAGAAGAACGTGTGTTTTGAGGGCGAAACCATCCACGATGTCGACTTTCCTTTGTATGATTCGAAGCCTTGCTATTTTACCTTATTAATTTTAAAGCCATTCTGCGGACGTTTCTAATTATTACTATCAATTTCATTATTTATTATAATTATAAAATCGGTTTTAAAAATTATACTATTCTATTAATTTACTTATCTACTTTTCAAAACAAGTTTTCAGTTACGAAAAAAGTACGACATTCCCTAATTCTCGTGATTCGTTACATAAAAATCGAGGAGTTTTCGAGTAACTCAAATGCTTTAAAATGTGGAGATTTACAGTATAAACAATCCCTTTTTTAATAAAACTCTTGATATAGCCTCTTTATAAGAGTCAAAAACCGATGAGTTACAAAGTTACAAAAATGAGAGACTAATAATTGCAGGAAATGCAAGTGCACGATTTTACTCAACAGTTGTATTATAGCAGTAGTTCCTATGTCAATAATTTAATCGGCATCGTTCGAAGGCGAATCGCTGCACGTTTCAACGCAAAGGCTCCAAAGCAATAAAACGGATCAGTCGAGAAAATGATGGCGGGTAATTTTCTGGTAGACTAAATAATTTTGAATTCTACGTGTATTTCGCAAGAGTGACGTTAACGATGTCCTTAAATTGCTTTTTAGCCTCCCTCCGAAGAATAAAACATTGCATAAAGTAGGCTAATGCTTTACCCGAATGAGTAGAATTTCGCGACCCCATTCTTACTCTTGAAGTATTCATAGCATTCCCATTTGTCTTCCATTTCTCTGAATAGCTGATCTCCTTCGTCTTTATATAACAAAAAAATCAACTCGAGAGCCTCCCGTTCACTTTATATTCCCTTTTCACCCCGTCCCTTCTCATTCTTCCAAAGAGAGCAAAGGGTACATATTTAAGATAAAACATATATCTTAGCTTTGACCCTTTGCTCGAGACACGAGTCATCAGTCCTCCACTCCATCGAAAAAGCTTTCCCTTTCGTCAAAAAGTGAATATGCATATCTTTAAAATGTGCGCTTCAAGTTGATGCGACCCGTCAGAAAGGGAACAGCGTCAAAGGCGATCAAAAGCTTACTAGAATCTTATTCATTTGAAACGCTATGCAGGTTACATATTCTGTAGATATTTCCAAGAGAAAAAGATAAGAAATACTGAGGGGTAATTTTTTCTTGTGATAAAAAATAGAAAGTTTTTGTTTTTTGTGTAACAGCTTTTTCAAAATCGAATCAAAAATATTTATAACATTTTACGAAAAATTAATTTCAAAACATTGCCGCTTTTATTGATCAACAAACTTTAGTTTCATAGCGAAAAATAATGGCCGCGTCTCGATAATTATAAAGTAATTCCATTAAAGAGTAGAATCATGAATCGTTTAAAAGTTTAGATTAAAAACACTGCAAACTGACACGAGAAGTTAAAACGTAACATTACATTATGTAATATGTTTAAATTGCGTGATTTCTTCTTATCGCAGCTTAATGCAAACAGGTTATCCATTGGGCGAATTTAAAAATGTATAACCCGCATTTTTTAACCAAGAGTTCAAAAGTTATGCTCGAAAATAAAGCGTTTCTTTCCAATAATATCCTTTCCGGGGGTACGCATACGTAAATTGTAGCCGGTGGGAAAAAAACCACACCGCCCACGCCGTAACACCCCGACGCATAGCGTAGCACGGCGGCATTTTGTTGCAAAAGTGTTCCGCCGCTATATTTCTCCTCCCTCTACTCCATCTCCGAGAAGAAGAAGAGAAAAAAAAATCCTCCTTCACCCATCTCCCTCCCAACCCTCACTCACACCCTCTCCCCTCTCGCACTCCCCTCATCTCCTTCACACGTTTTTGTTTCCTCACAAGGCGCTCGCACCTTTTGGCAGCACTATCAATTACCGTACAAACACCACCTCGTGCCATTGTATCCCGACAAGCGGGCTCCTCCTCTTCCGCCAACGGATCCCAACCAGACTTAACACCCTTTTCTCCCTCTCCCCCCTCCTTCCACCTTCTTCATCCCTTCCTCCGCCTTCTTTTTTCACGCATCCGCCCCTCCTTTCCCTTCCTTCTCAAAGCCTTCCATCCTCTTTCCCCAGATCCTCATTCTTCTCTTCGGGCAAGCTGAAAAAATCTCTTCTACCCTACGCTGAAACCCGGCTTTTTACCCACTCCCTTGTATTTCTCGTTTTTTTTTCCGACAATATCGCAGCCGAAGCAAAACATTAAATACTTCGCGGGAATAATTATTTTTCGACCTTACAAATGTACATACTTTGTTTCTATAAGACTCTCAAGGATTTTTAAAATACCTGCTCTACTTCCCGATTAAACCTGTATTAAAAATATTTTAAAACTACCTTTCTTCTTGCGTCTCGGTCTTGAGGAATTGTTACATTACTTTTACAACATAACAAAAATACAGTGTATTTTTTAGACATACCATTTATCATATATATTTAAATTAGATATTCTTAAAGATGTCACCCTCGCAACTCCCTATTTTCAGCGGATTAATCCCTCATTCACTCCAAAAGCCTTACGGATTTAGGCTATAACAGGAAAGACACTCTTAACTACATCCGGATCTTAGAAACTTCGTTGTCATTCCAATATTATTCAAAATGCATGTGAAAAAATCGACTGTTCCAAAGTACTTTCTCTCGCCGAAATCACCACTTTCTTTTATAGGAAAACTTAAACTTCCTCTTCCTGAATCCTTAATTTTTGATTATTCATTTTTTAAGCGGAATCTTTTTTTTAGAATACTTCAGCTGTTTATCTCTTACAATGATGCATAAAATTTTCCTATTTAATTGGTAAACTCTAAAATAGAGCTCCCAATCTTAAAGCCAAGTAAATACGCAAGTCTATCCTTTTAGCGTTAAACGGGTTGGGAGGCTTTGCTCCCTCCCCCTCTGCGTTTTGTTTTGTTGTTCTCATAGTAATTAAATTATTAAAAATAAAATTATTATTTTTTGCTATTATTTTTATAATTTGAAGCCAGTTATTAGTTCCAGGGTTATTAAGAATTAAATTATTATTATTAAAATTAAAAGTGACATAAATCTATTTATTAAAAAATTCCTGGAACATAACCTGCTTTTGTTCATGTTTGTATGTTTCCTGCGATTCGTCTTTAAGCGCCATTGCCCTTTAAATAAAGCTTTGAGACAATATCCTATTATTGATAAAGACTAGCAATTTTCCCTTAGAAGATATTTTGTATTTTCAGAAAAATTTTTTCCTCCTTGAGTACAATTTGCTCATTAGTAGCTGGAATCGTGCATCTTTAATACGCTGCGCTTAGCATCATGCAACTTTTTATGAACAATATAAGGTATATTTTCTTAAACAAAAAAGTTTCCATGCCGTCCCCGAAGAAAATCACTCCGTAAAAGAATTACAAAAAAATGCAGAAATATCGCAAAAAATTCCGCGCACAAAGCCAATATCATTTTCAATATTTTTTACCAAGATGGGGATTAAAAAAAAAACATTTTTCTTTATCGACGGCCGCGTGGCAAAAGGGCGTCGTGTATGTAGACTTTCCATAAAGAGGATGATATCCGATTTTGCACCCAAGGGAGCGAAATATTTTGACGCTTTGAGTCATATCTCCTTCCGTCTAAAGGCGGGGTATTTTACGGGGAGCTGCACCAGAAGTCGAGAAACCCCCTTTAAGTCTTGCTTTTGAAGTGGAGTTAAGTCCTTTTGACGCCTTTAGTCGACGTTGCCTTACTGACTCACTTTGATACATGAACTAAGGCGGTGGCAAGGGAAGTTAATGGGCAGGGGAGGGGGCTTTCCTAAATGTAATTTGAACACCTTATACGCCGTGCCAGATATAAAGGAAAACCTCGTTAATTCGAAACCTAGGGCATCAAAAATTCATACCTTTGGAGTAAACGAGTTCAAATATGTAGTATGGTATTTCAATTTGGACCAAAAACTTTAAATTTGTATGCATACATTTTGACCAATGCCGAAAGTAATTGTTGGGCATATCGCATTTCCTTATTACTGCCGCCAACGCTTTCTGTATATTATTATCCTTTATTGTAAATACGTAACGAAACAATCTTCATAACGAAGTTCACAAATACGTAGTTAAGTGTTTTACATCTTCTCTTCAAAAATAGTTTTCAATATTTTCGATGCACATAATGTATTACTTTTTCCCTTTAACCATTCTTCAGTGCTTTACTTAGACGTTAAAAGTACTATGCATGTTTAATTTAAGCTGCAAAATACATGAAAATCCTAACTGCAAACATAAACGTCAACGACACAATGAAAGACTGACTGAACTAGGATAGCATTCATCACCTGAAAGATATCGTTGCTAATTTGGACTGAGACATGTTAAATTTAATTTCGCTTGGATGGCCAATTTTAACGCTTTAGTTTCGTACGAAAGAAACAGACATTCCCTTTCACTTAAAACATAATTTTAATTCCAATTACTAATTTCATACATCACTTCTATAACAATATCTGAGCTGCATAGAAAGCCAGGAAACCCAACTGAAAATCTTTATAAAGATAACGATCTTTACGGACAACAACATGAATTTGACATCATTTAATAAGAGCAGCTGGCTCATACATTCTTAGCATATGTTTCTAGGCCAGTAAATTCCTAAAATTCTCATTAATAATATAAATTATTCGATTAACATTAAAATGCGTCAACTTCTTAAACGTGTACTTCGGTGTATCTGCAAAGTGTCGGTTAGATGAATGCCGTAGAAACACATGGTGGAGTGTGAAATAGAGAACAAAAAGAAAACCTGCTCCATAACTCGGAAATATCGCATTAGTAAAATCTGAGGCTCCCAAACTAGAGAGAGGAAAACAAGTGAGCAAATCTCTTCGAAAATTAAAATCCTCAGCTCAGAAAACACATTCAACGTAAAGCCTCTGCCTCTATACCTCTCTTAAACCCAGAACTATCCAGTGCCATTTCGATTATTTCGCAGATGTAGTAAAAGAAGGCGATTCTAGACACATCTTCACTTTATGACCACGAAATATTGCACTTTTATGTTAGCAAAGAATGCCGCGGTCAACTTTAACTACATCTCAGTAACTGTCGACGATAAAAAGGTTTCCATTTTGAAATCTATAAAAATAAAAAATACTTTTTTGCACTCACAAGTAACGCGAAGATGAGTATAGCTGTTCTCCTGGTAACAACAACGCCTGATGATTTTCGACCAATCAGCTCCCGTCATTTTCTCTAAAAAGTAATCCTCGCGCGAGTTTTTTACGTCAATAACCGCTCGTTGCATGAAATACGAGGTGAATACGCCTACACAGTACATTCTACACTTACAGGAGCGCTCCTACCTAAGGACTATTGCCGGGGAGGAGCGCTCCTACCGAAGGACTACTGCCGGGGTGGTTAACGTGTCTAGCTCCGCAATGCTAGGGTCGCGGGTTCGAATCCATTTCTAGGGCATGGTCGTGTGTGTTCGTCCTGTTTATTGTTGTTATGAAAATCAGTGTAATTGGCCCTGTGCTGTCTCTGAATTCCTGCAAATAAGTAAATAAATAAATGTTAGTGTCAACAGCGCAGGTAGAGGAAGAGAGAGAGAGAGAGAGAGGGAGAGAGAGAGAGAGGGAGAGAGAGAGAGGGAGAGAGTGAGGGAGAGAGAGTGAGGGAGAGAGAGTGAGGGAGAGAGAGGGAGAGAGAGAGAGAGGGAGGGAGAGAGAGAGAGGGAGGGAGAGAGAGAGAGGGAGAGAGAGAGATGGAGAGAGAGGGAGAGAGAGATGGAGAGAGAGGGAGAGGGAGAAAGACATAGAAAGAGGGGAATTCGGGAAATCAGCTGTACTTATGCCGTCTTTTCTAAGAAGTAATCCTAAACCCAGTAAAAATCACCACTGACGTAGCGGAACCAGTCCGCCCCCCCCCCCCCTCCCCCCACCAAGGACCTCCGCCATCCCCCCGACCCCCACCCACCCTATAAATGTAGAATTACACCTCACCCTACCGATCGCTTTTAACGCATGTTTCTTTAATCTACCTCCTAATATTTCTTTTTCTTTTTGTCTCGAAATATATTTTAAACTATCGCCTTTACGAAAAATAGTTTCAAATAAAAGTTGTAGGAAATTTTATTCCCTACAACTTTTATAATATAAACTATTTACGAAAATTGAGTTTTAAAGAAGATAATCGAAAAAACTGAAAAACGCCATCTATAAACATCTACTTCCGGTTGACCTATATTGTCCTAAAACTAATCAACTCTTGCCCCTGTTATAAAAATGTCATATTTGAAATTTGGTACTGAAATGACAAATGCTTCTTCTAATATTAAATTCTGTAATAATGTGCATTACTAAATATATTTATGATTTCTCCCATATTCCTAACAGGAGGAGAATTTAGAACCTGATCACCACATGCGTAAATTTTATGGTAGCTCTAACTTAAAAAGGAATTATCATATAAGAACGAAACTAATTACCAGAACAGCACGAAACTTAATATATAAGATTTTTATTAGTAAATGAAAATCCAGTTGTATTTTGGTGTAAAATGTTCGCCCGTGAGTGATGGTTTATTCCAGACCTTTTTCAGTTTTTGTCAAATATCTACTTTAAAACCCAATTTTTCTAAATAACTGTCTTAATCAAAGTTGTGGATAATTTAATTGTCTGCAACATTTGTTTGAAACGTTTTTTCGTAAAGTGAATTGTATAAGAGATATTGTGATATTTTGTTTTAAATTTTAAAATAAGTCGCCAAGTGGTAGTTTAGTTTCCGATGCTACCTAGTATAGGGTGAGGCTTTTGGTAACAACCGGGACGAAACGGGAAAAACCGGGACATTTTCTAAAAAAAACAGGGACAATGGGTATATTTATTTTTTTCTTGAATATTCTAAAAATCAAATAAATATGTTTACAAAAGAATATACAAACCATAACTTATTGAAATAACAGTTAAATTACATATTTCGTGATTAATTAAGCAGTATTAAATTAAGCAGTATTCAATCATATTTTAAAGTACTTCTGCCTGCTTTGATCAAACTTTCATCATTTTTAATCATGTCATAAAAACTTTTACAGGTCATACTAAAGTTGAATTTACACATCATTATGGAATTGATGGTTTTTATATCCAAGTTTCGTTCGTCAGACCATCGAATGTCTATTTGTGAAAACATTCTTTCCACACTTCCATTGTGTGCTGGAATGGCAAACAGAAAGTTACATAGTTTCTCCATTTCTGAGGTCTGTTCTAGAAATTCAAATTTTGGAAAAAAATATGACCACCGGCCGTGGCAAGATTTATTAAGCCACTCATCATTCCCTTCTTTCATCTCTTTTGAAATCAAAATTTTAAGCAATGAAAATTAATAATATAATAAATTTTCGTCAACTTGAAGGCCCATGTCAATAACATTTATTTGAACTTCTTCCCAAACCGGGGAACTTTTTAATAGCATCCATTCCATATGCTTCAATTTCAGCAAGGGTTCAACCCATTTTTACTTTCTCACACGAAGTATTGAGAAAGTATTGTTATCGCGAAAAAATTCGACCTCGAGATTTTTACGGAAATATACGTTTAGGTGTCGCCGAATCCGAAAAAGTGGTTTTTGCAATGCCGTCTATCTGTCTGTTACTGGCTCAGGAGCCTAAACGGTATAGCGAAAATGAATGAAATCTCGTACTTAGGCATTTTATCATACTGAGCAGAGTATACGAGTATGTAGAAACGATTGACATTGCTCAGTAATTAAGGGTAGTTTATTCTAAGCATTTTTAACAACAATTCGATTTTCTCAAGAACGGCTAGAACGATTTTGATCAAATTTCGTACAGTTACTTGAGTTTACGTCTTCAATAATACCTAATCTACTATAATATATTTTGAGTGTGTGTTTGTTGGGTTGTTCATGGAACTCCTCCTAAACGATAACAGCTAGAATAACTAAATTTGGTACGATTCTTCCACACACCCTAACTTAGTGAATGGCCAAGGCTTGGTCAACCGGGATAAATCAGTGCTGCCAATATAGGGGATTAACATTTTTCCATAAGATAACACGTATGAATCCATTTCTTGACTTGCAAGAGTATTGTGATTACGAAAAAAATCGACTTCGAGATTTCAACGGAAACACGTTTTGAGGTCCCTATAACACGTTTGTACTATTTTCGGAATGATGTCTCTGTGTGTGTGTATGTGATTAAAAACGTCGTTATTGGTCATCTGTGTGAGGACCAAAGTTGTAGAGAATAATATTTCTTCCAGGTTTTGTTTGAAACAAATTTTCGTAGAACCAACCATTTCGGAGATATTCAACTTTTTCGTAATTTCTAGTATAAAGCGCCACCACCATGTAGCGGTGAATTCTGTAAACATATTCAAAATATAATTTACAGAAATAAGAAAGACTGTATTCTTTTACGATACAAAATAATAATTTTGCCTTATAATGCTATTCATAATAATTTAAATATCTATACCCCAAATATGGAGAATGTCATGTGTTGGTCACATCAGATTTTTATGTGTGCCTAATTGCTGAGTTCACATTAGTAAACAAATAAATATCATTTAGATTCTAGTATACAAGCTTTCGCGGAGTATTGGAGGAGGAAAAAATTGAAAATTTAGAAAAGGGTTTTCATTTCACATTTTATTATAATTTTTGTAACTTGATTTGAATCCCTAGAGGACGATGCCTTCAAGGGGGATCCACATATTTGCAAAACTTTGTCACTGCCGAGGAAACTACTAAAAAATACATTAGGTTTCCGTGGCGTAGAATACACCTGTTCGCTCGGCTTTATAATAAATGAACAGAAGCACGAAAAAACCTCGAGTGAAAAGTTGTACATTTTTGTGAATAAACATACGCGATTTTATCCTCACGAACGACAATTTCATGGCGTTTTTCTTCCGACTTCATGCTTGCGTGTGTGCTTGTAAATATGTCTTAATGTGTCCATATTTGTGTTTGTATATTGTATTAAATAACCGTGTATCCAATAAATAAAACAAAAACACTCCCACAAAATGTGCATTCAATCTTAACCGATCCCTTGAATGGCGCAAGGTGATAAGTTGAAGTGAATGCGATACAGTCCCTTCAGAATTATCATATTACCGCCACTCATGCATTTAAGCCTTCCTTGCAAAAAAAAAAACAATAATGGAGCAAAATGAATGCGAGGAAAAATGTTTTCTTAAAAGAACAGAAAATACCGTCGAGAAATTCCCCGTGGCTCATAAGTTTTTCTATTATATGACCAATTTTTCAGCTTCTCAGCATTTGCAGCATGCTATTCCAAATTTTATTAGTTTTTCCTATTGGTATAAAAATACACTGTCTTCGTGCAAACAAAGACAATATTGCCCAGATCAAAAATATTAAGATTTTGTTTCCCATGTAGATATTTCTTGAAATGGAAGACGTAAAGTAAATCTCACCAAATAATGTATAGGACATATTGAAACGAGGCCCGGAGACAACAAAACTGAAAAGTTTGCAATTACATTACTTTATATTTAAATTGTATTAAATCATGTGTTATGACGGTTTTCACATCCAATATAAGTTGAACGATATCACTTTTTTGGTATTTTTACTTGTATTTTAAATAAAAATTTCATATGAAAATCAAATCAATTTCTGTGTCGTTTTCAGATGCTAATAGTGCCGTAAACATACAATTTACACTTGTGATATTATAATCTAGTCGTATCCCTAACTCTTGATTCTACTATTTCTTCATAAAATTCTGGTTTTCAATTTCAGGATGACATAATTATTCACAAAAATTTTTCGGTTTTATTTTAAATTAACATCGCTTCCTCCATCTTCTCCTAGTTCTCTCGGAATCAATTCACCTCTCCAGATTTCGTTGATAAATACCCCACCTCCTTCCCTTTATTTTTCTCACTTATTCTTATTGTTTAGATTTATGAAACCTCATTTGATCTCCGTCTTGTGACTTTTAAAAGGCTAATTTTAAATGTAAAAAAAGATACTTTTTAATTTTCAACTCGATTTAAGACTTTCTTGTTCGATTTTATTGATAACGGCTACTTCTACGATAAAAATGTATAGGAAAGGAAATACTCTTATTTACAAGTTCTACAACTTTTATTTGAAAGATATTTTGATGTAAGCAATACTTTACGAGATATGACGAAAAGTTCAGTTCTTGTCACCAGTCAAGTGGTACCCCTGGTTGGCGTACGTGATTCATTTTTGCGATTTTCTTATTACCTTTGATAAGTCCTTAACATCAAATTCCATGAAAATCCGTTCGGTATAAGCCGAGAACGAACATGCGGACGGACGGACAGACAGACCGACGACAACAGGCGCTCACGCTGGAGGCGAAACGTGCCTAAAAACACACAAAATTCGATCAAAAGTTTTATCGGAACGAAGTCGTTAAGTAGAAAACTAATTCGGGCTCCCTTGGTGTTTTTTCTTCGTCTGATGCAACCTACTCCATCAACCGAAAACCCTTAGTCCGTGCTTCTCCTCTGAGCAGAAACCTTAAGACCATTGGTAACTCTCCTTTATTTTCGTCCCTGCTTTTCCGTGCCAGGTCAAGCTAAGGATAGCAGGCATTGCCTTCAGGCCCGTTGGTATTTTTTTTTTTTTTGAGAAAGGAATTGCATGAGAAAAGCAGAAGGGGTTAGGGGGAGAATTTGTTGTTGAGTAAAAGAGGACCCTTTAAGAAACGTGATGAAGATCTTAGGAGGGGGAGGGAATAGAATGAAAGGGAGGAATGGCACTATATGCTGCCAGAAAAAAACGGTTTGGTTTCCAAGGAGATGGAAGCGAGTCCGTGATCAGAACACGAGATGGGGAGAGAGAATCGCGGTGTTTTTTTTTTTTAAGGGGGAGAGAGAGAGCGCACATAAAAAGCAGATCGAATCAAAATGGAATTTTGAAGGGGATGAAGTGGGTTGGAAGAGGTTGTTGAGATACGGGGTGGAGTGGAGAGAATTTCGGAAAGGAGAGGGAAAGGGGACGCGAAGGGGGGCTTGTAAGACAGGATTGGTTCCTATTTAGAACACGTTTGTCTTGCTTTCAGCCCCAAGGACTACTTGGTCTCTTTTTGTCCGGGATCTCTCCTTTTGCGCTGCAATTACCAACCCCCAACCCCCTCGTTTTATTTCTGGGTCGGAACTGAAAGAGATGAGATGGAGAAGGGGGTGGAGGGGGAGGAGGGGGGGAGGGGGGTGGAGAAGGTTGTACAAGGAAGGATAAGGAAGAGGTGAATTCTGGGAAGGTTCACCTTTCTGGTTCTTTCTCACTCGCCCTTTTTAAGTGATTTGGTTTTCACGTACATACATGTCTACGTATATATGGCATATACTATGTATATGTGTGCGATAAATTTTCCGGATAACTTTTTCATGTTAGCTTAGCCAGCCACATTTTGCTGACCCTTCTCCTAAATGACAACAGAGGTCTTCCTTAACTTTTGGGTGTGAAGGAACTAATTTCTAATTATATTTACTATAAACAAATAGCTATTGGTATTATACCTGAAGATAAGGATTCTTTCGGTTATGTTTTTTATGAGCGTGTGTATTCATATACAATATTGTAGTCTGCTCTGTTCGACGCAAATAAAGTCTTAAAGTCCATTTACCAGAGATGCTATTACGACGGAAATTCACTTTTATTGCTAGGAACTTCAATGAGTGATCTTCTCTTATTTACTTTGTGTACCTTTCTTTCGTTAAAATGCAGAAGACATTGAAGGAGTCCTATCATCCTGTTTCGCTCGCTGTAATATCCTATCGGTCTTTCCGCACTTTTTTTTTGTCATGATATGAGATACAATCGAATGGAAAAAAGATGTTTAAATCCTAACTCTGTCTCCAGCTGTTTCCGTGCTAAATTTAATGATCGCAAATATAATGCATAAATTCTGTGAAATTTGTCATCAAACTTGGTTCAATTTATGATTTAAGAAGTTAAGTAAATAGTGGAGCATACAGTTTACAGAAGAATTAGCATTTTAAAAGGATCGGCAAATGATAAAAACCTAAGAATAATACGATGCTGGTTAAGCGTTATATGAGAAATTATACTTCCTAAATGATTTAGCTGCTATATTTATTTACCTTAGATATTTTCAGAATCCATTGATCTATATACCTATGGAATATTCTAGGTAATATTTAGCAAAACAGAAAGAGATGTATCCCTAAATTGTAATAATTGAAACCTCTATATTAATTACTTGCTTACAATTGTAGTTAATACTATTCTGGCCATTGTTTACTAGTCATTTTCCTTCGAGATTGCGGAGCATTTTTATACAATTATATGCGAACTCTGTTATTAGTTGTGAATGTATTTTTACGTCTGTCTGATCACAAACGACTTCAAATAGTTTATGTGAAAATAACTTATACACATCCGTAAATCAAGTATATTAATAATGTTTTTCACTTAAATTAAACGATATCTTCCTATATTCTCGTGAGCAAAGTATGGACTTCTAAACTTAATCGCACAAACTGCTAAAATCGCGTTCAAAGAGTATGTCTATTATTATTAAAACATTTTAATGGTAGTCTCCAAACGCAAGAAATATTCGCAGAGAAGAGAAATGCGGAATTGTTGAAAAGGAAAGAACTATAGTGTAAATTTCAGAGAGGTATTTCAACGCAGACATGTTGGAACACTCTGCGTATTAAAATCAGAGAGTCTTTGCGCATGAGACCTCCACATTGAAAAAATAATATAGTTCTACGAAAAGTAAAAGTTTGATGTCTTTCTGTAATTATGCCGATATTTTCATTCTTTTCCAACAATACTTACGTACAACAAAACCGAAGAGAGAGAGACAGCTCTATATTAGAACGACCTTTTCATTAAAGCACCATTATTTCTGTTTCAATAAAAGTTAAGTTAAATTTTAATTTAAAACGCGATTATCGATGGAACGTATTCGCGAGAAAAGATCTCGCGGATAGGATATAGAATTGGGTGTTTGTCTGTATCCTGCGTTAATCACTAACTCGCTTGTTTTCTTTAAAAAAAATCTGATGTGGCCAACACATGACTTTCTCCATATTTGGAGTATAGATATTTAAATGATTATGAATAATATTACGAGACAAAATTATTATTTCGTATCGTAAAAGAAGACACGTACTTGCCGTAAATTACGTATATTTTGAATGTTTACAGAATTCACCGCTACATGGTGTTGGCGCTGTATACTGGTATTAAGATAAAGCGAAATATATCCGAAATGGATGGTTCTACGAAAATTAGTTTCAAACAAAACTTGGAAGAAATATTATTCTCTACAACTTTGGTCCTTACGAAGATTACCAATAACGATGTTTTTAAGGAGATATTTAACGGAAACCGAAAAACCGGTTATTTATAAATAACTCCTAAACAATAACTCCTATAGAAAATTGTTCCAAATGAAAGTTGTAGGAAATTACATTCTCTATAACTTTTGTATAGAATTGTAAATACAAAAATGATGTTTTAACCAAGAAATATCGCAAAAACCGAATCGGGTTTCGAATAAACCTCGACTTCCGGTTAACCGTTATTGTCCAAAAACTAATCAGTTCTTTGTTCTAATGTGCGAGTGTTATATATGAAGTTTGGTAACGATATGGTACGTACTTTTTGAGTTAGAGCGCCCACACTAACATACACACACAGACATCATTCCGAAAATAGTCTAAACGTGTTCTAGGAACCTCCAAACATGTATTTCCGTTGAAATCTCGAAGTCGATTTTTTTCATGAATACAATACTTTCCCATTACTACGTATGGAGAAAGTAAAAAATTTCTAGAGCAATTTTTATCCAAACTCAATGTATGAAGTTATTATTGCGACCTCAAAAACCAGACACGCGCAGTACTCACCCCATCGTTTTAAAACAAACAAAAAAAAACTTCCAAGCTTCAGCAATCGATTAATGTTACGAAGGACAAAATTGCTTTCCCCGGAATCGATCATCGTCAGTAAGATGAATGTTTTAAGTGATTTATGCATTCTTTCTGTTAGTGATTGAAGCCGTTTACAAAGCAGCTCTGCGACGATCTCTCTTACTGTAATATATAACGTGAACAGTAATAACGACACCTGAAGTACAGTACTACCTCGATATAAGAAGTTTCGCTATAAAGAACTTAGTATTTATAACAATCGAGCCGATTCAATCAACGCCTACAATGTTAGTGTATAGCAGTTGTGCACAACCTTTTTCTATTAAAGGGCCGCATTACACATGTTCTCCGAATCCGCGGGCCGCATTATGAAAAAAATTATATTGAATACATAAATTTAAGGAAAATCTGAATTAAAATTTATTTTATTACATTTCATGGGATTTTTAAAATTGTTATTAAATAATGATGGTTTTAAATAATAATAATAATTCGGTAGAACTTAATTTTCTGCGTAAATTAAACTTTTCATTTAAATAAGAAAGCTCTGACACAAAATTAATAGAAAAGAGGAACAATCAACCGTTTCTATTTTAAAGCGAATTTAATTTGCCTCAACGCGATCGTTGAGCCTTTTTAAAAACATTTTGTTGTGCTCTCAGTGACTGAATCGGGAAAAAAACCTTTTGTTTCCTAAGTTCCCCAGAAAACTTTTCATTGAATTCTGGGTGCTTTGTTTCAAAATGCCGTTTTAAGTTGTACTCTTTTGGTACGCTTACAATTTGGTTACAAATTAAACAAACAATTTTATCTTTTTACACCACAAAACAATATCTTTCAGACCAATATTCTTCTTCTGGGGTTTGTTTCTTCGTTTTCTATGTACTAGCCATTTTAACGAAGTCAATCGGGGCAAATGAAAAATATTAAATTAAATGAATAAACGAATATAAGCAGAAATAGAAGAAAAAGAAAGAAAGTAAACCATAAACGGCAAATTTAGGCTTCTGCTATAGATCCAAAATCGTAAGGATCGTCAACATGCGGCTTTTGAAGAGTAATATTACAGACGATTTGGAGCAGAAAGGTTAGACATCCCTGTCATAGAGGGGTTTCTCCAGATTCCAGTATTCCACATGTCCCCCATTTTTGAGCAGGAATTGCCGTCAGTTTTTTGTTTCCACAATATGTTTACATAACTCAAGAGTATCCTGACCTCCGAGGGCTGAAACGGAAAATTCTCAAGAGAGAGGCGATATGTCTTATTCAATAGGAGCGATCCTCCTCTCAGATACACAACTTGTATCGACCACTATTCTCCTGCTCTGCAAAATTTGTTCGCCTTTCTCAGGAAGAACTAATCTGCGGCGTAAATTCGAGAAAGTGTACCGAATAGGCCAAAGACTGCATCCTGGAGTGGAAGACTGTGACTTCCAAACGAAGATGCGATCGCCAGTACAGGTACAGAGTGGGCGGAATGTAACTGAATATATTTATACCTGTATACCTCGCAAGCGAAACCTACAACGCATCTGCATCTTTCTTTCTCTCAAATAAAACCTACAAGGAGCCTCACTGAACACTTGCATAATTTATGGATTCAAATGGGAAATGGGAGAACCGCCGAGAATCAGTCGAGTGCCTTTTGATTTTCGGCGTCCCGATGCCTGTCTTACCTCGCTTACCGCCCCTGATTATGAGCCTCGGTCGACCCGAAAGTCAGGGAGTACGTCATTTCAGCAGTGCAGCGTGTATGAATCATACGTGGTTTAATACAAAAAAAATCCAATTAAAAAAAAAGTCTCGAATGAAAATTTCCCGAGACAAGAAATCCCCCACCCTCTTCTCCACGTAATTTATGGATGATCCCATACAAATTGGGTTAGTTCTCCCAAACTATAAAAAAAAAATATTTTAAAATTTTAGAAGTTTACGTAAGCGGTCGTGGGCCGCATAAAACGCCGTGGCGGGCCGCGGGTTGTGCACCACTGGCTCAGAACTAATGAACACATGATCTTAGTTAGGCAGTGAAAATCAGATTCAATACAACGCAGTAGATCTTTTCTCCAGTTTTGTTAGTTTCTTCGAGCGTTCCAAAGGTATTGACTGTTTTCAAATTATCTTCGTAACGTCACCTTCGTTGTAAGAATTCTGACATTGTGTTGTTTTTCGCCACGGTAGTGTTCAATTTGCAAAAAGTGACTGTTTTTAACCGAAGAATGTTATTTACCTCAAAATGCCGAAACTAATGACACCATGTGCAGATGTTGCTGGAGCAGTCATAAAATCACGGAAAGTTATCTCGTTAGCACAAAAACATTGTAAGTGAAATTTTACGTAAACCTTTTACTTCTAATAGTGTAAGTTATCGTGATTACAATGTATGTATAATACAATAAATAGTGCAATACTATTTTACAATACAATCTTTTAAAAATGCGATTAGTACTTATTAAAAGGTTTATGTCATAAGATTTTAAATTATCAAGGTTGGTATCGCATCCTATTATATTAATGTTATTCGACATACGAAGTTTCAATATACGAACGATGTTTCAGGAACGCATCTACTTCGTATATCGAGGTATTACTGTATAACTGAAATGCTTGTACTCTTTACTCACCGACCTCACGAATAAACTAAACTCTCTAAAGTGTCCAAGGCTTATACACGTGTAGATGAATTAATTGGTTATACTTTTAAAAAGTGAAATAAACGAAGTGAGCCACAGTCTTGTCTTATCTTTCGACCAATTCGGTGGAAATCAAAGTATGTACTATTTTAACGGTTTTCCAAAATATGTATATCCGATTATACAATCGGTTTGTCCGTCTGTCCGTCTGAGGCGCTAACTACTCCTAAACAGAAAAGCAGATCAGTTTTTTCTCCAATCGATTCAGTAATCTGTCTCGTTGTGCAGGTTGTCTCTGTTTGTCCGTCTACTTTTTTAATAATAATATTTCAGACTAATCCTACTAGTAAACATAAACTTTAGTAGTCTGTATTAAAATACTGTTTTGAATAAATTGCCTTTTACTGTCTGCTTTTTCTTACTAGTTTCAAAATAAAACGCTGATATGATTATAGTTTCGCAGATATCAGTAACGAGTGTTTAAGAAATTACTAAGTTTCCAAGGCTAAATAAAACATTCTTCATCGAAGAGGAAGTAATAAACTGCTTAATTGTTTTTTACTTTCGGTGTATTATTTTCTGAATATCCCTTCGATCCACACGTTTTTTTACGTGCATTTATTAAAAAGGAAGCCTCTTCCTTTTTTCTCCTTCAATTACTCCAATACACGTCGATCCATCAAACACCCATGTGTCTCTCTCGCGGTTTCCGATTAAGAGTCAGTCTTCTCGTTCCGGAGTTACATGCTGGACGGACGTAAAATGCGACATCCCTCCTTTCCTCTTCCCTCGCTGCGGTAGACGTCATTATTTCTCTCGCGTACGCAGGAAGGGCCAAAAAAAAAGCTACAATAACGTCCATCCATCAGGCGGTGAGCACTTCCGTCTCCTCTCTCTTTCTCCTCTGCATTAAAAACTCGGACGTATCGTATTTCTATTAACTTAAACCACGCCCTCGCGTCGTTATAGACGGTTTTTGAAGAGGACGAGAGACAAACATGGAGTGCGTGTTTACGTGTGTGTATTACGATGGCGTGCAACTACCAAGAGAAGACCCTAGAAAAAAATATATAACGAGACATTTTTTTATACGAAGCGCAGACGATCAAGAGAATAACGTAGGGTCGGCAAAATTAGTATGGCGTCAACATTTTTTAAAAAATGTTTCTAGCTGGATTATTTATATCCGAATTCACTTTTCATCCCTAACACAATCACATGAAATTAATTAGTCTAGGAGTCTTCCTCAAAGTTGAAGGTTAAATTTTAAAAATTCAGAGTGTATCGTGAGGGAATATTCCTCGCAGTCGTCAGCGTGGGAATCCGTTGATTTGACCAAGTAACCGCCAGAGATTTGATACATCAAGAGTTCGATTCCCTGGTAGGACTAAAATTCTTATCCTTCTCTAGATTGAATTTTTCAAAAAATGATTTTAAACAATTTATAACGCACCAAAATTGCTGTGACGTGATAGCCAGATCGTTCAGAAAAAAATAATGATAATAACAACAATCAGCACTTTCAAATGTTAAAGTTGTACATTCTATAACCATTTGTTTTACTTAAATACAATCAATTATATTTTATTAATATTGGCATAAAGGCTAATTATTCCTATGACATAAGCAAGATGATAAAAATGTAACATTTAAGTATTGGCTTGGATAGACTAGTACGGAACCGTTCACATAATTTTAATTCAGAATGCTTTTGAAGATTCAGAAGTGAATTTAGTAGTCGCATAATTTTATACAAACAGCAATTCTATTCGACAGAAAAGAAAAAATTGAATTTTCAGCTTTTCACCTTCTCCGTATAGGTACGTAGTATGTATAGAGAAACTATTGTATTCATCAAATAATCTGATGTGGCCATATTTGGTGTATACATATTTAAATTATTATGAATAGCACTATAAGGCAAAATTAGTATTTCGTATCGTAAAAGAATACAGTCGTCCATATTGCTGTAAATTATATTTTGAATATGTTTACAGAATTCACCGCTACATGGTGGTGGCGCTGTATACTGGAAATTAAGAAAAAGCAAAATACCTCCGAAATGGATGGTTCTACGAAAATTTGTTTTAAACAAAACTTGGAATAAATATTATTCTCTACAACTTTGGTCCTAACGAAGATGACCAATTACGACGTTTTTAAGGAGATATTTGACGGAAACCGAAAAAATCGATTATTTATAAATAATTCCTAAACAATAACTGCATTTCGGAGATATTTTGCTTTTTCTTAATTTCCAGTATACAGCGCCACCACCATGTAGCGGTGAATTCTGTAAACATATTCAAAGGATACCTACCTAATTTACGGCAATAAGGACGACTGTATTCTTTTACGACACGAAATAATAATTTTGCCTTATAATGCTATTCATAATAATTTAAATGTCTATACCCCAAATATGGAGAAAGTCATGCGTTGGCTACATCAGATTTTTTTTGAAAATGTCAAAAAGAGACCGTAACTGTCTTGGTGGGGGTAGCCGCAAGTATTTAGAGCGACGTCATTTAATTATATCCCCAAATGGTATATATACCGCTAATTATTATTTCGACCGCGAGTCCTCCCGTCTCTGTTTCTCTCTCTCATTTCGATATTAATTTTATCGGTTTTAATTGAAATCACAAATACCTACAACCTGACATTTATTACGAGCGCCTAGACAATCAAAGATTTACGGCCGTTCTGCGTGGTATTCTAACTTTTAATTTTTAAAATAGCCAGAAGGTGAAATATCTAATTCGCCATTTTCAAAAATCAGTCGCGAATATTTCAACTGTAAAACATAACTCGGACAAAAAATATTATAAACAAACAATCATAAAGGCTAATATCACATTTCAATGTGAATCTTAAAAAACAAATTTATAACATTTTTACAAAGTTTCTAGGGTAGGTATATTACATCATCCGTTTCCTTATTTTTTCACGATAATTCAGTTATAGCATCAATGTTAAGTAAATTAAGCGCTGTGACCAAAACGCACGCTGTGGCTGTGCTCACAGCAGGTATATAACATTAGACCATAAAAATGCGTGGCCAATGATGCATCCATCACCAATAACAGGCCATAATTAAAAATAGATTCAATTGTCCTAAAAAAAATCTATGCCCAGGCATTTATCCACGATAAATATGGTTCAACAAAAATTTTAAATAACGCCTTTTTTCATTAGACAGCTATTTTCACACCAATGTTTTCCCCTTAAAAAAAACTGAAAGGACGAGAAAACGTTTCGAGCATTCCAATGAAGACGTATCATTTAGCTGGATTGCGCGCATTCTTTAAAATAATAATGCGGAAAGTAAAACAAGCGGCAATCAACGGATAAATTGATCGACTTCACAAACTTCCTCTACTCATTTACATTCTCTTAGGGAAATATTCTCCCCTTTATAGTCATCTCTCCTCCGCTTCCACGAGTCTTTCCATTTTCGTCCCGCCTCCACAGATTCATTTGTCATTCATTGCCGCCTGTCATCGTGCCCGCCTCTTCCTCTTTCCAACTCGTCCCTCTCTATTCTCAGCATTCCATTTTCTTTATCTTTTTTCCCTACTCTTTGACGTTCTCCGCCTTTTTAATTACTTATATATTAACCTCACTCGATATATATAGGTATATATAGTGGTTGTAACTACTTTGGCAAGATACAAAATTGAGGCACTTCCAGATGTGCTAGAAACTTGAAAATTGGTAGGATTATAAGTTTTTGGTCACAGCCGATGGAAAAAATCCGAAACTTACGAAATTCCCACTTTGAGGGGCTATTTTGGCTCCTTTTTGCCCCATTTTTGGCCCATAAGAAAACATGTAAATTGGTGTAGAGGTTTTTATATTTGCACTTTAAAATTATTTCCCGTCAAGATACGAACTCGAGACAAACTATCGGATAAGATATAAATTGTAGTTTCTTATTTTTGAAGACAGACTTTCAATCCGAGTAGAATTAGCGTAAATTTTTAGTTTTCATCGGAAAAAAGTGGTAATTTTTCTGGGTCCAACAATCAGCTACCTAGGGAACAGGCTTAATGCTTTCATATGGGTAAGCTTTTAATGGGAATCAGAGTCTTATATTCCTCCTTTAAAACGTTACTAGCGTAATGCCCATTGAAATATCAACGGGAGTAAAGATTTGACCGTTCAAGCTATTTATGGAGATCAAATTAGCATCGGAAACATTAATTGTATTGAAAGTCATTTCCCTCTCTCACCCTCCCTCCCTTTCTCCCTCCCTCCCTCTCTCTCGTATTAAAAGCAATCAAAGCACGTTTACGCCCATAATGATTGTGTAATAGTACCGATTACTTACCTTTGATATTACTCGTGTTGCGCTTCGTTGATTTGTATACGACAAGAAATGTATTCAGCCTTGATAACCAGATTAATTGAATATAACACCGCCTCCGCCAGTAAAAGGTAACTTATGCAGGTAACTTCACCAAATTTGAAGTAACGAGTATAATAAACGTTAAAATATAAAAGTTATTTATAAAAATTTATTTTTATACCCATTACTTGTTACTTTCTCCATACGTAGTATGGGAAAGTACTGTGATCACGAAAAAATCGACTTCGAGATTTCAACGGAAATACACGTTTTGTGGTCCCTAGACCACGTTTAGACTATTTTCGGAATGATGTCTGTGTGTGTGTGGGTGTGTGTGGGTGTGTGAGCGTGCTTGCGCGCCTGTGTGTGATTGTGGGCGCTGTAACTCGAAAATTACTTGCCATATCGTTACCAAACTTCATATATACCACTTTAGCATGAGCACAAAGAACTGATTAGTTTTTGGACAATAACGGTTAACCGGAAGTCGAGGTTTATTCGAAACCCGATTCGGTTTTTGCGATATTTCTCCATTAAAACATCATTATTTTATATACAATTCTATACAAATATTATAGAGAATGTACTTTCCTGCAACTTTCATTTGAAACAATTTTCCATGGCAGTTATTGTTTAGGAATTATTTATAAAAAATAATCGGTTTTTTCGGTTTCGGTCAAATATCTCCCTAAAAACGTCGTTATTGGTAATCTTCGTAAGGACCAAAGTTGTAGAGAATAATATTTCTTCCAAGTTTTGTTTAAAACAAATTTTCGTAGAACCATCCATTTCGGAGATATTTTGCTTTTTCTTAATTTGCAGTATACAGCGCCACCACAATGTAGCGGTGAATTCTGTAAACATATTCAAAATATACCTACCTAATTTACGGCAATAAGGACGACTGTATTCTTTTACGATACGAAATAATAATTTTTCCTTATAATGCTATTCATAATAATTTAAATGTCTATACCCCAAATATGGAGAAAGTCATGTGTTGGCCACATCAGATTTTTTTCCCTTCATTTCAGCTATACCTTCTTTATCTCTGTATTCTCTGACAGTAAATCCCATCTGAGCGTCGGATATGCGCTTCTGAAAACTGCGACGCATGGCGATACGACGCATAGAGAACCCTACTCTCGTTTCTGTAATGGAATAAGTCGAGATTATTATCGTTGCAAACGTTTCGAGACACGTAAGCACCCTTTTTAAGTAAAATAAAACACGATAATACGACACGTGGGGCATATTTCGTCAAAAATATGATAAAATTTATTAAAAATGAAATTATCATCCTCGAAAAACTGACACAGAATTATTTTAAAACTTGTTTTCGGAGATAGGTGACGATGAGGAGTGGTGAGGCGGTGATGCCAGTCAGGCAAAGGGATGTATTTATGTGCAGCATATTGTAATATGCAGAATACTATTATATTTAAATTAATATATAATAATACTAATGTAAAATTGACAAGATGTACAATAAACTAGAGCTTCCGGATCGAAGAAAGGCATGAGGGAGACTAAATAAATTATTATATATAATATATATGCATTACAAAACAAAATCCCAAGAAGATATAACGTAAAAATCAACTTTACTACGTTTATAATTGCTATAAGTACGCCTTTTGTTCTTCACAAATGACGCAAATGCGATGGTACGCGACGTATACGTAATATTAAAATTCGTTTCGTTGATGACGTATGGGCGAATGACATAATGGGCGACGCATAGCGGAGACACTATTTTTGTTATTCCCTCTTCTCCTTCTCTTCTCGCTTTCCCTCTTCAACTGCTTTAACTTCTCCATTTATGTCTCTTCCGCTACGACGTTATTTTTAATTCCTTTCTTTCATTCACCCGTTCTCCATTTTCAACTCTTCCTTCTCATTTCTCTATCCCTCTCTCCGTCTTTCTTTTTTTCCCCAATTTTCTCTTACTTATTTTCGCCTTAATCTCATTTACCTCCACGTCGTTCTCTCTCTCTCTCGCGAGTATTTTCTCTTTGGCTCCCATCTCTCTCTCACAGATATTATACCTATCGCTTTCTCCTCTCCCCCTATCCTTCATTTTTCTCTCTTTCCTCCGCCCTTTCTTTCTCCTTTTCAATTCTAAGACATCCTTTTCTTCGATTTCCCCTCTTCTCCCCAATTCTCCCCGACCTCGACTTCTTTCACCCCTTGATGTCCTCCTCTCTCATTCTCCTCCCTCGTCCCTCTTTGTTATCTTTAATCTACCTTCCTCCCTCTTCCTCGTCTATTTTTTACATCTCTCGAAAACCTCTCTCTCTCTCTTCCTCACTCCTACGCTTTCATTTTCCCCATTACATTTTCTTCCCTTCGCTCCTCTCTCTCTCTCACACACATTTCCTCTCTTTCACCGACTCTAATCTCCTTTGCAGTCTAGATTTCTTCCCTCCACATTCACAATAGGAACAACCGTTTCCACTCCAACTCAGGTATCTCCTACACCAGCGTCTCTTATCGGCGCACATAAGTCTCACAAGCGCTCTTCCCTCCGTCTCTCCGTTCCCTCCGCTCGCCATTCCGCTCCCTCCCCCCCTCCACCTCCCCCCCTTCAACCGCCGCTCCACCTCCCGCTCCTTTTATCATCTCATAATCTCGAGGGCTTAACATCCGAATTAGTTTTTCCCCATGATCCATCTTTAAAGATTCCCACGGGGCGATGACGAAATTGGAAGAGGGATGAAGGGGGAGGGGGAGGAGGCGGACGCGGCGAGGATTTTGCGAAAAGGGGAGAAGATGGTTTATGAAAGGAGGAGAGGGGGAGGGGGTGGGGGGGAGAGGGTAATGGGTGTGCTATTTGTGCGGCGGGTCGGCGGTGTGGTAGGAGGGAAGGAACGGGAGAGGCATCAAGCGGAAAAGCACCTCTTCCTTCATCTCCCCCTCTCTCTCTCCCTCCGGAGATGGGGCAGCTGTAGGGAAGGGGAAGGTGACGCAAGAAAAGAGGGGGTGGTTGAGACCGAAAATCGACGGAAATGAAGAAAATGGCGGAAGGACTTTTAGCGTGGGAGGGGGGGGAGTGATGAGTGGGTGGAACCAAAAGAGGAGGGGGAGACGGAGGGAGGGGGAGGTAAGAAGGTTACCACCACACTACGAGAGGAAGATCTTGGTTTGGAAAAGAGGGAGGGGTGCATTGCTCCCGAGGATGGGGTGAGGTAGGAAATAGATTCAAGGAAAGAAGGGGTTTTAGCAAAAGGAGGACGAGTAATCGGGAGGGAGGAGGAGGAAGGCTCAGTGGAGAGAGAGAGGGGGAGGGAGGAGGGATCTTGAGGGTAATCTCTGAGAGTAAGGGAGAGTGTTTTTTTCCTGGTGAGAGGTTTTTATGGGACGTAGGGAGTTGGGAACAGAAGGTATTCTTGATTTCTATTTAAGGGATTTTCTCCGTTCCCCACTCCCCCTTCCTCCATCTCCGTTCCAATGGTTGCGATGAAAGGAAAGGGATATAGACAGGACGAGGGGGAGAGTGATTTGAAATTAATTTTTTCTTTTAATGAAGTTTGGGCGCTTTATTACGAAATCCTTCCTTTAGTGATAATTTCCTTTTTCACGAGGAAACGTTATTGCTCTTTAATATTGTTAAATTTAAATAACATGGTTCAAAGATATATAAATGGCATTAAATAAGCAATAGTCTTAAAAACATGACAAATGTAAAATTAAATACCTATACGTATATCTCCAGCACTATTTGTAAAACGCCATGTTCTATCAATAATGAATGGAGAACCCTCCTAATAACCATAAAATTATTTAAAAAGGAAAGTACTCACACACTCCGGAGATTGCGTTTGGTCCATGGCGTGGAGTAAATTCCCTAGTGTGCGAGTACATGCTTTTTTTTTAATTTTTATAGTTATTAGGAATGTTCTCCACTCATTATTGTTATTTTACCACAGGGCTCATAATTTATGTTATCTTTAAACCTTGCTCTATCTCTTAAATCTTGTCATAATTCTCTAATTCATGAAAAAAATGAGCGAAACATATGTAGGTTCTTTCATAACCTCCTAAATTGGTATACTTAAACCAAACTCACCAGACGCAACGCCAGGAAATATTTTGTGAATAAGGGTGTAGCACAAAGAAATATATCGTATTCAAAACCACAGGTGTGTCACTATGTTAACGCATTACCATATTTTCATTCTTTATGTTTGTAGCAAAATATATATATCCCTTGAATTTCTTTTCTTCGTACAAGAGTTTTGAAATCTGAAATTCTTTGAGTCAATAAAATATGTTTTAAAATGTTGCAGAATAATTTATTTACGAAAACTCTGATGGGAGATTAGTTCATCAAAATGAAAAAGTTAAGAGAATAAATTCCATTAAATGTCCGCGCCAATTTAAATCATTTTCCCCGATTGAAAAAATAAAACGTTTAATGGTAAAATATCTTTCAATTATTATGCATAACCAAAAATGGAAAATTAAAGCGAGGTATTTTTTTATAAAAAGCAAAAACTTCAGTACGATAGGGTTAAATACATGCCCACTCCAATTTTATTCAGATGTGAGTCATATACGTACACCAATGAATTTTTATAATTAAATTACCCAAATGTGGTGAAACAAATTATCTGAATTATTTATATAGCTCCAATTATGTAAATTTCCAACTACTAAATATTCCGTTACATTTTTAATTGTTATAACTGTTTGAATAAGCCACGACCCTATTAAAAAAAAGGTTTAAACATTTTTGCTTCGACACTTTTTCTCAGAAATAAATTTTACATAATCGAACAACTTATCGAAACGCTACGGGCCATCTCTTGCAGTAAAATACGGCAGTAAATTCAGCGAATGCCCCGCAGCGGGTGGCACGAACAATCAATTTTCACGCTCAATGATCAGACGAAGGAGTGCACAGAGGAACATCACCTGGCAACGTGCATCGGCCGTATAAAAAAATGAAAACTTCATCCCCGATAAAACGAGACCCGCTCGACAAGGATTTCGCGTTTCGTGCGACGTTACACTCCTACTCTCTGCTTTTTCTTCCCCTCGGGGAAAAGCGATCCAGCATTCTAGGCATGCAACGTCCACAAACGATGCGATCTTTTGTGTATCAGACACCTACTCGCAATTTTTACGAGATTTTTTTTTATTTTGATAGTCCGCCGTATCTCGTGATTTTTTTTACTGCCGGGAGCCCCGTGAACTTCCTCCCCTCAAAGAGAGAGAGAGGCACGGAGAGTTCATTCCTCCTTCACGCAGATGTTTCCAGGCAACATAGCCGCTTTACCGCGACCGGAGAACGTGAGGGAAGAAAGAAATGAACGGAGAGAGAGATAGCAGCAGCAGCGAAGGCGGCAATATTGTCCTCCCGCGTGATTAATGGCCGAAACAAATGACGAGCGGGGAACGAAAACGAGACAGATCATTTCACGCTCTTTGGTCGCGCGCTTTTATCGAGGAACTCCGAAACGAAAAACAAAAGGCCGTGGTTTATTTGAATGCTTGGGTGTGCGTGTATGACTACGCGTGTGTGTGTGTGGGTCAGTTGTGGATGTAACAAGACAGTCGCAGAACAAATTAAGGAAACGGCGAAGGCGCGAATAACCGTATCGCGACTTGAATGAAAGCAAACTACATAGAAGACGTCATTAGAGAAACATGAAAGAGATTCGACACACATTGGCACGGTATTAAACTTGAAACCTTCGTCATATAGATGAGATCATAAATAAATCTAAAAATAAACATGAAGATGAAGTGAAAATTAAATTAACACTGTAAATAATAAATATTATAACTGCCCTAAAAAACTGACAGGTACTCACGAATCAAATATTAAATTTAAACTGTTCACGATATGTCTTAGCTGACAGATAATTAGTAATACCAGCATAACAAACCCACGGCTTAATCCCACATTTTAATGACTCTTACAAAATAAACGTTAATTAATTAAATATTTCCGTGTTTAGAGAGAGTGGAAAATATATAAAAAGACAAAGCAGCGGAGACAAAAAACTGGGTGACCGGCAATACATCAGCTATGAATTATGGCTGGTATGTATTTAATTTGAATAAATGGAACAAAAATATCTGCGAAAAAAATCAACCCGGCCATTTATCAATCCATCCGCAACCGAGCGAAAAAATTAACTGCAAAACGCCTCACTCACTATTTAGGTCGTCGGCGAAACTTTTTGCACTCTCTCAAAAACGCGTGCCACATTTATTTCTAGTCTGGAGTTGAAATGGGAGATTTTTGTCTAATAATTGATATTGAAGTAACATTTCTATTCGCTAACTAAATATGATACTCGCGATTGCCAAAAAAAATGTTTACAATCAAATGGGAGATTAGTTCATAAAAATGAAAAAGTTAGGAGAATAAATTCCATTAAATGTCCGCGCCAATTTAAATCATTTTCCCCGATCGAAAAAATAAAACGTTTTAATGGTAAAATATCTTTCAATTATTATGTATCACTAAAAATGAAAAATTAAAGCGAGATATTTTTTTATAAAAAGCAAAAACTTCAGTACGATAGGGTTAAATACATGCCCACTCCAATTTTATTCAGATGTGAGTCGTCATTGGTATTATTTTATTGGATTATCAGATCTGCATTATATCTGCCAATAGATTGGCACATTTCGTGCGTGTCAGAGAATTTTTCAAGGAATTCCCATTATGTGAAACATTTATAATTCAACCCGAATCCAAGGATAATTTTGTAATATTTCATTTTTTTGAAGGAAAACGGCAAAGTTATACTTTCAAGATTCATAACGAATTCATCTTATCTGACCCCATTTACTACACATTAAATTGGTCTCCTATTCACCATATTTCTGTTCAGATACAACTTCTGAAATATATAACAAGAGGCACAAACAAGTAAATATTCTCATAGTTTGCCAATACATATATATTTCACTAAGAAAAAATTCGCCTTTATGTCTCATTATCAGCAGTCAGAATTCGTGCAACTATTGTGCATTATAGCTACAAATACCTACTGTTCATTATATTGCAAGAGTTAGTGAAATTAAGACAAATTTTCATATACTATTTTCGAATCATAGCTTACATCGTGCACATAGGTATAGAATATTTTAAAAATTACAGTTTTCTTGAATGACAGGTAGAGAATTACATTCACTACACTCCTCCCTAATTGTGTTCTTATTCCAAATACTGCTGTTTCGAAAAAGAGAGATCCACAGAAGCATTGTGTCATCATCACAGTCAAATCTTAAATGCCTTCGATACGTGGCTTTGCAATTTTTTGTAATCTACAGCCGCGAATTCCACGTTCAGCAGGACTGGATAAAATACTGCGCAGTTTCGAGTACTCTTACTTATAAACAGTCGCAGCGGAAGTATTTGTAATGACCGGGACAGACTCAGTAAAATACGAAATTATCTTCAGTTTCGACTCACGCTTCGCACAAAATGTCATTTACGAGTAAACGGAAAATGGTGAATAGGCTATAAGGGAAGGAACTCTCGGCGTGGAGACTACTATCCGAAAGATCTATTTCTCCGGGTCATATAAACGAGGTTCCACTCATGAGTTACGAGTCGTGACCTACTCCACTCCTTCATGCGAAGAAATATTTTTGTCGAACAATATATCATAACGAGAAAAAATATTCAGATAAATAAATATTAATCGACATCGACAATTTTTCCAAAGTACATTACAATTGTCTTTAAAATTATCTCGCAATCTTCAGAAGTCCAACAGATTTCTTTTGTAAATCTACTATTCAAAAACGAAACTTCCTTCGGGCTTAAATTTACTTCAAATTTATATATTAGAAGCAATCACCTCTTCTATGCTAATTTGTCCCAACTTAACGATTTTTACTTCTTTAATAAGCACCAGCGTAATTGACCATCTAAAATTATGGGTATGCATGAATTATATTAATTATTTCATTACAGTAAAACCTCACTAATTCGGTCTAATAGGGGGAAGGAGTAGTCCGAATTATACATAACATAATTATGTATTTTCAAGTCGTAGTTCATAAACGCAAGAAAATTTATTCACAATCCAGCAACGTATGTTAATAATTATATTTTCTCATACGAAGGTTATTTATATATCATATTTGTTCGTCTATCGCCAAAAACTATTTCCTTTCACTTTCTCTTTTTTCTTCAAGTTTTCCTTCTAACACATCTTTAATCATACACTTTCCTTAATGTCGATGTCTTATCAAGTTCACTTTCCCTCTTTGTTTCTAAATTTGCTTGTTTTTTTCATATGACTTACAATTAGTATTTCCTCGTTTTTCATCCTACCAGCATTCTTCTCCATGCCCACATTTTGAAACTTTATTTTTCCTGAGTTTCCATATCTCTGCTTCATACAAATCAATACACTATTAAAAGCACTTTATCCCTTTCTTGCGAATACTGTACATATAGTACCAAAGGTGAATTATAACATAAAGGGTAAAACATAATTTAGAAAAATAATAATGGTGTTTAGTAACAGATCCTAAAATAACTTTTGAAAATTGGATATCGCTAAAACATAATGCATGCAAAGTCATTTCGAATAACGGAAATAACCACGAATGAACAAAATTAATACTGAGTTCTATTAGTTTATGTTAGTTTTAACATCTAGGTTTGTAAATCTTATTCAGAAATCTTTTCTCTGATATTTTATTTTATTTTCCATGTCCAGATGATTCTTACATTAAAAAAACAACTGGATCTTCTTTTTATCGTCTCCAGCAGCAACAATTAAAAGCGAATCTTGGCGACGCGTGACACGGAATAGTATGAGATTTTCATACGTGTTAAGGCACACACTTAACGAGCGACTATAATTTAGACAGTGCTCTTAAATACTGTGACGGTATGCTAATGTGGAAGGAGATTCGGTTGAGAGAGAGAGAGAAAAAAGGACCGGGAAATGGTTTTGCAACGAGTAAAAAAAAAGGGAGAGGTTTCTTCTTCTTCTGAGAAAAACGATGTCCTCTTAAACCGGAAGGAACGAGAGAGAGAGAGATAGTGGGGGGGGAGAAGAAAAAAGAAGAGCAGCGTAAAAAATATATATTCCGATCGGTAAATTCGTCCTAAATTACATAGAGTGCTTTATTTTCTCTCTCTCTCTCTACCTCTCCGCGATATAAGTTAATGCCTCGGGAAAACGGAGGTTTGTACGAGAAAAAAGGAGGTTAGGAGAGGGCTCGAGAAGGAATTCGTGAGGGAAAAAAGGGCAGAGGAAAACTCCTTTTCGAAAAGAGGAAACGGAGGTGGGAAAAGAGAGGGGTGAGTGGATGGGTAAAGAAAGAAGCGGAGGAAGGAATGGGAGGGACCAAGTGGGAAGAAAAGAGAGAGAGAAAAATGTTTGGAGATAGGGCGGGATGGGACGGAGAAAGAGAGGGGGGGGGGGCGTTAATAAGAAATCCAAAAGAGGAAGGAAGGATGAGAGAAGAGGGGGCGTGGCGAGAGGGGGTGGGGAGGGAGGGAGAGAGATGAAGAGGAACGGGATGGGGGCAGGTCCCGCACCCCTACCCTTCACAGTAGGCGGATATTAGAGGCAGAGAAATCCACGGCCCATTAATGGCCAACGCATACATTTTCGAAATAGAAAAGTTTCCGCTTCGGAAGCCTTGCCATTCGCCAAAAAAAAAAGAGTAGAGGGGGGTATGACGTAATGCGGTCTCTTGTATATGGAAAAGGAAGGAGGAATGAAAGAGAAAGGGTAAGAAATGTGGAAACAGATATGCAGGGAAGGGCGAGATAAGAAAGCGTGGGACGACACGCGAAGAGATTAAGGCATTGGAAAAGAAGAAATGGAAGATGATGCATAATAAACACTAATCAGAAAAGCAATAAATGGAAGAAATATGGGTAAAAAGTCCTGAAAAATGTTTAATAGGAATGGAAGAATAAGAATAAAAGATTTTCAAAATGGAGCGATTAAGGAAGACGGCCGAAAATGTGATGGAATGCGATTTATATTACGCAAAGGACAGCCCTAATTCGAGAATGACGCACGCAATATTAAATCATACGATAGAAAAGAAGACAGACTGGGAAGAACGCACCCTCACCGCGTATAAACATTTATGAACGTTCAATGTTATACTTTAAATTTTGATAGACGCCTCCCTTAAAATAATAATAATTACTTATTCGACGAGAGATACGTGTTTTTCTTTTACTACTACGTATAAAAGTGATTCAAAATTAGGATTAACCCGCAATTATATGTTTGAGGATTAATTAGGTTAACGAGCGTTTTTTCCTTTAAAATTCCATCCTTCGGATCATCCGTGCTTACCCTGGCTCCAATAACACGAATAGTCGACTTTCACTTTACTGGTGAAATATTTTGTAGTTACCACGGCGCTGCCGTTGTTCTTAAAATTGAACATTTTTCTAAGGAACCTTGCGATGTTTTCTTAATCATTTCTGAGAATAATGAATCATTAAGCAGTTCTTTTCTTTCTGTCATAACTCATTTATTTTAAAGAAACAGGTATCTACCTCGTTCACAAAAAATACTAATTTGAAAGAACCGAAATCCCGAAAACATTCGAAATTCGCAGAAATGCGTGCAAAATGTTTTACTTATTCATATTCCTGATGAAATTATATGTCCGTCGTTATGAGATTATGGATATTGAATGATAATGCATAAAAGAAACATTTTAAAAAATTAATGGGCGAGATGTGTAAAGCAAAGAAACCCTGAGAAGATAAAACGGTAAGAATTTTATTCCAGAAAACGCCTCTCTCGCCAGCAAATGTAGATTTAAAATAAAAGGAAAGTTAAAAAGATGTCGGCGTCCAAAACACGAAAATCTCTCTTCTCGAATAAGACACATCATTAAAGTACTACGAATAGACCAAAAAGAACATGTACGGATGCATGCAAAAATGCAAATATACACACTTTATAACCTACATTCATGCATGAATTTGAACAATAGCTCGCGAATTACACTCCCATAGGTTAAAACATCCAGGCAACGCCTTCGAGTTTTATTTATGAAAATATGCCCGGAGAGAAGAAATTATTTCGAGAGGAAGGAAGAGCGATACGGAGGAGAGAGGGTCCCAACGCCACGGCGAAGGCCCTTGAAGTCGGAAGAGAATGCGAGCAGCGAATTCCAGCGAAAAAAAGAGAGATACGACGGGACCTCGAGAGAGAGAGAGGTAGAAGGAAGAAAAAAAGGAGAAAATGGGCGGGAAAAATGAAAAAGAGAGAGGCACGGAGATAGATAAGGTTCATCCTTTCGCTAAAGGAAACGGGAGGAAATTAACTTCGTTAAATATATTCACGACGGAAGACACACCTTTGGTGGGAAGAGAAGGGATAAGGAGGTGGGTGGCTGAGGTTAAGGAGGAAATACCCGCTCGGTATATCTTTTCAACCGCCACATACACACACACACACACTCGACATCTTAAACTCCGGCACACCTTCCCAACCCCTCTCTCTATCCAACTCCCTCCATTTTCCGTCTCCTCACTCCCTGCTTTCCCAAACTTCCTCCTCCTCTCTCAAATTCAAATTCAAAGGTTTATATTTCCTGGTAGACCCATACATTTCATTTTGTTACACAGAGGAGTTTTGCAATTTTGTTTTCAGTTATACATTAACCTGACCGAGGAAGCTCTGCTATAGGCAGAAGGCCTCTTCAGGGTCGGTTCAGGTAGCAAGTTTGGATGTTCATTAAAACCACGTGGTAGAACCTTTTCATTTTGTTTCTTCCGAGGGTGGCATTTGTCTGACATTCGCCCTAAGACTCGGCAAAACCTTCCGTAGACAGGCTCGTTATAAAAACACACAATGATAGAATAAAAATAATAAATAAATAAATGATAAAATTTGAAGTAACAGTAACAATAACAGAAAAATAAATAACAGACTGATAGATATATAATATTTAGAGATAAATATATGAATTTAGATAAATATACGAATTTCTTTAAATGATGTTTTTGGTGGATAGATAAAGTCTATGTCACTTTCACTATACTACACTGTCACTGGACTTGCTTCCTCTCTCTCTCTCTCTCTCCCACACTCTTTAAACCATTTCTCCATCACTCTCAAGATCTTTCTTACACCATTTATGCCTCCATTTCTCCCCCCTTTCACTCGCTACTTGCCTCTCTCTCTCTCTTCCTCCCTCTCCCTCGCTCTCTCTCCATCTCCCTTTCACTTAATTTTTCCCTCACTTTACACCAATCTCTCTGTCCCTTTCATCTCTCCCTCCCTCAGTCTCTCCCTCTATCTCCCCTCTTCACCCCTTCCTCATTTCCCCACCTCTTTTCGCCCCCTCACTCATTCCTCTCTCTCTTTCCCTATTCCCGCCCCTCTCTCTCTCTCCCTATCCCCCTCTCTCTTTAAACACATTTTCCTCCATGTCTCTTCCTTTATTTCTACCTCCCTATTTCCACCTCCTCTCCTATTTCTATCATCATTTACACCTCCTCCTTCCCTCTCCCTCTCTCTCTCCTCCTTCCCCCCCTCCCGAAGTCTTCTCATTTTCCAACCCCACCCCATTATTCCTTCTTTCCAAACCTCTTTCCTCGTCTTTTCAGCTTTCTAATCTTATTCTTTTTTCCCTACAGACGGTAAGGAGTAATATGAACTTGACTCTTTATGGAAGAGATGGCACCCACGAGGATTTTTTTTAATGCCTCGCAAAAGGAGTGCAAAAAGAAATTGTTCCGAGGTAGAGCACGCGTATGACATTTTTCTTAAAACTTTAAAGCCCTTACCGCTCGAGCTATTTCATTTGTGCAGCACAGGAGAATGTACTCAGCAAATGAATTATTTTCGTGGGAATTTCAAAAAGATTTTTCCGAGGATTAGTTCAAGTATGGCCTCCATTGTGGCAAAGCTGTCACAGAGATCACAACAGAATAGTTTATTAAATCGTTCGCAGCGATGATAAAATTTGTTCTGAAAGAGTTTAAATATATGTCTGATCCGACGGATTTTATATGATTCCCTGATTCTGCCAAATATGGAATATTTTACTAACGAGGCGGAAAAGGTAATAAATCAAAACCTAATCCCATGTTATAAATTGATGGAATGAATGATCCGAAGATCTTTATGCGACAGGCATAAGCTGTAATGATGGGAAATGTGGAAACAGGTGAAAAAATCTGCTACGACCGGGAATCGAACCCGGGTATCCGCCTGGCAATTGGAAGAGCGGGCTTCGATTCCCGACTGTAGCAGATTTTTTCACGTTTCCCATCATTACAGCTTATGCCTGTCGCATAAGGATCTTCGGATCATTCATTCCATCAATTTATAACATAGGCCAGGGATGGCGAACCATTTTGAACGAACGTTTCACATTGCATCATGCGACTTTACGAAAAAAAGCCTCGCGTGTCACATCGGTATGATAATTTATTTACTATAATAATAGCCCAGGTCTGTTGGTTGGTTGGTTGGTCACGTTATTCCATAGGTCGTGCCTCTGGTAGCGCATTATGGTATTAACTCGAGAAAGAATTGAGATAGGACCTCGAGATTTGGCAGGAATGCTCGATTAACATATTTTAACGTAATGACGAAAATAAATCTCAAAAAAGTACTGGGTTCGACTCCAAGGAAGACATTTCCATTTAACGTAAGGTAACACGTAAAAGTCGATTTTTTGGCGTGCAGGCTTTTATTGTTTTGGAAATTAAAATTAGAAGGAATTAACTACGATCTTCGGATATGAACCTTTTTAAAGAAAAAATTACAACGTTTCTTATTCTGTTCATTCCGCCTACAGTTCGACACCGCTCATGTTAAACGTTTATTTTACGTATTTTGTGGAAATCTTGCCATTTTAACGGGATGCTGCCTTGGCTACCAATTATACTGTTAGACCTCAAAATCCTATTGTTATTTCAATCCTTATGGGTGTAAGCGTGCTTTGAATGCTTTTAATACGAGATAGGGAGGGAGAGAGAGGGATGGTAACGGAGGGGGAGAGAAGGAGGTGGAGATAGAGAGGGAGGGAAGGGGGAGAGGGAATGAGGGGGAGCGAATGGAGAGAGGGAGGGGGAGTGAGGGGAAGAAGGGAGGGAGAAAGAGGGAGGGAGGGAGACAGACAAACGACTATATTGAGGGCGAAATTGACACAATAGTCCCTTCTTACATTTAAGAGAGAGAGGGAGAGAGAGGGAGAGAAAGGGAGAGGGAGGGAGGGAGGGGGAGAGAGGGAGGGAGAGAGAGGGAGGGAGAGGGAGGGAGAGGGAGGGAGAGAGAGGTAGGCAACTATTTTAAGGTTAACTAAAGATGTCCCGTCATATTGACGGGCTTTTATACTAGTGTGGTAATAATGATTATAATAAAATGTATTACAACTTTAATACAAATGAAATACATTCTTGCAAAACAAAAAAAAATAATAAAATGAAATATATTCATGAATATAACTGTTAACAAAATGGATTATTTTTGCTATTTACATGAATATTTTTGTCAATGTGATATTTGTTGTTGTCTGGTCGATGCTAAGGCATCAATTCGTGGAGTGTATACTTTGTGGCTTTTATTCCTACAAATGCATCAATTAAATCATTGCCAATGCGATATCAGGTACTAGATTGTAGATTTGATAACGTTGTAGCCATTTGACGAAACTGATAAAAGCTTTCCAGAAATATTTACTTTGTATCTTCAATTAAGGAGGATTACTTTTTCAAAATGTCACTTTTATTTTCCGTGTCGTCAGTAAAAAAAGACAAAATTGCAAGGTGTTTATTAAGAGATGGAAAGTATTTTAATTTTTCAGGCATCAAATCGTTTTCGAATACTTCAAGCATATTCTCAAAAGCTTTAATATGTTCGTACATTATTAATACGACCTGACCACAGCCTTGAAGTTAAATATGTAGTTCATTGAAATGTTGCACGAAACCTCAAAAAATAAAACACTGTCATTTAACCAAATCGTATATGTAAGTTCTGGATAATCCTGCGCTCTTTCCTTTAAAAATAATCTTATTTCGTCTAAGACAGCGGTTATCAACTTTTTGCATCTTGCATCCCACCAACCATATTTTCAAAAATACCCGGTCCTACCATGATAAAAACAGAACCCCACATTTTCCAAGAAGTGGATTTTTACCTAAAATACATTTTAGAATTATTAATATTGTTGAGAAAAAGTTTTATAAAGTTATATTCGAAACTTAGCGTCCCACCAGTGGAACGCATCCAACCGGTTGGGAAAGAGTGTTCCAGGACACCAACAACACGACTCAATACTTGACAGCGACTCAACCATTGTATTGTACATAAGTAAACCTGAACCTCGTCTAAAAAATTTGAAAACTCTCGTTTATTAGGAGCGCTAGCAGTTATAAAACTGACAATTTTTGTAACAACAAAAATCACATTTTCAAGTGTCTTTAAACTTTTTTCGCATAAAGTGCCTCCTAGTGTATTACGCAACGAAATTTAAGCAAAGGACCTTGAATTTCTTTGGAAAGAAATTGGACAAATCCAACACGTTTGCCAATCATACTTGGGACTGCATCGGTTGTTACCGATACAATATTATTTAAGTTGTGCCCATTTGTATGTCTTGTTTTAATTCATTCATAATATTGCGCCCTGTGATTTTTCTCGACAATATTATCAATTTAACTAATGCTTCCCTCATTGTATTTTTAGAAAAGAATCTGACAATAACAGCAAGTCGTACCTGTGATGTTAAATCCGTACCTTCATTCAAACAAAGTGAAAACAATTCTGCAGGTTTTAAATGCGTTAGTAGTTGTTGTGAAACATTTGTTTAAAGACAAGATTCGGTCTTTTACAGTGTTCATCCTAATAGGCAATTATTTAATACGATTCATCATCAACTTTATTGCGAAAATCATCAAACAGCGAATTTGAACGGACTGTGAAAGCTACTTTCAATAAATTTTAAATAAATCTCACAAAGTGGTTTCGCATCTCGTACAACAAAATATGATAAACGAAAACGAACAGCTATTATATTATTTTATGGGCGAAACATTTCTTCAAAAAACACAGATTTCCCTGATATTGTTTCGATAGCAGAATGAAATGTTCTTTTCTCTCTTCACTCGACAACGACAAAAAATTCGTGTGTTTAGTTTGAAAAATACGTTTTACATTATGACTACGCGAAACAAATGATTCGTTACAAATACTGCTAAACTCTTTACAATGTCGATCAATAACACCAAATTTACCAGTCCATTCTTCGTTCAACAATCATCCACTTCCACTAGAAACGTTGCTAAGTTTTTGTTTTTTCGCTGACATCTCAATATGATCACTATCCACAAAAATAATTTAAATATTATTTATTTTAAATGCGATGCTGAACTGCGCATTGCACGGCCACCGTTGGGACCATTTTCGAAAAAAGACTGGAACGTCACCGGAGGTAAATTTTTGGGTTTCCCCGCTTACCTCCATACATTCCCTTATACAAGCAAAATTTCACTTTAGAATTTCAATTTCTCTTCCGTGTAAGGCTAAAGTCCTTGGCGTGTCACTTTGTGACACGCGTGTCAGTGGTCCTCCATCCCTGACATAGGCATTCTCACCATTGAGAGGGTACAGATTTTCTTCGATGTATCTCCTTGAGGACATCCGTTGGGGCTGATTGACACCAGCATAGCTAGTTTGGTCCCAACCTAAGAAAATATTCCCGTTCTGAAACAGGAGAATTAGTCTGCTACGGTAGTTCAGTGGTAGAATATCCGCCCGGAAAATGGAAGACCCGAGTTCGATTCCCGGTCGTACTAGATTTCAGGCATCAAGCTATATTTAGCCAAAAAGAGGAAAAATATCTGACACTAAGCGATTCTTGAAAGGATGAAATACTTGAGTGAACCATATGCACTTTTAAAATAAAAAAGTAGCCATTTTCTGTAGTTATTCAAGCATTATTTAATTTAATATCATAGCAGTACGGGTAACCTATAACATGTTTTGGATACATTCAATAACCGAATTCTCTTTCATATTTTTGGGTGACAGAGTTCAATCACCGATAAAAACATCTCAATAGCTTATACGTAGAGAGGAGAGACTGCACACATTTCCTCAGCTCAAATCACGCTCCGAGGGTTCAATCGACCAAAAAACTTTTAAAACATTTAAAGCGTCGAGAAAAAAAAATGCGGTCTTTCGCAAAGTACCCAAATATCCATCGAGAAAGGCCGACGCCATTAACTGACGGATCGATCGAACGAAATTTGCAACGTTTTGTGCAAATTTTAAGCGGAACGGAGCTATTGTTGGCGGAACGCGTTCCACTTTACTCCCTCAGGTTTCGATATCCGCCGCTTCGTATTTTATTCATCCGGGTGCGCGCCATGCCCAAATCATAACCGCAACCGAACAGAAATCATTACCGGACGATTTCTATCCCGTCGTTTTTTTTCCGATATTTTTTACATCCAAAGAGCGAGCGCGTTAACACGTCGGAATAGAGGCCTGCAATTTCCATCGCATATCCGAAAATTGGTTGCGTCGGCCGTTTGATTAATAATGAGAGAGGGGAATGCGAACGCACAACCTGGGAACCGGAGAACACAGCAGCGTGTTCGGACGGCCAGAAAAGCTTCGGTGGATATCGCGGGTAAACAGAAATAATATCCATTAAGGGAAGTGCGAGCAAAATTCTAACGCGGTAAAAACGAGAACGTGAATCGAACTCGTTGATCATGGTATTTCGTTTTTGGTTCGCAGTTCTGTCTGGCGCGCGTATAATCTAAACCGCATAAATGGGGGAGCGGTGTGTGTGTGTGTGTGTTGTACCGACTCCCGAATATATCAATGGCAAGCTTTAGCAATTAGTGAAATACTCAGATCGGAATCCTTTAGTTTGTGAATTGCCATTTTTACCACGGTGTTATTCTGTTTTTTAAAAAAATGGAGGAATTAAAATATGGAGCTTATCTAACATATTTTATCAAATAGAGCACAATTTATATAGCCTCTGTAACAAAAGAATTTTATATAAATGTATCCGCACTTAAGCCCATAAAGCAGCCGTATTCTTTTCCATATTTGAAAGAATGATAGATGAAATAACGGTGAAGAAGATTTTAACATAGATAAAATGTGTATCTAGTTTTTTAATCGTTCTTCTTTACTGGAATTACACGTTTTTGTTCGTTCATGGTAGGATGAATGCTTTCATTGCTTTTCGCCTTTCGTTGGCGTGCCAACCAAAATCGTCTTGCGTGCCACTTATGGCACGCGTGCCATACGTTCGCTATCACTGTTTTAATGCATGGAATATTCTAATATTTGTTTATAAAAACATAAAATCAGGACGGAATGATTTTATTTTTTGTGAACGTTTTTTGTCTTTATTGCCTCCATCGAATTACCAATGAATGTAATTTTTCATAAACATATGAATTGATAACTTCAACATTTCAATGTAAAATTTGTAAGGAACTCCAGCAAACTTAAAAATGTGTAAACACTAGGGGCTTCTTTAAATTCTTTTAGTAGCCACTCTAGGCATCATAACACGGAATCCTGTTATTCAGACGAAAAACCTAACAAATATATTTATAGCGCACGGCTGAAAAATCCGCCATGCGTTCCATCGTGCTCCGATGAAGACGATACCCTTTAGTTTGGCAGTATACCACAGTGAAATCCTCATTTACGCTTAAAATAATCGCAAGATCTTTCCAATTTTACCGTCAACGGGATTTCCATGTCAACTTCAGACAAAACCTCGAAGCCGAACATCTTGAGAGAAAAACAGGAAAAAAATCTCCAAAGAGCTTGTCGATTTGTTTTGGATATGTCTACCTTAGGTTTTTGTTATAAACTGTAACTATGGAAATTTAGATTTATAGCTGGTATTTATGGTCTTGCAACTTGCACATGCTCCACATTATTTTTCGATTTCCTTGCTTTTTGTGAGGTGTATTTCAAGAAAAAAATCTACGCTCTCCTTGACGAATCTGTGTATATAACGGGAAGACCACCTTAATGTTTTTAGAAAACATTCTTAGTTTTTAAGGCGTCGTAAATAAGCTTTACAATGGTCAAATATATGGTAGCCAAGTTCCAGTTTTGACAACAAAATTCCTATTATAAAATTTAAAAACGCTACGATAATGAATAAAGTCGGATTTTTGTTTCAAGTTTTCGGCGGTTAAAAGTTGTCTCTTTCAATGTAGATGGCTCAGGAATGTAAATATTACTGATTTGGAATTCAAATTTTTACCATACTACTCCCACATATTTAGAGTTGTCACTCGTTAGCAAACCTAACTTAAAACCACGCATGTGTGTAATGCAGAGAGTGAAACTGGAGGAAAAAATTACAAAAATATATGTATGCATTTTTGTTAGGTATAGTTCGATATTAGTTATCTCTTCCACTAATACGCATAATATGCATCACTAAGGTTCGCTGCTGTCTATAGTGATATTTCCATTGGTAATTAAGTGGTTTATGCGTTCAAGATCAAGTACGATTGATGATCATTGTATTTGCTATACACATGAACTTCGAGCAAACTAGAAAGGTATTACTATGCTAGGTTAGTTAGTATTTATAATCAAAGATCGGCGAAGTATCGCTGTGATCGCTACTCAACTTCGCTTTACGCTGCAGTCTTACAGTCGTTGATTCGAATTCAATTTATAGCCGTGTCTCAATGTGGACTCGATGATTTCTTATACTATTCTCACTTCTGAAGTCAAGTACGATGATATAATTCGCCATGACCCTATAGCCATCATTATTAAGAATTTCGAATTATTACCATTATCACCAATACGCGGTACGATAGAGGAATTGACAGCGGGCACACTGACAAGACGGATCAAAGCTAAATTCCGCTTGATATGCCTAAAGTAAAACACAAAAAGCATTGGAATACAAACGCGAATAAAAGAGTGATTTGCATTTAAGAGGCCGCCGGGTTGAATATGTATGGACGGTTTAATGGATCACTGAAAATGTTAACAGTGTAAGGCAAATAAAATGTTATGGGAATTGTTGTGTGTGTGTGTGAAATGTCGTCACCAATTGTAACTGAATGATTAAACTAAGTGCAGAGGAAAATAATTTATTCCATAACAGTTTCATAAACACCGGTAATGATATAGCGATTTGCATTAATTACAAATGAATCGTCCCCACGTATGATGTGTACATGCAACAACATACACATACAGGGTGGCTCAAAAGTAGTATGCCCGGATTAAGATTGCTTTTATTTTGATTGCTGTATAAATGAGGTTTAATGAAAAAACCGAGAACAAAATAATTTTACTTGTACAAAAACAGTATAAGAAATAGAACAATGCAATACAACCCTAATTCAAAGAAGACGCTTTATACTTTAATAATTCGGTAATATTAGTTTAAGTGCTTGGATCTCTTAACGTTTTGAAGCCATCGATGTACGTGATTCTCCGTTTAACAAACAATGAAAAATGCGAAACGAAATTAAATTTAACAAATGAACAGCAGTATAAAGCATCACTTGTTTGCTGAATCCCAATTCTTACGAAAAAAAAAAGAACTATATACGAGTTAACTTACTTCCATGGCAAAAAGTTGCTATTGTGGGTCGGTCCATATTTTAGGAAAGAAATAGGATTTTAAGAGGCAGGCAAATAAAAAATGAACGAAAGGGATTTGCCGCGAACCGTCGGCCATTTCTCTTTTTTGAGAATATTGATGACGTCTCGGAGCGGGTGTCCTCCTCTAGCCACCTGGGTTCTCAAAATGGAACTAGAGGTGCAAGGAAGGGGGAGGAGAGGAGGGAGGGGAAGGGAAGTAGGAGGGGAAAGGAGAGCTACCAAAGGAGACATGCTAGGCCCAATCACGTAACCTCTTCCGATCCGAAGACCGCTTCCTAAATTCAAGGAGTTCTTTTTATGGCCCCTGCTCGAGTTACTTGGTCTTCGAAAAAAAAACTCCGATTGTTTTAGACGTAGACGACACTATTCGGAAGTCTGTGTTCTTCTACTGTACCGTGTTTCAATTGTGCTGCGACATTCCTGAATGACCACACAAGGATGTAATATTGAACGGTGCATCGAATTTAGTTTACCCAGTAGCATATGAAAAAAGATAATGTACTGGTAGTTTAAATCTGTCCCAATCTATCCGTTATTATTAATAACATCATAACGTCTTTATTCGTGAAAAAGAGATAGTAAATGCTACAAATATTAATCAATGAATGATAGAAAAGTCTTGGTCCGAATTCTGCCATAGAAATCGAGTTTTGCTTTTAACTCCGTTGTTATTCAAAATTTATTTGTATTTAGTTAAGAAAGTAGTGCTTAAGAGATAACGAAAAATGAGTAAATTACCATTGGATACGTTTTAGCTGAAGTGCGAGCCGAATATATTCATTCATTATTTTGTAAGGAGCTCAACTGGTCACCAATTTGACTCTAGTCATAACGATTTGATAATATTGTTTACATATTCCAGAGACAATGCGGAAAATTAGTCGGTATTCTCAAATGTCAGCATTCATGTGATGTTTTAGATTGAATAGATAAAAATAAAACTGGAACATCAAGCACAATTTTTTCACCAGTAATTAAACAGACCTATTCATGAAATGATTTAGGATAAAAACCCTATAAATATTCCTCCGAAATGTATAAAGATTAATGCTGAGCTTTGGAATTCTCCGTCATTCTCTGCATTCCAGTTTCATCTAAAGTTTACGCTGCACGGAAATTGTGACAAAAATTCTAATACACGTGTGATGTTAATATAATAACTCATTCATGCCAGTAAAAACTTTAATTTGAGGCGAAAGAAACATTTACAAGCAGTGAAAAATAGTCGAACACTAGAATAGTTTCGTTCCTATCTATAAATGCAAAAATGTGCTCCAAGCACCATCACGACACGCTTATAATTCATTTAGAGCGAGAATAAAATTTATCAACCGCGCCCCATCACAGGGAATTTCCACGGAGTAATCCTGAATCACCGGCAACAATGGATGATGATATACCGCCATAGCAACACAAATCACCCTTTAGCCCGACGTGTTCAACAACCCTCTCCAACCTAAACCCGTCTAGGAGTTCTCCCTCGACGTAATTCGAGAGCGCTTTATACTCGACGGCGTTACCACGGGACAGACACCCGCTGACACGCGCACGGAGGTATCGCTGCTCCCGAATCTCACTCTCTCTCTCGCGCGAGAGAGAGTTTTCCCGCCTTGCGCGTGCGACCTCCGACGATGGGAAACGTCGAGATTAATACGCTCGAGGGCTTCGATACCGCCTTCCCACATCTCCGCACACATCGCCCCCATGCCTCCATTTCGGCCCCGAACCAACTCCCCCGCGGGCATCCCCCGCAAGAAAGTGAAGCGGTAAGGGTTTGTTTGTAAGGGAGCCGAAACTTAAAGAACGCCTCGGCAGCCTGTCACGTGTTACGGCGTGGTCGTGTGTGTGTGCGTGCGTTCGGTAGAGAGGTAAGGCTTGCGGTGTAGGATTGACCGTCCCGGACACGGGCACCCACAGCTGTGGCCGTATGGTGCAGGGCAAGGGGGATTGAGGGTGCGTGGGGCGGAGAGAGAGAAAGGGGTTGATAGTCGCCTCAGGGAGCTAATGCCCTGGCATGCATCCACCAAAGGCGATGAGGGCGACCCACGGGAAGAGAGGAGAGAGAGAGAGAGAAAGGAGAGAGAGGATAGGGAGAATGGGAGAGACGAACGGAGGAAACAAGAGGGGCAAGGCGTATAAAGCAGAGAGTAATGTAGTGATAAGAAAATTAAAGGAGAGAGGAAAGGTTTATATTAAAGAGGGAAATGATAAAAATACTGAATTAGATATATTTAAAAAATGAGGTTTTGAGTAGAGGAAGATAAGAAAACGGAGAAAAGGGGGCGCGAGAAGGTGACGGTAATCCAGAGAGAAAGAAAAAACTTAGAAAATTAATATCGATTAAGTTGATTGATACTGAATATTAAAATGGGGAATCATAAAACATATATAAAATACAGTGTCACTTTGTCCCTTTGTCATGCACTAATGCTTTTTGAAGCTTAATATCTCGCAAAAGACTGAATCCAATTTGATGAAATTTTCAAGATGGCATTATGATATAATAAGAAACGTTTTAATGTATCGGTAATATATAAAAACCTTATTCTGTCCCATTGTCCTTTTGTCACTCCCTCTGTCACGCTCTGAAAAACAGAAATATACCTGGCAAGAAGGGACTAAGGTCAGCTTTTGAAGCACAATAGATACTCGCGGCGAGGGTTTCGAACCTTCGCTCGAATCGAAGGTAACCCCCTCAGCAGGAGGTATGATTTCAGGTCAAAGAAGACTGCCTCAATTTTATTTCAGAATAATCGATCATCCCCGTCATTTTTGACGGGCACTCATAATAGTGAGAGAATAACGAAACGTGAGAAATAAGAAAAGGAAAGAACATAAGAAAACGGAGGTAAAATTAAAGAATCGTGAAGTCACACAAAAAGAGACTGATGAAAATGAGTCAAGAAAGAACTCAAATGAATTCGGAGGATAATAACGAAGGCAAAAGCGGTAGAGTTACAGAAATGAAAGATTCGCGATGAAATTAAGACGGAGATGTGTGTGCGGTGCGATGAACGGAGAACCGTAAAGAGAGAGAGAGACAGAGAGAGAGAGAGTGAGAGTGAGAGACGGAGAGAGTGTGCGTGTGAGATGGGTTTGGGATGGAAGAGAGACAAAAGGGGTGCGAAGCGTGGTTTGTGCGGTTGTGGTATAGAGGCGCCTCAAGTAAGAGCGCCCTCTGAGGGTGCAAAAAGGGTCTCGGGGGAAAATAGAGGAGAGAGAGATATATATATATAGAGGAGAGAGAGATAGAGGAGTGAAGAGAGGCAATGGGAAGGAAAGGCAGTGGAGAGAGAGAGAGAGAAAGGGAGGAGTTGGAGAGAGGATTGAGAAAGATGAAAGGAGAGGGCAATAGGGAATGGGAATAGAGGAGTACAGAGGAAAAGCACGGAGAGAGAGAAGGACGGAGATAGAGGTAAGAAGAGGAGTAGAGGAGAAGAGAGAAGTAAGTTAGAAAGGAAGAGAAAATAAGCGAAAGTGGCTGTTATTAACGGGTGCGCCGCATAGAGGGAGGGCGCTGTGACGGTCGCAACTCATCGCGCAAAATCGTTTCATGATGCCCCCGCCATCGCGAAAGCATTCTCATCTCATCACCAATTCATTAAGGAGTTATTTTACGATTCCACTTTGACTGATCTCGCGATCTCTATATATTTATTTCGGAGAGTGCGTAATACATCCCCTAAATTTCTTTTATTCGGAATGAATTTTTATGAGCCGACAATAAAGTGCGGGGCGCAGACATTTCTATTCCCAGTTAATATTATAGCCAAGAAACATAATTTATCCAAAAGATACTCAACCATGATCTAATTATGCATTCCATTTATGCATTCGTTCATTTCGTAAATAAGAATGGCATAAAAAATAAAGGATTGACAGAAAGGATAATAATGTACAGATTAGGATGTGATAATTACGATAACTATTTCCATTATTCCTTTTTATGTTTCAATTTTATAAAAGATTGGGGTAATATTTTAAATCTTTTCCAAGGCCGTTTTTTGCGATTCTTGAGATATTCTACTTTGTGTTTTCTAGCTGTAAGGTCTAACCAGCTGAAGAAAAGGAATATTTGTGTTAATCAGGCATATAGGGATAAATTGTTTTCAAAAGGAAAAGTGAGACAGTTCTCCCCGTACGTTGAAACCTAAGGAAAAGAATCTATATATTTGAAATTATTACAAATGCTCAATTAATGAACTAAATTAAGAATAATTGAAGACCTGAGATATATAAGGCTGTAAGTGCCAAAAATAAAAACTCAAGGAAAATCGATATTTGTAATTACAGTTTTATCTATAGTAAGAATACTAATGAAACCAATATTTTTACATTCATTTCAATTCTTATAATGGTTCTAAAGCAAAAAACTTGGTTATTTACGCAAATATGTAATTGTGTAAAACAAAAGACACTACCTTAAAAGAAACGCTGTAAGTCCAAGTTACAGTTTCTTACAAAAGGCTTAATGTGCCATTACGTACGGACAAACAAAACTGCTTTAATAAGATAAGATAAAGAAGTAAAGAATACAAGAAAACCTTACAAGTTGAAGACTGATGGCTTAACAATAAAAACATCACTTAAAATAATAAAAAGTAGTCACTTTTTGTTTAAGATATCCATAAAAAAAGCTCTTTGTTCATCAGTTTTAAGATACGGCAGCATCTGCATAATATCGCTTTTCTTCTCCTCAGACAAACTAATCTGCGTGTTTAAACGAGGCAGCTGCATTAGCCTTATTGTATTCGAAGTAAGTGCAAATCGAAATACCAACTTTTTTCTTATCATTGAGCACCTGTATTTTTCTCGATTTTAAGTCAAATACACGACAAAATGTTTTTTTACATACAAGAATGATTTCTCCTTTGTCATTCGGTAAAGCAATTTTTTGTTTTGCCGTAAAATACTGCTGACCAGAAGTACGTAACTTTTTCCTTTCCTCAGCATCAGTACTAAGACCTTTTTCCTCCTTTTTTGTGAAGCTTCAATTGAAGTAGTATTAAGATCACATTTACTTGAACTAGCCATGATCACAAAGAACGAATATCATAAAAAAATTCAAAATCTATATAAAAACCGGGCACGTGCTGGCAGAAGACGGCTTGCAACCTCCGGCTTGGCCATTGGCACTTGAAGCTCTATTTGTGAAAGCCAGCATGAGACATACAGCAAGCGCTTCCTTTGGAATCGACCAGAAAAAAATTCGACTGCCTGGCGCTTACAGCCTTTTTTACTGGTACTGGCATTGGCACATACGTCCTTTTTCAATGAAAAAAAATTCTTTGAATTTTTGGCACTTACAGCCTTATATATGTCAGGCCTTCAATTAACAAAATCGTACCAAAATATTGTGATAATGAAAGTAGAGGCGACAAATGAGGCTAGCCTTACTACAGTAAATTGATTCAAAAAGCTTTGAAAGTAAATTTAAAACTGAAACAGCTCGATAATTGGTAAATAATACTATCCTTTTATGAACTATGTACCTTTAAAGAACAGATATATAATTAAAAATTTGAAATTAATTTTTTTTGGAAAAAATTCAATTTGAAATGCCTTAGAATAGTTTTCTGTAAATAAAGTCATAAGATTATAGATTAGGTAGCTCCAAAAGCCATTATTATATTTGGAAAACTAGGCACGAATTTTGAATACAAAGCAGTGGTGACTTACAGATAAAAGATTCTGATAAAGAATCTAGTATTTAATCTTGACATTAATTAGAATCTACTATCGACAAATCTCCAATGACGACGGCTGTTTTGTAGCCTGAATGAATAATGTAACTTTCTCGACCTTTTTCCTGGCTATTAGAGGTATTACGTTTATCGATACGATTCCAGCAATAAGCAGAATTCAATAACTCTTCATTCAAAATGAATCAAGAATAAAGAGCAATAGCTAATGCCGAGCTCCGTATTCATTCAGTCAATTAACAAAAGCAAACCATGCATCGCGAATATCCTCGTAATTTCAAAACTTTCCGTAGGGTTATAAATCATCCATCCGAGAATACAATTTACTAGTTCCCTGGCAACATATATTAAGATTATTGGAGAGAGAAAGAGAGAGAGAGTGACGGAGTGACGGGGAGGAGAGAAGGGGGAGAGAGGGGGAGTAAATTGGGAGAGAGGAGGGGAGGAGGGAAGGGGAGAGAGAGGAGGGAAGGGGAGAGAGAGGAGGGAAGGGGAGAGAGAGGAGGGGAGGAGGGAAGGGGGGAGAAAGGGGAGGGGGAGAGGGGAGAGAAGGGTGAAAGAGAGAGGCGGGAAGGGGAGAAACGGGAGAGAAGGGGGAGAGAAGAGGGAAGTGAAAGTGAGAAGTGTTGAAAAGAAAGAGGGTGAATCTCACTTAGGTATCGGTTTTTTAAAAAAAGGGTTTTGGAGAAGGGGAGGGGGTAATGGTGTTGGCAGCAGAAGGAGTGTAGCAAATGGCGCGTAAGTGCGGAGGTTTTTACTCTCTCGGGGAAATGAAAGAGGGGATATGTATCAGGGGGAGGAGAATGTTACACAGAAAAAGGGGGAAGAGAGGTGGCGATTTCAAGAGAGAGAGAGAAAACAGGAAGTTGGGATCAAGGGATAAAAGGAAAGGTTATTCCGCCACCTTCCCCTCCTCTTTCTAAAAACCTCCCAAGGCACTTTTTGGGGGAGAGATGAGCGATGGAAAAAGGACGGAGGATTTTTTCACTTTTTTTTCCTGCGAAAAGGGTTTGAAACCCTCCTGCCACCCCACGAACCCTTCGCAACGCTTTTCAGGTTGGAGTTCAAAAGGAAACGTGAGGCAGAGAGGGAAACAGAAATCGGAGGGCATTCGAAAATAAAAAGACACAAAAAAAAAGGAAAAAGAGTTCAAAAGATGCACGAGGTGCATCCGATACAGATCGGACTATGCCATTTATGTGAAAGGTGTGTGCAGTGGTTTCCTGAAAAGGGATAAAAATGAAAAGGAGATACCTTTCCCGTGGAGGAGGGAAAACCCCCACTCCACCCTCCATCCCCCCACACACACACACAACGAGTGGTAAGTTAAGTTCAAAGGTCACATTTTTTTCACGCCAAACCTCACGTAGCTTCAATAGTTGATGCGATAGAAGCCTGAAAGAGATGCGGGACTGATTCGAGGGCGCATTTCTTTTTTTATATTTACGTAACCTAAGGGTTTTATGAGAATAGCAGACAAATAATTCTTAAGTGTTTAGTTTTTATCGTATTTATGATGGATCAAAGCACTCGATCACTATGGCGATTAAGACGGAGAGTGTTAACCGCCACGGTTTAGTTTCACTTCAGTGAGCAAAGATAATTTCGTTAGTTAGCGTTTGTTTTAAACTGCCGTAATTTTTTAAGGCGAATTTTATTGCAAGGCGCTCGAACATTAAAAATCCGAATTTCTTGGAACGATGCAGTGTTCGGATTTTAAAAAAATCGAATTTTAGGTACAACAGAAATACCGTATTAAAATTTTTATGACGATCATGGAATGGAGTCGACTTTATCTATAAATTCAAACGACATTCTACAATTTTATACATACCTAATATATGTAAATTATATGGGAACTGAACAGAAGATTTTGATGAAGCGTATTATGAAGAGACGAAGTTATGCTGAAAATAGCATACCTGTACGCCTTAGGAGTAAGTCGTCGATCAATGGATTCTACCAGTTATTACCAAAGGAACAGAAAGATGGACACTGGATGCAAGAATCACACAAAAGTTGCAAACAATAAAATATATACGACGTTTGACACTTTTAAAAAGATATTTACTGTTTACTTACCCAAAAATCTTCCTTGTTTCCACCTCCAATAAGTGTAGAGCATAGGCTGTAGATTACATGAAGCGGTTGTTGAGGATGGCATCAGACACAACAGTAGTTAAGAAGCCTTCTTAAACAATTCCTCACTTCTTGAACACTTTAACCCAATGTGGCACAACCTAAAATGTTTGATAAATATAATAATATAATAATTTCATTACGTACTTCTTCAACTGCTAAAATATTTATTTTTAATTATTTAAATTCAATTCAATTATCGTTGTGCATATATGTATACAGTAGGACCTCGATAACCGTCACCATCGATAATCGTTATTTTGATCAACCGTCGTTTGTCGCCAAGTGGTACAAAAAATGAAAAAGTTCCGTCGCCATTTTTTAATGAAGCATACAAACGAATAAGATGACGATTGCACTGTGAATGAGAGAGAAAAACTGTTAACGAAGTGGTAGGCAACCTTTTCAGCATGGTGAACCGCGTTGGTGGCAGTGAACCCTTCGGTGGGTCGCATTGGAAACGGCCAATGGATTATAGTTAAATTGCGTGTTATCTAAAGATTCTTAGGCACTATATGCGTGCAAATCAAGTTAGAATTAGATTTTTAGGGTTAACATTTCAACATTAAAAATCATGACTTAATGATAGAAATGTCTTTGAGAAAAAAAATCCAAAACGGCGTTAAAAACAACTTACCTGAATTGAGAAATATTTACTAATGATAGAGGTCGCAATTCAACGTTAAGATATATATCAGATTTCGCTACACGGAAAATAATATTTGGTAGTTAATTAAGGTAAGTGGAAAAAGTTTTGAAAACTATGAAACAATGGCGGTGAGCCGCATCCGGCCCGCGGGCCGCATGTCGGGCACCCCTTATCTATCGATGCGGTGCGCTGCGGCTGTTCTCGGAGAACATTTAATCAATCGTGTCAGAGCGAAAACATTTCATATAACTTGAAAGAGGGTTAAACAAACTTAGTATTTTGCCTTCAAATCTACGAGTCAAACAGCAAAACATTCCTTCGCGGACTGCTGCAGTACAACTGTCAACTCATTTGTCAACAGTTAACATATTTCTTAAATATTTTACAGCTCTTTAAACTTCAAGTGATAAAAATAGTCCCAAAACGCAGTGTTAATGACAATGCTGCTAAAAGGTCGTGAAATGTGACATCACTTCAAATAAAACTAGAAGTGAATGAATGAAAATGACGCAGTCTAAAATTTCAATCGAACTGTGGTCTAAAAATTCAATTTTATATGATGCGTGTAGTCTTTTTGAATTAATTATTGACATATGACATTGTTCTTATGAGAAAATCGGTTTCGATTATCGTCGTTTTGCTAATCGTTGGGGATTCCAAGAACCAATTAACGATGGTTATCGAGGTCCTACTCTCTCTGTGTGTGTGCGTGTGCGCGCGTGTGCGTGTATATATGATGTTTTAATGATGTGTTCATTTTATTCATTCTGTTTTCAATAAATATTTAATCTACCAGGTTTCACTTAAAGCAAAGTATTTTTCTTCTACATTGTTTCGTTATGGTATTATATATTCTATTATTATAATTTATTCATTAACGTAATAAACTCTTAAATTCGTTTTTATCAGGAAAAGAATCAAATTCTTAAAAATGATTTCAATATTTTCGACGAAAATTTTCATGCTTGTTTTCCTTGTCCACATTTCCTTTATATTATTCGTTTATTCACTCCAACGCTTTCTTTATTTCATATGTTGAGACAAATAAATAGAACAATGGCTGAATAAACTCAAGACACTTGCTAAAAAGATTATAAACCGTGAATTTAACAAATTTCCCGTTATTATTTCTGCTCGAGACTTTTATTTGTACATTTTTGGTCTTTGTTCACCGCTAAGAATATTCGATAATGTATTTTTAAGTTTTATTTTAATCTCTCGTATTCTCCAAAAATAATATTAGAAATACTACTCTGGCGTACATGTAACCTTTACTGAATATCTTATATATATTCTAAAATAATAATACACTGCGTAATTACGCCTCTCTACTTGCAAAATCAAAGAGGAACTATTTGATTTTTCGTTCAATATAAAATGATTATGTTTAGGGCGCCTTTCAAAGTTTTCAGAGATTGATTTGAATTAATTTTAAGTCTAAATTCCTTTCATTTACATAAGGCAATAACTATACGCCATTTAAATCTTATCTGCTACATTTTATACATTGCCGTACCAAATTAATACTAATAATAGCCCACGTCTGTCTTTCCGTTGGTCTGTCGGTTGGTCACGATATTGCATAGCTGGAGAATTATGGTTTAATGCGAATAACTCGAGAAAGAATCGGGAGAGAAAATCTAAATTTATTTTTAATTAATTATATTTTAAGGTGATGACGAAAAAAAATCTCTTAAAAAGTCCTGAGTTCGACTCCAAGGAAGACTTTTCCATTTCCCATAAAATAACACTTAAAAATCGGCTTTTCGACGTGCAGACTTTCATCATTTTTTATATGAAAATTAAAAAGAATTAACCTACGACCTTCGGATCTAAACAATTTTGAAGAAAAATTTATAAATTTTCTTATTCTGCTCATCTTTTTCCGCCTAGAGTTCGAAATCGCTCATGCTATATGTTTAATTCACATAGTTTTGACGGGATTGCCTTTCTATCAATTACATTGTTAGACCTCGAAGTCCTACTGTTATTTCAATCCTCATGGTGTACGCGTGCTTTGAATGCTTTTAATACGAGAGGGAGAGAGGGAGGGGAGAGAAGGGATGGAGGGAGAGGAAGGAGAGAGGTAATTATTTATGTTTAACTAAAGATATTCCGCCATATTGACGGGCTTTCATACTAGTACGAGAATAATTATGAAAAACACTGCAAATGAACAAATACTCCTGGCCTGAGTTTGATGAAGACATAATGGCGAGCGAGTTTTGCTTTTTATAAAACTAACGCATCCAAAAGAACAGCAAAAAAATCGTTCCGACACGTTTAACCTTTGCGCGATTTTTAACTCCTAAATAAATATTTCCCGAGAGCGCTACTACCGAAGGAACGGAGAGAACGAGCTTAATTAATTCCCTCAAATAAAACGGAACTTCTAACGCTTTAAGTGGATATCTTGAATGGGCGTGAAATCGATTCGCACCAACATTTTAGCCGGAGTAAAAATGAAATCCGCCGAGATTTTCAGAGCGGCGCTCTCCTAATTCTTCCTCGCAGAAAAAAATGACTGCGGAAAGCGTCGAGGTCTACTCTTCGGTGGGAGTAAAGCAGATGGCTCCACCGTTCGCACACAATGGAGAGTCTTGCGATGAAAAGCTTGGTCTCCCTGGGACGAACAACGGTTGAGAGCATGATGCACTAAGCCGGTGAGAAGGAAATACTGCGAGATTGCCGAGCATTTTTCAAGAAAAGGGATGTTAAGAATAATGGTGCCTTAACACGTGTACTCGGGCATTATCAAGGAATGCATGTTCCTGCTACAGAATAACTACGAGGAGTGTTTACCTAATAAATACGAGAATATTCCTCTGGAATGTATTGCAGTAATTAAACCAGCTGAGATAGAACTCCCTGCACTACAGCGGAACACAAGAAGCAACAGTTATTTCCATTCTCTTTCGAGCTGACATTACTTAACTTTTTAAAGCAATATACTGACATACGTATACCAAGACAAGACTTGAATCAGCTAATTCTTAAACCTAAATTATGTTTAATTCAATATTCTCGTTCTAAATAGAAACTGTAATTTTCTTATGAAATTGAGCCACCTTAAACAGGCTTTCCATACTTTTACAGCGTGCATAGCTGATTTTTTCTCCCAAACATCTGAGCACTCTCAAAAATTGACAATAGAAAGAAATTCAGCCTCTTTCTAAAGTAGCAAATAATTTTTATTTTGGTGATTTTGCATACAGGTTTATATGCTTTGATAAGTGATGGTGGAAAATTTAGGCCTCTGAATAAACTTCAGTGAAATATAATACTTTTATTTCACCATCCATTTTAATTCCTTTTTATTTAATCAAAAATTGTGGAACAAAAGAGCGAATTTATCAACTTCGCGAGTGCCATCGCTAAACTACCAAAAGTAACGAAACATTTCTTTATAATGAGCTACATACTCGAGTACTTGTGTAACTATACGAAGAATCCGTCGTTTTTAGTACTCTATGGATCAAAATGTCTTTCATTAGTTTGGAATATTCATAAAAGATAACATTAATAAGAATATGATATATTATTTTCACTTAACCAAAACTCAATTATTCGTACTTGTATGCTGTACAGAATTATAACACTGCTCCAAATTACACGCAGAGAATATCCTATCCACTTATGTTTTCCATTGATTTGTACGTCTTTGTGTCATTATAACCTCTTTAACGTTAAAAATAATATCACGTTACTGTTGAAGATGAATTTTCATCAGTAAATTTAATTCTTCCATACGTTGTTACAAGTTTGATTATATTCACTCTTCCAAGCAAAAATAAAAGTTTGTTAAAAAGATAAGAAGCTACTGTGAGACATAAATTTTGCGCTAGCTAGCTCAATTATTTCCCCAGCATAAAAACTGCACATTATTTCCATTCTGTTAACGAGATGAAGTTTGAAGTAGAAATGTATGTGCCAAGTTCTTAATTATTACGTTACCTTGGCTATCTTAAGCGCGCCATTCTGTCCGAAAATCGTTTCGAGTTTAACTCTCCTTTGCTACACAAGGACGTAGGAAGCTATGGCTTTGCGCGCTGTAGAATCTCTTCAATGGCTAATGCAAGCGGACCATAGCTCCTCCTCCCGCTTCTCTCCAGCGGCGCACTGCGTGAATGGAATTCCTCTGCCGTGCTGGACCCAGGTTGGGCTAAGCGCGAAATAAATTTTCAAGTGCGCTCCACACATACACGCGCACGCACACACACACACAGGCGCTCGATATTACCTGACTCGGGCTGGAAAGGTCGTCTAGCCGAATGAAGGGATGCATAAGAAATCACGACTTGTCGCTTCAAATTTCACGGACATTTCGTTCGCGGAAGATACGAGTCCATCGTGGGTCGCTTGCAATCTCGTTTAATGATGCATGGGTAACAAACAGACCGCCACATGCCCGTGGAACGATGGAGGATATTTTTGTAGAGCTTTCTGATCCGAAACTGTAACGAAAATTAAATTTACCGGCTGAAGTATTCATAGAGTCGGAGTACTGCGAGCAATATGGATTTGAAAGATACATACGTCCTTTAACAATGCACTTAGACACGCAGCTCTATTAAGTTCTACCTGAATTATATCTATTTTGAAGCACACGTATTGATGTTCACTGAACGTAATGGTTATAATATTTTACTTAAATATATTTCCGGAATAAATTAATGAAAAATGTGGAACCTTTAAAAGGAGATTTCCTGCGAAACACGAAATTGGTAGGAACAACCAAATCATATGAATCTGTTTTAAAGTATTACATTTAAAAAATTACCTAGTCGCATTTAAATCCGATACTTACAGAAAATTTAGATGTTTATCATGACATCGCACTAGCTTATACCTAAAAGGAATGTAAATATTCTGGAATTTACGTTATTATATTCCACCGTAACTTGTTTGAGGCATGAGATCAGTCAATGAAGCAAACAAAAAAATGTTTATACCAAAGTGGTACAAGGACTTCTTTAAAAGAGGTCTTCGCTAAAAATATCGGTTTCGTTGGTTTAACAAGATGAAGTTTGATCGATATGCGTGAATTGCGTGCGCAGTCATAAAATTTCCACAATGATAGACTCCTGGTGAAATTTTAACTAGTTGTTATGCTGGCAAAAGACAGCTCTAGGATACCAAATGTCACGCGCATTCTCCAGCCCCATATCCTACAAACTGCTGCACATCCAATTACCACAAATTCCCAGCATCATTAATGAGGGAGCGGGCATTCCGACAGGTATTAGGGCAAAATATTTCGAGACGCCCTTGTTTAAGGTCATTTAAAATCGAAAAATTGGCCCAGTTATTAACCCAACACTCTTTAAATTCTCCCCTTGCGTTAAACTAGTCTGAATATCTTACGAGGCTGAATTCCGTCAGAATTGCATTTATGTCAAAAATTGATAAAATTTCTCGAGTTTGGTAATTTCGGAATTTATCCAATCGTAACAACAACAAAAAAAAGAACCGCCAACTCCGTAGCTGCGCATTTTCCCGCGGAACATCCATCCTTCACGAACCCGTTCATAGAAGGCAGCCTAAGCGCTCATTTCTCATTTATAGGAGAAACGATCCCGGTAGTTATCCTCTTCTCTCTTGGCGTCTAGGAAACAGACAGCGTGGTTTAGTTGCGACACAGACCATAGGCGGCAGCAGTTTAATCCTCAAACAGCCCTCCACCTCCCCACCCGTAACTCTCCGCTAACGAGAATTTGAAGTCGCCCCCTTTAACCCTAAACCTATGAGAGCCTCTCTCTCTCTCTATCCTCCTCACTCCCCCGCCCTCAGTCTCCATCCTTTACAACGAATGTGCATCGCTGGTCTCTGACACACGCAGTATAATTAGTGGATATTAATGGAGTTGTGATGCTGTGGAGGAGAAGGGGGAGGGAGCAGATGTGGAGGGCATGAGGAGAGGGCAAGGTTGCGTGTCCGTCCGTTAGATGGTGCTTTGGGGAGGCGGTCGAGGAAGGGATGGGAGGCTAACAGGAGTAGGGGAAGGAGGAAGGTGGGAGATGGGGAAAAGAATGGGGCACGGGGAGAAAGGTAGGGAACGAGAGAGGAAAGAAGAGTGGAAGAGGAGGCGCGAAGGAAGATGGAAAGAGGAAAGATAATAAGAGGACAGAGGAGGATAGGAGAGGTGTGAGAGAAGAAGGGTAATGGAGAGAGGGACAGAGGAAGGGGAGGGATAAAGAGAAGAAATGGAGGAGAGAAAATAGAGAGAAAGGGGAGAGAGGAAGAAAGGGGGAGAGGAGGAGGATAGAGGAAGGAACACAGATGCTAGGAAAGATAGGAGAGGAATGGAAGAAAGGAGGATAGAGAGATGAATGAAGAGAGGAAGAAGGAAGGAGGGGATAAAAGTGAAGAAAATACAGTGCAGCAGCAGGGATATAGAGGAGGATATGGGAAGTAGGAGAGAGAGAGAGAGAGAGAGAGAGGGATGGATGGGAGTGGCGGAGTAGGGGAATAGAGAGAAAAAGTGGAGAGGGAAGACGAGTACGTGTGGGAGGGAAGGGAGAGGAGAGAGATGCTAGGGGAGGGAAGGGTGAGTGGGGGGGGAGGGAGGGAGGGAAAGGGTCGGAGGAAGGAAAGGGATGTAAAACGGGGCGGTAGAGGGCAATGATGCGATAAACAAGACGGAAAACGTTGACGATACGAAAAGGTAAGGAGGAAGGGGGCTTGTTCACTGCGCAAGAGAGACTCCCTCGACTATTTGTTCCTGAAAAACTTCCGGAAATCAAACGAATCGTCGCCTTATGCATTTTTCTCTTTCTCTCTCTCCCTCTCTCTCTCTCTTTCTCTCTCTCTCCAAACGTTTCGTTATTTATCCTCAGTTCAAACAGAGCTCTTAATTAATTTTTCCGCGCCGGTCCCATTAAATAAAAACTCCTCGTTGCTTTAGTTCTTGATTTTTTGCATTGTTTGCTTCAAAGAGAATAGGGCACAACGGCTGAGATTGGAATGATCCATTCTTGGAAGAGTTCAGAAGGAGGGAAGGGAATTTTTAAAAAAAATCTCGATATTGTTCCGAGCTACAAAGAGGTAACTAGACTAGAATTAATTAAGCTTTTGGCCGTTATAATCGCTGCAAAAAAGGTATTGATATAAAATTAATGCTTTGCCAATTAATTATACTGCATCTTCACATCCTACTGTTGCTCGCGCACTTGCATTATAGAGCTCGCGGAATAAGCTTTAATTCGTGTTAGCATTTTGCGCAGGATGTCTGCCTCGTATTAATGGAAAGGACAAGCACGTGTTCAAGATCCATTTTTCCTGAAACGATCGGACGCGCAAAGCGAGCTTTGCGATCAATTTTGGATGTTGGAAAACGGTGACTTCTATCTCTCTTTCATTGCAGGTTTCAAAATGCTAATTTGAAAAGTTTCATTTGAATTTTTGGCGTCGAAAAATTAATTATTTCATTTTATTGCCTGATTTTTTTTATCGGGTGGGTTCAAAATGTTTAACCACGTAATCCTCCAATCTTTTCATTGCCACCCACCAATCTGGTGATTTTCAGGGTATCTTGTAGATGTAGATATTATTGCCACCAAAAATCTCAACGACAGTGTGTTACAGAATTGTATATTTGTTGTGTAACAGCCATCTAAAAATGAACGATCAATGCATGAGTTTTTCCTGCAATATCTGCGATATTTTTACCAATATATTTTATACAGACTAACTGAATTTAAATTGTACGTATATTTTACCGGCGATCAACAATGATTTAGAAGATTAACAACTGCAATAGCATTCACTCCACGTTTTTTCTGAATTTGGTAAGAGCCAGTAGATTGTCACATTTCTCGATGTTTAAATACAAATATATTCGGCTTTCATTTTTAATTTCTCTAAAACATCGTAATACGATTTGTGTATTTCCAAGTCATAAATGAATGATTGTTACTTTGATGGCGTTTCCATTTTTAATTTGATGGTCATCGAAAAATCCAAACTTCGATATCTGAACCTTAGGTTTCCAAATGTAACTACGATAATAGGAGGAATATTTTCAATTTAGGAAATTTCATGAAAAGTTTAATTTTTGCAAATTCTTTCAAAAAACTTGTCACAATTATAATTCAGGTCGACTATATTTAAATTATCTGTCCACAATATACTATATACATTATATTATAATATATATATGTAATATCTTTAAGTTTTGGAATGAATCAACTGAACATTGAAACTAAATATACCGAAGCTTTTCATACACTGCCTGATAGAAATCACTGTGCACTAGCAAAATAATTTCCCGTGAAATAGCACACTTTGCGGTATAACAATGTCGATAAGGAATCTCTTATTGCGACTTACAAACCAGCATCCAAAAAACAGGAAAACGGCCAAACGAATCATTCACGCGCTCCTTTAATCGACTTAATAGTTCGCTCAAGTATTAACGATATCTGGTCAAGTCAGAGAGCGGCATGGCAGCAAAGCAGCGGGGAATCGCCCAGAAAAATGAGCAACGAACCGGGTAAAGGGCGTATAACTGAGTAGGTATACAAAAGGTGTCGCGGCGTATTACAAACGAGAAAGAAACTTCTTGGGAGCAACACCGTCTGATTAAGGAGTTTCCCACAAGGCGCCTCGCGTCTCTTATTTTACACATCTTTTTGTTTAGTCACCTCACTGCCGCGGCACTAACCTCATATCTCGGTCGTTCCCTACATTTTTCTTCCTGATGTACCTTTTCCTCTTCCTCCTCCCATCCCACAACCTCTCCTCTTCTCCTCTCGTGAGGAGAGAGACAGAAGAAAAGTATGGGACACACGCACACACACACACTGAAACAACAGTAAAAACTGCCTCAGTCTCCATCTTGCAACGATACGAAATCGATCCCCTTGGGTCCAACCCATTCCGACGGTAGTTTTGCTCGCGAAACCTCGCCTGGGTCCCCTTTGGGAAGGCGGGGGAGGGGGAGGGGAGGGAGTTCTGTGTCCCTCCCCCCTCCCTCCCATACGCCCACTTACCTCTCTTCCTACCGCCAACCCCTTTACAGCGTTGTGAACCTGGCGGAGAAAAACGACTCATGTCAGACCAAAAATCTTCCCCCACTCCCCGAACAGACTTGGTCCCCCTTCTTGCTGCTCCCTCTCCCTCCCTCCCTCCCTCCCTCCCTCCCTCTCTCTCTCTCACTCCATCCGATATCCTTTACCTCTCTACTGACCTCCTTTACCACTGTATTACTGTAATTCCACTATTGTTCTTTTATGTATCAAGGGTTTTCGTGGGTGTTTTCCTGCGTTTTTTTTTACTAGGTTGGCCAAGTCAGGTCTTTCCTAGGCTTTTGCCACAAATACTTCGTCTTTTTTTAGAAGTTTTCCGAATTTGTAATGAGATATTTTTCTCGTGTTTTTCTATTTGTTTACTTTCAGGTCCTTTTCTGCGAAATTATGTGTCACCATCAGCCTTTTTTCAATCCATTGACGGATGAAGGCCTCTCCGAGACTTTTCCAGTTCTCCCTTCTCAACTGCCTCCCTCCTCCAGGTTTGCCCCAATAACTTAACAGGCTCTCTGTCCCACCTGTCTTTCGGTCTCTTGGTGTTTCTTGGGATCCATTCGATGACAATGGACCTCCAACGCTGGTCATTTCTTCTAGCAATATGGCCCGCCCACTGCCATTTTAGCCCCCTCACTCTTCTAATCACGTAACAGACTCCCGTTTCCTTATGTACCCAAAGGTAGCTTTAGCGGTCTCTCCGGGTGATCCCTAACATGCATCTTTCCATGCTTCTCTGTGACGATTGAATTATGTGTAGGTGTACATATATAATCATTACTATTATTTTTTCTATTTTCCTTTGTAACTGTCGACGTAGGGTTAAATGTAATAAGAGACTACATAGTCTCAATTTCGTCGCTTCTCCGTCCGCCTGTCTGTTCATTTCCTGATTCTCTTTTCCACCTTCTTGTATTTACTATCCTCTTTCTCCGTCCTGTAAGTTCCTTCCAATTAAATGTATTGCTTCCTCCACTATTACTTACATATTACCTGGTCCGTTTCCCTTTCCCCTGCCAAATTCTATCAATAAAGGCATCCCACGTATAGTGACGCTTTCTTTAGCGACGTTTCGCGATTACGACGCCGTAGTATTTTTTGGTTCCTTCTCACTTTTTTTCGACGTGGACATTTCGCGGTTACGACGCTGGCACCAATCTTCCATGCTTGTCCCTCGAGTTCCTAAGCTTGATTTTCGTATAAGGATCGAATTTACGTCGCTGTGCGAGGGACGCCTGTATATCCTCTTGTACATCATTGATAACTCCCCCACATGCTTCATTCCCCTCAACTTCCCTTCACTTCTACAACTCCTCTCATTATTTCCTTGATTTCCACCCTCTTCATTCTCTCCTCTCTTCGTACTTTCCTATCTCCATTCTCCTCTATATTATCTCTCCTCTTTCTTATCTCTCCTCTCTCTACCTCGCCTCCTATCTTCCTCCCATTTCCTCTCTCCCTCTCCCCCTCTCCATTCTCACTCCTCTCTCTCTCTCTTACCTTCTCGAGTCTTATCTTAATCCTTACGTCACTCAGTTCTCCCTCTCTTATTTCCTCCTTCCTCACTCTTTCGATTCTTCTCTCCCTCTCTCTCCACCTCTCACTCCCCCTCCCTCCCCTCACCTTACATTCTCCCTCCCCTCCCCTTACATTCTCCCTCCATCCCATCTGCGCTCTCTTGCTGGTGTTCACTCAGCCTTCGTTCCCGGGGGAAATCCGGATACACGCTTATTTGAACGTAGAGTGACGGTGGAGCGGCAGAAACAAGTGAACTCCCCTCTCTATCTACCTCTCTCTCTCGTACCCAGCTTGTTTGCCCACCTTTCTCTCTTCTCCCTATCCCTTTTCTCTCTCTCTCTCTCTCTCTTGCTTTTTCTCTTTAATATTCCTCCCTCCTTCTGGGCCATTTCCACCACCGATTCCTCCTTACCTTCCAAGAAAAATTTAACTTTATCGCATTCTACATCATCGTTCTTATTTCGCTTGTCATTTTTCTTCGATCATACCGCTCGGTTAGAGTCCTTTTACTCCCATCCCTCTTCATCCTCCTCCTCTCCCTACGTCCTCATCCTCAGATTTTTCTCGCTCCTCCTTTTGTTTTTTTATAGTTCCCGTTTCTCCCGCATCCTCCTCCCCAACCCGCCACACCTTCGGTTTTTATGGCGCTCTTAAAAATCGCCTTTCACTCCACCGCCGCCACTAGCGCCACCAACGGCACCTTAAATACGTGACGCGCCTCGCTACTCACCTTCCTCTCCCTCTACCTTACCCACCGAGTTCTTTTTTTATTATTATTTTAGTTATATCGGGAACCTTTTATCCACACTCGTGCTGTGGTTACACACCTCTTTCCGAAACACCTTCATTAATCCGTTATTCTTTTTTTATTTAACTTTGTTTGTTTGTCGTCCTCGTAGGAAATTCATGGCGTCGCTTATTAGCGATTACGTTTCGAGAGCCACCGCGCAATATGTCTCTCTTTTTCCGCAAATAAAAAATGAGTTAGTGTTCGTTAATGTGTCGTCCGGAAAAAATCGTGTTTCGAATTCTTTCCACCAAAACGGACGGCGTCCAAATTGGTCGATTTTCGTTTTGTTTTATCTTTCAATGGAATACGCATTCTGAATTCGCGTGAAATGTTTTTGAAGTTACTCTTTGGGATGGATTTTATTTTCCAGTACTTGTGCCAAAATTGAATCGAAACCTGTAATCGCTAATCAAGAATAATTTTTAAAATTCATCTTGATACTTTTTACCTGATGAACAATTATAAAACGCAAATAATTTCGTATATCTTACTCTGAGATAACCTATGTAAAACTAATTATTTTAGCTTTAAACAAGTAAAACTTATGACTGCATTTCTTCTATGCTGAGAAAAATGTCCCGACAGGAAGAATGAATAGTTAACACGTTGTTATTAGTCATGTTTAATCCATCTAACCTTCACCTGACGGAAAAGTTTTTGGCTATTAAATAAGATGCGTAGCTTCTGTACAAAAAATAACAAGGTCCTACTCTTAAAATATAAATGAAATATACCAAACATACTGTGAAATTGAGTGCTTCTAAGCATTTGCCATGTATAGACGGAAGCAATTTTTTTGTTATATTCAGAGAAAGTTTCTGCGCCGAGTATGTTATTCGTCCTTCGTCGAACGACGTCTTCGAATGAGATTCTAATCGAATTACAGTGTCATTCGCCGTCTTGTTTCGTGAAATCTCTCTCTCTCACACCAGCCGTTCTGGTCCTAAAAAATGACCATCCTCAAAGAGGTGCTATTCCAACAATGGTCGACCGTAAATTAAAATCAATAGCGAAACAGAAGAATGAATGCCATCCGAGTGCCACCAAAGTCCCAAACATCGCGTAAAAACATGTTATCTATCCATTCAATCCGTTTGTTAAATTATTCGGAATGCTCAGTTAATGGCTTATAACGAAATAAAAAATTAATTAGAGGAATGCCTCATACACGCATTCAAACTGAGAGGTAGGCGCGTCCTCGGCGGTGATTCGATAGGCTAGTAGTGATTCGCCGCATATTAAGATTCTTCTTCATTTAAATTGATAATGTTTTTGCGTACATTTATACAGCGATAAGTGTCAATTGATAAGTGCATTTAATTAACCGCTTCGAATGAAGCATGACACGATTTCGAATTGTTATAGCTGCTGCCGTCGACTTCGGTTCCGACGAACAATTAATTCGAAGCATTCCATGAATAAAACGATACAGCAACGGAAATAAAAATAGAAACGCGCGAGAATTTCATGCGCAACCGCGTGCGAACTTGTTTTAAAGCGAGAACGATATTCTTTTCAATTACGTGGCGAGGGAAACTACCTATTATTGGATTTTGTTGGTTAAAGTATCTCGGACAAAATAAGTTCAAATTTCGCCCACAGGTTCTCCGATCCAACGTTCCAGTCTAATCTACGGAGTAAAATGAAAATGTCTCCCAATATGTTTAATCGACAAAATTTTAACGACAGTTTCGCGAAGAACGCCCATAATGTGGCGGTCGTAAAAAAAATTCTCTCATCTAAATTATTCGTTATATAAATAGGATAAAAAATTTTATGCCGCGCACAGAAATATGCTATGATGGAGTCGTGATTAATTGAAGGTAAATATTACAACGGAAACTCCAGATGGCGTTAAATCCCCCCCCCCCCACACACACACACACAAATTGAATCGCTTAAAAAATCCTAAGGAATAATAAGGGAAAGTCGTAATATTTCCACCCATAAATTTGGAAACGTTTATTTTTTTGCAAGAACAGGGATGCCCTCCATCTTGCCTCGTAAAAAAAAACACTCCCGCACTTTTCGACGCTTAATGCTCCGGTTTTAAACCTGAAAACAGTTACGAAAAAGATAATGGTTGGTGGAGAGACCGTTAAAAAAGTTTGGCTCTCAAAAGAAAAATAATAAAATTGAGTTATTTCTTGGGCATCATCCACCCGACCCACGTCGGAAGAGACGTCTTTCAAAGGACTGACGGGAGATGGGGGATCGATCGCATAGTGACTGCGGAATTCGCGTTTCACGTACCGAAACGACGGAAAATACGGCTGAATTATTGACTTGGTCTTTGTTTGGGGCTGTGGAGCACTCGATGGCGGGATCGTACTATTTTAAAACGTGTTTTGCCCGCTTTATTTTCGCTTCCATTATTCGTGCATTCTGGAAGAATAATCGAGAATTGATCCAAATTCCCGAGACTGCGTATTTATCAGAAACATGCGTTGCTACAGCAAATTGCACATACAAGTATTTTTTCGCGAAAACAATGACACGTCGACATTTTTGCTAGGTTGATGCGCTTCAAAATCGGTTGTTCAACAACATACCATAAATTGGTGAAATGAGTGATCCGAAGATCCTTATGCGACATGTATAAGCTGTAATGATGCGAAATGAAGAAACAGGAGAAAAAAATCTGCTATGTCCGGGAATCGAGCCCGGATCTTCCACTTGCCGGACGGATATTCTACCACTGAACTAGTACAGCCTAACCCAACCTAATAAAATATTCCCGTTCTGAAACAGGAAGATTTGTCTGCTACGATAATTCAGTGGCAGAATATCCACCCGGCAAGTGGAATACCCGGGTTCGATTCCCGGTCATAGCAGATTTCGCAACATACCATAAGTAAAATTACAACGGCAGGCAATTGGATGAAAAATTCTTCCACGAGAAAACTTAAGTTCCCAAGGCAATATTTTGCGAGAATGCGTTTCTGTACTTTTGTTTATGCGGAGCGCAGTCATGCGGAAATTTTTTATTTCTTTTCAATTTTAACCTTCCTTTGGGTCGATCCACACATTGTTTGAACGCGCTCCAAAACGAGAAGCGAGTTTACTGGAAGACGCTATTGACGCGTACGTCATCCACCGACTCCGTTTCATGTAACTACAGGAATAGGAACTGACCGGAAAAAACATTTAAATGTTGTATTCTCTTAAAAGGAGAAATACGAGATTAGTTTTTGTTACCTTACTGCTCAGCTTTGATTTTCCAAAGAATTGCATATTATTGCAGAGAGCTCGAAAACAACTTAATCCTAAATCAAATTTGACTGCCTACGATAAATTCCCACAAAATTCAACTCAATTTTTTTAGACTGTAAGCCGAGGTATATTATACATTTTTTTTAATTAAAGCTGATGGGGTTAAATTTTAACAACTGCCTCAACATTTGAAATTGATCATTAAAAAAATATTAAGAAGACAGAAAAATATAGCAACACAAGAATATTCTAGTTAAGTTTCAAGCTTATGTAAGTATTTTATACTATAATAGCCCAGGTCTGTTGGTTGGTTGGTTGGTCACGCTTTCACGATGGCCGATATAGAGCGTTTTAACATAATTCCCGAATAGGTAGAAGATTGAAATTTGGCAAGGATGCTTGATTAACATATTTTAAGGTAATGACGAAAATAAATCTCCAAAACAGTCCTGGGTTCGACTCCAAGGAAGACATTTCCATTTTACGTAAGGTAACATGTAAAAATAAATTTTTTGATGTGCAGGCATTTATTGTTTTGGAAATTAAAATTAAAAGGAATTAACCTACGATCTTCGGATCTAAACCATTTTGAAGAAAAAATTACAAAGTTTCTTAATCTGTTCATCTTTTCCCGCATACAATTCGAAACCGCTCATGTTATAGGTACGTTTAATTCACATATTTTGTGGAAATATTGCCATTTTAACGGAATGTTGCCTTGGCTACCAATTAGATTGTTAGACCTCAAAATCCTATTGTTGTATCAATCCTTATGGGTGTAAGCGTGCTTTGTATGCTTTTAATACGAGAGAGAGGGGGGGGGGGGGATAAAGGTAGAGGGGGGAGCGAGAGGGAGGGGGAAAGAGGGAAGTAGAGGGGGGAGCGAGAGGGAGGCGGAGAGAGGGAAGTAGAGGGGGGAGGGAGATAGAGGGTGGGAGAGGGAGAGAGGGTGTAAAATGGGGGGAGGGGGAAGTGAGGGAAAGAGAGGCAACTATTTTAAGTTTAACTAAAGATAGCCCGTCAACAACAGAATATTCACTAGATATGTTGTATATGACAAAATATTTCACATGTGAAAGTGGGATATTAATTATTTTAAATGAAAATAATAATAATCCATCTAGCTATCTATAATTCTTCCGTTGATATTTCAACGGGCATTACACTAGTATATTACAATGCTACCTCTGTTGTAGCGTTACCATGCCAACGGTGAGTACAGATTTGGTTTTTACGAGAATAAATGGAAAGGAATCGCGAAATCCCCCCCGAGAAAACGCTATTTTTTCCGAATCGATAAATAATTAACGCGGTAACGATTTCGCTACGGGAGGAAAAAAATAAGAACAAAAAATAAAACGCTACGCGGAACATAAAGGTTAACTTGAATGGAATGGAAATTGAACGAAGAACGCCTCTCTCGAAATCCTAACGGAAGGAGAAAAATTTTAAAAAAAGATACCGAACAAGAAATCTGCGGTTCTCTCCAGGTGATTAAAATTTCGCACTGATCGAATTGCAAAACATTTCTGGCGAGGTGCGGGACGGTAGGAATTCTCTTCGGTTCATCCAATTACGCCCCGTCGCCCCAATTGCTTTGTAACCTAATCCTCGCCGCCTCATTGACTTCAACGCGTCAAACGAACGGTTTTCAACTCACTTACCCCCTAAGGGCATATTTCGCGTCTAACGCGGAGGGTGCCTCTGTCTATCGCCGGTTTCGGCTTAACCTCCGGTTCAGTCAGATCTGGATTATTAAAAAAAAGAAACACGATTAAATTATCGGCGCCGAATGTTTTCCGAAGAATAAAAGAAAATAACTTCCTCTGGTGAATAATCCGGCGAAAGAATCCGATACCAGAGTGAATTTTTAAAAAAAATTGCGTCCGTGTCACGTGATGCTAAAAGGTTTTGGAAAAGCGGTAAGTTTATTTCGAACATTAAGCTCAACTTTTAAGTAACAAAAATATTTTCAAAAATATAACAAATCACTTCTTGCTTTGTATAAACCATTCAAATGCTAAAAAAGCAATGTTTGAATTCGAAATAAGTAATACGCAAGCAGATAAACAGAACAACATCGAGCACAACACATTACTATAAGAATTGTTTTTTAAAAGTTACCAGTATAACGACTATTTTTTGCTTGAATTTCTTCGTTGGTATTATTTATATCATCAACAATCAGCGTTCTTACTGTTAACGAAAATGTGAAAATATAAACCACTTCGTTTGCAACCGTTGCTTTTTAGATTGTGTAACCCGTAACGAGCCGCCATGCAGTCTTGATTGTTAATAATATACGACTCCTCCGGTAAAATTCGCGGAATGTAAATTAAATCGCCAATCCCCGCATGCAGTCATTGCCCGATAAATATTTAATAGTATTTCGGAAATCATTGTTCAGGCTTTTGGAATTACCATATTCGCCCGCCCGGAAATGGCGAAATGAAATAATAACTTGGGACGTGCTGAAACCGTTTCTGAAAGTCAATGGTCGCTTTTGCAGCGCAATTATGCAAATAGTCGACGGACGTAGTTTTACTTCGGGATTCCCGAGAAATAATTCCTGTCTGCAGCCCGCCATTTTGTGAATTTCCACCGCCCGACGCTTTGAAAATTTCTTCTATGTATGATTCTAATGACTTGGATGATGCCGCAAAGCGATTTAACTATCGAATTTTCTGTTGAACGAGCTTTTATTTGAGTGAATTTATGCCGTATAGCATTTCGATTTTGGAAGAATTATATGCACTACTACTAATAAACCAATCCAAAAAAGATCCATAAAAAATAAGTATAAAATTAAAGATTTTTTTATTCATATCTAATATCAATATCTTCGAAATTTATCTGCAACTTCATTTCATTACTTACTTGTCACTTAAGTCCTACAAACGAGGGTTTTCTTTTCTTTCGTCCCTAGTTCTACAACGCCGTTTATTAATAATCAAATCTGGTCTATGCGGATCAATGTAGTTAACGTCTCTATCCCGCATATTGTAACAACATCAGAGATTGCTGTAATCTAGGAGCAGATAAACTAGTTACATATATTCTTCGTTGTCTAAATCAGTGGCACCCAACTTTTCGAACGCAACCTACTCCTTTCTCAAAATATATTTTGCCACAGCCCTCTTTAATAATACTGCTCCGCACAGAAAAAATTGTTAATAAAAAGGTTTGATAGGAGTAAGTGGTAAAAAAAATACAAGCATTCTTTACAAAACAAAAGTTAACCGGCGATTTATATATTTCAAACATTTTTAATACAACGAAACTTGTCATTTAAACGGGAAACCTGAGGTTTATGTGATGCAGCTATTCTGACTCTCCTATATCACTTATTTTTTATCTATTACTCTTCCTACTTCTACTACCGCCTCTTTCCACGAAATATGCTGGAAACTCTAAATCAATAACTTTACTTTTTGTCTAAACATGAGGATATGTAGTTAGTTGCTTGACCGAAAGAATCTTCGTCTAAGTCAAATTGAAAATCGGTAAATTCCTCTTGCAAATCTTGGTGAACGTCTTCAACATCGGTCACAAATGGATTAATGACCCAATCAGGTGCGACAGGTTCATTAAAATCCTTAAATCTTATAGCCCCTTCCTTTACTGAATAAAAATGATGGCATTAAATTTACAATACACTCCAAAATTTCCTCTGTGCCTAATTGCTGCTACGATGTAGTAAATAGGTCAATTTCTCGCCGACCAAGATTATTTTTATGCAAAGTCAATTTGCGGATGAGGGCTGCTCTGCTAAGAAGCATAAGCGTGAAGACTGAGAAGGAGAAAAAATCTGAACTTTACCGGGACTCGAACCCGTGTCTCCTCCTTGCCGGGGTAGGTGGTGTAGGTGGGGTAGGTGGGGTAGGTGCAGGATAGTTGCTTTAAACAACCTAGCTACTAAGCCAGACTAATTCTCCACACTGGAATTGGAGTATTTACGGTGAAGACAGAGCTAACTCAGTAGTAAACCTTACTACGCTAGATGTCCTCACTGAGGTACAGCGGAAAACCCCTACTTTATCCCAGAATTGAGAAAATGTTAAATAACGTGTGAAATGATGGAAATTTAACTTATATTCGTGTGCGCATAATATTGATCACAAATATGAAGATTGAGAAGAAGAAAAATACTGAACTTGACCGGGACTCGAACCCGGGTCTTCCACTTGCCGGGTTTATTATTTTTGGAATCTGCTATTTTCGATGACAATATGGACAACCTCTGCGTGGAAGGTTATAAGGATTTTCATTCTGTGATTAGACGTAAACCTCTACTAGTCCAAATACCATCCAATTTTTTTTCTCGGAAACAGCCAAAACGAAACGAAAGAGAACAAATAAACTGGCTTTTTCCTAACCCAAGATGATTTTTTTCTTTTTTCCAATGTTCCTCATTCACTTTGCTGTCATGATTGCACGATTTATTTTTGTGTACATTTTAAATATCATTAACAGGTAAAACAATGATTACTTATCACATAACCTCTTCGCATGGTTGTGTTAAGATTCCCTATTACAGAAATAATGTTGTTTATTTTGGAGCTTCTGTCTCAGTTAAATTTAACTTTTTTAATTAAAGCTTTTTACGTTGTATTAAAATACAAAAATTATTTTCGCATGGCACCGCTATGAAATCAAAGAAAATTCTTCGTCTGTCTAAATATCCACATTTATCATTAAGAAGTGATACGATAAACTACATTTTTCTTAGGGTACCGAGAAAGGTCAAAACAAAATGTATTAAAATTTTTTCCTAGAATGTTTCAAAACAAAAAGTAATAATAAATTATTTTCGTGGGGTAAGAATAATTCCTTTTATAGTATTATGTATAGAAGTCAATTTGACGTAGGTTAAGATTCTTTCCCCCTTCAACACAAATTCATCGGATTTGCCTGTACATGGCTCCCTCTTCACCCTTACCTACCCCCTTTCCCGAACAATTCCATTCCATAAAATGGCCTGGAGGGACAGAAGAATCTAGGGCCCGCCCACACTCCCCCACCCCAATCTCTCTCTCTCACACCTTCATCCCTACCCTCCTCCACCTCCATCTACAATCCATCCAAAAAGAAACTTCCAAGAAACTCAATTGAAATTCTTCGCGGAACTTCCTCCGCAGTGGTGTTCGCGGTTACCAAAGGAAAGACGAATTTGATTGAAGGTTCTCGCAGAGAGAGAGAGAATATAGAGGAGAGAAAGAGAGAGAGATAAGGCGAGAGAGAGAGAAGGAGACTTCCCCATTTCAATTCCATTTTTCGAAATAGTTTGAAGGAGAAATCTTTTTACAAAAAAAAGTGCGGCGGCGGCGGGATTTTTCTTCTCGTTGTTGTGGTACGAATGACTTCAAATAACTCCCGTGATTTCTTCGAGGGCCGGGGCAGTTCACGGGAAAAAAGGGCAGAAGTTAATTTCGGCAAAGATTCCCCTTTTTTGGCTTTCAATTTCGGAATACGATTTGTGAGAATACTTGGCATATTTCCCCTTTCCTTTGGTCGATCCAATCCGGCGGCGGAAGGGAAAGTTGCTTTACCGAGTCCTGAGAGACGAAATATTTTCTACGTAACATAGTTTCGATTTTCTGTGTCTTGCCGTTATTCCGGGAATTGTGACATGATAGCGACAAAGGCTTCAAATGACAATACGTTCCCAATGTATATATATTTTGGCAAAATACATGCGATTACAAATTGAACGCATAATTCCATCCATGAGCTACATCAATGCTAACAAATACTATATTCTTCCTTAATTGAGTTTTTAAAACTGGATTACGTACTCCCACCTCTGAATGACTAACTTTCCTAGTCTATTTCAAAAAACCAAAACACCTATAAATTTACGAGGTGAATAATTTCATGTAATTAAATTTCAAAGTTCTAGCATTATATTCGTCGGATTCAAAAGGAAGATTAAACGATAAATTATGCCGAAAGTTAGGTGAAGATAAAGACTTTAGTATTCACTAAATAGTTCAGTGGTTGGAAATATTTTATTTGCATATTTCAAGAACCAGAAATACTCTAACTTAAATAGTTAATGTATCTCATCCCATTCCGTATATATTACTTTAGTTTCGGAATTCTAAAGAACTTGTCTTATTTTTTTAGATATATACACATATATACATATATATATATATATATATATATATTTATTTATTTATTGTGTCTCTCTTGTGCTGACGAAGGGATCATCCTGAAAGCTCCAATAACTTCTACAAATGTCTCCAACACCCCAGCGGCTCTCCTTCCGGTAAGTGCTCTCTGGGTTTCCTTCACCACCTAGTTGCCCTAAATATCCTCATTTACCTTTCCTCTTCCGTAAGTATTTATATATACATATATATATATATATATGTATATATATATGTGTGTGTGTATATATATATACACACACATATATACATACAAGTATTTATTAATCATCCTCTCTCGTCCTAGCATGGTTATATAGACAATTTAAGTTTTAGCAGGAGTCTGAACTTTTACATATATCCTTCCAATTAAAGGGAAAGATTTTTCCAATTGCACTTATGCTTTTAATTTGTTAGTATTATTTTAGAAGTCAGCAATCAGCATTCAGAGATTCCATTGGAGTTTTTTTCTGGACGGATCGAGCGTCACGGTACATGTATTCCGGACAAAGCTACGAGAAGCTACTCCCGATGAAAATTCATTTGCGTTTTTTAAACGATCAACAGCTTTGATAAAAAATAATCAAAATCAAGGCACGACGAAACCGACACGCCAAACAAAACACCATCAATCTCCACGCAATCAATTCCCTACCCGTTGGATGTTTTCAAATGCATATATATTTATTCGTTAGTCATTTTTTTCGATCGGACTCGTTTTTTTTTTTTGGAAAATAATTTGATTGAAATCAACGAAGGGAGAGAATGGCGTGAGTAGGGGAAACAATTCACCACCCCGCAAACACAATTAAACAAGACAAGATATCAACACGAGGTGGCGAGCAATAACCCATCCTCCCATTTCCTCTCTCTCTCTCTCGTTCACAAACGCCGCTTCCTACCCCCTTTATACCAAGTCAATACATCCGATCCCAATTGGTATACGATAGTGATTAGCGCCAAGGGATTTGTGCGCTGCGGGTGCAGTTTGGACCGCAGGGTAACAACATCGGACGTGTTAAAGGAAACAGCAATGGTTGGCGACCTCGTCCGCGGTGGGGGTGTCAGAGAAGAGGGAAGAGAGAGAGAGAGAGTGAGAGAGAGACAGAGATAGAGAGAGAAAGAGAGTGAGAGAGAGAAAGAGAAAGAGAGTGGGAGAGAGAGAAAGAGAGAGGGAGAGAGAAAGAGTGAGAGAGAAAGAGAGAGAGAGAGAGAAAGAGGGGGAGAGAGAGATAGAGAGAGAGGGAGAGAGAGAGAGTGAGAGAGAGAGAGTGAGAGAGAGAGAGTGAGAGAGAGAGTGAGTGAGAGTGAGAGAGAGGAGTGAGAGAGAGAGAGAAAGAGAGAGTGAGAGAGAGAGTGAGAGAGAGAGTGAGTGAGAGTGAGAGAGAGGAGTGAGAGAGAGAAAGAAGAGAATTTGGGAGAGAGCGATAAGAATAGAAAACGGAGTAATTAAGGCAAAAGGGAGGAATAAATGAATGAAAAAAGGGTTTGAGAAAAGAGCGATTGAGAGACGGGGATAAAAAGGAAAGTAGGAGGGAGAGAAGTTGAGAATTAAAGAGAGAGAACGAACTGGCGAGGAAAAAGAGAACTGAGAAGCCATAGTAAAGAGGTTCGAAGGAAGAAAAGCATATAAAGTTGTATAGCGATAGGGAAAGCAGGATAGAGAGAGAGAGGGAGGGAGGAAAATAGGAAGAAAAGATTGGGAGAGACAACAGGTAGGAAGAAAGTTAATGAGATAGGAAGAGAGTTGATGAGATAGGAAGAGAGAGGAGATACGAATAGAGAGATAAGAGATAAAACGAGAGGTGGAGGTAGAGAGAGAGAAGGATGGAAGGAGGGGGAGAGAGAGAGAGGAAGGACGATGAGGATATATGGAGGGTAGGAGGGATAGGGGAAGGGATAGGGAGGAAGAGATAGGGTAGAAGAGATAGGGGAAGGGAAAGGTAGGAAGAGATAGGGAGGAAGAGATAAGGAGGAAGAGATAGGGTAGGAGGGATAGGGGAAGAGAAAGGTAGGAAGAGATAGCGAGGAAGAGATAGGTAGGAAGAGATAGGGAGGGAGAGATAGGGAGGGAGAGATAGGGAGGAAGAGATAGGAAGGGAGAGATAGGTAGGGAGAGATAGGTAAGAAGAGATAGGTAGGGAGAGATAGGAAGGGAGAGATAGGTAGGGAGAGATAGGGAGGGATAGATAGGGAGGGAGAGATAGGTAGGGAGGAAGAGATAGGATGGAGAGAGATGAAGCAGTGATGGAGAAGGAGGTGGACGAAGGGTTAAGGAAAGTGAGACTGAAGAAAATAAATTTCGAGGAAGAAAGAATAATGGAGAGGGGAAGAAAAAGTAGGCTGATAATGGAGAAAGGTTGGAAGAGTTGAACGGTATTGAAAGGGAGAGATGAAGTGAGAGAGTTGAAGCAATGATAAGATAGAACGTAGGTAATGAAAATAGATTGGGTTAGCTAGATAGGGAAGCGAAGAAGAGAAGGGTAAGCGGGTGGATGCGCGATGAGATGGTTACCCTGACGACGTTGGGTAGGGAGTGAGCGGCGAGGTGAGAGAGAGAGAGAAAGGGGGAAGGGAAAGGGAACGGTCGGGCCAGAGGTATACATATACATATATATATACACTACGGAAGAGGAAAGGTAAATGAGGATATTTAGGGCAACTGGGTGTTGAAGGAAACCCAGTGAACACTTACCGGAAGGAAAGCCACTGGGGTGTTGGAGACACACATTTGTAGAAGTTATTGGAGCTTTCGGGATGAACCCTTCGTCAGCACAAGACACACACACACACACACACATATATATATATATATGATTCCATGGAGATTTGTCCGTCTAATTGAAACGGAGTGACTACGGCAGTTGGCAAGAATGGGGGCCAGTGGGCTACTGTTATGGGAGCTCTCGGAGCTTAGCGGCATCGCTAGTGTATGGATGTGAAAAGGGAATTTGAGTATTAGTAGTACTTAGGTTTTTTAGGTGCGTCAACAGCTAAGGTTATTTTGCACCGTCAGATTCTCTTAGAGAAAATCAACATACATCACCACATCCATGCCCGAAGCGGGATTCGAACCCGCGACCTTTGGGTTGGAAGGCAGGCGCACTGCCTACCAGTCTAACCCGGCCGGATGGGGGATTTGAGGTGTAAATAAAAGCAGGAGGCGATTTCAAGGATATGATGCTTATGAGAAGGGAGGAGGAGGGAAATCGTGAGAATAAGCAATTCCGGAAAGCAACACGGAGATGCATTAAGCAGGTGGGGAAAAAAGAGAGAGAAAAGTGTTGAGTGAGACATGCCGGAGGGGGAGGGAGAAAGTGGAAGGGAGAGTGGAGAAAGATTGTAAGGGGGAAAGAAAGGGAAAGAGACAGACAAAAGACTTTATTCGATCGAAATTGAGATTATAAACCCCCTTTTTTACATTTGACCCTTAATGAATTTAAATATTTACAACAAAATAAATACAGATATACCATGCAACAGTGCTCCGTAAATGGTGTGCCGCGGCACACTACTAAGCCGCGACAAAGTACTCTATGTGTCGCGGTAAATTTTGGAATTACAGGTTTGGGAAAAATAATATTTTATTCTTCTAATGCTAAGACTAGAGAAACTAAAAATGTATCTCTAACGAAACGATTTCTTAGGCTATTTCCACTATTAAAACCGAAACCAAGTTGCTTCTTATTCGAAGAATTCGAATTTTAGTTTAGAATTCTTAATCCGGGGTAAACGATTTGAAAAATTTAGATTTTAGCGATAATTTTATTCATTTGTGCGTGAAAGGCGATTTTTATCTTTTTTGTTGGCTACGGTGTGGTAAAAAATGTCCTAGAGTCTCGATAAATCTGGTTCGGTATGCCGCGAAGTTCGAGAGGACCCGAAAGTGTGCCGTGAAATTTAAATGGATGGGGAGCACTGCCATACATCATTGAATATATGGAAAAATATTTGCATACAGCCGATGAGTAAATTAGGAGATGTCAGCAATGCATTCATTAGAGGGAGAAGAAGGGAGGACATAGGAAGCAGAAAAATCTGATGTGGCCAACACATGACTTTCTCCGTATTTGGGGTATAGATATTTAAATTATTATGAATAATATCACGAGGCAAAATTATTATTTAGTATCGTAAAAGAAGACACGTCCTTGTTGCCGTAAATTACGTATATTTTGAATGTTTACAGAATTCACCGCTACATGGTGTTGGCGCTGTATGCTGGTATTAAGATAAAGCGAAATAGTATATCCGAAATGGATGGTTCTACGAAAATTAGTTTCAAACAAAACTTGGAAGAAATATTATTCTCTACAACTTTGGTCCTTACGAAGATTACCAATAACGATGTTTTTAAGGAGATATTTAACGGAAACCGAAAAACCGGTTATTTATAAATAACTGCTAAACAATAACTCATATAGAAAATTGTTTCAAATGAAAACTGTAGGAAATTACATTCTCTATAATCTTTGTATAGAATTGTATATACAACAATGATGTTTTAACGAAGAAATATCGCAAAAACCGAATCGGGTTTCGAATAAACCTCGACTTCCGTTTATCCGTTATTGTCCAAAAACTAATCAGTTCTTTGTGCTCATGTTCAAGTGTTATATATGAAGTTTGGTAACGATATGGCATGTACCTTTTGAGTTAGAGCGCCCACAATAACATACACACACACACAGACCATTCCGAAAATAGTCTAAACGTGTTCTAGGGACCTCAAAACATGTATTTCCGTTGAAATCTCGAAGTCGATTTTTTTCATGAATACAATACTTTCCCATTACTACGTATGGAGAAAGTAAAAAAGAGGATAGTAGATGGAGGAATAGTGAGAGAAATAAACTGAAAGGTAAGTAGAGGGTGAGAAGAAAGAGGGATAGGGAGGAAGGGAGAGGAAAGGAGAAACGAGCTGTGGAAGAGAAACGATTGAAATGTGAAGTGTCGGAGAAAGGTAATAACAGTGAAGGCCAGAAAAAAACAATGGAGTAATTTAAAAATGAGGAATGGGAAGACAGAAAACACTGAATAAATGAAAATAGATGACGAGATAATGTGGGTGAATTTGTGATAGGTGAGTTACATGTATAGAGAATTGTACACGAAAAATGTATGTAGATATATGTGTATATACATACATACATACATATATATATATATACGTAAGGAAGAGGTAAATGAGGATATATTTAGGGCAACTAGGTGTTGAAGGAAACCCAGTGAGCACTAACCGGAGGAAGAGCCGCTGGGGTGTTGGAGAGCGACATTTGTAAAAGTTATTGGAGCTTTCGGGATGAATCCCTTCGTCAGCACAACAGACACACACACATACCTATATATACATATATATATATTTCATAAGCAACATTTATTTGTCACTTCCAAATAATTAATTACATTATAGTGAAAGTAGAAAGAAAGGGAAGGAAATAAATGTATAGTTAATTTGAATGAGAGGCTGTGGAAGCAATATACGCAAGAGTAAGAAAGAATAACTTGTATGCACAATTTAGGAGGATAGAACTTTATTTAAATGAGTTTTGAAATCGATGGTGGAATTAAAATACAATTACGATTAAATAGATAATATTCTCTCATACGCACACACATCGAGTTTAGTGAACATTAAATTTTCACAAAAAGGATGAATTTAGGGACGAGAATGAGGAAAAGAACCCGATCTGCCCAATGTTTGACGTTGGTATCATCGCAACCTCATTTTTTCGCGCCGAAGCATTGGCGAGAGTGGAACGTGGGAGAGGTGAACACTCATACTCCGTCTAACCCTTCGACCATGTCTTCCCCCTCCATCCGCTTCCTCCTCCCTCCCACGTAGTGGAATTGCTTTATTTTAACGCCGAAATGAAATTAGCATTATTGATTCGTGACAGATATGCGTTTTTTCGATAAGCCAATTCGCTTTGATGTCCGATATTTCAATGAAGGGGAGCTAAATGTATGCATGCATATTCATTGGAGATTATGCGATTTTTTTAACATGTGTAATTTTTATCTTCGTCCATGACATATCGGCGTGTCTCTTTGATGCGACATAGTGCACCTCCGACTTAGTCGATTTGAACGTCAAAGAAACTCGTTAGGCACGATTAGATTTATTAGGACTGTTTTAACGTGCCTATATTTTTGGACTAAAAATATCTTCCAGGTTCTTCATCAGTTCCAATTATTTCGGAAGTCGATTTCAAAATTATCCAGTTACGTATTTATTGGGATAAGGGGACACTATTATCTGCTCGTTTAAAGATTTAATGCTTTTTTAAATTAAAATTACTTAATTTTATATGCATTAAAATCAATCCCCAGCGGAAAGAAACCTTTTCAAATGAACAACAAGTTTGGAGGGCTTTTTTTACTAAATTTTTTGATAAGATAAAATTCTCTTTAAATTACGACTTTTTCTTATCGACTGAAAAAGAAACCTTTGAATATCTTTTTAATCATTCATCATCTTAAATTCTTCTCAAATTTCCTAACACATTTCTGTTTTCATTCATTAATTATTGCTTTTGGTACAAATTTTGACAAACTGAAGCAAAAAATTATCATTCTAGAGCTGCTTAAGTGTAAGAGAACACAAACCTCATAGAGACACATATGGCCGTTAAAATACACGTAAAAGATTAAGCAAATACATCAGTATTCATCTAAGGGAAAATGGAATTTATCATTATCAGTGAGATCATACGCGCTTTTCGATGTGTCTGCCAATGTCAATTTGTTTTGTTTCTTTGACATCTAGCTAAGCACCTGCGGAACTCCGATGAAACCAGCAAAGTTTGCAAAGCAGAGGATTTCAAGTATCGATTTCATTCCCGAGCTACATGCATCAACATACTCTTCCGCCAAAAAACCGCACATTTTGTGCTAAACGTCGTATAACAGGGGAAGGAGACAGGATGTGGTTAACCCGGTGAACGAGAACGCGGAAAACTGCTAATGGCAGGAAAGTATGCACTCGAAACTCGCGACGTAAAATTTGCCTTTCTCAGAATTAATACCTGCCCAAGAGCTTAGGTTCCCATGGTACTTCTTATTTGCACAGAAAATTTGCGACTTTTATTTCTGCGTCGTATTTCGAAAAGAGATAAATTTCACAATTTAAATCCTAGCAGCAAAAAATTACGGTAGAAATTCTAAAGAGAAAATTGGTGGTGATTAAATTTAGAAAACATGGATCCAAGCATCGTAAGGACAGCAACCAACGTCATACAAAGCTAAAAACCTACATATACGATGTGTTACAAAACAAACTTTTAATTACACGTTCTTTCAAAAAGTACATTCTATGACATATCGGCATATTCACAAATTCACACGCAAGCCTTACTAGTTCACCGACGAATTTATCGAATTACCATGACTGTTTGAGAAAAAAGTTAGCGGCTATAATCGCTGAATTTACCACAACCACCTTATATCGTCCTATATACATACATACATACATACATATATATATATACACATATATATATATATATATATATATATATATATATATATATATATATATATATATATAGTATTTCACTTTTCCTTTGGAAAAAAGTTTTTTAAATTACGTCTCCGCTCAATAGCCTCAAATAAACCAACACCTACGCCCGGATTAGATTTATTCAATTAGATACAATCTAATTTTAGTCACATTAGGTGGAAAGAGAGGGTCGGGGAAGGGAGAAAAAAAAACAAGACTGCGTCTTGAGAAAATCCATTAAACGCGTCCTCGAGAGGGATCAGGAATGGTCAAAAAAAAAAAACTTCTTCTGCTCCCAAAACGACCACACGAGTGAAATAGATCCGAACATAAAAATGTCCACCGTTCGATTCTTCCTCTTCCCTTAGGCTCTCCATAACGCTCTTAAGATCCTCTTCTTCCGCCTTTTTTTCTTCCTTTTTTCTCTCTCTACAAACGTCCTCCTCATTGACCAATTGGTTCCGGCCTATTCCTCCTCGTGTTCCAACCCCTTCTCTCGCCATCTCCTCTCTTTCGCTCCCTATCTTAAGACTCCGATAAAGTGTGCGGTCTTTTTTCACTCAGACCCGAGAAAGAAAGAGAGAGAGAGAATAAGGGAGAGAGAGAGAGGGAGACGGGAGGATCCTTTACCCGCGCCAAACTCCACTCTCTCTCTCTCTTTTATTATCACCCTCCGCCAACACAAACCCAACCCTCTCTCTCTCCATCCACCCACGCACCACTCTTTTTCTTCCCAATTAAACCGATGTAGCGGCAGCAGAAGCAGCCGCGTCGTTGAGGTGGGAGGGAGGGAGGGAGGGGTCAAAAGGGCAAAGCCGCGTGGCCTCAAAAGGCCAAGCCAGGAGGGATGGAAGAAACGAAAAAAAAGAGGTGTGAGGAGGGAGGAAGGAAGGACGAAAAAAGGAGGGAAAAAAAGGGTCGGGGAAGAAGTAAAGCGCTCTTAAATACGACACCGGCCGAAAAAAAAAACACCTAATCTTTTTCTCATCCGCTACAAAAAACGGTGCATCGGGTGAAATTGCTTTTCATACCTGAACGATTTCTATCTCTCTTTTTTTCATGTGCGTTCCGTGCATGTTGGAAACGCACCATGAGGAGGTTTTATATGCCCGCACCATTCATCTCATAAACCACTTGACTTACTTTTTATAATAATTGGGAGGTCTACAGTAATATTTGTCAAGCGAAATGTAATTTGATAAATATCGAGCTATTACAACATCACCCATGAATAAGGGTCTACACGATCTTTTAATCGTATCTTTTTAGTGATATGCATAAAGCATAATGGTGGTTTATAAGTAGCATTTCCAATTGCTAGTCGTTTTTTATAAATAGAGAATTGCCTAGTTTTTGCTGTTTATTACTATAGCTTATCAAAGAGCTACATGATAAGCGATTGAAGTTTGCTATCTCCACAAATTTTCTATTGTGGGTTTTGTCGTTTCAGAGAAATTTGCGGGAGACTGTCATCAGCAAATAATACTTTTTAAAAATCCTGTGCACCCCGATATAGATATTAACTTTCCATTCATGTGACCCCGAGTTTCTCAACCAGTCTTAAGCGTACTCCAGCGAATACGCGAGATATACTCAGGGAGTTTCAATTTCTGATAGTTATGGACAAATTTCTAGTCGTCAAGGATCGAAAGGAATCGACGAATGAATTTATTCAAAATTTCATTTATATATTAAATCTACATCCAGAATTCAAGAATAAGCACAAATCAAAAATTGAAAAAATAATAGTTACTTATATGAGGCATCTCCAACATCCATGGAAAGGTTATAAAAATCGGATGCGCATTTCGACTGCGAAGCAGTAGTGAACCACCGGAAGTAGAATTTTAGAATCTAAGGAAATAAGTCTAAATTTAACATAACAAATCTCCCACGTAAACAGAAGCATCACGCGAACAAATGTCGTTGTTTCACTGCTATAGCGATACCCAATTACAATCCATTAATAATGAAACAACGCTATGCAGAAGGTCGTAAATTTGTTTCACAAATCTTGCTATGATGTCCAACGACATGACATGCACTTTTTCAGTACTCCCGACAAATTGCATATCCCGAGAAATTCTCAACATTTTACAGGTATTTTATAGGTATTTCTATTACGATTCTTTATGGTAATTCCATCGATTGAATACCAACTTGAAGGCAAGGATTATCCAAAACTGCGTTTTGGCGCTTCCGATGACATGCTCAAGTAAAAGGTAGTGATGTTAAGGATATCGGCCGATGATCCACAGATGATATGTCCACAGTCTTTATGTCCACTGCCTTTTCGTCCACTCTTTTATGTCCACAGCCTTTATGTCCACTGCCCTTACGTCCAGAGTCTTTACGTCCACCGTAATATATGTCCACAGTCTTTATGTCCACTGCCTTTATGTCCACTCTTATATGTCCACAGCCTTTTCGTCCACTGCCTTAATGTCCACTTTTGTTTATGTCCACAGCCTTTTTGTCCACTGCCTTAATGTCCACTATTATATATGTCCACAGTCTTTTCGTCCACTGTTTTTTTTGTCCACTTTTGTATATGTCCACAGCCTTTTCGTCCACTGTTTTCTTTGTCCACTTTTGCATATGTCCACAGAGACTTTATTTCGAAGTATGAAAAATATGAAGGGCAAACCTGAAGATGGAGGAGAGTTTGAAGGAGAGAGAGTAATCCGAAGGAAACACTGCGGACATTGGTGTCTATCGACTAGGAATTTTATAACAATTACGAATATGAAGCTAAAAAATGAAAATGGAGGGGGTGCAGAAGGAGTGGGAGAGAAAAGGAGGTGCGGAAGCAATCCGAAGGAAACACTGCGGAAATTGGTGTCGTTCGACTAGGAATTTTATAACAATTACGAATATGAAGCTAAAAAATGAAAATGGAGGGGGTGCAGAAGGAGTGGGAGGGAAAAGGAGATGCGGAAGCAATCCGAAGGAAATACTGCGGAAATTGGTGTCTATCGACTAGGAATTTCATAACAATTACGAATATAAGGCGAAAAAATTGAAATTGGAGGTGGTGCAGAAGGAGTGGGAGGGAAAAGGAGGTGCGGAAGGAATCCGAAGGAAACACTGCGGACATTGGTGTCTATCGACTAGGAATTTTATAACAATTACGAATATGAAGCTAAAAAATGAAAATGGAGGGGGTGCAGAAGGAGTGGGAGGGAAAAGGAGGTACGGAAGGAATCGGAAGGAAATACTGCGGAAATTGGTGTCTATCGACTAGGAATTTTATAACAATTACGAATATGAAGCTAAAAAATGAAAATGGAGGGGGTGCAGAAGGAGTGGGAGGGAAAAGGAGGTGCGGAAGCAATCCGAAGGAAATACTGCGGACATCGGTGTCTATCGACTAGGAATTTTATAACAATTACGAATATGAAGCTAAAAAATGAAAATGGAGGGGTGCAGAAGGAGTGGGAGGGAAAATGAGGTGCGGAAGCAATCCGAAGGAAATACTGCGGAAATTGGTGTCTATCGACTAGGAATTTTATAACAATTACGAATATGAAGCTAAAAATTAAAAATGGAAGGGGTGCAGAAGGAGTGGGAGGGAAAAGGAGGTGCGGAAGCAATCCGAAGGAAATACCGCGGAAATTGGTGTCTATCGACTAGGAATTTTATAACAATTACGAATATGAAGCTAAAAAATGAAAATGGAGGGGGTGCAGAAGGAGTGGGAGGGAAAAGGAGGTGCGGAAGCAAACCGAAGGAAATACTGCGGAAATTGGTGTCTATCGACTAGGAATTTTATAACAATTACGAATATGAAGCTAAAAATTAAAAATGGAGGGGGTGCAGAAGGAGTGGGAGGGAAAAGGAGGTACGGAAGGAATCCGAAGGAAATTCTGCGGAAATTGGTGTCTATCGACTAGGAATTTTATAACAATCACGAATATGAAGCTAAAAAATGAAAATGGAGGGGGTGCAGAAGGAGTGGGAGGGAAAAGGAGGTGCGGAAGCAATCCGAAGGAAATACTGCGGACATCGGTGTCTATCGACTAGGAATTTTATAACAATTACGAATATGAAGCTAAAAAATGAAAATGGAGGGGGTGCAGAAGGAGTGGGAGGGAAAAGGAGGTGCGGAAGCAATCCGAAGGAAACACTGCGGAAATTGGTGTCTATCGACTAGGAATTTTATAACAATTACGAATATGAAGCTAAAAAATGAAATCGGAGGGGGTGCAGAAGGAGTGGGAGGGAAAAGGAGGAACGGAAGCAATCCGAAGGAAATACTGCGGAAATTGGTGTCTATCGACTAGGAATTTTATAACAATTACGAATATGAAGCTAAAAAATGAAAATGGAGGGGGTGCAGAAGGAGTGGGAGGGAGAAGGAGGTGCGGAAGCAATCCGAAGGAAACACTGCGGACATTGGTATCGATCGACTCGGAATTTTATAGCAATTACGAATTTGAAGCTAAAAATTGAAATTGGAGGTGGTGTAGTAGGAGGGGGAGGGAAAAGGGGGTTCGGAAGGAATCCGAAGGAAACTCCTGCTATAGGACAGTCAGGGAACATAATAGGCGAGTTTCAATCAGAACAGAGGAAAATTAGTGACACTTTGGTGCCTCGCATCCCCACCCACATAGAAACTTGTATAGCATATATTGCCATGCATTTTTCGTTGCTTTTGAAATTGCTTACAATTGCGCGTAGTAATTGGCGACTTTGTACCAAACAGCGTCTAAAAGAATGAAAATTCATTTTTTTATACAGTGGAAACCACTTAATACGAAATCGCTTAAAACGAAATATCGGTTAACACGGAACGCTTGCTCGGTCCGTTCCAGCGCCTATACCTTTCAGTATTAAGTATTCATTCACTAACGCAAAACGGTTTACACGAAATACTGCTTAATACGAAAATATTTTTCGGTTCCACGAAAATAAATGCATACAAAATTCTTCTGATTATGCGAAATGGCATTTGAGATAGGGTTTTCCCATGATTGCGATAATATCTTCTGCTGTGTATTACATCCTATTATTGATATGTATTATGGATTTGCCTACGAGCCTAATTCAATATTTGAACAAGTTAGGAAAGCATACAACGTATCACAAATGGGGCGCGTTTCGTGCAATGGAGTATTAGAAAGCAATTATATACCTGTACTTAAGGGAAATAGCGTTTTAAAGTCCTTTTCTTCACCATAAATAATCCATTTTCTTCCTATTTAATAGTATTACATGCACACGTAGGGAAATTAAACGTTTGTTTGGGAGATTGTTTATGTTAGCAACAATGAAGTAACCATGCAAGAAATTTTCAAAGTTCAACTCCATATAAGACATTCTTGTTTGATTTTGTCGATAACGGCTACTCCTACGATGAAAATATATAGAACAGGAAATACTCTACTTTACCAGTTCTACAACTTTTATTTGAAAAATATTTTGATATGAACAATACTTTACGAGATATGACGAAAATTTAATTTTTCTTCACCAGTAAAGTGGTACCCCTGATTGGCGTACGTAATTCATTTTTGCGATTTTCTTATTATATTTGATTGAAAGTCCTTAAAATCAAATTTCATAAAAATCCGTTCGGTAGAAGCTGAGAACGAACATGCGGACGGACGGACGGACGGACCGACCCACTATAATAGGCGCTCACGCTGTAAGCGAAACGCGCCTAAAAATGGAAATATTACCATGAAAGCAGTGAACGTGAAATTCGGTTAACTCGAATTTCGGATAACACGAAATAATTATGTCGGTCCCTAGCAATTCGTGTTAACCGGTTTTCACTGTAGTCGGTTTTTAAATAATCTTCAAAGTAGTCTACAAATTTGATACACAACTTTTTCTTAATGTTAATATCTTCGTAGGATTTACTTTTGAATGAAGAAACGGAATTCCGGGCTGAAATGGCAATAAATGTTTAAACTTCCTCTGCCATTCATTTAAGGTAATCTTTGTTTATCTATATTCTCAGAACATTTTTCAACGCTTGTGAGGATTAGTTCATTTCATATTTGAACTAATTCGCGCATCGCTGAATATACAGATAGTAACTCGATTATTTTAATATATTTCATAAAATTACCTTTCAGGTGTTAGAAATATTCCGTATGTGTACTGACTTTCGAAATATTCGTTCGAGTAACGCCGAGTCGAGAACGAAATTAAAAATTTTTCGTTCTCGCAGGAACGGCAAAAGGAGCTATGTGGATTTCCCCAGCAGTCAAAGACCTTAGATTTCAAATTCCTCCGTACCCCTCGCACTTTTGTCGTGCTGTGACGCCGTCCCACCCAAAACTCAGGTACAAGAGGAAAGGTTTACCTCCCCCACTACGACCCACTATTCACTGGGACATCTGGTCTTGCATACCGTCCATTTACACCCTTTGTCTTTTGAGCGAAATGGCCAAAAGAAGCTTTCATAAATGTTGCCGCTGGTCGTGGAGCCGTTTCATCTTCCTATCTATACCAACCGAAGTGCACGCCATTGTGTGTAACCTCGGGAAAGAGTATTTTTGCGATTCCGCCAAAAGGGTTTTTCCCAAATACTAAGTATATGAATGGAATAGCCTTTCACTAGAGGGCTATGTTCCTCTAACATCCACCCCTTCTTCAGATTATTGGTAAGAATATTGTCACTCTTGCTTTAGCAGTTGTATGAGAAACATTCTGATTTGGTAATTTTGGACGCTTACGAATACCTCACATTTATGCAAAATTTCATCGATATAGCACCTCTAGTAGTGCATTTATATGAATTTCATTGTTTAACATTTATGAATTTTTAACAGCCACAATATAAAACTTATATGTAATTTTCAATGGAACATTATTTCCTAACTTTGTTGACATTTTCAGCTTCCTAGATCTTCATAATGTACATAAACATTAGTCAATTTGTTTAACATTTAGGAATTTATTACGGCCGAACGAATAAAAATTTTCAAATTTCTATAATCCCGTTTTCATTATTTGGCAAATTCTACCATTAGAAAAAATTTCAGTTTCATAGCACATTTAGAAGTACCTAAACCATGAAATGTTTGTAAAATTGTTTATAATTTTCAACGGCCAAGAAAATAAACATTGTTGCAATTTTTCCTATCATTATTTTTTTCGATTCACCTATGTATTAAATTTCAGCTCTCCAACTATTGTAGTTTGGGCCAGACATTAGTATCCTCCTATATCCTATATCCTCCTCTGTAAGAAGAGTGCTTATAGAATGATGTGGCATCCCCCACTTGTAAATTTACGAATGAGTTCCTATGGGGATGTTAAGACGTTTATTTCCATTTATGCCAAGTGTATTTGTTTGTTAAATAACTTCCCATGGAGAAATTAAAATTATGAAAAAGTTGAATCTCCTGAAAATTCCAATTTATGGAAAATACTTCAAACAGTGTTTCACGGGAATAACATGCTTTATTACCTCGCTGGAATTCAAAATTAAACAATAAAGATTTTCATATAAACTGCTTGGAAAGAAAAAAGATCCGAAAGTAAATTTACACATCCCATTGCAGGTATTTCAAGAAATCTAGGGAGTATTTGCGACTTCAATCAAATCAATGAATATAGATTATTGAGGATTTCGGATGAATGATGTTAAATATAGAAGGTCAAAAACCTGCCTCTCTCATACGGCGACAAATACCCACACACAAAAGAATAATTCCGAAAAATTGGTTAATTATATTTAGTGAAGCATAAAGGATTCATTTCATTAATTCAAATTGCTTTGTTCATAAAAAAATACCAATAGTAGAATATATTTGTAGAATGAAAAATCGATTCTCCTTCAATATCCGTTTAAAGAAAAATACTCGAAACGAAAGATGCGGGAATAACATCCTCTATGACATGTATGTCCAACTGCTGGACGGTGCGTAAGAATCATTCTTTGGAAGCGTGAGTGCCACCCTTCTACGGCGTTGTTGGTCCGCTGTTGTCTGTTTACAGTTTGCTCATATACCTACACTCCATAATTCCAGAACAAACCTAGGAGGAATGGATCCTCTCATCCCCTGCCTTACCTTCCTCGTATATAAGTTATTTCCACATACGTTGCTAGATCCCCTAGTGTAGGGTCGAGGATTGCAAGCAAGTGGTCAAAAATATCAAGTACGTCCTCAACAGGGATAAACGGTAATGCCATCAGCTTCCGTATACCATTCCTAATAACGTCGTTATTATTGAATTGAGCTTTTAGACCTAATGCCATTACATGTTCTATATGGATTGACTAAAATGGAAGAGGCATTCCTTAATGGTAGAATTGGGGAATGTTTTCCGCACTGCATTTATAGCACTTAATTCAAAATCAAGCATGAGCAGTTCTGGATTAAAATTATAATTTAAAAAGTCACAGTGTTGTTTGAGTTGTTAAAATATTTATGCATAAGAACCTTCGTTTTTCTTTTCGTTAAGCAATACACAAATGGAAATACACGCCCCTGCACCAAATCATGTATTGTATATAGCTAGAAAAATAGCTTAGGCGTTGTTTTGAAAATGCCATCCACATAGATCTGTGTGCTCCTGCACAACTGCTTGGGCCCCCACGCAACTCAAGTTTTGGAGCCCTTATTTATATAACGAGAAGAGGTTTTTAAAAAATTCAAAAATAAAATCTTTTTGCCTAATAAAATAGTGAAATACTAACCAAAGAATTGGATCCCTAAGATACAGAAGCTGCTTCTGCTATGCCCAGCTATGAGAACGTACCTTCAATGCTTCGTAGAGCTGCTGCATAATATTGTCCTTGTCTACCAGATTCATTATCAGAATTGATCATCCTGGATGAATATACTACAAAATTCCTAGTCGATAGACACCAATGTCTGCAGTATTTCCTTCGGATTTCTTCCACACCCACTTTTCCCTTCTTCTTGTATTAGCCCCCCCCCTAATTTTTCGCTTCATATTTGTAATTGTTATAAAATTCCTAGTCGATAGACACCAATTTTCGCAGTATTTCCTTCGGATTGCTTCCGCACCTCCTTTTCCCTCCCACTCCTTCTGCACCCCCTCCATTTTCATTTTTTAGCTTCATATTCGTAATTGTTATAAAATTCCTAGTCGATAGACACCAATTTCCGCAGAATTTCCTTCGGATTCCTTCCGTACCTCCTTTTCCCTCCCACTCCTTCTGCACCCCCTCCATTTTTAATTTTTAGCTTCATATTCGTAATTGTTATAAAATTCCTAGTCGATAGACACCAATTTCCGCAGTATTTCCTTCGGATTGCTTCCGCACCTACTTTTCCCTCCCACTCCTTCTGCACCCCCTCCATTTTCATTTTTTAGCTTCATATTCGTAATTGTTATAAAATTCCTAGTCGATAGACACCAATTTCCGCAGTATTTCCTTCGGATTGCTTCCGCACCTCCTTTTCCCTGCCACTCCTTCTGCACCCCCTCCATTTTCATTTTTTAGCTTCATATTCGTAATTGTTATAAATTTCCTAGTCGATAGACACCAATTTCCGCAGTATTTCCTTCGGATTCCTTCCGCACCTCCTTTTCCCTCCCACTCCTTCTGCACCCCCTCCATTTTCATTTTTTAGCTTTATATTCGTAATTGTTATAAAATTCCTAGTCGAACGACACCAATGTCCGCAGTATTTCCTTCGGATTGCTTCCGCACCTCCTTTACCATCCCACTCCTTCTGCACCCCCTCCATTTTTAATTTTTAGCTTCATATTCGTAATTGTTATAAAATTCCTAGTCGATAGACACCAATTTCCACAGTATTTCCTTCGGATTGCTTCCGCACCTCCTTTTCCCTCCCACTCCTTCTGCACCCCCTCCATTTTCATTTTTTAGCTTCATATTCGTAATTGTTATAAAATTCCTAGTCGATAGACACCAATTTCCGCAGTATTTCTTTCGGATTGCTTCCGCACCTCCTTTTCCCTCCCACTCCTTCTGCACCCCCTCCATTTTCATTTTTTAGCTTCATATTCGTAATTGTTATAAAATTCCTAGTCGATAGACACCAATTTCCGCAGTATTTCCTTCGGATTCCTTCCGCACCTTCTTTTCCCTCCCACTCCTTCTGCACCCCCTCCATTTTCATTTTTTAGCTTCATATTCGTAATTGTTATAAAATTCCTAGTCGAACGACACCAATGTCCGCAGTATTTCCTTCGGATTGCTTCCGCACCTCCTTTTCCATCCCACTCCTTCTGCACCCCCTCCATTTTTAATTTTTAGCTTCATATTCGTAATTGTTATAAAATTCCTAGTCGATAGACACCAATTTCCGCAGTATTTCCTTCGGATTGCTTCCGCACCTCCTTTTCCCTCCCACTCCTTCTGCACCCCCTCCATTTTCATTTTTTAGCTTCATATTCGTAATTGTTATAAATTTCCTAGTCGATAGACACCAATTTCCGCAGTATTTCCTTCGGATTCCTTCCGCACCTCCTTTTCCCTCCCACTCCTTCTGCACCCCCTCCATTTTCATTTTTTAGCTTCATATTCGTAATTGTTATAAAATTCCTAGTCGATAGACACCGATGTCCGCAGTATTTCCTTCGGATTGCTTCCGCACCTCCTTTTCCCTCCCACTCCTTCTGCACCCCCTCCATTTTCATTTTTTCGCCTTATATTCGTAATTGTTATAAAATTCCTAGTCGATAGACACCGATGTCCGCAGTATTTCCTTCGGATTGCTTCCGCACCTCCTTTTCCCTCCCACTCCTTCTGCACCCCCTCCATTTTCATTTTTTCGCCTTATATTCGTAATTGTTATAAAATTCCTAGTCGATAGACACCAATGTCCGCAGTATTTCCTTCGGATTGCTTCCGCACCTCCTTTTCCCTCCCACTCCTTCTGCACCCCCTCCATTTTTAATTTTTAGCTTCATATTCGTAATTGTTTTAAAATTCCTAGTCGATAGACACCAATTTCCGCAGTATTTCCTTCGGATTGCTTCCGCACCTCCTTTTCCCTCCCACTCCTTCTGCACCCCCTCCATTTTCATTTTTTAGCTTCATATTCGTAATTGTTATAAAATTCCTAGTCGATAGACACCAATGTCCGCAGTGTTTCCTTCGGATTACTCTCTCTCCTTCAAACTCTCCTCCATCTTCAGGTTTGCCCTTCATATTTTTCATACTTCGAAATAAAGTCTCTGTGGACATATGCAAAAGTGGACAAAGAAAACAGTGGACGAAAAGGCTGTGGACATATACAAAAGTGGACAAAAAAAACAGTGGACGAAAAGACTGTGGACATATATAATAGTGGACATTAAGGCAGTGGACAAAAAGGCTGTGGACATAAACAAAAGTGGACATTAAGGCAGTGGACGAAAAGGCTGTGGACATATAAGAGTGGACATAAAGGCAGTGGACATAAAGACTGTGGACATATATTACGGTGGACGTAAAGACTCTGGACGTAAGGGCAGTGGACATAAAGGCTGTGGACATAAAAGAGTGGACGAAAAGGCAGTGGACATAAAGACTGTGGACATATCATCTGGGAACCCGGCCGATAATTTTCGGCGATGTCTTTGTTACCGCTCTTGTGGATTAGTGTTATGGGCGTTAACTTCCAATATTTAGGGACAACGCCTAGGATTAGGATTTCTAGAAAATTAACGTAAGATATGATGCGATTTCATAGTTTTAGAACTCGTGCCGGAATTTTTTTCGGCCTGTAAAAGTTTATTTACTGATCATTTCCTAAGCAAGAGTATAAAACGTATTAAAATAATGAAATATACATACATGAATAAAACGGCAATAAAAATTTTAATAGATAATATAAATAATTTTTCGCCATAAGCAGGCATAAGAAAAAATAAGAGATTTAGAAATTACAAAGAATCTCAAATTGTTACGGTACACATTACATTTCAGAAGAACACTGTAACAAAAGGATATACAAGTTTTATGCAATTTATCGTTGGAATTGTGCATTATCGTTCACTTTCATTAATTCACATAATATTTTAACATATCACTGATTTTTTATAACTATTATCGTTATATTTGTACAAATCGTCTATTGATACTTTTAAATTGTCCCATCGGTAATGTATAAAAGCCTTACTCTGTCCCTTTGTCACTCCCTCTGTCACACGCCGAAACAGCAAAAATATTCAATGTGGACATTAATTTGAAAAAAGTTCGTTTTCTTATAGTAAATTCCATGTTGAATCGCATTATGTATCTTTAAATTTCTGAGAAATCGGCAACTACCCTAAAAGTTTTAAAAACTAGAAATTTCTGTATTCCGCGTATATCAACCTTTTTAAAACATACAACATCATATCTCGGCTTATATTGATCGAAAAGTGTCAATTATTTTTATGTAACATCCTTAATGATTTTTAATGACATTCCTGTTACTGAAAAACATATAAAATTTATTATGTGCCTTTAAAAAATTTAACAAGCGTAACTTTCATCTCAAATATTTAGTGGAGACATGAAAAAGGTTGACATTCGACAAACTTTTTTTTAAATTGGTTTAGGTGGGTACATCATTCGAATGAAACGTTCGGAAATATTGAAACATGTTTTTGGAAAGGATTCAATATAAATAACTTTAATAGTTTTCATGATACTGATTTAGGTATATATGAAATCGCGGAGCCGTGCGCGGTCAGGCAAGCGATCCGACGTCATTTTATGACGGGCAATATTCTGGTTTTAAAATAAAATCATTCAATTCCTGTCTCAATACCTTTGTTCTAACATTCGCATGGCATTTAAAAGTATTCGGCTCAAATGTTCTAAAGAACTTGGAGGGCAAACTTTATTTAAATCGACATTTATGAGGTATTCCCTATTTTTTTCAGGTAATACCGCATAAACTATTGACTACGAAATCGTTTACGCAATGACATTGAGATTATCGACCCGTGTGACTATCCCAATGGTAGTGTGTCGATTTCTTTTTTATTACTTATACAGGTTTATGCTTATGCGAGACGCAGTGCGCGTTATCGAAAAATAACAGATTATAAATATGGCCAGTATAAAGTTATGCCAAAATTATAAAATAAACATAACAATGTTTAAAGACTGGGTAGGCTATTACCGTAAACTCCACTATCACACGAGAACTTCCATTCATGCTCTCGTGCGTGCGTGTTTGCATATGCATGTTTACATACACACTCGTATTCATACAAGCACTCATACGCAGGTTCACAAGCACGCACACACAGGCAGAAACCGACGTGAAAGAAATTCGCGAATGCCGACAAAAACTGTGTTAGGATCGAAGAGGGAGGAGGATAGAGCCCTTCATTCCTCCCGCTTATTTTCCACGACCTTTTTCCTTCCGACCTTTTCCTCCGTCCTACCAAGTTCGATCTGGAGGGCATTGTGCCTTATTCAATGGGTCCATGTCCCTCAGCGACTCCTTCCTCTCCGGGAAAAAAAAAACCTTCCCACCTCAATTCCCTTACACCCCACACCTAAAATTCATCTCACACACTAAGGGGCACACCTTCCAGAAACATCCCTTCGCCTCCCTCTACTTGTGTCTCCCTTACTCTCCCACTCTCTCCTCCTTCCTCCCTCCTATTCCTTCAACTCCCCCCACTCCCACGCCCCTTACTTCCTCCCATCTCTCCCCCCTACCTCTCCCTACCTCTCCCTCTCTCTCCTATCCTCATCTCACCCCCTTCTATATAATTCACTCACCACTTTCCCACATTCCTCTTTCCTAATCTATCCCTCCTCCATTCATATCTTCTTCTCTCTCCCTGCATCATTCTTCTTATTTCTCCCTCCCCCCTCCCTCCCCCTCCCCTCTCTCTCTCTCCAATTCTCTCTCTTTTTCCGTTCCTCTCCAACAAACCCTCTCACTCTCAAATTCTTCCACCTCAGAGAAGAAATTACCCTTGGTGTACAAGAAAAAAATCCGCTTCGTGGGGGGAAAAAACCTCTCTCGATCATTTCCCTTTTCCGGCGACTTTTTTCATTCCAGTTAGAACGATGGAGGGAGTTTTATCAACTATTTCGCATTCCGACGCCATTTGGCTGGTAAAGAAAGATTTTTCATCCTGCCTTCGTTCATTTCCTATAACCAAGGATCCGTTTTGGTGATTTCGCTTCGTCGGGAAGAATGAAAAAGACGGTAACGTGAAAAGTCAACGAGATAAATAACCACATAAAAAGTAAGATACCCATATATATATATATATATATAATACATAATATCCTAATTCTATTGGTCCGTCCGTCGGAACGCTCTATGGAGTTAGATGGGGGAATAAGGAAAACCGCCTATAAGTAAAAAGCTTTTCTATTTCGATCAAACTTTCACGAATCACTTGGCTTTTCAATTTTTCAATTTGTAACCGCTCGCAGTGTACAAAATAGTCCTGGGTTTGACTCCATGACTCCATTTTCTATCGACTTGGTCAGTCTACTATGAGATGTGAAAGTGTTCGGATGTGACGAAGAAAGTTGACGTGATCTCCTTTCGAAGAGAAGGCGATGCAGCCTCTAAAGATATGTAAGTATTTTATGAACGTTAGGCAAATTTATTCGCCGAATTAAGGCAATATATAATCTTAAATAAATGTTCTTTTGGTAAAATTATAATATAATTTTTAAATTCTCGCGAGAATAAAAGCAATCTATAATCTTAAATGAATGTTCTTTTTGTAAAGTTATAACATAATTTTTAAATTCTCGCGAGAATCAAAGCAGTTTCATGGCGTCTACGGAGAATTATTGTAATATAAGCTACATGAATGGTTTTCCTAGTCTTAAATCTATTTAAGACGCATCTCCTATCGTGTTTAGGTAGTACCAGTGAATTTTTTTCTCTTGCCATTACAGGTGATATGGAATTGTGATTCCCACCAATTTCTTCAATTTCCAATATCAAACCTTTACCCTTTATTTCATTCGTCAACCCCAAAGTGCTTTTCATTTACCCCCTTTTGCACGTCCCTGTGTAGTGTAATGGTCATTCTGTGAGGAAGTGCCGTGTATATTTGAGTGTGAGGAATTTTTCTCATCGCTGGAGGAAAGGGATTTATTTCTTCTTCCATCGCTGGAACGTTTATACCACAGCAAAGGTACCTCTCATCTAAGGAATAAAATCCTCCATATCTCCCTTTAATTTCAGGTCTGGTTGACTGGCGTTTAGGTCGTCGCAGGCAAAGGTATCCGATTGATAAGAAAATTAGTGTGCCCAGAATTTTCAATTTGGATATAACGTAATTATAAATGGGTTGAGTGAGTGTAAGCCTTTCGTTAAATATGGACGAATGGGTTTTATTATAGCAAGTAAAAGACGATTCGCCAACTATATCCCCGCACCGAATTAAATAAATTCAACTCATAATCAGTTTCGTGCGGCGATATTTTATTTGGGATAAGCTGGTTGACTCTTAACTGCGTCGACCGCTTATACTCGTCAACCTGTGTTTTCAATGGATGCTTGTGAACTGATTTTAAGCTTCGTAGTGTATTTCTTTTGCTCTCAGCTGGTTACTCTAACCGGTTACACAGGTTAAACTTACCTATTACATATTAACACCTATTGGTGTCCAAGTTGTATTATCTGATGTATGCTTGAACATTTTCCTACAAAAGTATTAGGTATTCACCGTGATCATGTTGATTTTGCACAGAGATATCACTTTTACGAGTATTAGGCTTTCTTCTAAAAAGCGGAAATCTTTGGTTAATATTGACATTGTTGACATTTTGGCTGGCAAAAAATTAAACCTCTAATGAGTGTTGACTGCAGCAAAGGGATGGGACGAGCCAAACTTGCAGACCAGTGCATCGTCACCTACTCTTCTGCCAGGAAGACACTAAAAATATTACGTGAAAATGTTTCACCATTTATTGGATATAGCAATTTTATTGCAAATGTAATATGTAAAAAACGTGAGTAATTGAGTCACCTAAATTTTAAGCTAGTGAATTCCAGGAGAAAAAAATACAGTGAAACTAAACCAATAGCAAAGAGGGCAAGACAACCATCTATAGAAACACCATTACGACCTACTCTACGTCTAATCAGTCGCATTCAGGAAAAAGGTGTGTGGTTTGCATCTCAAAAAAAAAAGAAATAAATAAAGAGAAAAGAAGCAAGTTATTGGTGCAAACAATGTGAGGTACCTTTATGTGTTGTACCATGTTTCGAAAACTATAATACAAAACAAAAATTTTGAACTTCTACTGGCTAAAATTAATGTATAATAATAATCGTCTCGCGTTCCCCTTCTGATATTCTTAAATACTTCCCTCCCTCTTACCCAAATATTTCTTACGTGTTTTGAGTTATTCAAAAAGAACAAGTTAGGAATGTGTACAGCGTATGGAGTATTAGAAAGAAATGATAAAACTGTACGTAGGGAAATAGCGTTTTAAAGTTCTTTTATTCATCATAAATAGTCCTTTTTCTTCCTACTTAATAATACTGCATGCACACGTAAGGAAACCAAAGGTATTTTTGTGAGATTGTTTATTTTAGCAACAATGATGAAATAACCATGGAAGAAATTTTCAAAGGTTCAACTCGAATTAAGATATTCTGGTTTGATTTTCTCGATAACGGCTACTCCTACGATAAAAATACATAGGGAAATAAATACTCTAATTTAATAGTTCTACAGGTTTTATTTGAAAAATATTTTGATACTTTACGAGATATGACGAAAATTTAATTTTTTGTCACCAGTAAAGTGGTACCCCTGATTGGCGTACGTGATTCATTTTTGCGATTTTCGTATTATATTTTATTGTAAGTCCTTAATGTCAAATTTCATGAAAATCCGTTAAGCAGAAGTCGAGAACGAACATACGGACGGACGGACGGACGATAATAGGCGACCACGTTGTAAGCGAAACGCGCCTAAAAAAATAAACGTACGACTTAGCAAAGGATAACCCAAGGTGAAAGACAGGACAAAAAAAATCCAAAACGCGTACGTAGCAACATCTCGCGTTCAGAACGGCAGGAGAGCTTTCGAAACTGAGAGAATGAACAAACTCTCCCTTGAGCGAATGCGTCACAGAAATACAGCACTAGGCAAACACGCCCCAACCTCTCTCTCTCTCTCTACCCTTTTCCCCTGCTCTTATTGTTAGTCGCGGAAGCTTAACATTCTGACGTCGATCGTGCCGAGCGCAAAAAATGGCTGTGTAAACAAATGGGTTCCGTTATCTAATGGTAGCCGTCTACGAATAGTTACCCAAGTGGCCGTATTAAGTCCTCGCGGCGTTGAAATCGCTCTCTCGCGCGGGCACACACACTCGCATTCTGTTGTGTGTGGCAAATCTCCAGAAACTTTTTTTATTGTCCCCTTCGGAGGAATGCGAAGAGAAGGGGAAAGCGGAGGAAAAATTAGCGATAATTCGGAAGCAATAACTCATTTCAATAAATAAAGTAAATGAAAAAATTGCGACCTCTGGCATTTTCGACCACTACTGCTACTGTAAGACGATTTTCCCTACTCTTTTTCAAGGGAATGGACGAAATGTTTTCATCCCAATCGTTCAAAACGCGAGAAACGCCAAATGATTTTTTTATCGATCAGGTTTAGTCTCTCCTCTAATTCATTACGCGGATTCACCCGCTGTGATTGCTTGCGTGGATTAAAATAAACTAGCTGTACCAGCGCAATCATTGCATGGATATTTTTCAATTAATTTATTTAAGAAATTAATAAGTGTGTGAAGTAAGTAATTATGCTTGTAATAACTGTCGTTGATCTCAATAATTTACAATTCCCAAGTATAGGATTTTAGTGTCTTCGGCTCCCAATATAAGGTTCTCGGGTTCAAATCTCGCTGAGATCATGGCTGTGTGCGCGTATTGACAATTTATTATCATTTCCTTGCATTAAGGCATTCGATGCGCGCGTATATATTACAGCATGGCAACCTCCAGAAATGAACCCAATATTTTTCACAAATGCGTAACTTATCTGTCAAAATTCGAGCGGTATCGAACCGAAAGGGAAAATCGATGATTAGAATAAAAAACCTTATTTTCATTCAAAACAGTTAAAATCCGAAAGATTGTAGGTAAATTATCTCTAACTGTAATTTATTTAATAATTATTATTTTAAATTCAGAAACAGGACAAGGCCAATTACACTAAATGCCGTAACAGCGATAAAGTAGACGAAAGACACGACCATGCCCTCTTCAGGATTCGAACCTGCTTCCCTAGCATTGGGACCTAGACAATCTACCAATTCCGGCGAAAGAATGAAGGCGTGCGCGCCGAAAAATCGATCTTTCCGTGTTATGGAAAACAAAAATCATCCTCTAGGATCGAACCCGAGTCTTTATGAAAATGATAATAGTTTTCCAGGGACCTCCTAGCTAGTAGAAACAGAACGCCGTTTACCGCATATCTCGACGACAAACGGTTTTCGAAATACAGCGGGGGACGGACGGACGGACGCTTTTAAAGTTACGGGTACTCCTCGTTATATACGAGTTCGAAAAATGCGGTTTCATTTTGCGCTCAACTAATTCATACAAATTTTAATTAATAGTACTCGTTTTAATGCGAGTTGCTCGCACCCTTTGAAGGGATAAGGAAACTTTCAGTATTTCCATGTTATCGTTCGAGCGTCTTTGCTCGCTAATATTCTTGTGCATTTTTGTGATTTCTTTCATTATTAGAATTCAAGGAAATAGTTGATGAAGGCGGGTACTCACTAAAACAAATCTTCAACTTTGATGAGTGGGGGGTGTTTGGGAAAAGAATGCCAAGCCAAGCTAACTTATGATGATTTTTGTAGCAGATCTCAGACATTTCCATTGATCCTTATGGGGAAATTATGTTCGATTTATGCGATTTCACCCTTTTTTGGAAGATAACTGTCGCATAAATCGAGAAGTACTTGTATATATAAGATTATACCTACTGAAAACTCCTCCTATAATGATATATTATAAAGGAAACCCTAATTTCATCCATACGCACGATACATATTTTAAAATATTTAGTTTTTCTAAATATTTCTGCTATAAAGATGGGTTGGCAGAGTATATCATTTTACTGTGCATGTGATTATCCAACCCTCAGCTATTCCGTAAAATAGTTTCCTGCTGTGTCATAGAAGTTCACATATTCAAGTTTTTTTTGTCTAGAAAGTCGTTATCACCTTGAAGTATGCGAAGAATCGTAATTTTTATACTAATAATATTTTTTCCAAATTCCTACCATTCCCATGCCAATTCCATGAAGTTCATCCACAGAATTTTATTCAAAAGTTAAGCAGTCATCCGTCATAAACCATTGTTGGACACATTTAGAATAGGAAAGGGACAAATGATAGCCGGCCAAAGATTTCGTGATGCATTGTTGAATCCGAACTAATAATTCGTCACAGGGAACGAATCCATGCTTAGCGTTGGGCATGGTCCGATAGAGAATTCTACTTCTTTCGACCTAAATGGACACGATTTGTCGCTTTTTGCGATAAAGGAATGGGTCTCGCGTAGGATTTCCTCATTTCAGTCTTAATCAATAACACGCTATGCATGCCTCCGCGGATTGATGTTCCCAGCTAAAAGCGCCTCGGGAAATTCTGCGTTAAAAACCTCCGGCAAATACTTAGGTTAGCAAAAAAGCTGCAAACAAAAATGGAGGCAGATTCTATACTAACGACCATCTTAAAAATTATTTATTGCGCTAAATACATCATTCTTTCTTTTTATGCGTGCATATTTTACGTAATAAACCAACGAGAATGAACAGAATTTTAATTAATACAAATATGTATACGGTTAATTACCGTTTACCTATTTTAAAGTTAATTTTTCTTGATTGATTTAAACACTCAAATAATTTTAAAATATAAACAAACAATAGCCCTTAGAAAGTTTAAGTTCAGCTTATAGAAAACAGACGGTTTCGTGTATTGCATAGCATTTATTAAATCAGATGTATTTAATTTTATTCTTGTGTTTTATCATCGAATGGCATCATTGTTTTCGTGATATTCTTGTATGAACACCTTCTATGTTGTCATGAAACTCACAAATCAATATACTAGAGAATAAACTCATTGTGGTGGTATTCTCATCTTGGTACAATTTTCAAGGAAAACGATGACACAGACAAATAACGTTTTCCTTCAATTCGATGGCCAATAGCACTTTTCACATTTTCCCCGCCGTAAAACACTCCTTCGTTTTAAGAAGTCGGCAGCACTTTCGTGTGGATTAATAAAGGAAGAATTTTCCATCGCCAGGAAGAGAGGTATACACCTTTTCCACTCAATTCTCGAAGGATAATGCATCGACGAGCACCCAATAACCAGGCATTGCTCTGGGAGTGAACTTATTCCATTTTTTACGCGAGAGCATAAAATAAACGCTCGATCGTCGTTGCGCTCGGTAAACCGTTCGGCAGCATTGCCATCCGCCCGAACGTACGCTCAATACACATAGGTTTTCGAACCCGTGAGAGAATAAAAAGCGGAGGGATATAACCTGAGGAAACGACTCGACGCAACGTGAAGGAGTTGGGTAAAAAGGTAGGCGGGATATTCCCTCGGGAGATGGAGGTTTTTACAGGAGAGTAAGAGCAAAGAGAAAGGGCAGAGATAAATAGAAAAGCGATGGAAGGGCAAGTAAAGGGAGAGGGAGAGAAAGAAATGGTTGAACAGAAGTTAGAGGAGGGGGGGGGGAGAAGAGAGAGAGAGAGAATTAGGGGGACATATTAGGAGTGAAAGAGGAAAGAAGGGAAGGGGAAAGCGTGAGTGATAAAGAGAGAGGGAGAGGCAAGTAAATGAAGAAGAAAGGAAAGGAAGAAGTGAAAACTAGGGAGATATAAAGGAGAGAAACAAAGGAAGAGAGAAGGAGAGGGAGGTAGAGAATAGAAATAGGGAGGAAAGGAGAAAAAGTGAGAAGAAGTAGCAAGGTAAAGAGAAGTGAAATTGTAAAAGATTGTTATAGAAAAAATTATATATATATATATATATATATATATATATATATATATATATATATATATATATATATATATATATCTCCATTCATCCATAGTTTTCAACCCTAAGGTTGGTTTGAAAAGACTAGGGAATAAACACATATGGTGTGGTGGTTTCCCGTTGCCTTCCACATCAGGCACACACACATGATTGATGAAATATGAAATTATGAAATAATGAAAACGACACAAACATCCATGCCCTTGGCGGGATTCGAACCCGCGACCTTAGTGATGGCAGGTCAATACGCTAGCCCTTCCACCACCGGGGCCGGCTATATAAATATAAATAAATAAATATATATATATAGAAAATAATGACATAGAGAAATATATATAGTTTAAAAGGAGATATATGGAAAGACAAAATGTCGATAGAGAGAGGTAATGAGAGGAGGTGATAGAGAATAAACTGCAGATAATTCAGAAGAAGGCGAGGCGAGAATTGCGGAGATAGAGAAATAGGGAGTGTGAAAGACAGGCGAAGAATATGAAGAAGAGATTTTGCGAAATGTGGTTAGATAGAGAGAGAGAAAGGATTGAGCGAATGGATATATTGAAGATTGGGAGAGAATGGCGTGGTGGGAAAGCGGGAGTTCGAAATAGAGAAGGTTGAACACGAAACGGTGTAAGGGAAAGGAGAAAAGACGACAAAAATGTATAGGTCGAAAGAAAGGGAGAAAAGGAGGGATAGGAAGGAAAGAAAAGTAGAGTGAATGTGGAAGGAACGGAAGAGGAAGGGAAGGAGATAGTGAAGTTTGAATGAAATCAAAAGGGACATGTCGCAAGGGAGAGAGAAGCGACACGAAGAAAAGCAAAAAACAAAGTAATACATGGAAAGAGGGAGAATACAAAATACGGGCATGCAAAACGTAGTTGTGTGAAAATCAAGCTGAGTTGAAGGGATAGCCGAGAAGACAGGCGCTAGCGTCGTGACCGCGAATAACGCACGGCGCTAAGCGAAAAAGGGTCACAATATTACGAAGTTGTAACCTCGAAATACAACAAGAGAATACGTCGATATGAGAGGCATGCCTGCATTTGTCAACTGACTCACTAATTGTTTATGTTTACATCTTCCAAATAAGTGATGATATCGAGGTACGGCCTTCAACATGAGGTACCGTACCTAAATGGAATTAGATACTTACATGGTGGTAAATCTACTAAAATATATTTTGAAGCGTGTGTTTGTGTATTTGTGTGTTTGTTCATGGAACTCCTCCTAAACGGTAAAAGCTAGAATAACTAAATTTTGTACGATTCTTCCTTACATCCTAACTTAGTGAACGGTCAAGACTTGGTCAACCGGTAATAATCAGTGCTGCCAATATAGGGGATTAAAATTTTTCCATAAGATAACACGTATGAATCCATTTCTTGGCTTGCAAGGTATTCTTCCTTCAAGCATTAAAATACGTAAATATGGACCGATTTTTTTCGCTTTTGCTTTATTCGACGAAGAAAACTCTACACTATCTTATTCCTGCAAATTTTATATGTTACACGGTCGAAGTTTTCAGAAATACCATATTTGTTTCGAAATTGTGGATTTTTCGTACTCTTTCCGGGCGTAACCAAGGCGGCCGTCATTGTTACCTCCGATTAAATTAGCTTCAATGAAGCTTACAAATAGACGAAAGTTTAGAGTTATTCGATTCGCACTTTTGTTTAAGCAACGAAACGATCGATGTTTATGGATAGCAACGTAAATAGATACTGATTATTATTCAGGAAGCGTTTATAAAGATTGATGAAAGTAATTGAACCTTCTTTCGTCTATTGAATATTGGAATCTTACATTTTTTGTAAGTAAAATCATTATATTCTACATGATAATGTTTATCAACGTAAATAAGCTCACGTATCTGGTGTACATTTAGCGGAGTCAGTGTTCAATCATGGACAACTGTACGTTGCTTTTTCACGGGTTTCTAGTTTACAAGACATAAAAGTAATATATTTCAGCGAGGCATAATTACACAAGAAATGAATCTGGATTTGGCGAAAGTGATATATATGATATGAAATACAATTATCGTTATATTTTAATGCAATACCTTCGGAAACGGATTGTCACAAGCAAATATGATTAATTGTTACGAAAAGCTAATTGTAATTTAAAAAGTATCTACTATATAGGTATTTGAAAGAGTATCTATGTTGTGCTGTAGTAGCTTCACTAAATCCGTTGAAATTCAACGGGAAATTCTGCCAGTAAATAATAAAAGAAGAAAAAAAATTGGGAATAGAGCGAGATGTAGAAAGTTCTGTGAAGAGAGCGAAAAAGAGGGTTAGACGAAGAACAGAAATGGGGAGAGGCGAAGATAGAGCGAGCGAGCGGGCGAAAGAGAGAGAAAAGGAGACGGGAAATAGAGGAAAGAGAAAAGGGAAACATGCCGCGGGATTTCTCGTAGAGAAAAAGCTTAAAGCATCATGACAAATTGAAAGCCGTCGCTAAGGCGATGAAAGGGCGGAAAACGTGGAAACAAAGGGGAATAAGTAAGCGAGTATCAAATGAATATGCATGGCCTTCGGAAAATGGATGGATGTATATTGAGGAAGGGGGTGTGATGGAGGGGGGTGACACGGCGAGGGGAATTGAGTGGAGTCAAATCCTTCGCTCTGTCTTTCTCTCTCTCTCCCTCTCTCCATCTTTATCTCTCTAACTCTTTTGGAATTATTTTCGTTTACATTTCGAGCTTGTTTCAAGATTTTTGTCCTTGTTTTTGTTCGCTCTTCGAATGAATTCGCTCAATGGTTTCCCGATATCATTCAACGGTACAGTGGAGACGGCAGAACTGCGGTATCCACTAGTTACGCGTTTTTTTATTAAATCGCCATTTAAAAAATATTGCATATTTTTAGTGATTTCTACGAAGCGGCAATCGAAATAAAATATATTATTGGAAAACATCCACACATTTTTCATACGTTTAATTTTCTTTTCTAATAGAAATAAATGTATTTCAAACAATTTATTCAAAATATACGACATACTTTTAATTTTGTTGTAAATATCCTATAGAATAAGCTGTGTATAGTATATAAAATCGGGAAAATCTCTAGTTTGAAAAACTGTCGGTTGCAAAACTATCCCACAAATCTTACTTCGGTAACGTCTAACTCACATAATTATCTTTAAAATACGTATATTACCACGATTTGCATTTACCTTTACGAAAAAATAAAAAATGATGTTCAACGTATTATAAAAATGATGCCGAAAGTAGATTCTGAAAGCGCATATTGTTTTTCATAAATCATATATAGAATCTACTTTCAGTGAATAACCACTTAAGACGGCTGTTTTTTTTTTTAACCTAAATGCACATTTGGTTTCTTACAACCCAGTTGTGACTATTGGAGATACCTAAGATAGTTACTTTTTAAAGTACCCGATAATTCTCAGCTGAATGAGATGTAATAATAAATGGAAATTTTTCAATAGTTCCGCAACTGACAATACTTTATCTTTCATCAAAAAACCTCCATGCCCAATCTCTATTCAAATGAAAGTACGCTGAATGTTTCGCTTTTGCTAATTAAAACAGATCACCTTGAAATGGCTATTTAATTGCTTTTTGGCGCACTCTATAATGATTTTAATATGTATTCCGAAATCCTTTTTGTCGTACTGCTTGTTTTATATCAATTAAAGTCTCTTGGATATTATGAGTGAACCCCGCGGCTTTTAACTAAAGAAAGCAAAAATATGTATTATGTTTATCTGCGTTGCCAGTAGCACCTTTCAGCAGCACGATGGACTGAATTAAATCCTCTCTCAGCACCGTTGTTAACGTGCGTTGACATGCGCTTAACAACGGTTTCGCTACGATTCAGCAATTCCCCGTTTACACAGAGATTTCGTGTCGGAAGCAAAATCCTTGCAACCCGTTGATACCACATACCATTGGATGTCAACAGGCCCTGTTCAATCGTCGCCCAGATTGAGTACCGTTCCATTTATAATGACGAAGTCAAATAGTTTAGTATAACGCGCTGGAATAACACTTGTTTAATTTCCCCTTGAATTCTAATTGATATTATGAGTGAAAATTGTATTATCCAATTCCGAGATAATGTTCACAACTATCGTAAGAAAAGGTAGCGGGATACGCAGTTGGCGGTGGTAGCCGTAGCCAGCCGCCGTACACTGAGGTAACAACGCAGTAATAGCTTTAAAATGAACCACGAACCTAATTGTTTTGCTTTAATCTACCTATTTAAATGTGTAGTTTTATGTAAAAATTTACGAATGATAATTCATAATGCGATAAATTATTTTTCACGCTCAGACGTGGCAAAGATGACTAATTGGTCCAGAAAATTCAACTTCCAACCATTTAAGGCATTGTTTTTCAACCGATGTTCCGACAGTATTGCCTGAGTGTTCCACGAAATATTCCACCGAAAATAATTTTTCTATAAATTAAGATTTTTTAATGAATTTAAAAATGAAAATCATTTCTATTTCTCTCTCACACCATAACTCCATCTATCGCAGGAGCAGAAAGTATATAAAATAAAGGTTATATGTAAATATATATATATATATATATATATATATGCATATGAATATAGGTGTTCAGCCAATTTTTTTCCAATTCCAAAGTGTTCCGCCACTCAAAAAAGGTTGAAAAACAATGATTTAAGGTTTTATTTTGGTCCAGTAAACATTTTTAAAAAACCAAATGGCGACAGTTCAAATCCTTTGCTTAGAACAAAATCGAATTAGACGGATGAATATGACCAAGAGTCTCAATGCTAAAATATTCGCCTAAGAACACGGACGGATATGACTAAAATAATGGGCCCGAAGACATTGTTACGGATGTCTCTTAGCGATGGCACGGAAACCAAACCGGTTTGTAATCCGGAAAGGCAGCTACGTTTGTAATAATCCTCGAAAGTTGGCGATTACGAACGATTCGGTCGACCTACTTCCATCCCTGAGGCAATAACCACCAGGACAATAAAGTTACCCTGCCATTGGAACCGCTTTTGTGCGGAACACTAGGATAAAAGGTGACCCAGTTACCTTGAGAATCTCTTAATTAAGTTGGCGTGAGGAAAAACCGCGACGAAATTGAGCTCGCGAAATTACGGCGCACGTAGAAGAAATGAGCAAACATCTCCGTGGCAATTAACGGTTCCACTTGTTTGCATATTTTTAACGATCTCGACATAAAAAGCGCCATTGGTTATTAATTTTCTTTGGATGACGAGGCTGTTATTGACGACTCGTCTCACCGAAGAAATACACATTTTGTATATTTTAAATAATCCCGCAAATAAAAGAGGAATTGCCCAAAAGTGGCTAAGAATTAATCAAAATCAGTCCATAATTTGCAGGCAATGCATAAGCTACCTTTGCGTGCCTTGTACCACACAAAAATATTCCATGTCTCCGAATTATCGCAGATAATTTAAATTTTTTGCCTAATTTCGTAAGGAATTATTATTTGAGTTCGTTACATTTTCCATAAAGCTAATATGGCCGTTATAGTGACGCTGTGATACGTTTAATGATTGATTAAAAAATCCATAAATAAATGACATTGGATCAATAAAAATGTAATAATATAGTGGAAATTTCACACTTATCGAAGTGAACTTCGTTGGTCGGACAAAATTTATTAAATCTTATTATCCCTTCCAACAACCACTATAATCGAATAACGAGCGCAAATTTCATCCCTATTTAGAAATAAAATTAATAGTAAAAGCTGACTTTTAAACTTTTGTCTCGCTAAAAAGTCTAACCATTCGCTCTATACATGATAATTTATTTAGCCAATACGAAATCCATCGTATAACTATTGTCTCATATATTTACTCCATCGACTCCCGGGGCTCGTTTTATCACAGCCGGTAACCGCTCCATGAATGAAATATTATCTTCACCTGCAGTTTACCGCTTCCTATATTTCACCCCTTACTTGCCATAAATCTTAAAGATAAGGCACACATTGTGTTGCTGCAAAAGCATTGGGCAGTGCAGTAAAATTCAGTTTATCGGAAAACTTTTCATTAGAAGTAAAAGGGCGAGAAAATTCATATTCTATGTACGTCTCGCGCTGTTAAATCCATGCGCTTTAATTCATTCCGCATTGGAATAAATCTATGGCATAGCGCACGGATCCAGATGGACAGTTTGCGTCCCCGATTCCCTCCTGACAAATTACGGACGCGTTCCTCTTCTCAACCGTCGTTGCATTAAGTGCAGCGCGTGTCATCGCGCATTAGCACAAAGCCTTCGCATACCTTTGCGTGTTCAACTAATTTTCCAGAAGTGCATTACCTCAAACCAGAACCATTCCTCTTTGGCAAAAAAATCAAGTGAAAAATAAGCTCCCGCCATAAAATTCGTTTAACCTCAAATGATTTTTTTCTATTTACTTTTTCGGACCAGTTGCACGTCATCTTCACAAACGCAGTTACGTTGCGCTGCTAAAGTAACGTTAGGAAGGATGCTAGGAAAGAGAAGAGGAAAAAATTGGGATTTTGGATAGTTTAAAAGGAGGAGGAGATATGTGAGTGTGGACGAATCTCATTTAGAAAACTTTTACCAAGAAAGTACAAAGAAGTGGTAAATATGGAGAGAGAAAAACAAACCTATTTTTCGAAAGAAACTTCTCGAGCGAACACAAGTGGCATTTTTGCGCAACAAACGTTTTAAGAAGTTGACTAAGGCTTTACTGAGGCTGGATGTAAAGTAAAGGCCTTTCCAGAAACTCCTTGCTGTAACTTAAATACTATACTTCCGTGGAAATTAAGAAAATATTTCTGAATCAAGAGCAGAGCAATTTTGTAAAGTTCGGAAATCTAAGATTTATTGGAAACCAAAGACAGTGAAACACACAGCGTGTGGTCTCATTTGTATCCCCAACGCAGCAAAAACTTTCGCACCGAAAATAATCACCTAAACTTGCTTTAATTCCTCCAAAACTAGGCCAAAATATTTTTCCTCGATTCCACATTTTGAATATTGCTCATAAAACACGCTTTAGCGGCTACTTCTATCTTTAAAGGCGCTGCCGACACGAGAATGTTATATGTAGTATACTAACAAGAATGTAATCTTCATATTATCTTCTCCGTTTTTGTAAATGCTACCAATTTTCTTTGCACTTAGATTTCTTACGATGTCCTGACTAAATGATAAAAAAACATCTAATCCTATCTTAAAAAATGTGCAAACGACATGATCCTATCCGAATGACAGTTCATCAACAAACCTATAATAGGTCGAATATACTTACGGCCTCCTAGCTCGTCCAATTCTCAGTATTACACGATACTTTTCTTTGTTAGAAGATACTTAAAAACCTAACCACACACTTTTACACAAAGTTCCTAAAACGTTAGCAAAAAGTTACTAGGAAATGTATTTTTCATGATCGCGACAAAAAGTATTTTAAATTACGCATTCTACACATCAAAGTCGCTACAAATCCTCGTGTATTGGTTATCCAGCTCAATTTATCCAAACAGGTGAATAGCATTTAAATAAATTAAAAATCGAAGAAAGAAAAACAGTAAAATGACCCACACCGAATTTTTCGCCGACAACGCAGTATTTATCCCATTAGTTCGATTCGCGAAATAACGGCCGGAATTCGATAAAAAAAATCATCAAACGCGTATTCCAATCGTCTCGGGAGCGAGAGATTAAAAATACCCCGATTTTTTTTTTATCGTTTCGGAAGCGGCAGTGTATACAGGCAGTCCTCGTAAAAAAAAAAAAAGAAAGCAGCGATGCGCCCCGCAGAACGGATTCATGCCGCGATATTCCGTCCCAGCAGCCACCGGCGGAATCAATTCCTTTTTCTTCCGCCCCATCGGACGATTCAGACTCCAAAAAACACACAGGAGGAACGCGAGCGAAAAATAAAAATAAAACGAAAATAAAAAGATACCCGACGCCCTCTCTCCCTCAGGGTAAACGCTAACGGCGGAAAAAAATTCGCCGATAAAAAAAATCGAGGGGTATTGGCAGAAAGAATAAGCATATATACAAACGTGCACACACACACACACATATATATATATATATAATAATTTTTTATCAACGTTCCAACAAGAGAAATCGATCTACTGAGCGTGAGAGTGGGAGGAAGCGATTCAGTGAGAAATATTCGAATAAAAAAATCTCGATGAAAAAAGAAATTAATAAAAAAATTCCGAGCTACGTCGGATTGGGGTAAATCTAACTTTCCGTTTGGTGGAGTTTTTTTGGAGAAGGGTGTGGATGGAAGGAGGCGGAAGAGTGGTTATAAGTGAGGAAGGAAAAGAAGGAAGGAGAGAGAGAGAGGGAGAGATAAGAGAGGGAGGGAGAGGTAGAGATTGAGGTGGGAATGGGTGTCTGGTTGTTGAGGGAGGGGGAAACACACCGAGGGACGTTTATCCAATATTCATTCTGTGTTGAGTCGGGGTTGAATGCAGACGTGAGAGAGAGAGATGGAGGGGGAGGTGTTGGGGTGGGGAGGAGTGGGTGTCCCTATTCGGCCGTGCGGTTGTTGAGTCGAAAGAGAGAGAGAGAAAGGTGGTAAGGAGAAAAGGAGAGAGAGGAGGGAGAGAGGTCCAGGACTTGGTCCCTAGAGGGAGACACACGTTGGAGCAACGAAAGTCAGTTCAGGTGGGGAGATAAAAAGTCAAGTTGGGAGAAGGGGGAGGAAGCTCTCTGAAAGGTAAAAAGGAGAGAGGGGAAAACGGAAGAAGAATCAGGAATGAGAAGTTGGACCAAAGGCCTTTATTAGGCAGATTTTGATACAAAAAAGCCTCTTACTCCGTCTAACACTTTGTCGTGCATAAACTACGATAAATTACGAATAAGAGGACGAAGTAACCTTTGATTGTTGTCAAAATTTGAAAATGAAAAGGGAAGAACATTAGTGAACGAAATAAACCCAAGGATAATTAACTTACCACACCTGACAGCAGGAAAACACCGACACTTGGAGGGGAATTTGTAATACACACACACATTCATCGGTTACTGCAGCTTTCCATTCGGTTCTACACAATTTAAGTTCTTGTAGTTACGGGAATTCATGTATGGGATTATTTATATGTATGTACACATAGGTACTTATACGTAGCTATATAATTAAATAGATACAAATAGGAAAGTGGAGAGAAGATAAATGTGATCAGAGATGAGGAAGTGAGGTTATGGAAGCAGGAATGAGAAACCAGGATGTGAACCAAGGACAGGCGAAGAGAAGCAAGTGGGCAGAGAGGGACATTTGGACTTCCGCTCTCACCTGGGAATCCAAGGAGGTTTTTTTCGACACATAAGTTACACTAGCCAGACGCTCTTTAATATCCTATCCAAACCTCACTGCAACTCCGGTGACAACCGGCTTCCATTATTTTTCTTCGGTGTCTTTCGCTGCAGTGCGTCACCAAGGGAACCGATGATGACAAATGAAGGTTTGGTCGCGGGAGTCGAAAAAAGCGTTCCTCGATTGTTTTCTCGGCGGAAATTGCACGGCGTGACATTCTCCTGCGGAGACGGAAGTTCAAACATGGCTTGCCGCAGATGTTTCCGTTTTATTTTTTAAACATAACTCGTTCGAATTGAATTTATGTGTTTCTATCTCCCGTGAAAGAGCGGTAAAACTGATGGCCAAATAGAATTACGTGCGGCGAATATTTGGAAGGATTTTCTGCTGCGGTAAAAATGTCAAATGAAGGAAATATATTAATTTAAGAAATTATAATTTTTCAACGGTTTTATATATCGAAGTTTTGATGCATAATTTCCGAAAAATGAAAAAAGATATATACGGCCGGAACGGGATAATCTGAAACAATATAAAAACCTTTAATCTAGGTGATAGAAATAGAAAAGTAAGTATTGATTTTATAGATATATTTATTAGCTAAGGGTCGGTAAAGAGCTATAAGTAAATTTCAATGCAGCCATCAAGATATACTTAATCTAACGTAATGTCCAAGATAAACCAAATGTATCAACGTCTTTAAGAATATAATCATGAAATCTTTGATAAATAATTTCAATCAAATGTAGATGATTCTATAGTATGCATTATAGACGAATACTGAAAATGATGCTGACTTTTATTCGAGAAAATATCATCTTTTTAACAGTTCTATCCATTAATCGAGCAATACCTTCGAAGAATACAACCCGGTCTCGACTTACGCGGCTCCTACTTAAGCGATTTCAACTTGCGTAGCCTTTTAACTTATATCCGAGTATTGGATCAAATTCGACTTACGCGGGTCCCTTGGGCCATATAGGTGGGACCTAAGCAGGCTGAAGATATTTTGGCACCCCAATCGGTTAGACTTTCTGACATCTTCTCCATTCGATTCATGAACTTAAAATGCCACAGAACTTTTATTTTTTTTAAATATTTATTGAGAAGGGATAAATACCTATGTCTTTAATTCTCAATCTACGAGTGGGTGTAAGACGAAGTCCCTCGCAGTGATAATGTGTTACACTCGTTCAACAAATTCCCACTAAGAGAGGATTGGACTGATAAACCCGAGAAATGGAAAACCTACCTACCTACCCTCATAGAAGGACGCAACATAGCACTGTGTTTAATGCTTCTTATTCGACCTACCATTCTAAAGATATTTCGCTCTCTCATAATTAAACATTCATAATTACGCCGGCCGTAGCGCCTCTTCCTCTGCTCCGCCAATAATAATTCAGAATGCATCAGGATATTTTCGTTGGATGACATACGCCTTCATTTTTCGTATAAGAACAATATTCATTCAATCCCATTTCCTTTTCGTTTATTGCTTTATATTTCGATTTTTTAACCTCAGAATCAAAATGAGCAAGCAATAACTCAATAGATTTGGTTTCAACTCTCCGGAAACAGCAACTGAAGGAGATATAACAGCTGAGAAGAAACAGAAAAAGACCGTTATCAGAAAGTTACATTCAGTAGGTATGGATTTTCGAAGAATGGAAATGATAATGCACCTATTCCATTATGTGTCGTATGTAGAGAATCATTAACCAATGAAGGAATGAAACATCGAATTTTGAAGTGGCATTTGGAGAGAAGACATCCTTACCTCAAAGATAAGCCTACTGAGTACTTCCAACGACTTCATTCACCAATGAAAACTCAACAAAAAGATATGCTTGCTTTGGCAAATATTGGCGCCGCTGCCCTTCCGGCATCCTTTTTAGTCTCCTTGCGAATTGGTAAATGTAAAAAGCCATACAAAATAGGGAAGATACTGATAAAGTCAGTAATGATATATGCCTGTAGAGAGGTCCTTGGTGATGGAGCAGTAAAGAAGACTGCTACTGTCCCACTTTCAAACGATAAGGTTAAGCGTCTCGTAATATCGAAACTCAACTCATTTCCCGGTTGAAAAAATCACTTCAATTAGGCGAATCTACAGATATTTCGAACAGGGCCACTTTGACGGGATATGTTATATAGTATGTCTATAAAGAGGAATTTCTCGAGGATGTTTTCACGGTTTGTAATATATCCACAAAAACGACAAGTTATTGATAGTTATTTTTCAAATGGCCTGGATTGGAAATGTGTTGTTAGTCTTTGTACTGATGGCGCTGCTGCAATGACAGGCTTGCACTCCGAAGTCGCTGCAAAAGTCCACGAAGTTGCAAATGTTGATTATCTGACTGCATTCAAGTGGTAAATCTTATCAAAACCAATGCACTAAACAGCCGAATATTTAAAGTACTTTGTGAGGAGATGGATACAGATCAAGTAATTATATTGCTACATACCGAAGTTAGATGGCTGTCGCGTGGCAAGGTGATATCTGAAGTGTTTGAACTTGCAGAGGAAATTAAGCCTCCCTTAGTTCTAAAGAAATCAAAGTTAGCAGAGCTGTAAGATAAATTGGGTTTGAAAATTGTCATACCGTGGTGTATTTTATTTAGAGTTTTTTAATAGTAAAGGCATTCTATACGCCGTCAAGCGAATGCCTCTTTGAGAACGAACCCAAAGGCTTAATAAACTGAGGTGGCGTTTTAAATTGTATCTCAATTTGTACAGCATGCTATTTTAGCTCGGTTAACTTTCACAGAAAGGATACGAAGTACGAATGATGACAGAGAGGGACGCTTTAAGTAAAATGTGATTCGTTTATTTTTGTGTCACGCCCTGACATTCAAAGCTTTTAAAAAAACCAAGACTAATTCACTCAAAGGTCCGGTTTTTAAGTCCCTTGCCTAATTTCCTTCTCTCATCCTCTTTCTCCTCATTTCTAACTCTCTTTTCCCTCACTCTTCCTCTTTTTACCTTCTCTGTCACGTGTATCCAAATAGGCATCAATACGAATGTTAATCCCCCCCCCCCCCCCCCCCCCTCCCAAACCCCTCCTAAGCTCTCTCTCTCTTCAACTCACAAATACTTCCGTCTTTACTGAGATGACTGTGAATAGTTTCCATTGATAAGCATAAATACTTATATTAATTGCTTTACACTGAAAAAAATTATTTTCCCTTTGCGAATGTAAAAACGCAATTTGCGAGTTTTCACTCTTTCTAAATGCGTAAACAATGAAAATAAATCATAAATTCATCTTGTTTTTACTTTCTCCATACGTAGTAATGGGAAAGTATTGTATTCATGAAAAAAATCGACTTCGAGATTTCAACGGAAATACATGTTTTGAGGTCCCTAGAACACGTTTAGACTATTTTCGGAATGATGTCTGTGTGTGTGTGATTGTGGGCGCTCTAACTCAAAAAGTACTTGCCGTATCGTTACCAAACTTCAAATATAACACTTTAGAATGAGCACAAAGAAATGATTAGTTTTTGGACAATAACGGTTAAACGGAAGTCGAGGTTTATTGGAAACCCGATTCGGTTTTTGCGATATTTCTCCATTAAAACATTATTATTGTATATACAATGCTATACAAATGTTATAGAGAATGTAATTTCCTACAACTTTCATTTGAAACAATTTTCCATATCAGTTAGTGTTTAGGAATTATTTATAAATAATCGGTTTTTTCGGTTTCCGTAAAATGTCTCCTTAAAAACGTCGTTATTGGTAATCTCCGTGAAGACCAAAGTTGTAGAGAATAATATTTCTTCCAAGTTTTGTTTGAAACTAATTTTCGTAGAACCATCGATTTCGGAGATATTCGACTTTTTTTGTAATATCCTGTTTACAGCGCCAAAACCACGTAGCGGTGAATTCTAGAAACATAATCAAAATATAATTTACGGCAATAAGGATGACTGTATTCTTTTACGTTACGAAATAATAATTTCGCCTCATTATGCTATTCATAATAATTTAAATATCTAATCCCAAATATGGAGAAAGTCATGTGTTGGCCACATCAGATTTTTTTTGTAATACAGGGCCGGCAAATGTTGAAAACCCGTCATCAAAATTTGAAATATAAAATCGGTACAATATACACTGTACAAACTTTCTCATATTTTAATGCGTCGTTTAGTTATCTTTTGACAAATATAAACTATGTAAAATCATTATAAACATTAAGTTAAATAACCATACGAAATTTGATGAAAATCGCATGAGCCGTTTTTTAGAAAATCCAATTGATGTTAAAGTTCTCCTAGAATAAACTAGCCTTATATTCATTTATTGAGAAATATGAACTATGCAGTATTATTGCAGACGTAAACTAGAGTAACTGTAGGAAATTTCATCAAAATCGTTAGAGCCAGCCGTTTTTGATAAAATCATTTTTGTTAAAGTTTCCTAGAACAAACTGCCCTTAATTATGCTGCAATGTCAACCATTTATTCATAGCTTCCATTCTGTATGATGAAATGCCTAAGTACGAGATTTCATTCATTTTCGCTCTACTGTTTAGGCTCCAGAGCCGCGAACAGACAGGCAGACAAAGACAGACAGCATCGCGAAAATCACTTTTTCGGACTCAGATACGTATATTTCCACCAAAATCTCAACACCGAATTTTTTCGCGATTACAATACTTTCTTAATATACTTCGAATATGAGAAAGAAAAAATAGGACAACGAGGTTAACATGCGCTTGAAAGGACGATATACGTATTTATGGCACGTGAAATTTAGAGTTGGAGAGAGGTAGGATATAGGGGCGAATGTATAAAATCCTGCTAGGGGAATTTCTCAGGCATTCAACTCGAATTTTCTATGAGTCTACGAGTTATAAATAGTTCCACTGTATATTCACGATGTCCATTTATTATTTTTTGCGAAGGATAAAAGCTCACACTTAAATAGTTCGGCAGTAATTCGGTGGTGCCACTTCTATGCACAGGATGATCAAAGGAAATGTTGCCAATTTCAAAATGAAATTACAGGACAGGATAAGATAGGATTGTAAAATAAAGTGGATTAATCAGGAAAAAAATCAGAAATATTTTTTACTATTAAATAACCTATCTTATCGTAGGTTCAAAGTGTCTCAGATAAGTTTACAAAAAAAAACACCTTTAAACAACATAAAGCGATTTAAAAGAATACCTATATCGCAGTTCGAAAAAAATCGGTACAACATACAGTGTACAAACTTTCTCATATATTAATGCGTCGTTTAGTTATCTTTTGAAAAATATCAATCATTATAGACATCAACTTAAATAACTACACGAAATTTGACGAAAATCGTATGACCGTTTTTTAGAAAATCCGACTGTTGTTAAAGTTCTCCAAGAATAAGTTAGCCTTATATTCATTTTCTGAGAAGTATGAACTATTAGTATTATTGCAGACAAACTCAAGTAACAATACGAAATTTTATCGAAATCGTTGGAGCCGTTTTTGAGAAAATCGAACTGTTGTTAAAATTGCCAAGAATAAACTGCCCTTAAATATAGTGCAATGTCAACCATTTCTTCAGAAAACTTCAATTCTGACTTTTTAAATTAACTAGGACAAAATTATCGGTTTATAGAAACGGCTGTACGAAAATGAGCACTCGTTTTACGGACTCCTTTGATACAACCCATTAAAAAATCGGTACAACATACATTGTACAAACTTTCTCATATACTAATGCGTCGTTTAGTTATCTTTAGAAAATGAAAATCGTATGAGCCTGTTTTTAGAAAATCCAATTTTTGTTAAAGTTGCCCAAGAATAAACTAGCCTTATATTCATTCATTGCAGATGTATACTCAAGTAACTGTAAGAAATTTTATCAAAATCGTTAGAGCCGTTTTTGAGAAAATCGAATTTTTAAAAATGCGTAGAATAAACTACCCTTAATTAATGAGAAATGTCAACCATTTATATATATACTCTGCTCATTACGATAAAATGCCTAAGTACGAGATTTTATTCATTTTCGCTATACCGTATAGGCTCCAGAGCCAGTAACAGACAGACAGACGGCATTGCAAAAACCATCTTTTCGGATTCAGCGACATCTAAAACGTATATTTCCATAAAAATCTCGAGATCGAATTTTTTCGCCATGACAATACTTTCTCAATACTTCGTATGAGAAAGTAAAAATGATACGAATAACATTATATAATAACGCTTGAACTTTTCTATGGACTATAGGATCGGAGATGGATGTACCAAACATCAATAAATGGCCCCTGTATCGATTCGATTTTCACATTTGTTGTAGATAAATAGTGCAATATTTTGTTTCTTTTCTAGATATAGACAAATGAAAGCTTTTACAACATCTGTTAAATATTCATTGCTGATCGCCAATTAAAACTAAAGATCTAGATAGTGCCTGCGGTTATAAAAGTTTGGAGTAAAACAGTCGCTAATTTCACCGAAAACTAGCCGCCATCACTGGCGCTTTTGACGGCAGTTGATTCTGACTAGAATAACGCGCAGAAAACTGTCAGCGAAAGGTGACGTCTATTTTAAATCTGAAACGCACATCTGGATTACTCAGTCGATCGTGGTTTTCTGAGTTAACTCGGTCACCTATCAGAAAAAAACAAAGGAAAGAGTTCGACAATTCATTTTTGAAAATTTTCATTTCATCGATAAATCTTTATTTAACGGATTGACAGCATTGATTTATATGACCGCAGAGACGACTTTTAATGGTTCTAGAACGCTTCTACTTTTTCATACCACTTTAAAAATATTTAAGAACAAAATAACCGAAATTTATGACCTATTTACGCTCACATTGGATAATATTTCAAAATTTCATTAGCTTTCATAATCATAACGTCGTACAACTTAATCCGGTCAATTTATGCGCTGGCAGAATGCTATTTTCAACGTAATTAGAAACGAAATCATTCCACTTTTGTTAAGTCTCTGTGATTAACCGATAAATGAACGCATCACGTCCATGATAACGGAACAAAATGTTATATTTGATCCGGTTTAACAAGGCCTTTGCTCCGCCCCAAGCCATACGAAGGGAAGGAAGCACCCTCTAAATATACTGCTTTGCCTTCGCTGACTCCACGTTTGCAACACTTAATTGATTATGCTTCGCCAAATTTAGTTTTTCTGTATTTTAATAATTTCCTTTTGTTTATTTACCTAAGTAATTTTTTTTTGTTTAGTATCGAGCTTTAGGGGTTTAGATTTACTTTCAACCCTTCATTGCTTTTTGTACTTGAATGAGTGGCAGGACGCAAGATCAGGATTTTCGATAATACGAGTATTAATAATGCAATAAAATGTCATGATGATTTATATATTTGAATAATATATGCGTGTAGAATTTTCAGATAAAAAATATGAGATTGTGTGAGATGCTAACACTAATCTTTTGCAAGTTACTTTTGTGAACCATACATGCTTCGTTTGAGGAAATCCCAGGAAGAGATCATGACATCAGTTTTAGGCATTTACTCTGTCGACCCTTCTTAAGGATTTCTAGAGGTGAGTGGCAGTAATCGGATAAGGGGGGAAATTTTGCGAATAACATTTCTTACCCAGCATGTAAAAAGTATAAAATTTTACCTTAGAGTACTTTTTTCAATACAGCACTTCGAAAAAATTGTGAGTCGCTTCTTATAATTCTCTCAACTATTAATATATGTTTACAAAAAACTACGTTATAAATGGTATCGAAAGAAGAATACATTGCAGAATTTTCGAGGTGATTCAATCAACGAAATATCTTCAACCGTAAAAACTGACAATAAAAATTGTTTTGTGGTAAAACATATAAATATTTAAATTGCAAATGAATTTGGAGAAATTTCCCAAAAGTAATTTTTAAAAAAATTCTTTGTACAATTTTTCATAAAGAAACATCTCCCGTGTAAATAATACAAAAGTTTAAACTTGGCAACACTTCTTACTTCCCTTTAGGTGCTGGACAAGTGTATACACGTAGTAACGCGCAAACTATGATGACCCGTCCTGCTGATTCGCTCATGTCCACTACATCGTGTCGTGAAATATATCAGATCGAAAACTCATTACGTTATCGAATGAAGGTCCGGGATACTATTGCATTATTCCTCTATCGAAGTTTCATTGCTGTTGTATGTCATTATCAGGCCCTCGGCGAAGCGCTCGTCAAAGCACTTGGGCGGCCTAGCAGTAATTGTCAAAGTTTGACGGGGATGCACGACGCCGATGAACTGCCAAGCAATATAAAGAATTCCTGTTTATAATGCACTGAAGGTTCACGTATGGCGACAACTAGTTAATGGCGGAAATAAGTCTACCTTTCGCCATTAGAAATGATACGACAACGAAAGCCTTATCGAGCGGTTCTAATTCAAAAGAGATTTTCTGGAGTTATTTTTTCTTAATAGCCATTTAAATCGCCGTCAACTGTCGAAATATCATTTGACTTTCTAAAATACAAATACCTAGATAAATTTTATAATGCTGGAATTTTAAAAAAAAGTTCAAATTTAGTTAGGGAGAGTTTTTATCTGGAATAATAAATCAAATAAATATTTTTGAATCAACCGTCGCGGAGGAATATGTCAATTTTTTTTAAATTACAAACAGTCGTGACTAATTTGTGCAGAATCATTTCCGTGGGCTCATTCTTTCCCCCAAAGGAAAATAAACACTCGAATCTTTTAAATCCTTTCATCGACGGCTTTCTCTCTCCAAAAAAGGCGGAGAGTTAATCAAACCTGACCACGCCCGTATTATTATTTTTTTCCTTTTTTCTCTCAAAGTCCGCACCGCCCCGAGTTCAGGGAGTCGGAATGGAGTAATAAAGTGTTTCCTCTCACAGTCCCGAAAAAACTGACGCTTCCCCTCAATTCGTCCGCTTTCCTCCATCATGTATCCCTATGGCCGAGAGCGGAACGCCAAGCCTCCCAATCCCATTCATTATTTCATCGGGTCCAGCGCTCTTGTTCGACTCGAAGCACGGTAGGTGGGGTGGGTGTCGCGGGTGCGCCTTGACGCCGTGGTCCAGGAAGACGTCGAGCAAGAAGGGAGGGGGTGGTTAGCGTCCGTTTTGGGTAGGATAAAGTAAAATTGAAAGAGTAAAACATTCGGTAGAATAGGGGTGAAAAATATAAGCTTTTTGCTTGCACCGCTGTCTTATATACTGGCACGTTCCGATTTAAAAGTTGGGGTTTATCGTATACAACTCATTATCCAATCTACCAACAATCATAATAATAATAATAATAATTGCACCCTAATAAATGATTGCCAGCATTACAAAGCTTGATAATTCCCATATAACACTAACATTTAAGTTCAAAGCACTGATGAAAATTTCAGCGAAATACAAACGAGGACAATAAATTTTAACTGTAAATTCAAATTGCTAGTCTTTCTGTAGAATAGAATTAAAACTGTATGACCCGAAAAACAAGTACGCAAATATATAACGAGTGTTCGGTAACTTAGGTGGCCTAAATTTTAACTTAAAAATCATATTGCTTTTCCTAAATTTCACTTGTGGATTATTATTATTATTATATCTTCGCGGGCCGCATAAAATGTTCTCACATGAACCTTGAATTACATGATGCTCGACTTTGTTCAAAGCCAGAGCTTCTGTCGAACGAAATACCGTTTCCTATTTATTTTTTAAAATCATTTCTTCGAGTGTTGTATTTATACTTTTTAAAAACCTCTCGCGTTATTTCGTCAAATTCGTCCCAACCCCGATACAATGATCAAAACGTAAGTATCCGACCGCTCTGACGACGCGAAAGTTATGGCTTTGACGATCACGAGTTTTTTCTCACATCGCCTGATGAAAGGCAAACCGAGCAAGGGTTCGTCTCTTGTATAAGGGAAACAAAATGTGCGAAAGAGCAACAGATAGGGGAAAATGGAGGGAGAGAGAGAGAGAGTAGTAAACATTTTGCCCCTCATAAAGAAGAAAATGTGAGAGAGATGAAGAGAAACGAGGAGTTCTCCCGGATCTTCAAAAAGTGCGAGAGAGAGAGAAAAGGAGTGGAAATTGGAATTGGCCGGGCAGAAAATCGTTTCCTCCCCAGGGCGAAGAGTGCAGTAAGTGAAAAGAGAAAGAGACGAAGATTAATTGCCGGTTCGGATAAAGTGGGGGAGGGGTGGGGAGAGAGCTGGAAGAAGAGGAAGATGAAAGTTTGGAGAGGGTGGGGGTGGGAGAGAAATGAGTGGAGTGGGGCAGGTTTCAAAGATAGTCATGCCGGAGGTATTCCACGAAGGAGGTGGGGAGGCCTTTAAATTATCGCCTGCTGAATATCAGTTCCTCGGAGGGCAAATGCGGATACGATTTCGGGAGGAATGAAGGAGGCGGAGACGAAGAGGCTCGGGGGGAAGGGAGGGGTGAGGAGATCATCTCCTCGGTGCGAATTGTACCGGCACGCTCGGAGGACGAGACACGCGTGACTCTGAACCGACGGAGGGTCGTGACCTATCTGCCACCGATCGGATGGTGCTGATTGGGGAAGCAGAGGACCTGGAGGTACACCGAGAAACGTGAATGATTGGTGCGATTTGTGGTGGCGGTTGGAAATAAAACGCCGTTTCATATTCGGGTGTTCGGAGTTTGGCTCAACTAAATCTGTCCCACTAAACACCTTTCTCTTTATCTCCTCAAAGCCATAAATCCAATAAGCCTTTCCCTACCTCTTTCCCCCTTCTTTCAATTGACCGCTGCCTCTCAACATTTGATTAATCCATTTCTCTCCCTCTCGCCATTTTCACTTCAATTCTCTTGCTTTCTCAAAACTTCATAATTCGTTTACCTTTCGGTCCAAAAGCGCAGTATATGTTTGACAATGAAGTATCGATACTTTAAATATCTCCGATACCCATAAAAAAGCAGGAAAACTTTATTTGCATTGCGACAACACATCAGTCAAGCTTACTGGTAGTGCAACGATGCTGTGTTCTACATTTCATTACATAAGACTGATTCTCTATGAGCATTCAGCTTTATGCATTATCAATAAAATTTCAGATTCAATGAGATATCGACTATTATTTTAGTATTAATTAATTACGTGCTATATTAAAAGTATTCTTTGGCAATTCTGAATAAAAATGTTTTGCTCTGACAATTATATGTCCACCCAGGAAGGAAACTCAGATATACAGGGCATAATTTTCTATCCAAGAACAAGTCACGGCACTATTTTTGCCATAGTTCAACATACAGGCAAAAATACATCCATAAGAGTTATATCTAATTTCCAATGCAAATTCTTCCTCGTGTGTTTCGTAATGAAATGCTCTTCAAAAGAATCGAAGGTTTCTTATACGAATAGAAATTCACATAAAAAATGACGGAACTTCAAATTTAATGTATTTTTGATTACTTATTAAATAGAGAGGCAAAACTCCTTTTTTAAATAATTTTTTACAAAAATGATCAATAATAAATAACCATGTTTTAGAAAATTTTCGTCTCGCCCTCACATTCACTCTCCCTTTAATTCTTTAATTTATTAATTATAGGATTGAAACCTAATAATTCGGTTAATGAAATAGGGTGAGGGTTAAGCTGAAATTTTTCCGAAACGCAAAGAAATTTTTTCATAATGAAAACTAAGGAATTTATATTGTGAGCCGCCCACTAACGCGACGAAAACGGAAACGAACTCTAATTACTTTTGAAAGAGGAAGCATAAATTAATTTCCATTGAAACAGAGGATTCACTGCTTTCTTCATTCCGTTGCTTTCATTGCGTGCGCGTTTATGTATCGGTTCTTGATAACGAGGATATTACAAAATAAATACCTGTCAATCGCCATTAAGTAATCAGTCATTCCAGTACGAATAACTATTAAGGATTTGCATCGTTTATATTACATACCGATGTGTTTTTTATCTAACGAAGGTCCAACAGAAATTTCGAATAAGAGTTAAGCACTGTATCAGTAACCGGACGAATTTTCGGAAAATGATATGTTTATGGAGAAAAATAGATCGAGGTGGCACTCAAAAGAAATAACAGAAATGGCATTAACCTTCAATAATTCGTTTAATTAAATTACGCGAGAATTTCAGGACGTAACGTAAAGTTTCAGTAAACAAGGTTTCCAAATTTTAAAATATTAATTAAAGCAATAAGTTTCGAGCTCTATCTTTACATAGTAGCTGCTATGTTCGTGGTTTCAGGACTCTGCTACAACGCGTAGACTTCATTCCGGCAGAGATAATTCATGTAACCGTATTACTTTTTCATTAAATTAATTAAATATACAACCAATTCATTTTTTCCTACAATTTATTTATACAAAACCTTTTTGACATTTTCTAAAATACGAGCAAAATAATAGAATGGATTGTCTTTGAACAGTATTAATTTTCACACATATTCGATCTCCATAATTTCAAACGCGCTCCCCGACCGCAGGTTCAATTCTGCTGATTAAAGGCGGCCACCGTGATACGCACCCATCCATCGTCCGCATCACAGCCCCGCGAGAGATTAAAGGGCGAAGCATTGGCGGTGTCCTTGAAAACCCAACGAAACGCTAGTCGCTGCAAGTTTACCATATGGAGTGCGACGGAATCCGAAGTTGTTCATCAAGAGGATTCTGTAAACACCGCGGACATTTCGACGCTCGCCTGGACCACTCTTACCAGGAGCGACGTTGAAAGGCAACCTTTTAGGAAAGGAGAAGGGAGCAGACGTGGGTTTGGAGGGAAACGGGGGAGGGAGGGAGAGGTGGATGGAGGACGGGCGAGACGGTTCGGGTTGAGGTGCGCGGAGGCGGGGCATGCGAAACGTCAGCGGTCAGACAAATGCGTCGGCCAAAGCTGAGTAAAACAGCCGACTATCGCAATCCCGTCGGTCGGTCCGCTGCCGAACAAAGAGCGTATTATTGCAGCGGCTGCAATAACGCCCAAATGCTGCTTGTGCCCGCTATCCACAACACATACATACACGTCCCCCTTTCTCTCTCTCTCCCTTCTCTCTCGCTTTTCTCCATTCCTCTCTTTCTCTCTCTCTCACTCCCTCTCCACCTCTCGAAACCACCCGTTTACTGCGTGGTTCTTTTTATTTCTGAGAGAGATAGAGAGCGCACTGTGTCATTGACGTCACGTCCGGCGCCTAGCGCTTCGGCAACATCTATCAAAATACCCTTCTCCGGAGGTTTTACGGATGATTTACAGCTGAAAAAATATATTCCATTCTTGGGTTGCGGAAACGAGAGGAAAAAGGATTAATTCCTCTTGATTTAAAAGTTTTCAAATATCTTCTGGACCTTTAAAAAAAAAAATTCTCAATCCGCATTTTCACCGGTGAACGGTAATTCTCTGGTAGAAACGCGACAAATTAAGGCAATATTCAAATATAATCCTTATGTATATCCTAATATCACTATTTTTCACGAGGAATGCAAAAATGTCTACATTCTAACAATATTGGGATATGGCATCTATTTAAAATTAGCCTGGATTGGATAATTAGGAATAAACTACATAGTTTGAGCACACCACTCTATTCTTGATTCAAATCTTCATATTAAATTCATTTCAACTAAACGTCTTTGTGCTCCTTTTATTGCACTCAAATCGCGCCTCTTTTTTTAATAATGGCTAATCAACTTCCGGCTATGAACTAAAATGTTATTCTAAATCTAAAAATTTGACTGCGGCATGCCTTGATTTTTTGAATAAATCCTAAAGCTATCTCTTCAAATATAAGATAATTATCGGTCGTTTCAAAAATTATTATCGAGCTTTCTGGAATCCAACTGATAAAAGCAGAAGCTTGTAGTAATGAAATTCGGAAATTTGCGAGGATAGTTTACATGGAAGCCGTCATCAGTGGCCCTGTACCATAATAGATTTCAAATGACTTGTTCGTAAATAGTTTCATCTATTTTATAAATCTCAAACTTAGGAATATTAAAAGAAAATTTAGTTTGATATTATAAATCAGGGATGCCAAGCCTGCGGACCGAATGCGGCTCAGAGCCATTGAGTCAAGTTTTCAAAACATTTCTATTTTTCTTTTGATGTATGTACATACTTACCAAATATTATTTTTAACTAGCAAAATTTGCTAAAATATCTAGCATTAAATTAGGACCTCTTATTAAATATTTCTCAATTCAAATGTTCTTTTTGATGTTTCCTGAAAGGTATTTCTAACCATAAGACTGAATTCTGTAATGACTCTTAATATTGAAGTGTTAACCCCAAAAACTTAATTTTAATGTTAATTCGTATGGTGCCTAAGAATCTCTAGATAACTTTCGATTTAACTTTAATCCAGTCCGCTGAAGCTTTGGCCATTTCCAATGCGGCCCACCATGCAGAAAAGGTTCGTCTTTTATAACTAGGAATTTTAACGAGACCCTTTAAAACTGAATTTCCTCTCAGCTTAGTCTTGTGACTTCAAACGACGACCGGCGCTAGTAGGCTTTTCAGTCTAATTCACAAAGCAAGTGAGGAGAGAAACCCGATGCCGGAATAAGCCTACTCTTATCGTGAAGCACCAAGGGGGACAAAGGCTTTACGTCCCTTCCGAAGGACGGGGCGCTGATTTGCGTGTTCTCCTCTTAACCACGCAAATAGGGGGCCGCATCGGGTGTGCTCTGCGTAGCAGGCCAACGCCCTGACCACAGCGTCACGTCTCCCTCTCAAGCTTATTGTTAGACACTGTATCCTCTACGAGTATCTATCTAACGTATAAATTTAGAAGTGTCTCCCACTGTATCTCAAAAACAGTTTGTCGTAGAGATCTGCGATAACCGGCGTTTTGTTTCTACTGGCTAGGAGGTCCCTGGAAAACTATTTTCATCTTTCGCCATGACGATAAATAAGGCTCAAGGCCAAACTTTTCGAAAAGTGGGGCTTCATTTACGGAATCCAGTATTAAGTCGTTGCCAATTATACGTTGCGGTTTCATGAATAAAAACTTTTCAAAACTTAAAAATTAAATAATTCAAAGCCATAATCAAGGTAAGCATCCCACAAGCGGATGCTACACGAAAAATGTCGTATTTGAAGAAATCTTAGTGGAATAGGATGATTTAATTTATTTCATTATCTATAAGAAAATGTCTTTGAAATTATTTTTAATATGATCCAGTGTGGAACTTTCTGCTAGGCAGTGATCAAATAAGCCATTGCTTAAATTGTTATCGAAAATGCCTATTGTTAATGTACACGATTTAAAATGTTCAAACCTTAAAATGTTGTTGCACTTGTAATAAAAAGATGTCGTTATTAGATTTAAATGTGAATTATTGAGATCAACGACAGTTATTACAATCATAATTTTACTTCACACACTTTTTAATTTTTTTATGAAATAATTGAAAAATACAGCTAGTCCCGATAATTTTGAAGAATTTCAATTTTATATTGGAGATATTGCAAAATTTTACGCCAACATATATTATATTTCTTCTCCATATAAAATTAACAGCACTTTGTTGCCACAATATCTGTGCTCAAAGACATGCGCTGTAATTACAGTCCACACGCAAATAAAATTGTCGAAAGGGAGAAAATAAATGTGTAGTATGCGTCCGACCTGCTGCCATCTCTCGGTAATTTTAATTTACGCGGCGCAATTGTGCTCCGGCATTCGAGGATTCATTTATAAATAAAAGAAAATGCGGAAAGCCCTGGCATGCTGTTCGGCGAGTCGAAAAAAAAACGTGTAAATAGATGCGCGCCCACACGCGCGCGTATCTGCGGTCAGCGCGAGATAGACTATATGCATCACAAAGGGAGAGTAGCATTAGGCGTATCAAGTAGCCTCTGGGTCGTCTAACGCTTTTCAAAAATTTCCCTCCCTCTCTCTCTTCTTTATTTGGCCGTTTTAACGGGCGCAGGAGTTCCTCTATTTTTTTATTCCCGTTGCCTCCCTGCATTTCCCGATGGCGGAATCGTTTCAGCCTCAACATGACGTGAAAAATGCATCTATCCAATTACGGTTTTGGGTGTCCGGCGCGATGTAAAATGATACGCCGTCTGCGTGTGTTTGTTAGCCGGCAGACAAAAAACAATGACGAATTTCCGAAAATCTTTGATATCGAGACGCGTTTTAATGGTTCCCTGATAGTTGAGGTTTTTCGTTACGATCGACAATGCGCTGAAATAATGCTGGCAGATCATGATATGCCCTTTTCAGAAAAGCTGCGTTCTTCTCTTCATATAATTGCATATACACAAATAGCGCTCAAAAACTACCCTACTCAACTTATGACTTGTATAAAAGATATATCGACACGATGCTAGCGCATACAATAGTGCCACTGGTGATATTTATACTCTCGACAATATAGAAAAATAAAAATTTCCTTTGCATTTCGATTTTTCAATGTCACTGACCGCGTGCTTGAGAGATCTACGAGCGTCATTGTCAATTAATATAAAGGTAATAATATATGCAAATTTATTCTAACAGAACCACATTATATTAGGTGTAAGTTATATTACAACACTTTTGAGTTAATATATTTTAGAAGGTGCAGTCAATTAAGAAAATTTATATATGATTTAAGGAAAAGACTTTAACATAATTAATTTGATTTATTTTTTTGTTCGTGTCATATTTCCGAGTCTGATATAAATGTATGTGATGCATATTTAAAGCAATTCTAACAACTTAGGCGAGTGATATAAAGGGCATTATGGTTCTAAAAGTTTTTTTTTACGTATTTTGATATTTCATCTAGAAATATACTATTTTAAGAGTCGAAAAGAAGGAATGACTATTGCGTAATTAATAATGGTGGTTCTTTATACTCCTCCAAGGAGGTGTTATATTCAATGGATAAGATGGCTAGACAAGAAAGTCTCTCTTGGTTCATTGATGACTGAAGGTATTTTTTCATAAGTTTCAGTTTACTAAAAATAACTCTCTCCTGTTGAATTTGATGTGGCGAATGTCATGAAAATTCTCAGCAAAATTTTCACTTTGGAAAATGAACTTAAAAGTTTGAAGAAATTCCAATACTATTTCTTTCTGCGTAATTTTTACTTTTTATCGAAGACAGATGTCGTTTCAAACTGTGAACTTCTTCGATTAATTCGCATTGTTTTTAAACATACTAGCAGCATTTTTACAGAAATTTATCATTTCATCTTCAAACATATTATATAAAGCACAACTTTGCATTTGAAGAGAAATTATTGCCTGATGTACTATATCGTGGATAGTAATTTCCGTTGTTTCAGGTATAGAGGGTGCTTCAGTTTCCATCGTGTCATTACATTTCCTTTTTCTTTCTCTTATTTTCGGAAGCACACCAGGTATTTTCATCGTAAAATTTATTTGCCTCTTCCACATATTCTTCCAGTCGTGACTCTGAACTTTTTATATCTGGTACCAAATTGTGGATCATGTCAACGGCTTCATCCACAGTTACATCGGCACCCAGAAGATATTTAGTGAGAAGGTTGATCTTCTGGAGGCAATCGTCCCAATACAACAAAAAATATAAATTGCACGTCGATCTGGTTTAGAAAACATTAATTTTCACCCTTTAATTTTATTAACACCCTATAAACTTGCTTCAATTGTAACCTCAATGAATTCACAATATTTGCTTTCGACGACCACCGCGTTGTGCCATGTTTTTTCAACGTCACCCTTAAAGACCTCCATGAGAGCGACCTATGTGGAACCAGCGAAATAATGGAAGTTTCTCTACCTTTCCAAAAAATTCCCCTAATTTGACGGTTATTTTTTTCAGTGGAATGATAAAAAGTTAAATTAAGCCTATGCTCTGTGCATTCCTTTCAACCGTTTTATTTACCGGTCATATTGGGAGCATTTTCGTACGACTGAGTTCTTATGTTTTGTAAATCTAGTTCATCCTGTTCCAACTTTTCGATTATTTCTGACGCGATTTCGTCTCCCTTTTTATATTTGAAGCAAAAAAATTAATAAAGGCCTCCTCGATAATTAATTTTTTATCGACGACTTGGATGAAAAATCCAATGTGATAGGGCGCATACATTTTCGAGGACGAGGGTAAATACAAGAAGTTACATTCAGAGAGTAAAGAGTAGAGGCAGCCGAAAAACCTCCGATTAAGTTTGCACACCTTAACCTATGACTTGGTACAGTCATGGCCCTTCAGCTGAACCTCAGATCGAAAAAATAAAACTGTAACCAAATTTTAACATGTGCATAATGAGACTTCCATTAGCCGTCCCCTTACGAATCTGCGCCCTAGGCACGAGCCCGGGTTGCCCCGCCCTCACTACGGCTCTGTATTGTGTGTGTGTGTGTGTGTGTATCGTCATTTCTGAATTAAGGAAAACGTATCCTTCCCATTTCCTTCTTCGCAGGTCTTCTTTCTTACAGCATTTTATACTGCATCATAATATTCGTTTTTTATGCCATTCCACAATATATTGTTTTTATTGGCGGTTTCCAGCAATTTGTTGAATGCCGAATTGTTATAAACGAACACATTCATAAACGAAAGTAGAAAAAGACATAAATTCACAGTTATGATTTATTAGTTTAAAGTAAAAATAATCCAAAATAATCTGGCACAAAATCGCTTTCAACACCCTCTGAATTTATAAAACTTCGTGTGCTAAACAAATGGCTCATTTTTTCTCTCGCTGGAATATTTCAGTCGGGAGTTTAATTGGTAGAGGTAAATCACCGTTCTAATTAGAAGATGACGAATGTGCATCGATAGATTTTTAGGATTTTTCCGCTTTAGTTTCTGGAGCTCGAGGCAGTATTATCCGTAGCAACAGATGACGCTATTCCACGAGGCATAAGTTGTGACACGGAACTAAAACGAAACGTAATTTACAGAAAGCGTCACGGTAATATCTGGAATTAATTCGATAATGCATGCGTCTTAATTTCGTCTTTGCTAATGGTTTATACTTTTCTATCGTAGAAAGGAATTATTCAGCCGTTCTATCTTTAGCGCATAATTGTAAAATTTATTTTTGTAGTGTATTTTCGTTTGGATTAGATGTAGCACGAGAATAGTGATGAAAAAATGAATCGTATATTATATGCTATCTTTGGAGCACTATTTAACATTATCTTTCGCAAAATAATCTGCTATGCTTATTTATTTGTCGGTCATTAAACAAAATACTTCTGACTTGGTGTTATCTCGAACTGTGAAAATGGTTTCTCTATTCTCCGAATTGTTTGGTGGCTCACATTAAAAAAAAAAAAAATACACGGCTAATGGAACTGAAAATTCAAAATCGCTGTCTCTGTAAATGTATTAATTGAGCAATAAACGACTACAGTAGTTTTTTTAGATGCGAAAGAATTGAATTTAATGCATCACAGACTTTTTAATTTATATAAAATTATATTATATTAAATAATTAAATATAAATTTCTTTGAAAGAATAGAATTTAATGTATCACAGACTTTTTTATTTTATATAAAATTATATTATATACTGGTAGAATTGCCCGTAAAATATAGCGGGTATGCGTGAATTAAATATTACGTTAAAGTAAAATAAAAATTAAGGACACCAACTTTTATGTGCACTACAACGTGAAAAAATATATATAAAATCCACATAATTCAATGTTTCATAAAATATAAATAGTCGTGGGCATATAAAAGTTGTTTGGCAAGGTATATATTAATAGATATTTATTCGTTAAACACACAAAATAATTCTATAAGAATTTTGTTACATAAATATAAATAACTTAATCTACTATAATCTCTATTCAGATTGTAATGAACTTTCACGTGCTCGTTTACTTGCATCTATAAATCTGTTGTATAAAATCTTGGTTTTATATAATAGAATATCTGTGATTATTCATGCTTCTCGTTTAAAATGGTTAAGCCCGTATACTGGCAGCACTGATGGAAGTATGCTTTTGGCATCTTAGATTTATCGAGGAATTGTTAATTTCTATAGGTATTTCCTTAAGATAGTTTCTTTTCCCCATAAGATAACTCGTATCAATCGACTTTTTTGACGTGCAAAGATAATTTCGTTAACATTTTAAAATATCTCAAAAATACGATTTTTACGCGAAACTTGCGCAGTCATGCGGAGAAAATTATTTATTATTTCCGTATCGTAGAAATTCAAATATCATCCGAAAATCTCCAAAAAATGTTTTAATACTAATTTTTCGCTATTTTTATAAATTTTTTACGCATTAGGATCGTAAATTTGCACGTTTACGGTAAACAGTATTCAAAAATCAAAACAAAAAACTCAAAATTCTGCGAACATTTGTATAAATCGTTGAATTTATAATTGGTAAAGTCGAAGACAAATGTGACAATCTTTCCTTCGTCGTAATTTTACTCGTCGATAAAATGAATGCTAAAAAATATTTTAGCTCGTCATAGATAATCATTATTACTCTCCTTAAATTGAAGCGCGGATTCTTGACAACGCCTAAAAACATTCTCTTTCTAAATCTCCTGTTTTTGGAGGAACCAGTTATACGATATTTGCACGCTCTCATTGTGGAAGCCATTTTGATTAGAAATGAGGCGGAGCAGCCTTGGACAGATTCGTGACAGATTGCGAGGTCTTATTCCTTCCGTCGATCGAAATTGACCTATCATGATGGCCGGACGACTAACTGACGGATAAAATAGGTGTTTAGAAGGGATCAACGGAGAGGAAAATAGTCATGTCGCTGAATCGAATGTTCGCTGGCGAGGATGGCAAAAATAAATTTTCGCTAAGCGACACGTTCCGGCAACCAGAAACGGATAAATCAGTCAAGCGATTGACTGCAGGTGAATGAAAAATGGTTTCCGGTTTTACGTTCAATTTGAGGAATTTAGTGCGTCGAGTTTTGACTTTGTCACGCGTAAGTGTTCAGAGGCTAATCTTTTTTAATTTAAGCCTACGAGAAATTTAATTTGGAATTTCAAATAATTCATTCTGTTCTATGAGAAGAATGAAATGAAATTAATAGAGTTATAAATTAATCGGATGAAATTTTCACGTGATCGTTCGTTTCCGTTCAGTTTTTGGTGAAAAAGTTCACGCTGTGCGCAGATGCAGAAATGAATTATTCCTACGTCATTAACCGTCGTTACAGCGGTAAACTGAAGGAGCCTTCGATCATTTAAATGCAAATATTACAACAATCGATGTGAAACGGTCAATGGTGTTTACTAAAAGATGCAAGACTCTTTTGAATACTTGAAAATTGTTTGTGACAACTGTTTTAAAAATTTTACAGCCGAATCCCAAATATATGGAAGAAGACGATAAACCCGATTGCCTTTTTTAGACCTAATTTCTTGGCGTAAATACGTAACAGAAAAATAATTTAACGAAAATTATTACTACATTTTCTAAGAGATTTTTGAAGGATATTTTATCATCGCTGAGTATTTTGAAACGTAACTTTTTTTCCATAAATCCCAATTTAATCCTTTCACTTTCATTAACGTAAAACCATCGCTTCGTACATTCTGCTTAATCTTATTTTCAGTCCGTTTCATTACTACCTAAATCCTGTTCCCTTCTCTCAGTCACCACCGCTCTCCAAAGCGAGGTTTAAGGTCCGCAGTATTTGATGACCATAGGCACGCAAAAACAAAACTCTCCGTGGGTTTAAACGATCCAATAAAACGACTGCTCAGCGCCCTCGAGTATTCATGGAAACCGAATTCGCCCAATGGGATCGTAGTAAAACTAAGCCTTTTGACGGGACGAGATGAGAACATAACGTTTTACTTCAAAAAAATCTCCCGGCCAAAAAGACAAGCGGCCCTTGACACACGGAATGTGTTTCCGCTACGTTAATCCAAAGAGAGAGGTAGGACGACACGAGCGATTCCGAGGAAGGATATTCAAATAGAAGAGCCTTTATTTGCCAAAACGAATGAAAGTTTTGTTATGTTAAGTAGAAATTCTAGTTCTAGTGGGAAATCCTGCCAAAGGAAACTGCGAAACGTTTTTTTTTTTTGCGAGAAATTTCGAAGGGAAAAAGGATTAGAAGTAAAATTGAAGTATATCTGCACGTTACGATGATAAGACGCGGAAAAGAACTGCAAAAGATTGCCGTGGAATAAGTGGATAAATTTCGTCGTCGACACAAAAAGACAGTATTTTTCATCCCGGTGTATTTCTTGAAGTTGCCCGAGTGAACACATAAAATTCCTGAAAATATTTAAGTGTGCCTTTCGTTGGCTTGCATTTATGTTTTAAGTTAAAGAAAGTTTTTTTATTTCTCCTATCTTCCACAGTTATCTTCATTGTAAAGAGAATCTTTCATATAGCTTTCCAATTCTGTCTTTCCTTCTTTCTGTGTGTAACGCTCTTAGAATCTTCCAACATCTCAGCACTGGAAGCAGCTAGAGATGTGAAATTTGGCGTGTTCTTAGACGACCACATTAACTAATATAAAATATTACTATTTTTACATAAAGTGTCCTAGGTTCGACCCCAGATATCCTTTCGTATTGCTATTTAAAAGGCACGGAAAAAAACGATTTTGTCCGTGCAGACATTTTTTCTTCTGCTCATTAAAATACCTAAATATTAACTGAGAAACTTCAAACAAAAACTTAAAAGACGAACGAAATTCTACATTATTTTATTTTAGCGGTATTTTATTGTATCTTGACCCTTTGAAATTTAAAAAATACGTAAAAGTGCGTAATATTTTTGTGATTTTAACGCTTAATCTAGCACGAGTTGCTACGCAAGCTGTATCGTTTTGTTATTAATTAACCAAGTAACTATAATCTTCCAAAGCTTATTTTTCTTGAAAGAAGCAAGCAATAAGTGTATTCGGTGTTATCAATTAGAATAACCTAATTAAAGCATTTAGCGAAAGGTAAAGTGCACAAAATGCCATCTATTATTACGATATTAACATAAATATTATATAAAAATTAATTTTAGAGTTTTCAGCGTGTTATAATTTTTAATGTTACCTTTCATATGACGGGTTATTATTCTACTGTATAAATAACTCGTTAAATTTTTATTTAGTTGGTCCACTAATTCAACTTCAGTTGCAACATAAAACAAGACACTAATATGAGCGGAGGATTTACATTGTTCTAGAGATTCTATTTCTCCAAAACCAATTCAGAATAGCCTAAATCACTCATATGATGGCCTAATTAGATAATATTAATTTTACATCGAATAGTTCTGAAGAAGGATCCGCTATTTTATCGCCAGTTATGTTCCTCACCGTCATAATATCTACGAGGTGAGTCAAAAAGTATCCGCAATGTATTTATTTAAAATCACGTAACAACAATACAGAATTCTCAACATAGTCACCCTGCTTTTCAACACACTTGGTCAAGCGATGAACAAGGTTTTGTATGCCTTCAGAGAAAAATGTTTTCGGCGGAGCCACGTATGCACCGCCTCCTTCAGCTCGTGGTCTTTGGAAAAACGACGGCCTCTTAAAGAATCTTTGCGGGGCCCAAACGGATGACAGTCTGACGGGGAAAGGTCAGGGCTTTATGGTGGATTTTATAGGACCTCAAAGCGTAGCTGCTGGAGTGTTTCAACTTTGTGGGCAGCATTATGGGGACGGGCATTGTCATGCAACAACACAACACCTTGGGACAGTTTTCCTCGACGTTTACTCCGAATCGCCGGTTTCTGTTCGTCATGCAGCATCTCGCTGTATCGTACACTATTTATCGTCGTACCCCTTTCCAGGTAAAGTTCAAGGATTGGTCCTTGTGAATCCCAGAAAAGTGTGGGCATCGCTTTTCCCGCTGTCGGCTGAGATTTGAATTTCTTTCTGACAGGGGACGTAGGGTCTGACATTTGTTCTCCGACTCATAGTGATGGACCCACGTTTTGTCACCAGTGACAATGCAACTCAGGAAGGCGTCACCTTCCTCTTGATACCGGTTCAAAAGTCGGTTACAAATGTACAAAAGATTACGCCTTTGCTGTTCAGTGAGTTTGGAAAACCATCTTGCACAAACTTCATGGAAGAGTAGCCTGTTGTAGATGATTTCATAGGCCGAACCGTAACTAATTTGCAGGTGGTTTTCCACTTCATCTGTTGGGGAGAATCAGTGCGCGGACTTGTTCAATGTTGTCATCAGTCGTCTGTGACACTTGTTCGGCCATTTTTGGACATGTGTATTCACTCGTACACGCGTCACTGTGTAAAAGCACTGCTGCCTTTCTGCACTTATAGTCTTCGATGAATTTCCTCACCTCTTCCACAAAAATCGAATCACTGCACGCTACTCTTCTTTGGTGCATGTGGCAAGCAGAGCGGCCATGTAGAAAATCAACTGCATGGCCAATTGCGCACGCATTCAGCAGTGGGGCCAATCTCAACAAAAAATATGAGCACTTTGTGGATACTTATTGACTCGCCCTCTTATACCGATAAATCAAAAGAATACAATATGATACCGAATAATAAGCCACCTTATAGTCATGACAAAGAGGCACCAAAGTCTACTTTGGTGCATTTTTTATGATTTTAAATTTAATAATGCGATACACTGCTAATAAGTTCATAAGTGTTATTTTGGAGCAACTATATTAACTTCAAACGCACTGGTCATTGATACCATATAAGTGCTGTGATATTCCAGCCTTCTATTGAATTTAAAGTGAAATTACTTCACAGCCACTTCAACTTCAAATTAAAAAAAATATATTTCCCCATTAATAGAATGGGAAAAGAATTTGTTTTTCTTTCCCTTTATCAGTCTGCTACCAGTGAATCAAAATTGATGAACAAATTACCCATCTCGTTTTCCTTACCTTTTCATTGGCTATTGGATATTTCATAACGCGTAGTTTCACAGTTTGCTGTCAGTTGAGCTCGACTATTCTCCTTCGAATTGCTGCTTAAAAAATTATATAACAACAGCAAACAATTTCATATTGATTTTGGTATTTAGTCCTAGTCATCGATCGAAATATCCACGATTCTATTAATGCGATAAGAGACTTTCTAGAAGTGATGCATGTTTTATTTTATTATTATTTCCCTAAAAAATAAATTACCTCGCCGCTGTACTTAGGACTAACCCCGGCTTCGAGGATGGATTCCTAAACTTTCTAACCTTTTCAAAAGTCTAAGAGATTATTTCCGGCAAAGTTAACGTCGACCGCCTTTTCTCTTTAATTTCAATGGCCGGCCGATTTTTACGGCCGCTGTTCCAACCTGACCGCCGTCAAAATAGGGCAATTTGAACTCTGCAGGAACAACAGCTGCAATAAATGCTGTCAATGGCGATAAAATGCCATTTCGTTTTACGGTCTCGGCTAACGGGGCGGGCGTGATCTACACAATTAACGCACATCCGATTTGCCAAGTAATTTTTTGACCAAAGCGACGACGGGAATGGACACTTTTCCGGTCATCTGCATCATCCTAATGGATGACTTAATAAATAAATCATTTTGGCACATTAAAAAGTTTGACTATAATAGATAGCAAATTGATAGCAGGGGAATGTTCATATAACAAGAGAAGCCTTTTTGTTTTGATAACATTATATATAAGTTAAGTTACCAGTTTATGATTAATGGTTGTTATTTCATCTGTATAGAATTTAAATTAGATATGTATTACACATAATTTTACTAAAGCAAAGAAGACATTTTATAAGCACCTTGTACATACCCCTGTACCTTTTGCAACTAGAGATCGCTATGATTTCTCACACACACACCCAGGACCCCTTTAGCGGGCATTCAAAGCATCAGTCTAGGTTTCACGGTCTTGGAGCTATAGTGCTGGCACATTGGCTCTTATATTAATATAGATAATGATAAAGACTATACGAAAAAGCAGTTTCGCGGGTCGGTAGCACGACAACTAAGAAGTAGATAATAGGTTACTGTTCATTGGAACTATCTTATATGGATAGTGACGTTTAAAGTTACTTTTCAAATATATGCTTGTGTAAGACCTAGAATAATGCTAAAAACTTTCGATGCTTTCAAAACTGAAATAACAGCGTTATAATATGTCTTAGTTCGGTTTATCATGGTTAGATTTTGAAAAGAGATTTTTCGATTTCTTGGGAAATTCGCATTTGAAGATTTATTTCCAATTGATTGGAAAGTATATTTATTTTTTTATTAGAAAATCTCACCTTTAAAAATAATCTCGTAATGCTTAACTTACAATTCAGGTTAATAGCAGAAAATTCCGCATCAAGACATTCGCTATCGTATAGTTTTAATAATTTAAAGATTAAACTATTTTTCAATACCTAAAATGATTACTTATAAACAATAAACAACGATACAATTCATTTTTCGACAATAGTACATGTACAAACTTTCAACAGCGCAATCAAGGGTTGAAAAACTGAAAGCTATTTTTTCCAAGATTAAAATTTTTTTGTCCAATTTAAACTAATAAATATGGAGTTGTCGGATTTTTCCCTTGGATAAATTTAGGAAAGGTAACCAAATGCAATATTTCCACCTTCTAAGTAAAGCAGAAGTGCCCTAGACTTTAGCGGTCACACATTCTGTTTCATTAGCACAAGCCGTTCCCGACTTATTGTAAGATATTTCGACTTACGATTAACCCGGACTAACGATTTAATACATTGGTATCTCTAAATCTGCATTCGATATCGTACCCCAGACAAACAATATTCGACATCCGATGACCTCCGAGTTTACTTTCCTGGGCGTATTTTCGACCGATATTCAGTTGGGTGATACGACTCGTCCGCATTATAGGTATTAATTTATTGTTTTAAGCCTTTAAAATGTGTATCATAAAATATATAACACTCATTGGTTATTAAACTATTAATTTACAGCCTAAATAAAGCTTGGTATATATTTTTTTCAAGTTACTGGAACGTATCTCAATTTACAGCATGTACCTAAGTCTACGGAAAATTGATATTCGACTTACGAGAATTCGACTTACAATGCAATTTTCAGGAACGCATTAGAGTCGTAAGTACGGAAAGGCCGGTATAGAAGATAAAGAGACGAGAACAAACAAGTAACAATCATACCGTGTGTTAAATACATGGATACAGACGTCGATTTGAAAATTATTAATAAGTATACAAAATTTAGAAAAAGCAATAAAATATGTAAACGGAACACCACTAGGAACGTATTATAATTATCACGGCAACCTCAAAAGGTCTAACTCTGCCTGGTAGTCCGCTTCGCTTGCATATTTTTAACGTCATTTTACATTACTCCTGCTGTCAAAAAAGCACATTGGATCAAGAGAGATAAATTATTAAAAACTAATTGAGATCAGACAGATAGTTGTTTTTGACGTCCGGGTTTGTTATTAATCAAATTTACCTCAGCTCCTTTATCGGCGGAATTTACCTTTCACGTATAAAAATAAATTTCAAGCTGATTAAAGATTTATTGGACAAAATAAACTGCGTTCACATTTAAAACCCAGCTTTTAAAAGTCCGAGTTAGATGTAAAACAATTATGAAAAGCAGATTAAAAAAACATCCTATATTCTTTACGCACCAACGAAATGGAAAGAGAATAACTTCGTGGAATCGAACCCGGGCCACTATTCTATGGTTTCTCATGGTCATGACTTATGATTACTTATCATCATAATCATTCTACTTTTCGCTACTTATTTGGCTTATCCAGCCCAATCTGTATTGTCCAAGGCCTTTTTCTTTATCTTCCATAACCATTCTCTTCTTTCACTGCATTTAATACACCTATTCTCATCATACATCTTTCCCTCTTTCTTAAAACATCCCTTTCAACTACTTCTTTTAGCATATCGTTATTTTCAAATGCTGACTCACTTTTTTCTTCGGCCTTTCCCTTACCGCTCTAATAAAAGTCCTCCCTTCCCCTACTGTTTTCAAAACTACATTTGTTTTTTTTCTTCTCTCAGTCTAGCTAATCTTCTCTTGTTTATGCTACGCTCAAAACCCTAAACCCTTTTCTCATAGCTCTCGTTTCACACGCATATAATGCTCCACTCCTCCACATCCAAATTTTCATTAACGTATATTCTATATAAATAAAATTGTAACCTCTGTCTGTACATTTGTTTTTTTGTCCGGGTTTTACTTTTTTTGTGTGTTTTGCATCGCAAGAAGACGTTTGAACCGGTTTGAAAACTATTGTCTGTCTGCCTGTTTGTTTGTTACCGCATCACGCAAAAACGGCTGGTCGAATTTTTATGAAACTTGCAGCGTATCTTTAGACTGGTCCAGCTTAAAATGTAGGCTATGTGGTGTAACTCAAAAAAAAATTTAAGTGGGGGTTTGGGGGGGCATCGATTTGGTTTTTCGACGATAACTTTCGAGTAAATTAACTTAGGAAGTTCAAATTTGATATTTGTCACTTTCAATAAAAGTATAAGATCAATCTCCTATATATTTATGAAAGTTTGTTTGTTTGTGCATCTATACATTTTCACTCCTTTAAAGCTTGAATAATCAAACTTTCAACAAATACTTTCTTCACAAATAGGAAGGTCGTAGGCTACTTTTTAATCCCAAATGTTTTACATTAATTGTACGAAAAGGAAAATAACTTTGTATGCTAATGCATTGCCATCTAGGGATGGGTCAGAAGGAACGGGACAGTTCTTTTCGAACTGTTCTGATGCCTAAACTGTTCAATAAAATAACTGTTCTCATAAACTTCCTGTTCTCAAAGAACAGGTAACTCTACATCTTATACACAGTGAGAAATATGGGAAACGACTACTTCCTTATCCGTAAATGGACGGCGGGTACTGATTAAACTACGCGTATTTTCCCAAGTCCTACTATTGATTTGAATCAAATTTGGTACGATTGTGTAGGGCTTCCAGAAATAATTCATACGTGGTTTTTGTTTCTCTCTGCCCGTTTTATTCAAAACGGCGACCGAATGAATTCTTAAATACCATTAATCATCTAGAATTCCCATCGGATTTGGACCAAATTTCCCCGGGCAACGCCGGGTATTTCTGATAGTTTAAAATATACCTAATTGAGACTTCCTGTCAACAACTCTCTTAATTGTCTCTCATAAATGTCTCCTTCCCTTGATATATTTCGTACCTCTTCCATCCTGGATCAAAATACAACCAAAATAAGCAAAATATTCCACCTGTTCCTGAAAGTTCTGGGTTTCACACATAGCGACGATGATAACACGAAAATTTGACCTATAATGTTTAAGACAAAAATGGCTTATTATATATGAGTTAAGACGTTCCATTTTCTACAAACATAAAATATGTTTTGAATACAAAAAGAAGATTCTCGGCGGTATTCGGTATGTAAAAAATTGTACCTTCTGAACGGATGCATGAAAGAATATGCGGTGTGTTTGAAACATCCCCATGCGTGTGTTTATGGAGTTGGATATTTTTTTCGCGAGGATCAAATGAAAAAAACAGGGAGATTTTCAAAGGCTTGTATGATAAAAAATACGTAGAGTTGCAGAATCGTGAAAACGCAGCAAAGGTTATTTTGCGTTCACCTGAACCGTAAGGAGAATATTTGACATTGCATGCGATCTGAAAGAGAATGTGAAGCAGAATAAAAACATCTTTTATTACCTTCCGGGTTTTTATATAGCGGGAATAAATTATCGGAGCATTCATTTTTACTCTATTTTTCAACTCGCAAGAAAAACTTTTGGGGCTTAGTCCACATTTTTCCTCTTTCTTTCTTGCGAATATTGTTCAAAATAACTCGGAACTATGACAGACAGTCTTTAATCGGTACACATGGTAGACGTTTTTTACTAAATTAAAGAAGAAGTAGTCCTCATTTTATTCCTATAGAAATTAACAGTTGTTACATAGATAAGTTTTTCAATTTTTATGTAACCAATTATTTAAGAGAATTAGTGCGCTTCGGGGGAAAAAATTTCTCTGAATTACTTTTTCCATTTTCAAACCCCTTTACCAAATAGCATCACTTTACTGACGGGCATAAATCGTAGTTACTGTACTACTTTTTAAATTCTTTATTTAACTAGCGTAATTACCCGTCAAATATGAAGGTTATGCCTGAATTAAGTATTACGTTAAAATAAAATTAAAATTAAAGAAATCAACATTCATTAGCAATAAAAATCAAACAATAAATATGAAATTCACGTAGCTGAATGTTAATAGTAACAAATATAGTAATGGACATAGAAAAGTTGTTTAATTTTCATATGCAAATGATTAATATGCTACGGTCATCCATGTGTTAATCAAAGGGAGAAAATAACGTTTCTAGAGTCGAATCCATGACTTCAATGTAGAGGGTGTTCAGCTAAAAATCTTAAACGGGTAAGGCTAAGTAAACCCTTACAGTATGGGACGAATAGTATTTACCATAATGCCCTTGGATCTTATGCCGCCGGTGGTGCTCTGAGCATTACACTTAACACATGACATACAACCATGCAAATTATATAGGGGGTTCGGTTTCCTTATTTAATTTACTCGATGATGAATACCCTATGGAATCCTTAGCGCCACATTTTTGCGCTATTTTCTATCATAACATCTATGATGACCCCTATGCACCCTAAGCGTCTCATGTATCGAAGGTTGTCTTCCTCTGAATACTTAATTGATTTAATATGAGCGTACCGTGATTGATTTTAATGAACCAAGAGATTATTAGTTTTCTACATCTCGGTTGATTTTAAGGTTAGCCAAACCAGCATCTCCTATTCACTCTCTTTCTCTTCATCTTCTCATTCTTTGAAAATACTCATTGTTATTTTTCCCTCTTTCATAGCATCCTCCTTTTATGATTGTTTTCAGTGTTCTTTAAAAATATGACCCACCGGTTAGTGTTGCATTTCCCTTATAATCTAATTATGTACTTGTGCTTTTCTCAGTCGAACTAATTTTATCTAGTCTACGGCATGCATCTCAATACCCTCTATCTGATCACATCTCCTTTACTTTTCCATACTTACCAACCATGCGCTCCATACAAACGTTTCACTTATCTATTTATAATATCATTATTCAAGCATCATATCACAAATTCTTGTCGTCGCATAAATGCCTCATTTGCCCTTTGAATGATTATTTTCTCTGTATGTACCAAGACTAAGGCCCGATTAAAAATACGTTAACAATTCACGATACGTGATGAGCTACTGATAGTTTATTTTTTTATACGTTTATTGGCCAGTATATATTCGTCCAAATATTTAGAACATGGTAATTCACCTGCCAAGGCCATGAAAGTTTTACAACCAACGATACCTGGTATCCGTATTTTAGAATGGCATTTATTCATCGAGTGTTGCCTCGTTATTAGACCAGAACCAAAAGTATTTCGTCGCTGGAAGCAGAATCCGTAGATTTTCAACAGATTGCGCAGTTTTGAATTTTTAGTGCGATAAATTCGAGTGAAAACACTCGGCTAAAAATTTCTAAGCGAGAGTTTTATTTATTCCAACGAATCGTCGATTGTATCTTCGACTTTAGGCTAACAAATCCATCATTCGCGCATGCAGAGATCCAACGTAGAGCGACTCTTTCCGCGTTCGAACAATCGTAAATTTTTATCGACCCGTCCCCTTTTATTTATGGAACGCTAGCATTAGTCCCCTAAAAGTTTCAAGCTCGAAACAGAAGATAAACAATAAATCCCCGAAGAGGAAAGTTAAAATTTCTGCAGCTTTTGCCACTTTCCCCGCTCATCCCCACCGCCCACTCTCCCGCCCAACTCCAGTACACCCAGACCACCCACGACACACACACAGACACACACACCACGTCCGATTTCCTCCCCGTAAACCATATTTTTTTATTTCGGCCCGACGCAACGCTTTCAACAACCGGAGTGCACCGCGCAACATTCGTGCGCCATATTTCAATTCCGCAGACCCTTCAACAACGCGGCAAGCGTTACTCATTTTAATACGCCGCCCTCCCCCTCCCCCCCCCCACCCCTTTCCGACGGTAAACGGACCGTGGTGATGCACAGCCCTTACTCACTCCCTCCTCTATCTCTCCCCCCTCCCCCTCTCTCCCCCTCCTCCTCTATCTCTCCCCCCTCCCCCTCCTCCTCTCTCCCCCCTCTCTCTCTCTCTCACAACCTCCAAAAACTCACTCCTCCGCCGCCTCTCCTCCGCAACCCACCTCCGAGCCCCACCCCTTCCGCCACCGAATACAATTTCACCGACTAATTAAGCCCCTTGCATACGGTGCGGCGTAAACGGAATAATTATTTGGAACCCTCCCGCAGGGTTGAATGAGCCAGGACAGGTGCGCTTTATGTCTGACGGAAAGCGAGTTTTTTTCGCATTTCGAAATAATTATACGGCACCTTTGAAGTTTCATGTTAGACAGACCAATTCTGTCGCAGCCGAAACTCCGAGGAGAGAAAAAAAACTTTGAAATCCTGAGAACAGGAAAGCGGAGGTATTCTTACATTTCATATTAGAAGGTATAAGACGCAATTCCGCGAGTCCTGTGCATAATCTAATAGCTCAAGTTATAGGAACAAGACCAACATCAAACAGCTCTCTCGAAACCCTAAGTAAATTCATTCCGAATTCTGCGCAGGAAGCGTGTTTGGAGACGGACGAATTTTCCGATTTTAATAAACAGTTACTTGCGTGGATAAATATTTAAATTGCCTCATTTGGGTGCCATCCCCACCGATGAGCGGATGAAGATAATTAGGAAGACCAGAGGGGATTTTTAAACAAGTTTCATGACTGTTTCCGGGGAAAAATTAGCAACTGGAAATAATCAATCTTTATGGATGTAAAATCGATATATTCTTCAGCGCGCACCACCACACTTTTCGGAAGGATAAAAAAACAGTTGAAGAGCAAGAGGGAATGCGCAATTTAATTCTATATATATTATAATAATGCTTCAAGATAAATAATTGCAAGCAAGAGTTAAATTTACAATCTGTAATCAACCAATAAATTAAATTGTAACTGCAGAAATTTTCAAAAATACCGATAAGCGTCTTCAATTATCTTCCGATGCGCCCTCAAATACAAAATTATTCGCAAAAATATGCACTTTCAAACGCGTCCAAGAATTTCAACCGCTGCACCCAAATTTAGATCGGCATGATGCGATGTCTGCCTTAAATTTGTTTCCCGACACACATTATTAACTAATTGACCAAAACGACGAGTTTTAATTGGGACCCAAAAGAAAGTGTTTCGCCGTGGATGAATCGATCCATTTTGTTCGCGTCCCGACATCGATAATTCATTAATACAAGTGTTCCCTCTTGTCCCCGTGTGCAAAGCGGAAAATGAATTTATTTCCGCAATCGCAGTAAATTCAGACTCGTTGTTCGCCCTCGGGTTGGAAATAACGGTCAGAATGGAAAGCATTCTTGAAAATACACGCTATTCCGACCACTCTAAAATATCTGGGTACATGAAACAGCTTTTGGGAAATATAGTGATATCTGAAAATCTTTAACTTCGCCGTTGACTGATATAATTACAAAATTAAAAGGTGAGTAGTTTTTTTTTAATTTACGTCCCCTTCTTGATACTTGATGTCTAACGCAAATCTTTTTATTTAACTTTTTGCTGTTAATTCCCGTCTTTCAAAATTCCCTTTTCACAAAAAACTATGACAAATTGTTTTACCGTGGCACATCATGTCCACTACATCTATTTATTCCAAGAAATAATTTTCTCTCAATAATAAACTTTACAAACAGAGGTTGTCACAATCATCTTTCACAAAATACTTCATATTATGCTGGAAATGTGTCGGTTTACTATATCAATCACTATATTATACGCGAATACGCGAACTGTCTCCTGTAACACAATATAATACATAAGTACAAGTCGTTATAAATTAATAAATAATTAGTGAAACGGCTATTTTTTCAGATATTACTCAGTAAAATTATGCTGCGTGTGAAAGTTTAAGCTTTACGCCAAGGATAAAACCAACTTGTTCGTTTTAGTGTAGTATTACATGGCCTAATTCTAAAATCCCGAGTTTTATGCCTCTCTGTCCTGCCTCTTGGCCTTTTTTTCGAGGAATAAAACCTGCGTCCCTTGTAAAGCACTGAAACTGTATATGCATGGCTTCGGTGGTATCCATTTATTTAAGATTTTTTCTGTTAGGAAACTACTGTATAAGTTAGAATAAAATTTTATCAAATCGCTTTAGCTGATTTATGTTAATAAAGAGAAAGTATAGTCGCATTTTATACCATATGTTATTGGTCTCGGAAAATAAAATACTAATTAAATATTTCGATACATCAGAAATGAGTGCAATAGCATCACTTAGAGAAAGAGAATTTATCATTTCTGTAAAGCACAGTGTTTATGTTGCATAATTTAATTTTTAAATGAACGATAAGGAATAGTTCTACCGAAACAAAATATTTTAATGCAGCTTACGGATGCAAGAGTCATGTGCATAAGAAACAACCAAATTTATCTTTCCCTTCTTCTCAAAGTCCACCTCTCCACCTTTTTCGGCTTTATAACTGTCCAAATGGTAAAACATCCTAAATATTATTCTCTACTATTATAAATTTTCAATATTTGCTAATTCATATTCAATTTTCATCGTTTCGGTGGCTTTTATTTCTGTTTGGGTAATGTTACTCAAAAACTATCCATAAAACTTCTTACCTTCAATCCCTCCCTTAACAGTAATGGTCAATATCATACTCTTGATAGGTCCGTTTTCATATACAATTATTAAATATAAAAATACGTGTATTAAAGAATAGCAATATATTTTCGATCGAATTAGCATATAACAATTTTTAAGGGACTATAAGCCACTTAATCGCAACGAAAATAAAAGAAATAATTTATTGTAGATAAAGTCCCTTCATTCACAGAGAATTCTTCACGAACGTATCGTTTTATTTGCGAATCAAATATATTTCCAGTCAGACGAGTAGAAAATGATTGGGATAGCACGCACAGGACAGCATTCGACATAGGTATGAATCTTTTTTTTTTTTAATATTGCCGTGTTCACCATATATACCGCCATCGTCTTCCCCTCCATTTCTTCCTCTCCATCTCTTCCCCCTCTGTTCCTCTATCCTGCCTTTTTCCCTCTCCCTAGTCTTACTAGCAGGAAATAGGAGAGTCTGGAGAGAGAAATAGTACGGGTGTCTATACGTGTGTCTATTGGGTTTAGGTGACTCTGCAGAAGACGTTAAAAAGGGCAAGACTGCGAAGGAGTTACGTCAAAATTGAAGCGAGAAAAGGGTCGAATTAAACCAATAGATTTTAAGCCGGTGTCCCACGTTCAAACTTTTTGACAAAAAATTTGTTCAAATACTTTTAAGCATAGTGTGACATCGACAATTTGAAGAAAAATGAAATTTGAGCAAATACGCTTCAAAAAATTTGAGCAAAATAACTTTGCTCAAAATGAATAGAAATGCTCCTATATTTTTGGTCAAACAGCCGATTATGGAGAAGTTGAATTCAAGACGGCTATTTCCGTAATCCATCGCTAGCACGTGTCGAAAAATGGCGACAACTTGGTCGAGAGAATGAATGATAGTTTCTCCGAACACGCTAATTTGTACAATATAAAATCTAAATTCTACCACAACAGGAATTCCAGGCGGGATTCATTAGCAGAAATCCTGAACGAAGTGGAAGTTCTGCGTCCTGGAACAAGTTATCGCAGTCGCTATGCTTGCGGAATCTGGCGACGGAATGCATAACTAGCGTGATCGTGGGACACCGGCATTAGGATTACAGTTATTTAATAAGAGGTGGAAAAGTAAACTTTTTCCAGAAGAGTTTTTAGAAAACAATCATTTAGAAATCGATTTCTACTGTTTCACAACAAATAATAGTAACAATAATAATATTTTAGGAAAAATAAATTTGTCCTAAAAATTTCAAACGATTTAGTTGAGACAAAAATTTGCAATTGGGCCGCACTAAGGCATAGAAAGGACCGCCATTTTGACATGCTTGGCTAATTGGTGGCGAATCTTAGGCAGTAGAAGATGATACCCCCACACTACCATTCTAGAAGTCTTTATCCTTCCCGTCAGAGTAAGATTAGAATTTCATTAAACATTCCTCTGACTAATCCCCATTTCAAGGAAAGTTGAAGGAGAAATATTTCGAATGGTATCAGTTAAGAAAGTCTGGGATTTGAATAGTTTCGTAATCTTTAAGCGCTTTTGTGAGCCTCTTTGTAGAGAAGATATTTTTTATCAAACATTCTCTCGATTATGCTCGTTTGTTCTGTAATCATCTACAGCTTAAAATCGTGATTCGTAATCATGGTTTCACGCACGAAGCTACTAGTCTGCTAAGCTCAATGGATTGCGTTTTTTTTTTTAAAACGCCAAATTTTTTAAAGTTTTAATATAGAATTGTGGATTCGAATGTTTTACCTTATTTCCGACAATACGACGGACCTCGCTTACTCATTATTTTTACATTATAAATAAATAAATTTAAGTCAACAGTTTTGTTAAATTTATGGCTAAGGAGATATTACAAGACGATTTAAATTTATAAGTAACTAATTACTTGAGGGTAAAAACAGCAAAACATTACAAAAATCGAAGTAGTGAATTGGATAAAAAGAAAGTGAAATGAATACCTACTGCATTTTTATTTTTTAGATATACCTCATTTTCGTTTCGCAAAGGCACACAATTACACCCACCCACTCGCATATACTCGACTACAAACAAACTCAAACGCACAAAAATAAACACATAAAGCTGGCTTCAAATGTTTCATTCCTCTTATCCTGAAAATAAAAAAAATCACTCGCTCTCTCTCTCTCTCTCTATATATATATATATATATATATATATATATATATATATATATATATATATATATATATATCACATAAGAACTATACGGTGCGTGTACCACACAGTTTATCCGTTATGTGCAGAAAATCTGCATAAACCAAAATATCGGCAGTGTAAAAAAAGAGATAACCTCCGATTTTTACGACTGTATTCTGAGTGAGAGGGCCAAGAGGATAACAACATTCAATAATCCATCAACGTTTCCCGCCCTCCACGATAAGATCATCCATTCGAAAAGCGCAGAGGGAGAGATATTTCCGTGGAAACCGGAGTGAGAGAGGATTACTAGAGAGTTTCCACGAAGTAGTTTCTTGAGGTAGAAATATAATATTCCGTATCCATAAAAATATTCCCGTTTATTTCAATAAGATGGCGAACAGATATTACCTGTCTCACACAATTCTCTTCAAATATCGTATGCCTGTGTGTTCATGCATATATGACCGTAAAACAATTAGTCTATCAAATGAAAAATGGGTAACATCAAACTAATAAGCAACTGATTCGTGAAAACCGACGTTTCTGGTCATAGCGTATAAAAATATTGCCAAAGAATGCCAATTAATTGGGAAATTTGGACGTGTAGCTATGAAGAATTAAAGCATTTCAAATATTTCCATTTCCCAGCTTATTTACGCACTAAAATGTTATTTAGCCATATTTTAGCCAAACTACGGAGTCAATACGAATATTTACGAATTATGATTCCAAGTTTAATGATTTAAATATTATAAGCCAGACATCTCCTAAACTGTCACCTCCTACTGCATTGAGGAGTAAATACACCTTAATTCCACTTACGATACATGTTAAACTTATGTAGAATTATTCTTCGACATTTATCGGTATTTTAAATAATAAAACATATAACTATTGAGATCAAGCGACAATGTTTTAATAATTACCAGAGTATGGTAGAGGAACCGATACAGCTGAGATATTTAGGAATTAAAAAAAAACAACTGAAAATTTAAGGACAAGAAGAAATCAACATCATGATCATGAAGTAGGACGTGGCATAAAGGACTGACAATTTTAAACGAGGTCATTCGTAATATTTTTTTAAATTTAATTTGGTTTAGTAAAATTCGCTTTTATATAAACCAATTAAAAGCAACAGAATTTGTTGTCTACGCACCTATTACAAAGCTAATAATATCACAATACTAAATCCTGAACTAGGTTATTTAATAATGGAATTCACTGGTTGAAAAAAATTCAAGAATAATGACGGAATATTTTTCTATAAAGGGTAACTGATAAGAATAAAATTGGAGGGATAAGGGAATTTCTCGGTATTCTTCGGGAAACTCGTCAATCCCGTAGACACAGATTTTACATTTTTTTAGATCTGCCTGTAAACTAAAAAAAAAATATTTCAGTTTGGGAAAATGCAGGAGTGACTCGTTGCGGATGATTTTGATCCCGATTTAACGTTAAGCTGGCAACTGTCGGGTGTTCAAGTAAAAACTTATTATAATTAAAATTAAAATTTAATAAAACAAAATACATTGTAAAAGGGGGATCGGTTTCAGTTTCAACAAGAAGCGCATTAAAACAGAGGCTAGGAGCGCAAATTTCGCAAAAAAAATCAGTTCGATTCGTATCGGTGGCAATAAAGAAAGATTGAAATTATCAAACAGAGAAAAACAGGAAGAGAAATGTAAGGGGAGAAAGTGACGAGCAAGGACTTCACTGGTGGACAACGTATTGTAACAGGCTGCGTGACGCAAATCAGGAACAATCCATCACACGACACATACATGACATTCGCATGTAATTCGGGGCTGAAAAGACCTTTGTTTTTCACCGAGAGAATTTGCTTTTAATGAGGGTATTGCATGATGGGGACATCCTACTTCGCTGTCGTTGATATAAAAAAACTACACGTTCGCTTCCGTGGTCATTTCCCTTTCGGCCTTCACACAGGTTTCGACACGGTTATGCTCGCATCGATTATGCTCACTTTCATTTTATCAGAAAGCCTGACTTTAATTTCTTTACCTCGCTCCATAAAGTACATTAAATATGTAAGAGTCCTTTCTATTCGATCGACTAATATTACCATATGGTTTTAGCGGATCGAGGACAGATGCGTCCACGGCTGCTTGTGAGATGGTGTGAACGGGTTACGGGGAAACACCGCAAAAAATCACGAGTACAATGACGTTGACATTTTGCCGTTAATTACGCCATTTTCAAAAAGCAATCAACCAGACACGAGCCATTTTCATCACATTACTACGATACATTTATGGCTCCAAAATTGTTCTCTTCTCTGGGGTATTATTTCTATAAGCATCAGCGTTCTTCGTTTTTTTTCCAGTGGTACAATGATAGCAATCGATCTTTAAATGAAATCATGAAACATTTTGCATATTCCGATATTCGTTAAGAAAACTTTGCCGCATTTTTAGTAAGTTATCTGATGGCGAAATAAACTGATATCAAACTCTACAATTATTTTTAGAAACGTTTCAATTATCAAAAAGATTATCACGTGAACAGTGCTCGCAAAATATTTATGGGATGATTCCTTTAGGTTCTGAAGCTGTTTTAATGTGAAACTTTGTATGTTACAAATGCCCGTGAAGTTTCAGAGGCAGGCAAAATTTTCGACGGCAAAAATCGAGTCCTTTCGGATTTAGTTACACCAAATAAAAGACTTCATTTTTGACCAAAGCCGGGACAATAGATGGCATAAAAGGGGGATGAGCGTCAATAGGTACTATTTCCTTTAAATTTAAGTATTCTTAGTGTATCAGCCTTTATAAATGTGCCCTCGGAAACCCATTTTAATAATATTTATCACTAGCGATAGTTTACCCGGCGTTGCCCGGGATTCAGAAATTATAAAAATGAACTAATTAAAAAAACACGAAAATCTACATTAATTTATTTTTATTGTGTTTAGAGTAATTACTTTCTTAAACATCTATAATTTTTATTCGTATAGGGCTTCAGGATATTCAATACTGCTCGTTTTTTTCATTTGGGGCTAAACTAATTTATGGAGAGAGTTTAAAAAACGACAGCAAGGAAATGAATTTTTATTCTTTTAAGCGTTCTTTCGTCCAAGTCCCAGTTTCGTACGATGATTCCAAGTAATTTTAAAATGCAAATGGAAAATATGCTGTACTTGTTCCCGATGCGAAGATTCGGTTCTTTAGTTTTTATGACAGCTTATTTAATTTTTTGACCCCCCACTCCCCTTTCCAAGCCAAAATTTGCCAAATAAGCCCGAGGTGCACACCTTCAGGCTTCCCTAAGTACACATGCCAAGTTTAAGATTTCTAGGTTTATTGGTTTTGAAGTTACAGCGTTAACACGCAAACACATAAACTAACATATATTTTCTTTTATTTATATGATAAATCAAAATGTACAACTTTATCTACGTAAATGTAGCTACGAAGAGAGAATAACTATGTAACTTTCAATATTAAATTTAAAAAACGTACGTCCCTATTCTCATCTAATTTTAAATTTATGCGTGAACCTATTTGCGTTATTAAGCATTACAGATGTATAACACAATAGTTTTACTTACAAAAAGGTACTATTTCAGCATAAAATTATTGATGAAATACCTTGATTAAACCGTTAGAAACGCTTTCCAGACGCCACCAGACTCAGTCAACAGTATAATCATTTAAAAATATTTATGTTGATATGCGTCATTAATTTCGATGCTCAAACAAAAGTTCGAAGGGAACAAAGCTTTTCTTTCGTCAATCTGAATGTTTAATTGGCACTAATTGAATCGGAGACAACAATGATGGTAGCCTTGGTAACGCCCGGAATGAGTACGAAAAATCCTAAACATTTCGAAAACAAATGCTAATTTTTCTGAAATTTTCGATCGTGTAACATGTAAACATTGCAAGAATAAGATAGTATAGAGTTTTAGCCGTCGAATAAAGTAAAAATAAAGAAACTCGGTCCATATTTAAGTATTTTTATGAAGGAAGGAAAAAATCCTTGCACTCTGAAAAATCGAAAATCCTGTGTAAACTTATGGAAAAATATAATTGTCTCCTGGTGCTGTTCCAAGACAAAAATTTAAAAAATAAGCCCTAGGTGCACACCCTCAGGGTGCTCTTAGTATATATGCCAAGTTTCAGCTTTCTAGGTTTATTGGTTTTGGAGTTACAGCGTCGACACAGACACACAAACACACACATTCTATTTTATTTATATGATAAACTGTAATGTTGGCGAAATGTTGACGGCAGCAGCAAGCAAAATCTATTTATTATTTTTATCATATTGTTAATAAAAGTTAGTTACTATGAACAAATCCGAGCCACACTTAGGCATTTTCAGTGTAGCAGGAAGTTTTAAAAGTGTCTATCAAGAGGATACTTTATAAAGAATAACGTGTTTGCCATTTAAACAGAATGGATTATTCGCATAAAGTCTTTATATGCAATTCAATTCGATTCATCATTGAGTTCAGACAATAGACCATCCACAACGTTTTACTTCAAATAATAAAATAAAAATTCAAACGTACAAATGATCTGGATCATCTAATGCAGCGGTATCCAATACGCTCGCCACTAGCCACTTGTGGCGAGTAGGCTATTGCGCTGTGGCTAATGCATGAGTAAAAAATAATAATAATTTTACAAAAATTTTCTAATGTTTTTCTTTATCGCGATCTCAAACGATTATAACACGACCATTTGGTGCAGAACTCTGCTGCAGAGCGTTGCTGTATTGCAGACAGCCCGTTGCGTGCGCATTGGTGTGGTGTTGATACGAGCGGTGGATGCGATGCGTCACTGCATCAGTCGACGGTCGCTATTAACAGCGATAAGGAAAGAGTTCTGTCTAGTTCTGTTTCTGCCGTTTAGTGTCTGCGATTACATCAACTCACTGTAAATTTAAACCCCAAAAAGTAGGCAATTAGCAATGCTACACGGGTCTGTGAATCCACTTTTTTCACGATAAATTTCATTAAATCAAAGTACAAATCGAGGATTCTGGATGAAAATCTGGAGGTGGAGTTAAGATGCGCGGTCAGCGTGAAATATGTACCTGATTTCAGGGCGACGATAAAAGAAAAAGAATGTAAAGTGTCACACTGAAGTAATTTCTTTAGTCATAGTAATATTATCTGTAATATTTTTTTTTAATACAAATGTTTACAAAATATTTCTTTCTTTATATTTATGACAATGAGTTTAATAAAAGAATGTTCCATAGTCTGATTCTATAACAATATCTATCTTTTAAAATTTCATCAAACATATCACTTCATATATATTATCAGATGTTATATTTCATTTAGGTCCTGCTCAGCCTCATGGCTTGTCAGCAGGTTCCTATATTAAACAAATATGTTATCACATAGTACTATCCAATAAAAATTTGTGCTTATTATATATATTGGATTACCTTAACAATTTTACATAATTGTCTACATCTGCTAGTAACCATGATTTCAGATCCCTTTTTGTAGTATTTTTTTAATCCTTTTTATAATGTGGCGAATAGGAAGAATCGAAAACCACAAGCGTGGCTAGCATCGAATTTCTATTGGGCACCGCTCATCTAATGGAACCAATTCAATTCGTGATCTGGCAATTACCGTAGCTTAAAAACCGACATGTAATTTAGAAAGAATACTGTCTCAGCCATAATTTTACTACCAAATACAGATGAATTATCACTGAAGACGTCCATTTCCCAGCAGAAATACGAATCTGTTCTGTCTCACACCCACTTACTTTATGGCTATCTAAATCATATCACAAATCCGAACTACTCGTAATATGCTGTAAGTAACGTAATCCGTCGTCGTAGTAACTCGTTTCGAATCCCGTAAAACCGAATTCCTAAATTTACTGTAAATAATAGGGCAGTTGCTAATATTATTATTATTATTACCTGCCCTTAAAGCCTAACGTATTTTTATGAACAATAAATCAAAAATTGAATTAAATTCTTCAACAAGTGCCTGCGCCTGTTGCCTTTCAATAAAATAATGGGTGAATGTTATTCTAATTATCGAAGGCAGGAAATATTCGATAAATATAAACATTTAATTTTCTCGTCTCCTGCCTTTATTATTGGCAACGAAAACAAAACGCTCGATTAATTCCAGGTAAAAATTCAGGTGAAAAAAACTGAGATACGGTCGCTGTCCGCGCCGAAACAATTATATTTTAGAAATTACGATTTTCCATTGTTACATCACGTGCGAAGCGACGGCTAAAACATTTTATTCTCATTTTCTCCCTCGGAGAGGCCCTCCGTATACAAATATTACTTTCGAAGATACGGGAACCGACTCACAAAAAATAATAATAAATATCAACACATTTGTTGGTATACAACGGCGGCGTTACGGTTCGCGTGCAAAAAGGAAAACAAGGCGCGTATCAGATTGCAGAGGGCGAGATTAGAAAGGGCAGAGGCATGGAGGGGGTGAGAGAGGCACGGGCAGGAAATGAGAAAAAAATCACACGCGCCGAAAGAGAGGGCGCGAAATTTATGGGAGGGAAAGGAAAAAAAGATGGAGTGAGGGGGATATTCGCGAGAGGGGAAGGCGAAAGGGAATAATTAAGAGGGAATGAGGAAGGTGGGGGAAACGGAAAGGGTTGAAAAAACGAGGAAAGGGGAAAGAAAAGTGAAAGGGTAGGAGAGTTACGGAAAAAAACGAGAATGAACGAAAGGGAAGAAGTGAGGAAGGGAGGAAAGGGGAGATGGCGCAGGGAATATGAGGAGGGAATGGGGGAAAAATAGAGAGGGATAAGTTGAGGAGAGACTGCGAGGTAAGTGAAAGACAAATGAAGAGGGAAAGTAAAGAAGGGTTGGGGAAAGAAGGTTACGTTAGGATGATGGAAAAAAATAGTTTTGAAAGGTCAAAGAAGAATGAGGAAACAGATGAAGAAACGGAGAAGAGGACAGTAGCAGGAGAAGAGGGCTGGGAGAAGAAAGAGGAGACAAGGAGATAAGGGATTAAGCAGGTAAAATATAGGCACAATATAGGTACGTACATTGCGCAAGATTACTCCCATTCGTATGCTTCCAGTCCATGTAATAATGCCACTGATTACATCAGCACGCATTTACGCGACATTTGACGGTAATATTTTTATATAGATAGATAGATGAACGTCTTTAGATACTGGGCTTGCATATTTATCAAAATCTTAATATTTATTCTTGAGAAAATGGACGGTTTGTGAAAATCGACAATGAAAGTCTACCTTCCGTTAGATTTCTTCCATTTAACCAAAACTTCTTTTCAAGGTGATGCTATTTGTACGTAAATATGAATTTCTTTCATATTATGTCGAACCATTCAGCCTCTAGAGTCGCGCACAGGCGACTGACTACAGGCTGACGGAATCACAAAAACCACTGTTTTGGAGTAGTGTACTACCTAACTGGCCCCTAAGACGTGCATATGCATCGAAACCACGAATTAGAATTTTTCATGATTGCAATACTTTCTCCAGATACGTGGTATATGAAAAACTGAAAATCGAATGGAGTGGGAGTATTTGTGATCGAGGAGAATAGAAAGAAATCAAAATAAAAGGAGAAAGCGTGAAAACAGGGAATCAAAGAAATGATAGGGAGCTGAGAAAGAACTGAGGGCGAAAAAAGCGATTCCCATCATTTTTATAAAATCTTTTATACGAGTTCGTCCGATATTTATTTATTTATTTATTATTTATTTGTTTATTTTATTTATTTATTTTATTTGTTTGTTTATTTATTTTTATTTCTTTATTTATTTATTTTTGGGTATACCATTTTTTGTTCCCTCATATCCCTTGAACAAGTGATCGGATCCTAAATAATTTTACACTGTTTGAAAGCTTATGGCTTGCAGATCGTTTTTAGCCCACAAACAATTTTGTATTTCATCTAGATGTTAAACTGTGAATGTTCAAACTTTCCGAAAGTCTATCTCGTTGCAGTGGCTCTGCACGCATGATTGGGGGCGTTTTAGTAGCAAGAAATTGAACTACTACATAGACGCAGCATTCTTTGCCTCAAAGTTAGAAATGATAGTGGGAAATACGGATTTCAACGTGAGTTGTCATTTTTACCAATATATGGAGGGAGAAGTTATAACGATTAACTGTACGAAAATTTTAGTTTATTTCTATTATGTCATTTTATACCTCAATAATGTTCACTATTGGTTTAAAAATTTTGAACTTTTTCATAAAACAGTTAATAACTCGTAATGAGTAGCTGTATCATTTGGGAAGGTATTTTTATTCCTCACGCTGCGGTAGATGGCTTCTAGGTAGAAAAGTATCTTTGAATATTTATGAGCGCGTTGGCCTGCTACGCTGAAATATTGGGAAAACCTGCAAAAGTTGCATTTTTTTCAATAGATCTTTCGGCCCCCCATTTGCGTGCCTAGAAGATAGCACGCGAATCGACGCTTCATCCTTCGGAAGGGACACAAAGCCGTTGGTCCTCCCTGGTGCTTGTCGAAAAGAGTAGGCTAACGCCGGTACCGGGTTATTCTTATTAGCTTCGTGATTTAAATTGACGAGCCTACAAGCGCTAGAGTCGTATGAATTCACAAAGTACCACAATTCACGAACTTTGACATCAATCACTGTAATAAAGCGATTAAGGTAAATTATTTATGTTCGTTTTTTTTCATTGAACGTTATTCATTTTCGCACTTAAAAGATGAAAACAAGTAAGAATTAAAAAAATCAAAAATGAAATCTTTCTGCTTTAAAAGAATAAAACAAGAAAATTTTTAATTATTTGTTCTTAATAAAAGATTTTGGTGTCATGTACTTTTCATTACGTAATAATATGAGCTGGAGTAAATTGATTTTGAATATAAAGTTAATAGCTAAACACATTTTTTTAATGAAGGTCAACCTTGATAACCTCCTAACAAAGCGAAATTATTACGTAAATGACATGTAAAGAACAGTAATGAAAATAATACGACACCAAAATCTTTTATAACGAACAAATAATCGGAATATTTTCTTGTTTTATTCTTTTAAGGCTGCCTATTTTATAAGGCAAAAAGATTTTTTTAAATTCTTACATGTTCGAATATTATTTTCGAGATATAGTATTTCGCTTTCAAGAGAAGGAGCGTCGTTCTGACATTGATTGCACTTCCCTCTGACGGGAAAACGGAGAAGAATAGATCGATGATGGAAAAACATTAATGGCGAAGGAGGAATAACGCGGTGAAATTGGGAGGAAATGTAGAAAAAAACAAGAAAGCATGAGAGGAATGTATAGGCAAAAATGCATGAAGAATATTGGAAGGAAAAGATAAGGAATGAGCAAGAGAGAGAGATTAAGAAAGGAGAAAATAAAATGAATAAATATATGGATGAAGACAAATATATGAGTTATAAATAATACGGAGGTATGTGGAAGGAGATACGAGGAAAAACAGAATCAGAATGATGGAGAGATAGCAATGAAGAGCTTTAATAAGAGGAAGAGGGAAAGATAACGAGAAAGAGAGAGAGAGAGGAAGAGGATGGGGGAAAATTGGAAATGGGAGATTGTGAAGGGGTGCGAGGAAGGGAAAGATCAAAAGGAAATATGAGAGAGACGAAAATAAATTGAGAGGCAAAGGAAACAACGCTGATGCAGGTGGGGTTGGTTAGAGAGAAATGAGAGAGGTAGAAATGATGGGAAAATGACGGAGAGGAATAGGTTTCCTGTCGAACATACAAGATGGTGTTGCCTGAACTTTCCGTGATGACTAGAGAGTCGAATGATTACCGTTATTATAACTGAGGAAAACTGAGGGGAGAATCTAGTGGTTGTTTTGTTTTATAATTTCTCACCAACGCTACCCTGATTCTCCATCGAGTTTGATGTACACGTTTAATCCACGCACTATCTTTATCTCCAATTTCACATCCTATTCTTATTTCCTTGCATACTTTCCCCTTTCTTTAATCCAATCCGAGTTCCTCCCTCGCTCACCCTTCCATCCATCCTTAACCATATGATAACATCTCATTCTTATTTCCCTCCTGTTTATTTCTCTCTGTCTCTGCCTCGCTGGGGTAGTAACTGATACACATTCCTCTTCTGAAAATCTATCTCTCCTCCCTTCAACCTCCGAGTCCTCACTATCACCCCAGCAGAATACATCTCCCCTAACTTCTCCTATTTCCGCTTAATCCCGACCACCTGATTCTCCCCCTTCTATACTTTCCTTTTTCATAGCAGATCGATAATTCATTCGCCTCTCGCTTTAATTCTCTCTCTACCCCTCCCATCCTGTTCCTTTTCATGAACTTATAATTCCAAAGAATATATATACATATATACATACACACACACATACGCACGCACGCGCGCGCACACACACACATATATATAAGTATGCTTAAGGAAAAGGAAAGGTAATTATAAAGGTGGGTGGCAACAAGGTGTTGGAGGAAGGACACTTACCAAAACTGGAGAGCCGCTGAGGGTGCTGATGGGCACACGAAAACAGAAACACAGGAAAAACAACACAAATTTTAAAGCTTTTCGGGCCGAAACCCTTCTTCAGCAACGGATAGTGAAGTACTGTTTGAAATGACGCACTGGGTGGAGATATAAAAGGGTGATGCGAGGAGTTTTGAGGATAGTCGGGTAAGGGGGAATGACCAATAAGGTTAGCGGAGATTGAGACCGGGGGGAGGGAGGGGGGGAGAAAGAGTGAAGTAGGTGTATATGGGTTATATACACACACACCAACGGAGTAAATATGGAGGGAAGACTAAAATAAGGTTGTGTATCGTTGCTCCTATTCAAACTATAGCAAATAACGATGTCTTCAAAGAGAAAACCGAAAAACCGGTTATTTATACATATCTCCTAAACAATAAGTACAATAGAAAATTGTTTCAATTGAAAGTTGTAGGAACATACTTTCTCTATAACTTTTGTATAGAATTTTATATACAATAATGATGTTTTAACGAAGAAATATCGCAAAAACCGAATCGGGTTTCGAATAAACCTCGACTTCCGGTTACCCGTTATTGTCCAAAAACTAATCAGTTCTTTGTGCTCATGCTAAAGAGTTATATATGAAGTTTGGTAAGAATATGACAAGTACTTTTTGAGTTAGAGCGCCCACAACCACACACACACACACAGACATCATTCCGAAAATTGTCTAAACGTGTTCTAGGGACCTCAAAACGTGTATTTCCGTTGAAATCTCGAAGTCGATTTTTTTCGTGAACATTACTACGTATGGAGAAAGTAAAAAGGTTAATGGAAGAAGTGCTAGAAGGCACATGAGATTATAAGATTGGATGAGGGATTATAAGAACCATAAAATATGTTTATAGTTAAGTGCATCTAGCAAAAAATCTGATGTGGACAACACATGACTTTCTCCATATTTGGGGTATAGATATTTAAATTATTATGAATAGCATTATAAGGCAAAATAATTCTTTCGTATCGTAAAAGAATACAGTCGTCCTTATTGCCGAAAATTACGTATATTTTGAATGTGTTTACAAAATTCACCGCTACATAGTATTGGCGCTGTATACTGAAAATTACGAAAAAAGTTGAATATCTCCGAAATGGATGGTTCTACGAAATTTTTTTTCAAACAAAACTTGAAAGAAATATTATTCTCTACAACTATGGTCTTCACGAAGATTACCAATAACGATGTTTTTAAGGAGATATTTGACGGAAACCGAATAAACCGATTATTTATAAATAATTCCTAAACAATAACGGCTACAGAAAATTGTTTCAAATGAAAGTTGTAGGATATTACATTCTATATAAGCTTTGTATAGGATTGTATATACAATAATTATGTTTTAACGGAGAAATATCGAAAAAACCGAATCGGGTTTCGAATAAACCTCGACTTCCGATTAACCGTTATTGTCCAAAAACTAATCAGTTCTTTGTGCTCATGCTAAAGAGTTATATATGAAGTTTGGTAAGAATATGACAAGTACTTTTTGAGTTAGAGCGCCCACAACCACACACACACACATACACACACACACAGACATCATTCCGAAAATAGTCTAAACGTGTTCTAGGGACCTCAAAACGTGTATTTCCGTTGAAATCTCGAAGTCGATTTTTTTCATGATCACAATACTTTCCCATTACTTCGTATGGAGAAAGTAAAAAGGAAAAGAAATTCCAGAAATGTATAAGTACTATAATTTCTTTAAATAAATAGTACGGAAAAATCCAACATCATGCGTATATGGTGAAAAGTGGAAAACTTGGTCATAAATATTGGTGGAAAACTTCTTTTTTAACTAAAAAATACCTTGAAAACATAGGGACAAGAGATGAAAAATGCACTGATAAGAACTAGAATAGAGAAAGTGAAAGTTTTTTCCGAAAAAATGAAACTATTTCTGAAAAAAATGAAGGAAGATATAAATTTTAAAAATATGAAATGCTATTTACTGATTACCAGCTTAAGTGCCCGTTCAATTACAACGTATTTACTGAATCTACTTTCGCTGCCAATTCTAGGGCGTATGCGGGATATACAAAAACATTTTAGTCTACGAAAAACAAAATCACATATAAAGAATACTTTTTCCCTCAGCTGTTCTTAAAAATTCACCAAATTTGTTTGTAAACAATCCATTTCCGAGCGTATTGCATTCAAATAATACGATAATATTATTTACTATAATATCACATTCGCCAAATCCAGCTTCATTTCTTGTGTAATTATGCTTTCCTGAAACGTTTATTTTTATGCCTTGTAAGCAAGAAACCCGTGAAAAGGCAATGTATAGTAGTCCATGATTGAACACTGGCTTTGCTACAATGACAATTTCGTTGCTTAAACAAAAGTTTGAAGCGAATAGCGCTATTCTTTCGCCTGTTTGAAGGCTTCATTGACGCTAATTGAATAGGAGGTAACAATGATGGTCACCTTGGCAATGCCCGGAAAGGGTGCGAAAAATCAACAAAATTTTGATAAGGAATGCGTATTTCTGAAAATTTCGGCCATGTAACATGTAATCATCGCATGAAAAATATAGTAAACAGATGTAGCCGTCGAATAAAGTAAAATCAAAGGAAATCGGTCCATAATTACCTATTAGGTGAATGAAGGAAGAAGATCGTGCACTGTGAAAAATCGAAAATTACGTGTAAACTTATGGGAAAATAATTATTAAATTAAGCATCCCCTCTCCCAAAATTTTATATCGCCATATAACTTATGTTACCCGCAGGGTAAAATTATATAACTGTGCGAAGTTTCGTGACGATATCTTCAAAGATGTGGATTTGTATAGAGAACAAATAAAATTTGAATTTCACTTTTATATACGTACCTATATAGATAGATATACGATAACAAAATTATCCCGACACTGCTAAGTATAGCATGTGAGATCAGTTCCCAATTAAAAGCATCGATCTCGTTGCTATGGTATTTGGCATTTCCCATATCACAAACGAAAAAATATTCCTTTTTTCATGATTAAAACATTAAATTTTATGCTAAATCGGCCTAGATTTGAATTCTTCTCTTAAAAATATAAGTTTGATTCTTTCAGCTTAATAGATGTTTTTTCCCGACTACGTGTCTTCTTTTTATGTAATTTAAATGTGCAAAAGAATAAATGCCTGCACGTCAAGCAATCGATTTTTACTTGTTATCTAATGGAAAAATGGTAATCCTCTATATTGGCAGCACTTATTAATCCCGGTTGGCCAACCCTTGACCATTCACTAAGTTAAGACGTAAGTAAGAACCGTACCAAATTTGGTAGTTCTAGTCTTAATCGTTTAGGAGTTCCATGAACAAACACACAAACACTCTTTAAAATATATAGTAGATTACTTTGTATTGACAATGAGAAAAAATTATTATATATAATTTTTACTTGGACAGCTTCGAACTCTGGGTATGAAGATTTCTTATGATAAAATTGAGAGATGGAATAAAAACGAACAAATATTTAGAAGAATAGGAAAATATCAAATTCTTATGTAGATTATAAGAAAGCGGAAATTGGAACAACTTTTTTTGAAGATGTGAAATTAATGTGTATAAAAGACACGGAGAAATTTTTGTAACATTTTAATGTGACATAACGAATTTTTAAGAGGAAAATTACCAATGAACCAGCAGCACGCTTGTAACATTAAAATGCCGTGTTCCTCGCAAAAGCTTAGTTTCAGGAGTGATTGCTGAAGTACGCAAATAAACACGTGAATTCCACATAATTCCATTATCTTTAATGGAATACCTCCCAATAAAAAGTGTATGAGGGTCGCCGGAAGCCATTTCGCGATTAATCGACCGCTAAGAATAATGTTAGTAAAGACTACCATAGTATCAAATTCAAGCTACTATTCCTCGATTGAAATCAAATATGAATAAAACTAATAACAAACATGATGGTCATATCACGCATAAGCTTTAATAGTTTTTGTTTCTTCACCGTAAAATGTAAAATCTCAATGCAGGACACCGTTGTTTTTAATCTAAAATTTTAACATAAGTCACTGTGTGTGAGTGAATAGAATATTAAAACTGACGGGAGGAATATTAGAGGATGAGGAAGAGGAGAAATGGAGAGAGCAGGAGGGCGAAGGAGAGAATCAGAGAGAATACCACAAACAATCTAGTGCAACTTTCGGACTCCGAAATGAAATGCGTGGGCCGTTTTATTTTCATAGTATCTCCATATAATATTAACGGTAAAAACAAAAACTTTTGCTTTTCACGCAAAATATTTATAAGATATTTATCTTCTCTCCGGCGAAAATAGACTATTAAACGTATCGCGCTCCGAGGGTACGCATCTGTTTAGATACAATTAAAATTGAATGAAACGAAAGACGGGTAAACGGGCGAAGAATGAGAAAGATACTTATTAGCACAATTTTTTATGAATAAAACGCCCCGGAAACAATTATTTACACTGCCGAGTCATGCAAACAGCCCCTATAGAGTCTTGCACTTTCTCCGGGACTCCTCGTGCAAAGCATTTTCCATTTGCGCGCCACTGATCTGTTTGACACCGAAAGAAATTTAAAAAGTTGTTTATTCAAAAAAGAGAAAGGAAAGAAATGAGGGAGAGAAAGGTCGGAATTAATAATTGGAGAAAGGAGGTACACCAAAGATATAAATCAAAAAGAAACCCGGCTCGAGGGTTGGAGAAGCCTTAAAGAAAGGATAAGTTGCTTACGTCACGCTCGAAGAAACTAAAAGTCGAACGTTTTGCACTGGCTGGAGAACGAGGCCAAGGAATTTTATAAAAAAACCACGAATTGCGAACACAGGCTCCAGATGGAGAGATGTATTTAAAATGTTCAAGTGAAAAAGTGAACATGTTAAACTGTCAATTCTTATCAACTTAAGCTAAGAATTTACGTACTTTGGCAGGTTTCTCCATAAGACTTCCTATTCAGTCTGGAGTGAATGCATGACCACGTCCGTCTAACATGCCTGAATGAATTAATCCAACTCTATTTATAAATACACAATATATATATTTGAAATTTTGAGTGTTAAAATGAATTAAATTTTTAACTAGACGATTACGTGTATTTTCCGTTTTCAAACGTGAATTTTAGAAACAAGAAAAGTTTTCGGTTTGAAAATCAAGAAATTCTGATTAATACGTCACTGGAAATTATCGATGTCGTAGTTTATCCTAAGGGCCATAAAATGTAAGTCCGAAATAGTGAAATTCCTATTACTGCAGGAATAACCGCAAATTCTGAAAATTTTGGCTCGACAAAGTATTAAAGTAATCACTCGAAATTGGAGTAAGGTATTAAGCGCCGAGAATTTTATTTTTTTAAATAAAGACTGCAAAAATAACACTTAAATTAACTACCTGCGTTTCACCTGCAGCCACGAAAGCGACATAATTAACTCGATAATATTCATAGCGCGAACACACGGTCACGAATAGAATACCTAATTTCTCCCAAACTGTTCCCTTTTAGGCACATCTGAAGAAGTAGAAACAATTGTAAACGGCAAAGGAAATCGCTCAGTAAAATGCTCGCTCACCCGTGACGCAGTGGCACGCTTCTCTCCTTCCGCTCTACTTTTTCCAGGAAGTTGTCACGCATTTCATGCAGCGGGCGAATATATTAGAGGGCGCCGTAGATGAAGAGGCGGCGGATCCATTTGTTTCCTCGGCGTAGCGGAGAGACGTCAGTTTCGCATCACATTCCGTAGGAACTCTTCTGGGAATCGCCGGAATATTAGGTGAACATGGAGCCAAATAGAACCATCCGACAATTTTTCCAAGGATGAAATATCAAACGAGGACGCCATGATGCCGTGTCGTCCCTGGGTTGACGGAAGAAGAAGAAAATGTAACGTCAAATCTATAATGGGAAGTTTTCGTACATTGGCATCGTTATGCCACGGATGCTGTTAGAATGGAACATCTCCTGCTAGCATTTAATGGATTATATGTTGGGTTCTAAGATATTATACTTCCTATTTCTCACACCGTTGGAGAGACTAATGGGTATGGGATAGTGATCAATAAAATGTTATTTTATTTTAATTGATAAACGTTGTTATAATAATCATAAAAATGTATGGAATATAAGATGCGCATTTTGGTTACCGAGAAGCCGTCATCGGTGATGATTCACCGATTGTAGATTCCGATAAATAACCAGCGAATCGCCATTGATAGAGGAAACCTTGTAGCTAAAATATTCATCCGACTTTTTTTAGCTATTGGAGTTACTTTATCTATTTGATCCGAGCCAAAAGGCGAGCTGGATATTTGGTTTGTAGATTTTTAATTCCATTTTATGGATATCGTGAATTGCAAATGAATTCCTAGTTATTTCACTATAACGCAAAAGAAAACGTAAATGTCAAATACACAATTAAAAATCTGGAAAATATGTCGTGTGAATGGACTACATTATTCAGACTAATTACGGCGCTTTTAGGGTTACCAAAAATATCGGCACTAAGTCATGTGATTATCGTAATTTATTGCGGTCTAAAGCATTGGCCACGCTTTAAAAATATTATGGATATTTTCAAGTAATATCATGAATAATTTCAATTTCTGAAATAGTATCACAAAAGAAATTTTAACTTTTTTTGAAAATTTAACAACTCTAACGCATTGGCCTAAAATCTCCCTGCGTACGCATTCTATGACACTTTTGAATTAGCATTATGCACAACTTATTATTTTTACCCAACACAGTGGTGTATTAAACATATTTCCTATGAAAATCCTTTGTCGCGTTTATTTGGAAAAAATCTTATATATTCCGTACACTCTTCAAATGTTTGTCCACATGTAAGACGCATAAAGATTTTGGTCAACACAATAGGTAGTGATTTGATGAAAAAATAAAAGTGAATTACTTAATTTGAATCAAAGTAAGTTTTTGACTTCATTAATATCCGGTTGCTAAAAATAATAATTTTGTTCGATAAAGTATATCAGTTGTCACATACTAAGCATACTTTAGCCAATGAACAACAAGACGAATTCTCAATGATAATGGAAACATAGATGGCTATTTAGGCCTAATACAATGATAGAAACTTTTTACTGCACGAAAAATAAAATATATTATGAAAGAAAGAGTATAAATACCGACATAACTAAAATATTGACACATTCACATAGAAACTTTTAGACGCCGAAAATAGAACGCAGAAGCTAATGGCAGCAATGAGATTTCAGTATAGCTATGAGAAATACAAATGAGAAATTATTCAGTAGCCACATTGAAGTGTCGTTTCGTGGGTACAAAAGTACCTATAGGAAATTGACTGAAATGTCTTTATCATCGGTCTATTGAAGAGGTAATCATTGATTCTGAAATGTATGCAATATCTAAATGACGTACAAGGGTGTGTCGAAATAAAAGTCGTTTTCTAAATAAAATTTTATGGAATTACCACGTAAATCTTATTTATTTCGACAATATGAAGAAATTCCATCAAGTTACGCCTGAGACAGTTAACTATACATGAGTGTCGTTTATTGCTTGTGTGTTTCACGAGTGTGTGAAGAAAGGGTACCCGGCGCGGATTAATATACTCTAAACCGGTGTCCGAGCACTTCTTATGTATATTATTTGTTATAAAGTTTCTCCATTCTTTACTAGTAGACTTGAAGGTCTTTGTGTGCAGTGCACACACGAGTACGTGCGTTAATATCATTGGATAGTAAAATTATTCTGCCTTTGTAAAGAACTGTTTATTGCGTTTTCTACCAATTTGCTATATTGCATCGAAGGCCGTTAACAAGTTTTATCGTCCAGCTATGTTTCCACAACGTAAATATATTATTCGGAAATCGCAATTTCAAATTCCATTTAAAATCTACTAAAGCAGCTAAATGATAATACTGTTTCAAAAATTCGTGTCCAAATATTTTTTCTAGAGAAATAAAAAAGGCAAAATACGCGTGCGTGGATGAAAAAAAAAGTCGCATGCGGTGCGCTCTGTAAAGAAGGCGAATTTTTCCTCCACGATCCCTTGACCCATATCTTATGGGCGTAATGAATTTTTAACGATGCCGACCGTTAAAAGCCATTTTCGGCTAATGAAATATGCACATTTACAAGGGAGTGCGAACTTTGCGAGAACGTACTGCAATTTTGCAGCTTGTATAATAACGGCAGTAATATGCCGAATTTGGCGTTTCGGATATCGTCTCGATTATTAAAATTCAGTTGGCCGGACCCTATAAAGTTTTCCCCGAAAGAAAACTCATTATGCATCGTAAATGTGGAGTCCCTTTTTAAAAATATAGCTACGCGTACGGAATGCCGACGTTTCTCCATTCAATTACAATGTAATTCCGAAATTTCCTTCCTTTTTTTTACTTAGTCAGTCATTTCTGAATCAACTTCATTTCATAATTCTCGAGAATCTCCTCTTTCAATGTGCAATGCGCAAAAGTTGAAAGAAAACAAAGGGAAACATGCACCGCAAGAAGTTCTCTTTAGCAATGAATCCATAAAACTTAGGGGCTAAAAGTTTACAATAAAAATAAATTACATAATAGGTGAGACACCTGATCTTTGTGGTCAGGAGAGGTAGTTTATTTGTCTTTTATGTATCAGTAGCGTTTACGAGGGTACTAAAATTAATGATAAAGGTAAATCATTTTGCCACAGCTCTTCTGAGTAAACCATATGCGACTTTCAATTACATAGCGTCCATTCTAATTGGTTATTCGCAAATAATTCTAATGATTAGTACTACCGAGCTCCGTTGAATAAACTATAAAAACAACTATTAATATTAGAATATGTAGGTGGTTTATTCAATTGTTCAACAGTTTTACGATATACACAGATCACTCATTTGATAACAGTCTTACGATGAACTCTGCAAACACGATATAACGTGCACTTTTTTATCGCAAAGTTCAATTACTAGATTCACGCAAAATAATTAATGGCACAATCATTTAAATATTAACTTGAGTAAATATGGGTAAACATTTGGTATAGTTTTGAAATACCCTATCGGAAGAGTGACAATACTAGGAGCGTGGAAACATACAGAAGTGGAGCTTTACCTTGGTCGGTTGATTACATTACACAAAATTAAAATTCTTATCCACATCATAAAATATAATACAAACGCAGCATCCAACACATCAAGGAGTTCTGTCTTTCTTGGTAGGTATCTTTCTGAATTAATACCTAATGAGAAGAAAAACAATTTCTCGTGAATTTTGTTCCTTTTCTCCTTCGTTATCAAATCTCTCTTGAACTCCCTATACCTTTCAAACTGCGTCCTTTGGAGCCCTAGGGTTCCGCTAAAGCTTGATGGGGACTCCGTGAGACAATGAGAAGAACAAGGTCTTACACGTGCTGCCGCCGTGTTGGTTGTTTCCGCCAAAAATGATTTTAAATATAAGGGTTTCGTGATTTCCGAAATATATGTAAAATAAATAGTATAAATATCCCCAGGTTTAAGATGCGCAAACCCGCTAAATGTTGTGCATATGAACCTCTAAAGCGCCTCCACGCCATTACAACGCCCATGATGGTCAACCTGGATTCAGTTCTGCGTTGTTTAATTTTTGCGCTTGAAGAAATAAAAAACAACGGAAATCGTGTTCGTGTAGTTTTGCCTCTATTTTATTCTGTAAGGCTTTTAATTCTTCATTTTATGAATAACTAGCTGCTAGGAGCTCTTTTGGAGCGTTTTGGTAAAAAGGCCCTTAAAAGCTACCCGACCCGCGTGCCCGCGACGCACGCCGCCGCCGCGTACTAAGGCTCGAAGCCCTATTCCAGAAACCCGCGTGCCCCCCCCCCCCCCCCCCGCCTCTGCTTCCCCTCCACTTCTACTCAAGCGTGGCTGATTGTGAGTGAAACTGGGGGAGGGGAGGGGGGTAAGCTTCGCTTCGGGTTGTGACTGACACAGGCCTAGCCCTTACTCAATTAACATATACGTTGATTGGCAAATTCAAGAACCTTTCATTCAAGACGATGAGTTTTACGGAGTTCTGATGAAGTTTGTACGTGACTACGTTCATACGAGTCGAAACTGAGCATTTGGAAGCAATATCGAAGGGCCAGACACAGAACTTTCATTCATTACAGATTCCTATCAGTCGATCATTAATTCCGCGTCAATAATTTCTCCGCGGTTTCATTCTTTTCTCTCGGTTCGCCATATCACCGCAGATTTTCGTACCGACCCCTCGTTCGCTCCCCGGCGAATGTTTTCCTATCGATAAATGCACTCGATGAAAACCGTGGGCTTTTTTTGCGAAAAGAAAACAAAGACGCAACTTGCGCCGCGCGATTCCTCAATTCGCGAATTGGAAGCTACGTTTCAATCGGGAGACGAATCGAAAGGGAAGTAAACGAGGTCTTTTGTATTTTTTTGCGAATTTCGTCATCGTCGAATGGTTCACGGTCTGGTATTGTCCTCGAATAATCCTGACATGGACGGTTCCGATTTCATTCACAGGGTTTTTTTTCACAAGAATTACTTTCGCGCACTCAATGAAGGAGAGATCAAACAAACACTTTTAGTGGAATAGGAAAGAGATTCATCTAATTCTTGCTCTCAAACGGCACAAACATAGACGAATAACTACAAACGAGAAGAAAGATTTCAGAGAGAGAGAGAACGGAAGAATGCAAGATCTGAATAAAAAATTTTTCGTTTGAGACACGTTTCAGAGTATGTCAATGTGCGTGTAAAAAAAAGAAAATTTCAAAAATGCTTACGAAAATATGGAAATTGATTCTAAAGTTATGTGTATTTATGTTTTTAAATGTGTTTTGTTAATCGAACTGGGAAGAGTAGAAATAAAAGAAGAAAATGAGCGCGAGAAAGAAATTATCTGAATGAACTGCAACGGAATGTGCGAGATCGATACAAGGACGTATATCGAGAGAGAGAGAGAGATATATATATATATAGGGGGAAAACAGAGCAAAAAAGAGTGAGACAGAACTGCGGAAAAGAGTCTCGCGTTAAGTGGCCCAGGCCTTGGGAGAAAGACTGAAGGACGAGGAGACAAGGCGGGAGATGAGATCGCGAAATGAGAGATAAGAATTTCTCGTCGAGAAAAGGAAAGTCAACCTCTGGAAAATAAGAATATTTACATAAGGGACGAGATGAGGGGAAGGACATTTTTTTTAGGACGATTAGACCTGCGTCGGGCAAAAAAATAAGAAAGGGCGGAACGCCCGAGAATAAAGATTGCGAAGAGAATGGGCAGGAGAAAGAGAGTGAAAGGAGAGAAAGGAACCCCACTCAAGCTTGAGAATGAACAAAAGAGATACGTATTTTTGGCGGCGGAAAATTGGAGCGAGGCATAGCCCAATGGAAGGTGATGGAAGTAATTTGCGTGGTGCGAAATGGAAAGCGAGAGCAATAGTGTGAAATCTTCCTTTACGAATGTAGTATTATGTAAATAGACCGTTAGAAATCACCTACAGCTATATGCATATCGTGCATACATATATACATATATATATATATATATATGAATTTCAATCGAAGCACTTTCGAGGATAATTAATCGAGAAAGTTACGTTTGCTCTTGATCGCTATTTTGAATAGATAGCGTGATTTCTCAAACGGTCAAACTCTCAGATGAATGTAAATTCTTCCTTTCTAGGTATGATTACCACGAGGGCGAGTATAGATATTTGTAATTTTTATTTAAAAAACGGAGAGAAAATAGAGGATAGTAACGAGTTATAACACATTTCCAGCCAAATAAACAAATATGATAAATATAGTTGTATAGTTATACCGACCGAGAAATATATTCCTCGACTATCAGTTAACAGAAAACTAAGACGTTTGCGTTCTGTACTTAGGAATTATTAATATTAGGCTAAAGAATATTTTTAAATTGTTTAATTTAAATATGAAATTGATTTTCTACAGAGCAACCTATGATACATTGCAATGTAATAACATTTTCAAAATTACGGTCTTTGTGAATTTCTAAGCAAAACCTTCAGAAACTATATGACGAGACTATGTTCAGTAAAAGCAAAAGAAAGATAGTATTTTACTGACAGTAGGAGAGAATTAAGTATTAAATAAGGTGAATTAATATTTTTTAACTAATTAAATTCATGTGCGATACTGCCACAGTTCAACACCGTTTATTTATTTATTGTAAATGAAATAATAGAAGATCTCATATAAAATAAAGCCATAATGCAATAGTGCAATTTGAAAAAATATAATAAACTACTGTGATTAACTGTTTTACCGTCATAGGCTGTAGACTTATAAATATCTGTGGGAATGATGAGCGTTGAAATTTTATCGATATAAATAGGGGCAAGCAAGACAAGTATTTTTACCCCGCGCTCATTTCAGAAACATTTTAGATATAGGTATTTATTTATTTATTAGTACTGCTTCAGACAACTGATAAAATTTAAAATGTCGAGTATTAAAACCTAAGGAAATTCCTCAATCTGTGCGGCTCCTCGGAGTGCCAAAATTGCTCATTAGATTCTTCAACGTTACTTGCGTGCAATTACATTTTTGGCGGATTAGTAAAATGTCTTTGTCAAGTTAAAAAGTTGTGATTTTTGGAAAACGATCAATTAGTAAATATTATAAAACAATACAAGCTCGAGCTTCACCAAGAATATATCGTGACTTTGAATGTAACATTAAAAATTACTCTTCATGTTAAATACCAATAAGAAATGTTTAAGAACTCTCTTCCTTCGGAGAGTTACGTAAAACTCTATGACGACATCCTTCCCGTGAGTATCTCTTACCGGAAGCAATATAAATTAAGCATCAAAAGATCCAAAATAGATTTCTTAAATGAACCATGGCAGCAAAGAGCAGCAACGAGACACTAAATTGCTTTTTCGTTTCAACAACAAACGACAGCGCTTTGGCAAAGAAAGGGGCGGGAGAACGGATGTGGTAAATCGAGTGGCAAAACGTTAATTGGGTCCAGTAGATGTCTCTCTCCCCGAGAGGTGGCAGCACAAGACAAACAATATCGTTTGGGGAAGAGTAAACGCGTTTCTTCCTAAAGCAATCGAAACAGAAATAATTGGTATTTTTTTTTCACTTTTATTCGCTTGTTTCTTTTGAGCCCTTGAGATAGCTGAGTTAGCATCGTTTTAAAAAAAAAGGAAACAATTCCGAGGATCAAAGTTTGCGAGTTAACTTTTTAGTGTGGAAAAGAATATAATTTTGCTCGTTGGTTTACGTGGGCGGCACTTTTTTTTTTTAAAGGATTCAGTAAAATGGACGAGGGAAAATGGGTTTCTGTTTTTAAATACTCCCGGCGTTGGATTGTTCATACGAGATGTATACTTGAAAGAGAGGGAGATGTTGAAAGAGAAACAAGAGAATAGTAACCCTTCTTTCTCTCCATCTCTGAACCTTCTCTTCGCACGTACGAACTGAACGTTGTGCTTAAGTTCCCTTTAAAAAACGTCACTCAAACGCTTTTACGTGTTCTGTTTTCCTCGGTCGATTTTATTTTTTATTTCAAAAACTGATACCGACTAAATTGTGTGAATTCAATTCCATCGCGCCAAACACAATTTTTAAAAAGACTTTCGCGCAAACTTTCTGGTCTTTCATTTTTTATAATTCTGTAGAATTTTCAGTTTTTGGAAAGATTGAAAATCTAATACTGTCTCACATTTGCGTATGGAGCAATTACCTCGCTTAAAACCGTCGGAATTATTGTATTTGAATGGTGAAATTAACAGAAATTGAAAATTAATTATTCAGTATTTATAGGTATTTTACAACAAAGCAAAATTTGGCAAATATTTATGTTTTTAGTTTTATGGTAATGATATTCCCATAATAAAAAAATAGATTTGTATTATTCTATTCCCGTACCTACTAAAGAATTATCACAGCACTGAGAATTTCATACTATAGAAGAATTATAAACTTCGATTTGTCTTATCCTCCTGTGCTAATAATCAGAAGACTAAATACAAAGAATGTAACACAAAGACAAACAAAACCGGGTGAGGGGAGCCTTGGATGACGCATATACTTGCTTTAATACAATAAGGCTAATGTTCGTCAATTTGCCATGCATGAAATATTGAAATATAGCATTTCCCCGGGCAACGCCGAGCATTTCCGTTAGTAAGTAATATAAATAACATACTAAATGTTTTCTTAAAATAAATTCTCTGCAAAGATAAATGTCGTCGAAAGTAATTGGTGACAAGTAAAGAACTTGGATAAAAACATATAGGCGGTCCTGGCGGCAAACTGAAGCACCACGAGCTTGGACAAGCTAATACTATAGTCATCCAAAAGAGCTGTGAATCATCGAGAAACGGAAGCATACGAGACGATATTAATCGTTCTTAATCTCACCTATTATTTACAAAGGTCCACGTCGGTTTAATCTCCGCTAATTTCGGATTCCATTTTGAGGGAGATTTAGGACTGTAACATTGCATTTTCGAAAATATTTTAGAAAATTCACCGAAACGAATGCTTTTGGGTTAATAATGAATCGCTCTCACGACACTAGCAGATGATGGGAAGTAAATGACTCGAGCGAAATAATAAAAAAGTCCGACCTCTGTACTGAATGGAACTGCATTAATATCCAGCGAAGGGTTTTTTGAGAGAGTAGAAGGAAGGAATTTATGATCCTCGTTAATTACACTCCGTTGATATAAATCCTTCCGATATCGATCGGCGAAAGCGATATAAATTCTTATCCCCCGCGCAAATTATGTCAACAGTAGCAACTGCATCAAAGACGGATAAAAAGGGAGAAATACCGAGAAAAAAAATTCCATTAGAACGATTTTGCTGAAAAATGTGAGAGATGGAGCAATCTCACCTAAAATAATTTTCCAACGTGATAGTCCGTGAAGTCATAACTCTTAGAGAATGCTGCGCTTTAGCGACTGAGAAGTTACGTGCCTAAACTCCCGTTGCCCAAAGTATCGCTCCCAAAAATCTATCCCCAGAAGAGTGGCCGGCTTTTAAAATTCTGACGTCCAGCTGACTTCCTCTGATTTATACTCTGAAAAACGGCTAACGCATTCAAGCAGCAAAAGAACATCGGCAGCATTTGTTATAAACAGATATGTGCGCGTGTTTCTGTCACATATCATTGTCTTCTTTTAGGTCTGTCGCTTCTTGGAATCTATTCAATGCAATGCAACATGAAACTACCACTTTGGCGCCTTTACTCTCCTAATTACGCTGATTAACTCTTTCTCATTCAGTCGCTGCCTTTGCGATCCTTTCGGGTGATATCTAGGATACATCTCTCTATGATCCCTTGCGTTGTTTGCAGCCATGCCTACCGTGAGCTATTTTGATTACGACCACAATAATATTTATTTTGAAAATGGATACGCAGCGTAAACTTTAGCTGGAAGATCTTTTTATGTGTGTGTACGAGCTCCTGCAACTAATACATATAAACCCGCTACAGTTTTCTCCATAAATATATATATAATCACCATACGAACACCATATCTTCCCCGAAACCAACCAACCTATAGGCCTGCCCCTGAAACGTACACCAACAAGCTTTCAATGTATTCCCCCCTTTTTGCCACCCATCTCGCACTGGAATACCCTAAAAAGGTGCCTCCAAACGTACACTATAGTCGATCCAACATCGGAAACGGGGCGTACACCAGTTAGCAGCAGCCAATAGGAGACTGTTTGTTTGGGAAGGTAGTGGGGAGGAAACCAGTCTCACTCCTGCTCTCGAAGAGATCGCATCGGACTGCGTTGCCGTTTCTACCGCCGTTTCCTTGCTGTGGATCAAAAAGAAGGATGGGAAGTATTTTATTTAGAAACTGTGTAGTATATCAGCTGAGCAAGAGCTGGCAGCGCGCACCGATATCTGCTCTCCCGCACGAAAGTTGAGAGGGGCGATGGAAGGGGAAACGTTCGTGATTGGCTACTTGCTCTAAGTTGGATCGACTATAAATGCCTCCTATGTTTATGCAGCACAACTTACAACTGCCCTTTAATATCAAATCTACACCAAATATCCCTGATTTTATGCCATACAACTTACCAGTCATCAATCATACCTCCACTCGGCTGCCCCCAACGATTATACCACCCAACCTACACATGTGCCCCTGCAAAATATAAATATGTACCAGGTAATACATATTCGAGACCTAATGTTTCTGTTTCACTACTACGATCCTTAGAAAAAGTACCATAGTTACCAGTGGAAAAGCCCAGGGAGTCCCCGACCTCAAAAAGTTTGTCAAAGTGCCAGAAAAGACATGTATCTGGCTTTCTTTGACAAAATCGGGGTCAATGCGGCCACTGCGTTTCAAGAAATCAAGGGGAAAACGGCGAGGACTACTCCAATGTACTAAGAGACTCGATATTAGTATAACTCAAGAAAAAACGTTCCTATCAGATTGATCGCGGTTGGATCTTGCACCTTCGAACCGCTATCAAGCTTGCCAAAAAACCATCGAAGAATTTGAGTTCCAAATAATGGTTCATCCACAATATTTAACAAAACTAGTACTGCTTTTTTTCCCTTCACGGGAGTTAAAAAAGAATTGTGAGATAACCATTTGAGTATGATAATAATCTAAACCAGGAGTGCCAACCTACGGCCCGCGAGGGGTTTTTGTACGGCTCGCGAAAATTTTAATACGCAAATTCATACATGTTTATGACAATTTTGATAATGCTACTTTTAACATTAAAATTTCAATCACAAAACCTTATTTAAACATGGTTTTTACTTATATGGCACCACAGAATGTATATGCAACTTCTGAGTTAAACTCTAATCCAGCACTCTGAAAACTTGCCAACTTCCAATGAGGCCGTCTTCTAGAAAAGGTTGTATACCACTGAAATCTTCTGCGGTGTATTTTCGGAACCCCAAATGATCATCCGGTTACATTAGATACAATACAGTTAGAACAGAATAACTACCAAAATCAGCACTGCGATATAAAAATTGAAAATGTAAGTACTTGCCTTACGTACCACCAATAATCATAAACAACTTAGAGATATCTCGGAGAAATACTCTATTTTCAATCATTTATGCTTAATTTCTTATTCTGGAGTTTGTTTTCAGCCATAAGACGAATTCGGCAATTCTCTCGTGAATTACGGAATTAACGTTAATGCTACGGTAATTAAAGGTTCTGCGAAAATTTTTACTTTGATTGCACCATTCGTTGTTACGAGAGTTTTGGCGAACGTTATTAGAGGTGCGATGGCGAGCGCCATAAAAGCTTAGGTAGAAAATTACTCAAGAGCTTATATTATAAAAGTGAGAACCAATTTTGAGCGATTCTCTTTGTCAAAAGGTCTCCGATCAAAGTTTCACGAAAATAATTTATAATTAAAATTATAAAATCGCCTTTATTGTTATTGATCGCTTTTTCATCAAAACTTTGCAGGCAGGGTGGGAAACGTCCTTGGTCTAATTAAATAAAAATAGAGCTGGATAATCAACGGAAATTTTAAAGAAAGAGTTGGTGTAAATAAAAGTTGAAATAAAATTCGTCGATATAAAAAAAACAATGCCGTTAGTGGCGAATAAAGAAAAAACAGCATGACAACAATTTACAACTACCTATGTAAATACTACCATTAATTTTTTGTGCTGCATATAAGGCACGTGAGTTAACCTTACAGAGGTTGTAAAAATATTTCTGAGTCGTAAGGCGCAATATCTTAAATAAGGGAATTTGATTCTTTCCTAAACAAATCGTAAATTTTCGTTTCATAAAGCACGTGTAAGGAATTCCACGAATTCCACTTCTACGCCGTTAAGTCTTGATAATATTGGAAAATCATGAAGATACCTTGGTCTATATAAGCTACGACGACCGGGAATTAAAAAGTTAAATAGCTTTAATTTTCAACTGAAATTCTTTTACAACTCGCTCAATCGCATCATATAGCATCATTTAGTGTATATAATAAGCTTATATTTGACTACGAAAAAACGTTTAAGGGGCTGAAAAAGAATGCTTACAAACTTCAAGACTTCTCGGAGACTCAACTAAGGTAAAACACTACGTCAGAAATCGGCCAGTTTACGTCTGTTAATTAAACGACAAACTCCGATGACACAGCCAGAGAGACAACAGGCCTGTATCTCCACGCATAGCGCCTTCAATTTTATCTTGACAACCGATGGAGGACTCTTAAGGTACGAATGCAGAGATCGGAAGGCAAGGAGAAGAGAGGGAACATAACGAAAGACGTACTGGCAAATGAAACGACGCGGAGTGATTGCGAAGAAGGGTAAAAGGGGATGAAAGAAAGGCAGCGCAAAGATGGGGATGGAAAGGAAAATGATAAAGAGGACTAAACACAACCTCGCCCGGACACAAATCTCTTGTCTACGAAATGGAAAAATGCTCTCAGAAAGATCTTATTTCACCCTTGAAGGAAATTGAATCACCAGTTGGAGGCGAGGGAGTGAAAGGGAGGAGGGAGAAAAAAGTGGAGGGCGTAAGAGTGGAGTGGGAGTGGGAGTAGGAATTGGGGCGGAAAAGAGATGTCTACGGGAGACACGGAAGAGGTGGGGGACGAAATTGGCCCTGGTGAAAGGAATACAACCCTCTTAAGTGAGATACATGCAAGGAAGAAGGTAAGTATTGTAAGTATTGTAAGCATGATATGTTCGAATAAACGGATTGGAGGTGAGAAAGAAGTTTTATACGAAAGGTCCTGTGGTTTTAGTGTTGGATTATTCAGGATATGAGATTCCATACTCTTCGAGAGCATGTGAAACTTTGAAAGCTATGATAAGTTAGAAGGATACAAACAAACTATAATAATATTGTTTTTGTCTCTCCTTCATCTGTAATTGTAAATAAATGCAACGTACACTTCGATTTGAATAATAATATTCGAGATTTGAAGGCACGCTTCATATTACCAGCATATTAACTGATTTAAGTAAGAAGTTTGGTTAAACGTACCATAAACGTTACTATAGTTGCTTTATCTTAACTGGATTTTGAAGAGGCGATGTAAGTGGCTTGATAACTACCAAGTTTCTGGTCGCGTCTTCGAGAAATTTTGCCTAGCTTTCATGACATGATCAAACGATAAGGCGCTGAGTCGTGGAAAATATTGAAGGATATAATGCTAGGGTGTATCGATAGGAACATTCCAATTAAATTGAAGTCTGACCGTAAAGACCCTCGTTGGTACAATAAGGAAGTTAGTAGTGTGCTTAGGCGTCGGAGAATAAGCCACGCGAAAATAAAAAATATACCGACTACAACAAGAACGGGCAATCTTTTCAACTGGGGGGACGCATGCGCATTCAAGATAGGATGCGCGGGCCGAATAAAATTTTTCAGATTCAGCAACAGTATAAGTTGATAATTTATCAACTGAAGCATATATTTATAATACAATTTAATAGATAAGTAATATATCCATAAGTCACAATAATAACTGATAACAAACAATGACACAAAACAGTTAATGATAAATAATAAACGCTTATATAAATGTTATATCAAAAGGACAGTCATACTATATTATACAAAAGCCATACAAAATAATACACCGGAGAACATGGAGAAAAGTAAACAACGCAGACATAATGGTTGCCGACCCCTGCTTGAGGGATATTTATGTACTTATTGATGTGAGCAAGTTACACTGTTTCAAAAAGAGTGATCTCGACTCTAATAAGCACATACAATAGGGGCTTCTTTTCATTCGGCTTGCAAACATTTAGGTATATTTGTCTAATACATTGTTCCTTCGCGCTTTCTGAGGTGTTATGAATGTGAACGCTCGATCACAGGATTCTTGTACATTTTGTATACTGCAACGAAGGAAAATAATCTTTCAGCAAAAAGATTTGATTTGTCCAATGATAAACACTGTAAATTTGGCATGAATTATAACCGATTAAATATCAGAGTAACATAAAGGAAAAATTATTTTACGTTTCATAAGATTTCTATGCTTAATATAAATTTCGATTTCAGAAAAGCCTCGCGGATCACATAAAATGATCTCGCGGGTCGCATTTGGTCCGCGGGCCGCGGTTTGCCCACCCCTGGTCTACAGCATCCGACGACCATAGAGCAGCTAAAGTTTAGATGTATAAGGAAGTCTGTGCAAAATCAAGAAATATTATGCGCAAGGCTTTTACTAATTTAGGATTAATGTATTAAATAGTTATTTGAAAGACACCCCGAAGCGTTTTGGTCCTATGTGAGGTAAGTGCAGGGTAAAGGTTCCACCATACCCTCCTTGCGCAATGACTCGGATGCCGTTATTCATGATAGCGTAGAGAAAGCCAACCTGCTCAACAGTCATTTCGTTAAAGCATTTACAGCCGCCAACGATCAATGCGTACATTATGCACCCGCTATCAGAAACGACCTGATGACCGACAGAGTACTGTCTGATGGAGGAATAGCAAGGCAATTAAGTGCGATTACACCTAACAAACCCCTGGGCACCGAAGGAATTCCCGCCCAGGTATTCAAAGAATTAGTTGAAGATGTAGCATCTTTTCTTAGGATAATATTCGAGAAATCCATTTCACGCGGAGAGTTCCCGAAGGACTGGAAGTTAGCGCACGTGACTCCAATTCATAAGTGCGGCGGCAAAGAGAACCCAGAAACTCACAGGCCGATTTCTCTAACCTCAATATCATGCAAGATACTTGAACACATACTCGTTAGCGACATAATTCGTTTGCTTGACAGTAATTCATTGTTAGGCAATTGTCAACAGGGTTTCAGGAAGGGTAAGTCTTGCGACACCCACCTCGATCTATTTATGAATTATACGCTGAGAAGCGGAGAACATAATTGACAGGTCGGTGCCATCTTCCTACATTTTCGGATAGCCTTTGATAAGGTGCCTCGCAGAAAGTTAATAACTAAATAACTAACCTTAGGCGTTAATTCCAAATTATTAGTTGGATCCGTGCATTTTTAAATCATAGGAAGCAGAAGGTTGTTTTAAATGGGAAAGCCTCGAGCTTACTGGAGGAAGTATCTGGCGTTCCACAGTGTAGTGTGCTTGGTCCATTGTAATTTTTAATTTATATAAACGATATCAGGTCAGTAGATTGAAGTCAAATTAGGCTTTTTGCGGATGACACCGTCATATATAATTAAACTAGTATAAGTGTCAGTCAAAAATGACGGGGAGTGGTTTGGTTTATTGGCACGGTACACATTAAATAAAAATGTAATGAGTGAATATAAATTCGGAAAATGCACAATCAGAGTTGGTGAGCATTTTTAAATTGTGGAATTTTTACAATTTCATATTTTTCATATTGTTTTTGTCCAAAAACATATAACTGTGTTAACTTTCAAATATCTGATATAGCTGAGCTCGGTTTTCTTAAAAAATACCGCAGGAAAGCAACTAAAAATCTGTTTTGGTGTAATTTTTCCCAGGGAATTACGAATAATTCATCAAAAAATACATATCTTGATTGATTATTCCGAAATAAAATTGACCTGAAATCATATCACCTGCTGAGAGGGTTGCCTTCGATCCGAGCAAAGGTTCAAAACCCTCGCCGCGAGTATCTATTGTGCTTCAAAAACTGACCTTAGTCCCATCTTCCCAGGTATATTTCTATGCTTGCTCCCACACAGAAGGGATAAAGTCGATATATCTGGAAGTGCATTCCTGAAGCGTTCCTGACGGATACACAAGCCTGGCCTTTTATGTAAGAGTATAAGCAACCCGGAAAACCATCAGTATCTCAAAAATGGTTTAAAAGCTATTTCAGTGTGGTGTAAGGAATGTCAACTAGAAATCAACCAAAAAAATCTATTGTCAGTTTCTGGAGAACCACAAATATCTTGATAACTTTTAATTATTCGTTCGACGGAGTGAGAATTCCTATTTCAGATTCTGTTCTAGGAGTTACGATCCATCGGGATCTCTCGCGGGACACCCACATTCGCATAGTAATAGGGGCCACCAACAGAAAGCTTTCTTTTATAGGGAGAATACTTCGAAATAACTCGGAAAACTAAGTATGTATGTAATGTATCGTTGGTTCGACCGCAGGACGAATGTGTCAGCTGTGTAGGATCCTTATGAAAAGGGACTCAGTAATGAGATAGAAAAGGTGCAGTGAAGGGCAGTTAGATTCGTAATGAGAAATTAAGATTGTAAACAAAGCATAGCGTCAGTAATAGAAAATCTTAAGTGGGCCTCGTTAGAGGAACGTAGACTGCAGGCTAGATTTAATCTACTAAAAAATATGTCTGAGGGATTAGCGGATGAGATAGTCTATCTTAACAGAAGTCCGACAGGACTCATGCAGAGTACACCTAAACGGTTCTGGGGTTCATAATACTGCCGAGGCAGCGGATGCGGTAGCGCGTAGGGTTTTTGAACACGCTAGGGTTTTTTTTAGATTAGACGAGAAAAAAATCAATACATCGGTTAGATTAGAGTCCCCAATATTAACTTTAGGGATTCCATGAATAGCGGTAGATCGAGAAGTAGAACAATAAAATCGCTAATTCAAGTGGCAGGGAATGGTGAAATAAAAAGCGATCTGAAAATAAATGTTAGATCAACCAACCGGAGGAGTGATATGAAGTATGGAGAATGCATGTATTCCTAAAACGAATAGGAATGGAAAGGCTGAGAAGCGATAGTGAGAAATTAAATGTCGTCGTATTGAACTGCCGCATTATGGATTTTGATCATATCATTCGCAGTCTACACGCCGATGTCGTGATCAGTACAGATAGTTGGCTCAAGGACGAGATTGCAAGTCAGGAGATATGCCCTCAAGACTATCGAGTTTTTAGAAAAGATCGTAACATCTGGTCGGGAGTATTTACAGCAGTCATCATAGCATACGAAAGTTTTCCACTACGTATTGGCGACGTTGAAGTAGAAAGTGTTTCGTGTAGTGCTATAGGAAGCGACTCTACAATCTATATAGATAAAATTGTAACTTCTACCTGTACATTTGTTCTTTTGTAGGGGTTTTACCTTTTTTGTGTGTTTTGCCTCACAAGAAGACATTTGAACCGGTTTGCATAATTGTAGTCTGTCTTTGTTTGTTACCGCATCACGCAAAAACGGCTGGTCGAAATTTTCTGAATCTTGCAGCGTATCTTTAGACTGGTCGAGCTTAACATATAGGCTATCCGGTGTATCTATAAAAAAATTTAAAGTGGGGGTGGTGGGGGTCAGCAATTTGGTTTTTCGACGATAACTCTCGAGTGAATTAACTTACGAAGTTCAAATTTGATATTTGTCACTCTCAATACAAGTATAAGATGAAATTTGTAACAAAATCAGACCAAAGGGTGGGGGGATATGAGGGGGGGCACCCGTAAGAGATGTCGTTGATTTCATGCTAACGGTTGATTGATTTCCTTATTTACCTGATTTTCCTGAAATTCCTAATGTTGCTGATTTTCCCGATTTTCCGGATTTTTCCGATTTACCTAAATTTCCTGATTATCTTGAATTTCCTGATTTTCCTGAAATTCCTGATTTCCCTTTGTTCCGGAATTTCCAGTATTTCCTCATTTACCTGATTTTCCTTATTCAATTGCATGAAATAGAAGATGTAGGAAAATCAGGAAATACAGGAAATTCAGGTAACTCAGGAAATTCATGAACATCAGGAAATTCAGGAAAATCTGCAAAATCAAAAAACTCAGGAAAATCAGGAAATTCAGGAAAATCAGTAAAATCAAAAAACTCAGCAAAAATCAGGAAATGCAGGTAAATCAGGAAATTCAGGAAAATCATGAAAATCAGGAAAATCAGGAAATTCAGGAAAATAATATTCCTGAATTTCCTGAATTACCTGACTTTTCTGAATTTCCTGAACTTTCTGATTTCCCTGGATTTCCTGATTTTCGTGAATTTCCTGATTTTCCTGAATTTGCCGATTTCCCTGAATTTCCTGATTTTCCTGAAGTTCCTGATTTTCCTGAATTTCCTGATTTTTCCGAATTTCCTGGATTTCCTGATTTATATGATATTCCTGAATTTGCTGATTTGCCTGAATTTCCTGGTTTACCTGAATTTCCTGATATTCCTGAATTTTCTGATTTCCCTGATTTTCCAGTATTTCCCGATTTTCTTGAATTTCCTGAATTTACTGATTTTCCTGAATATCCTGATTTACCTGATTTTCTTGAATTTCCTGATTTTCCTGAATTTCCTGATTTTTCCTGATTAACCGGATTTTCCAGAATTTTCTGATTTTCCTGAATTTCCTGATTGTCCTATTTTCCTCATTTTCCTAAATTTCCTGATTTTCCTAAACTACCTGAGTTACATGAATTTCCTGTTTTTTCTAATTTACGGTTTTTTCTGCATTTCCTGCTTCACCTGCATTTCATGATTTTCCTGAAATTCCTGATGTTCCTGAATTTCCTGATTTTCCCTAACAAATAGTTTGAAATAAAAGATGTAGGAAAATCAGGATGTACACTAAAATAAGCAAATTCAGGAAAATCAAGAAATCAAGGAAAACCAGGAAATTCAGGGAAATCAGCAAAATCAGGAAATCCAGGAAACTCAGAAATGCAGATCAACAAGGAAAATCGGGAAATTCATAAAAAACCAGAAATTAAGGATGATAGGAAATTAAGGAAAATCAGGATATTCAGGAAAGTTAAGATATTCAGGAAAGTCAGGATATTCAGGAAAATCAGGGAAATTATTTTCCTGAATTTCCTGATTTTTCTGAATTTCCAGATTTTCCTCATTTTCCTGATTTTCTCGATTTTCCTGAATTTCCTGATTTTTCTGAATTTCCTGATTTTCTTCATTTTCCTGAAATTCCTGATTTTTCTGAAATTCCTGATTTTACTGAATTTTCTGATTATCCTGAATTTCCTGGTTTTTCTGAATTTCCTGGTTTCCTGATTTTCCTTAATCTATTGTATAAAATAAGATGTAGGAAAATCAGAAAATACAGTAAAATCAGGAAATTGAGGAAAATCAAGAAACTGATTGTTTTTCACATTTGTATGATGCCTAAGAATCTAAGCAATTTCCGATTTAAACTCAAATCTGGCCCGCCTAAGCATTGGCGTCTTTCACTGAATTCGCAAACACCGATGCGGCCCGCCATGCAGAAACATATGCCCACCCCAGCTCTACATTATGAATATTTTCCAAACTTGAATTGGGAGGCCTATAAAATGCACATATATATACTGCTAGCATAGATACCCGGGAAAATTTGTTTCAAATGCGATCGGAATTCTAGATCATACGTGGTATTTAAGAATTCACTCGGCGCACCGTGTTGAATGCAACGGGCAGAGAGACACAAAAACTACGTATGAATTATTTCGGGGGGCACTCCACAATCGTACCAAATTTGATCCAAATCTACTTGGGAAAATACGCGTAGTTTAATCAGTACCCGCCGTCCAATTACAGAGAAGGAAGTAGTCCTTTGCCAATTTTCTCACTGTGTATAAGATGTAGATAATAAAGAAAATCAGGAATTCTGGAAAATCAGGAAAATTAGGAAGTTCAGGAAATTCGATAACATCAGGAGATTCAAGAAAAACAGGAAAATCAAGAAATTTTTCGGAATTTCTTGGTTTCTTCATTTTCCTTAATATATTGCATAAAATAAGATGCAGAAAATTCAGGAAATACAGTAAGATCAGGAAATTCAGGAAAATCATGAAATTCAGGTAAATCAGGAAATTCAGGATAAACAGGAAGTTCAGGATAATCAGGAAATTCAGGAAAATCAGGAAATTCAGGAAAATCAGGAAAATCAGGAAATTCAGGAAAATCAGGAAATTCAGGAAAATCAGGAAATTCAGGAAAATCAGGTAAATCAGGAAATTCAGGAAAATCAGGAAAATCGGGTAAATCAGGAAATTCAGGAAAATCAGGAAATTCAGGAATATCAGGAAATTCAGGAAATTCAGGAAAATCATGTAAATCAGGAAATTCAGGAAAATCAGGAAATTCAGGAAAATCAGGAAGTTCAGGAAAATCAGGATATTCAGGAAAATCAGGAAATTCAGGAAAATCAGGAAAATCAGAAAATCAGGAAATTCAGGAAAATCAGGAAATTCAGGAAATTCAGGAAATTCAGGAAATTCAGGAAAATCAGGAAAATCAGGAAATTCAGGAAAATCAGGAAATTCAGGAAAGTCGGGTAAATCAGGAAATTCAGGAAAATCAGGAAATTCAGGAAAATCAGGAAAATCAGGAAATTCAGGAAATTCAGTAAAATCAGGAAATTCAGGAAAATCAGGTAAATCAGGAAATTCAGGAAATTCAGGAAAATCAGGAAATTCAGGATAAACAGGAAGTTCAGGAAAATCAGGAAATTCAGGAAAATCAGGAAATTCAGGAAAATCAGGAAATTCAGGAAAATCAGGTAAATCAGGAAATTCAGGAAAATCAGGAAATTCAGGAAAATCAGGAAATTCAGGAAAATCAGGTAAATCAGGAAATTCATTAAATTCAGGAAAATCAGGAAATTCAGGAAAATCAGGAAAATCAGGAAAATCAGGAAATTCAGGAAATTCAGGAAAATCAGGAAAATCAGGAAATTCAGGAAAATCAGGAAATTCAGGAAAATCAGGTAAATCAGGAAATTCAGGAAATTCAGGAAAATCAGGAAATTCAGGAAAATCAGGAAATTCAGGAAAATCAGAAAATTCAGGAAATTCAGGAAATTCAGGAAAATCAGGAAATTCAGGAAAATCAGGAAAATCAGGAAATTCAGGAAAATCAGGAAATTCTGATTTACCTGATTTTCCTGAATTACCTGATTATCCTAATTTTCCTGATTTTCCTGAATTTCCTGATTTTCCTGAATTTCCTGATTTTCCTGAATTTCCTGATTTTCCTGAATTTCCTGATTTTCCTGAATTTCCTGATTTTCCTGAATTTCCTGATTTACCTGATTTTCCGGAATTTCCTGATTATCCTGAATTTCCTGATTTTCCTGAATTTCCTGATTTACCTGATTTTCCTGAATTTCCTGATTTACCTGATTTTCCAGATTTTCCTGAATTTCCTGATTTTCCTGATTTTCCTGAATTTCCTGATTTTCCTGAATTTCCTGATTTACCTGATTTTCCTGATTTTCCTGAATTTCCTGATTTTCCTGAATTTCCTGAATTTCCTGATTTTCCTGAATTTCCTGATTTTCCTGAATTTCCTGATTTTCCTGAATTTCCTGATTTTCCTGAATTTCCTGAATATCTTGAATATCCTGATTTTCCTGAACTTCCTGATTTTCCTGAATTTCCTGATTTTCCTGATTTTCCTGAATTTCCTGAATTTCCTGATTATCCTGAATTTCCCGATTTTCCTGAATTTCCTGATTTTCCTGAATTTCCTGATTTTCCTGAATTTCCTGATTTTCCTGAATTTCCTGATTTACCTGATTTTCCTGAATTTCCTGGTTTCCTGATTTTCCTTAATCTATTGTATAAAATAAGATGCAGGAGAATCAGAAAATACAGTAAAATCAGGAAATTGAGGAAAATCAAGAAACTGATTGTTTTTCACATTTGTATGATGCCTACGAATCTAAGCAATTTCCGATTTAAACTCAAATCTGGCCCGCCTAAGCATTGGCGTCTTTCACTGAATTCGCAAACACCGATGCGGCCCGCCATGCAGAAACGTATGCCCACCCCAGCTCTACATTATGAATATTTTCCAAACTTGAATTGGGAGGCCTATAAAATGCACATATATATACTGCTAGCATAGATACCCGGGAAAATTTGTTTCAAATGCGATCGGAATTCTAGATCATACGTGGTATTTAAGAATTCACTCGGCGCACCGTGTTGAATGCAACGGGCAGAGAGACACAAAAACTACGTATGAATTATTTCGGGGGGCACTCCACAATCATACCAAATTTGATCCAAATCTACTTGGGAAAATACGCGTAGTTTAATCAGTACCCGCCGTCCAATTACAGAGAAGGAAGTAGTCCTTTGCCAATTTTCTCACTGTGTATAAGATGTAGATAATAAAGAAAATCAGGAATTCTGGAAAATCAGGAAAATTAGGAAGTTCAGGAAATTCGATAACATCAGGAGATTCAAGAAAAACAGGAAAATCAAGAAATTTTTCGGAATTTCTTGGTTTCTTCATTTTCCTTAATATATTGCATAAAATAAGATGCAGAAAATTCAGGAAATACAGTAAGATCAGGAAATTCAGGAAAATCATGAAATTCAGGTAAATCAGGAAATTCAGGATAAACAGGAAGTTCAGGATAATCAGGAAATTCAGGAAAATCAGGAAATTCAGGAAAATCAGGAAAATCAGGAAATTCAGGAAAATCAGGAAATTCAGGAAAATCAGGAAATTCAGGAAAATCGGGTAAATCAGGAAATTCAGGAAAATCGGGTAAATCAGGAAATTCAGGAAAATCAGGAAATTCAGGAATATCAGGAAATTCAGGAAAATCAGGAAATTCAGGAAAATCAGGAAAATCAGGTAAATCATGAAATTCAGGAAAATCAGGAAATTCAGGATAAACAGGAAGTTCAGGATAATCAGGAAAATCAGGAAATTCAGGAAAATCAGCAAATTCAGGAAAATCAGGTAAATCAGGAAATTCAGGAAATTCAGGAAAATCAGGAAATTCAGGAAAATCAGGAAAATTAGGAAAATCAGGAAATTCAGGAAATTCAGGAAAATCAGGAAATTCAGGTAAATCAGGAAATTCAGGAAAATCAGGAAATTCAGGAAAATCAGGAAAATCAGGAAATTCAGGAAAATCAGGAAATTCAGGAAAATCAGGAAAATCAGGAAAATCAGGTAATTCAGGAAATTCAGGAAAATCAGGAAATTCAGGAAAATCAGGAAATTCAGGAAAATCAGGAAATTCAGGAAAATCAGGAAATTCAGGAAAATCAGGTAAATCAGGAAATTCAGGAAATTCAGGAAAATCAGGAAATTCAGGAAAATCAGGAAATTCAGGAAAATCAGGAAATTCAGGAAATTCAGGAAATTCAGGAAATTCAGGAAAATCAGGAAGTTCAGGAAAATCAGGAAATTCAGGAAAATCAGGAAAATCAGGAAATTCAGGAAAATGAGGAAAATCAGGAAATTCAGGAAAATCAGGAAATTCAGGAAATTCAGGAATATCAGGAAATTCTGATTTACCTGATTTTCCTGAATTACTTGATAATCCTGATTTTCCTGAATTTCCTGATTTTCCTGAATTTCCTGATTTACCTGATTTTCCTGAATTTCCTGATTTTCCTGAATTTCCTGAATTTCCTGAATTTCCTGATTTTCCTGAATTTCCTGAATTTCCTGATTTTCCTGAATTTCCTGATTTTCCTGAATTTCCTGATTTTCCTGATTTTCCTGAATTTCCTGATTTACCTGATTTTCCTGAATTTCCTGATTTTCCTGATTTTCCTGAATTTCCTGATTTTCCTGAATTTCCTGAATTTCCTGATTTACCTGATTTTCCTGATTTTCCTGATTTTCCTGAATTTCCTGATTTTCCTGAATTTCCTGAATTTCCTGAATTTTCTGATTTTCCTGAATTTCCTGATTTTCCTGAATTTCCTGATTTTCCTGAATTTCCTGAATATCCTGATTTTCCTGAACTTCCTGATTTTCCTGAATTTCCTGATTTTCCTGATTTTCCTGAATTTCCTGAATTTCCTGATTATCCTGAATTTCCTGATTTTCCTGAATTTCCTGATTTTCCTGAATTTCCTGATTTTCCTGAATTTCCTGATTTACCTGATTTTCCTGAATTTCCTGATTAACCTGATTTTCCTGAATTTCCTGATTTTCCTGAATTTCCTGGTTTCCTGATTTTCCTTAATCTATTGTATAAAATAAGATGCAGGAGAATCAGAAAATACAGTAAAATCAGGAAATTGAGGAAAATCAAGAAACTGATTGTTTTTCACATTTGTATGATGCCTACGAATCTAACAAGGAGAGGACTTGAGGTGAAATCCACGGATTCCTGTCATACTTTGCGAGTAGGTAACTTCACTCCCCTAGTGTACGTGTGCAAAACGCTAGGTGTAGATAAGCAGTCGTTATTGAGAAATTAGCGATTAAAAATTTAAGGAAACTGAAGCTCAAGATGAATACAATAATAAGGAATTAGTTGCTAAGCGAAACGGTGGTCTAGTCGTTAGAGTCGCGGCCGTCGAAACTTACTATCGCGCGTTCGAGACCCGTTATCGCGAATTATTTTTTTCGTTTTTTATTTCTTCTTTCATGACACAATTATTGCATCATTTATATTTTATCGGTATTTCCTGCGAAAAATTCGCATTTTCCGCGATTGTGAAATTATTTACGTTAACCTGTTCTGAGAACGGATGGAAATTGAAGGACTGACACTATCTGTGAGCAGTTCTTTCTCTCGCAGTAGTCGTATACAATATTCTATCGCATCCGTCAGTTCTTGTTTTTGTGTAACACACAAAACAGGCACATTTTCGTGAGATTCCGAACTACCAGCTACAGCATTGATTGTGAATATTCTCCACCGACTGACCACTCCAGCACCGTTGAAATCTTTCACAAGCAAATGTAGTGAACTTTGGACTACACGAGTCTATTCTGGGAGCGTTTCATTGTTATTATATCACTGTTATTATATCTATTGTTATTATATCTATTGTTATTATATCAATCTCGTATTATTAATATACACAAAATTAAATATAGATAAAACAGGTTAACGTAAATAATTTCACAATCGCGGAAAATGCGAATTTTTCGCAGGAAATACCGATAAAATATAAATGATGCAATAATTGTGTCATGAAAGAAGAAATAAAAAACGAAAAAAATAATTCGCGATAACGGGTCTCGAACGCGCGAAAATAAGTTTCGACGGCCGCGACTCTAGCGACTAGACCACCGTTTCGCTTAGCAACTAATCCCTTTTTATTGTATTCATCTTGAGCTTCAGTTTCCTTAAATTTTTAATCGCTAATTTCTCAATAACGACTGCTTATCTACACCTAGCGTTTTGCACACGTACACTAGGGGAGTGAAGTTACCTACTCGCAAAGTATGACAGGAATCCGTGGATTTCACCTCAAGTCCTCTCCTTGTAAGCAATTTCCGATTTAAACTCAAATCTGGCCCGCCTAAGCATTGGCGTCTTTCACTGAATTCGCAAACACCGATGCGGCCCGCCATGCAGAAACGTATGCCCACCCCAGCTCTACATTATGAATATTTTCCAAACTTGAATTGGGAGGCCTATAAAATGCACATATATATACTGCTAGCATAGATACCCGGCGTTGCCCGGGAAAATTTGTTTCAAATGCGATCGGAATTCTAGATCATACGTGGTATTTAAGAATTCACTCGGCGCACCGTGTTGAATGCAACGGGCAGAGAGACACAAAAACTACGTATGAATTATTTCGGGGGGCACTCCACAATCGTACCAAATTTGATCCAAATCTACTTGGGAAAATACGCGTAGTTTAATCAGTACCCGCCGTCCAATTACAGAGAAGGAAGTAGTCCTTTGCCAATTTTCTCACTGTGTATAAGATGTAGATAATAAAGAAAATCAGGAATTCTGGAAAATCAGGAAAATTAGGAAGTTCAGGAAATTCGATAACATCAGGAGATTCAAGAAAAACAGGAAAATCAAGAAATTTTTCGGAATTTCTTGGTTTCTTCATTTTCCTTAATATATTGCATAAAATAAGATGCAGAAAATTCAGGAAATACAGTAAGATCAGGAAATTCAGGAAAATCATGAAATTCAGGTAAATCAGGAAATTCAGGATAAACAGGAAGTTCAGGATAATCAGGAAATTCAGGAAAATCAGGAAATTCAGGAAAATCAGGAAAATCAGGAAATTCAGGAAAATCAGGAAATTCAGGAAAATCAGGAAATTCAGGAAAATCAGGTAAATCAGGAAATTCAGGAAAATCGGGTAAATCAGGAAATTCAGGAAAATCAGGAAATTCAGGAATATCAGGAAATTCAGGAAATTCAGGAAAATCATGCAAATCAGGAAATTCAGGAAAATCAGGAAATTCAGGAAAATCAGGAAGTTCAGGAAAATCAGGATATTCAGGAAAATCAGGAAATTCAGGAAAATCAGGAAAATCAGAAAATCAGGAAAATCAGGAAATTCAGGAAAATCAGGAAATTCAGGAAATTCAGGAAAATCAGGAAAATCAGGAAATTCAGGAAAATCAGGAAATTCAGGAAAGTCGGGTAAATCAGGAAATTCAGGAAAATCAGGAAATTCAGGAAAATCAGGAAAATCAGGAAATTCAGGAAATTCAGTAAAATCAGGAAATTCAGGAAAATCAGGTAAATCATGAAATTCAGGTAAATCAGGAAATTCAGGATAAACAGGAAGTTCAGGATAATCAGGAAAATCAGGAAATTCAGGAAATTCAGGAAAATCAGGAAATTCAGGAAAATCAGGTAAATCAGGAAATTCAGGAAAATCAGGAAATTCGGGAAAATCAGGAAATTCAGGAAAATCAGGTAAATCAGGAAATTCATTAAATTCAGGAAAATCAGGAAATTCAGGAAAATCAGGAAAATCAGGAAAATCAGGAAAATCAGGAAATTCAGGTAAATCAGGAAATTCAGGAAAAACAGGAAATTCAGGAAAATCAGGAAATTCAGGAAAATCAGGAAATTCAGGAAATTCAGGAAAATCAGGAAATTCAGGAAATTCAGGAAAATCAGGAAATTCAGGAAAATCAGGAAAATCAGGAAATTCAGGAAAATCAGGAAAATCAGGAAATTCTGATTTACCTGATTTTCCTGAATTACCTGATTATCCTGATTTTCCTGATTTTCCTGAATTTCCTGATTTTCCTGATTTTCCTGAATTTCCTGATTTTCCTGAATTTCCTGATTTTCCTGAATTTCCAGATTTACCTGATTTTCCTGAATTTCCTGATTATCCTGAATTTCCTGATTTTCCTGAATTTCCTGATTTACCTGATTTTCCTGAATTTCCTGATTTACCTGATTTTCCAGATTTTCCTGAATTTCCTGATTTTCCTGATTTTCCTGAATTTCCTGATTTTCCTGAATTTCCTGATTTACCTGATTTTCCTGATTTTCCTGAATTTCCTGATTTTCCTGAATTTCCTGAATTTCCTGATTTTCCTGAATTTCCTGATTTTCCTGAATTTCCTGATTTTCCTGAATTTCCTGATTTTCCTGAATTTCCTGAATATCCTGAATATCCTGATTTTCCTGAACTTCCTGATTTTCCTGAATTTCCTGATTTTCCTGATTTTCCTGAATTTCCTGAATTTCCTGATTATCCTGAATTTCCTGATTTTCCTGAATTTCCTGATTTTCCTGAATTTCCTGATTTTCCTGAATTTCCTGATTTTCCTGAATTTCCTGATTTACCTGATTTTCCTGAATTTCCTGATTTACCTGATTTTCCTGAATTTCCTGATTTTCCTGAATTTCCTGGTTTCCTGATTTTCCTTAATCTATTGTATAAAATAAGATGCAGGAGAATCAGAAAATACAGTAAAATCAGGAAATTGAGGAAAATCAAGAAACTGATTGTTTTTCACATTTGTATGATGCCTACGAATCTAAGCAATTTCCGATTTAAACTCAAATCTGGCCCGCCTAAGCATTGGCGTCTTTCACTGAATTCGCAAACACCGATGCGGCCCGCCATGCAGAAACGTATGCCCACCCCAGCTCTACATTATGAATATTTTCCAAACTTGAATTGGGAGGCCTATAAAATGCACATATATATACTGCTAGCATAGATACCCGGGAAAATTTGTTTCAAATGCGATCGGGATTCTAGATCATACGTGGTATTTAAGAATTCACTCGGCGCACCGTGTTGAATGCAACGGGCAGAGAGACACAAAAACTACGTATGAATTATTTCGGGGGGCACTCCACAATCGTACCAAATTTGATCCAAATCTACTTGGGAAAATACGCGTAGTTTAATCAGTACCCGCCGTCCAATTACAGAGAAGGAAGTAGTCCTTTGCCAATTTTCTCACTGTGTATAAGATGTAGATAATAAAGAAAATCAGGAATTCTGGAAAATCAGGAAAATTAGGAAGTTCAGGAAATTCGATAACATCAGGAGATTCAAGAAAAACAGGAAAATCAAGAAATTTTTCGGAATTTCTTGGTTTCTTCATTTTCCTTAATATATTGCATAAAATAAGATGCAGAAAATTCAGGAAATACAGTAAGATCAGGAAATTCAGGAAAATCATGAAATTCAGGTAAATCAGGAAATTCAGGATAAACAGGAAGTTCAGGATAATCAGGAAATTCAGGAAAATCAGGAAATTCAGGAAATTCAGGAAAATCAGGAAAATCAGGAAAATCAGGAAATTCAGGAAAATCAGGAAATTCAGGAAAATCAGGAAATTCAGGAAAATCGGGTAAATCAGGAAATTCAGGAAAATCGGGTAAATCAGGAAATTCAGGAAAATCAGGAAATTCAGGAATATCAGGAAAATCAGGAAATTCAGGAAAATCAGGAAAATCAGGTAAAACATGAAATTCAGGAAAATCAGGAAATTCAGGATAAACAGGAAGTTCAGGATAATCAGGAAAATCAGGAAATTCAGGAAAATCAGCAAATTCAGGAAAATCAGGTAAATCAGGAAATTCAGGAAATTCAGGAAAATCAGGAAATTCAGGAAAATCAGGAAATTCAGGAAAATCAGGAAAATCAGGAAAATCAGGAAATTCAGGAAAATCAGGAAATTCAGGAAAATCAGGAAATTCAGGTAAATCCGGAAATTCAGGAAAATCAGGAAATTCAGGAAAATCAGGAAAATCAGGAAATTCAGGAAAATCAGGAAAATCAGGAAATTCAGGAAAATCAGGAAATTCAGGAAAATCAGGAAATTCAGGAAAATCAGGTAAATCAGGAAATTCATTAAATTCAGGAAAATCAGGAAATTCAGGAAAATCAGGAAAATCAGGAAATTCAGGTAAATCAGGAAATTCAGGAAAATCAGGAAAATCAGGAAAATAAGGAAATTCAGGAAAATCAGGAAATTCAGGAAAATCAGGTAAATCAGGAAATTCAGGAAATTCAGGAAAATCAGGAAATTCAGGAAAATCAGGAAAATCAGGAAATTCAGGAAATTCAGGAAAATCAGGAAATTCAGGAAATTCAGGAAAATCAGGAAATTCAGGAAAATCAGGAAATTCAGGAAAATCAGGAAAATCAGGAAAATCAGGAAATTCTGATTTACCTGATTTTCCTGAATTACCTGATTATCCTGATTTTCCTCATTTTCCTGAATTTCCTGATTTTCCTGAATTTCCTGATTTTCCTGAATTTCCTGATTTTCCTGAATTTCCTGATTTTCCTGATTTTCCTGAATTTCCTGATTTACCTGATTTTCCTGAATTTCCTGATTATCCTGAATTTCCTGATTTTCCTGAATTTCCTGATTTACCTGATTTTCCTGAATTTCCTGATTTACCTGATTTTCCAGATTTTCCTGAATTTCCTGATTTTCCTGATTTTCCTGAATTTCCTGATTTTCCTGATTTTCCTGAATTTCCTGATTTACCTGATTTTCCTGATTTTCCTGAATTTCCTGATTTTCCTGAATTTCCAGAATTTCCTGATTTTCCTGAATTTCCTGATTTTCCTGAATTTCCTGATTTTCCTGAATTTCCTGATTTTCCTGAATTTCCTGAATATCCTGAATATCCTGATTTTCCTGAACTTCCTGATTTTCCTGAATTTCCTGATTTTCCTGATTTTCCTGAATTTCCTGATTTTCCTGATTTTCCTGAATTTCCTGAATTTCCTGATTATCCTGAATTTCCTGATTTTCCTGAATTTCCTGATTTTCCTGAATTTCCTGATTTTCCTGAAATTCCTGATTTTTCTGAATTTCCTGATTTTACTGAATTTTCTGATTATCCTGAATTTCCTGGTTTTTCTGAATTTCCTGGTTTCCTGATTTTCCTTAATCTATTGTATAAAATAAGATGTAGGAAAATCAGAAAATACAGTAAAATCAGGAAATTGAGGAAAATCAAGAAACTGATTGTTTTTCACATTTGTATGATGCCTAAGAATCTAAGCAATTTCCGATTTAAACTCAAATCTGGCCCGCCTAAGCATTGGCGTCTTTCACTGAATTCGCAAACACCGATGCGGCCCGCCATGCAGAAACATATGCCCACCCCAGCTCTACATTATGAATATTTTCCAAACTTGAATTGGGAGGCCTATAAAATGCACATATATATACTGCTAGCATAGATACCCGGGAAAATTTGTTTCAAATGCGATCGGAATTCTAGATCATACGTGGTATTTAAGAATTCACTCGGCGCACCGTGTTGAATGCAACGGGCAGAGAGACACAAAAACTACGTATGAATTATTTCGGGGGGCACTCCACAATCGTACCAAATTTGATCCAAATCTACTTGGGAAAATACGCGTAGTTTAATCAGTACCCGCCGTCCAATTACAGAGAAGGAAGTAGTCCTTTGCCAATTTTCTCACTGTGTATAAGATGTAGATAATAAAGAAAATCAGGAATTCTGGAAAATCAGGAAAATTAGGAAGTTCAGGAAATTCGATAACAACAGGAGATTCAAGAAAAACAGGAAAATCAAGAAATTTTTCGGAATTTCTTGGTTTCTTCATTTTCCTTAATATATTGCATAAAATAAGATGCAGAAAATTCAGGAAATACAGTAAGATCAGGAAATTCAGGAAAATCATGAAATTCAGGTAAATCAGGAAATTCAGGATAAACAGGAAGTTCAGGATAATCAGGAAATTCAGGAAAATCAGGAAATTCAGGAAAATCAGGAAAATCAGGAAATTCAGGAAAATCAGGAAATTCAGGAAAATCAGGAAATTCAGGAAAATCGGGTAAATCAGGAAATTCAGGAAAATCGGGTAAATCAGGAAATTCAGGAAAATCAGGAAATTCAGGAAAATCAGGAAATTCAGGAAAATCAGGAAAATCAGGAAAATCAGGTAAATCATGAAATTCAGGAAATTCAGGATAAACAGGAAGTTCAGGATAATCAGGAAAATCAGGAAATTCAGGAAAATCAGCAAATTCAGGAAAATCAGGTAAATCAGGAAATTCAGGAAATTCAGGAAAATCAGGAAATTCAGGAAAATCAGGAAAATCAGGAAATTCAGGAAAATCAGGAAATTCAGGAAAATCAGGAAATTCAGGTAAATCAGGAAATTCAGGAAAATCAGGAAATTCAGGAAAATCAGGAAATTCAGGAAAATCAGGAAATTCAGGAAAATCAGGAAAATCAGGAAAATCAGGTAAATCAGGAAATTCAGGAAATTCAGGAAAATCAGGAAATTCAGGAAAATCAGGAAATTCAGGAAAATCAGGAAATTCAGGAAAATCAGGAAATTCAGGAAAATCAGGAAATTCAGGAAAATCAGGTAAATCAGGAAATTCAGGAAATTCAGGAAAATCAGGAAATTCAGGAAAATCAGGAAATTCAGGAAAATCAGGAAATTCAGGAAAATCAGGAAAATCAGGAAAATCAGGAAATTCAGGAAAATCAGGAAATTCAGGAAAATCAGGAAATTCAGGAAAATCAGGTAAATCAGGAAATTCATTAAATTCAGGAAAATCAGGAAATTCAGGAAAATCAGGAAAATCAGGAAATTCAGGTAAATCAGGAAATTCAGGAAATTCTGATTTACCTGATTTTCCTGAATTACCTGATAATCCTGATTTTCCTGAATTTCCTGATTTTCCTGAATTTCCTGATTTACCTGATTTTCCTGAATTTCCTGATTTTCCTGAATATCCTGATTTTCCTGAACTTCCTGATTTTCCTGAATTTCCTGATTTTCCTGATTTTCCTGAATTTCCTGAATTTCCTGATTATCCTGAATTTCCTGATTTTCCTGAATTTCCTGATTTTCCTGAATTTCCTGATTTTCCTGAATTTCCTGATTTACCTGATTTTCCTGATTTTCCTGATTTACCTGATTTTCCTGAATTTCCTGAATTTCCTGATTTTCCTGAATTTCCTGGTTTCCTGATTTTCCTTAATCTATTGTATAAAATAAGATGCAGGAGAATCAGAAAATACAGTAAAATCAGGAAATTGAGGAAAATCAAGAAACTGATTATTTTTCACATTTGTATGATGCCTACGAATCTAAGCAATTTCCGATTTAAACTCAAATCTGGCCCGCCTAAGCATTGGCGTCTTTCACTGAATTCGCAAACACCGATGCGGTCCGCCATGCAGAAACGTATGCCCACCCCAGCTCTACATTATGAATATTTTCCAAACTTGAATTGGGAGGCCTATAAAATGCACATATATATACTGCTAGCATAGATACCCGGCGTTGCCCGGGAAAATTTGTTTCAAATGCGATCGGAATTCTAGGTCATACGTGGTATTTAAGAATTCACTCGGCGCACCGTGTTGAATGCAACGGGCAGAGAGACACAAAAACTACGTATGAATTATTTCGGGGGGCACTCCACAATCGTACCAAATTTGATCCAAATCTACTTGGGAAAATACGCGTAGTTTAATCAGTACCCGCCGTCCAATTACAGAGAAGGAAGTAGTCCTTTGCCAATTTTCTCACTGTGTATAAGATGTAGATAATAAAGAAAATCAGGAATTCTGGAAAATCAGGAAAATTAGGAAGTTCAGGAAATTCGATAACATCAGGAGATTCAAGAAAAACAGGAAAATCAAGAAATTTTTCTGAATTTCTTGGTTTCTTCATTTTCCTTAATATATTGCATAAAATAAGATGCAGAAAATTCAGGAAATACAGTAAGATCAGGAAATCAGGAAAATCATGAAATTCAGGTAAATCAGGAAATTCAGGATAAACAGGAAGTTCAGGATAATCAGGAAATTCAGGAAAATCAGGAAATTAAGGAAAATCAGGAAAATCAGGAAATTCAGGAAAATCAGGAATTTCAGGAAAATCAGGAAAATCAGGAAATTCAGGAAAATCAGGAAATTCAGGAAAATCAGGAAATTCAGGAAAATCAGGAAATTCAGAAAAATCAGGTAAATCATGAAATTCAGGAAAATCAGGAAATTCAGGAAAATCAGGAAATTCAGGAAAATCAGGAAATTCAGGAAAATCAGGTAAATCAGGAAATTCAGGAAAATCAGGTAAATCAGGAAATTCAGGAAAATCAGCAAATTCAGGGAATCAGGAAATTCAGGAAAATCAGGAAATTCAGGATAATCAGGAAATTCAGGAAAATCAGGTAAATCAGGAAATTCAGGAAAATCAGGAAAATCAGGAAGTTCAGGAAAATCAGGAAGTTCAGGAAAATCAGGATATTCAGGAAAATCAAGAAATTCAGGAAAATCAGGAATTTCAGGAAAATCAGGAAATTCAGGAAAATCAGGAAAATCAGGAAATTCAGGAAATTCAGGAAAATCAGGAAATTCAGGAAAATCAGGAAATTCAGGAAAATCAGGTAAAACATGAAATTCAGGAAAATCAGGAAATTCAGGATAAACAGGAAGTTCAGGATAATCAGGAAAATCAGGAAATTCAGGAAAATCAGGTAAATCATGAAATTCAGGAAAATCAGGAAATTCAGGATAAACAGGAAGTTCAGGATAATCAGGAAAATCAGGAAATTCAGGAAAATCAGCAAATTCAGGAAAATCAGGTAATTCAGGAAATTCAGGAAAATCAGGAAATTCAGGAAATTCAGGAAAATCAGGAAATTCAGGAAATTCAGGAAAATCAGGAAATTCAGGAAAATCAGGAAATTCAGGAAAATCAGGTAAATCAGGAAATTCAGGAAATTCAGGAAAATCAGGAAATTCAGGAAAATCAGGAAAATCAGGAAATTCAGGAAAATCAGGAAAATCAGGAAAATCAGGAAATTCAGGAAAATCAGGAAAATCAGGAAATTCAGGAAATTCAGGAAAATCAGGAAAATCAGGAAATTCAGGAAAATCAGGTAAATCAGGAAATTCAGGAAATTCGGGAAAATCAGGAAATTCAGGAAAATCAGGAAAATCAGGAAATTCAGGTAAATCAGGAAATTCAGGAAAATCAGGAAAATCAGGAAATTCAGGAAAATCTGGAAAATCAGGAAATTCAGGAAAATCAGTAAAATCAGGAAATTCAGGAAAATCAGGAAATTCAGGAATTTCAGGAATATCAGGAAATTCTGATTTACCTGATTTTCCTGAATTTCCTGATTATCCTGATTTTCCTGAATTTCCTGATTTTCCTGAATTTCCTGATTTTCCTGAATTTCCTGATTTTCCTGAATTTCCTGATTTTCCTGAATTTCCTGAATTTCCTGATTTTCCTGAATTTCCTGATTTTCCTGAATTTCCTGATTTTCCTGAATTTCCTGATTTTCCTGATTTTCCTGAATTTCCTGATTTTCCTGAATTTCCTGATTTACCTGATTTTCCTGAATTTCCTGATTATCCTGAATTTCCTGAATTTCCTGATTTTCCTGAATTTCCTGATTTTCCTGAATTTCCTGATTTTCCTGAATTTCCTGATTTTCCTGAATTTCCTGATTTTCCTGAATTTCCTGATTTACCTGATTTTCCTGATTTTCCTGATTTTCCTGAATTTCCTGATTTTCCTGAATTTCCTGATTTTCCTGAATTTCCTGATTTTCCTGAATTTCCTGATTTTCCTGAATTTCCTGATTTTCCTGAATTTCCTGAATATCCTGATTTTCCTGAACTTCCTGATTTTCCGGAACTTCCTGATTTTCCTGAATTTCCTGTTTTACCTGATTTTCCTGAATTTCCTGATTATCCTGAATTTCCTGATTTTCCTGAATTTCCTGATTTTCCTGAATTTCCTGATTTTCCTGAATTTCCTGATTTTCCTGAATTTCCTGATTTACCTGATTTTCCTGATTTACCTGATTTTCCTGATTTTCCTGAATTTCCTGATTTTCCTGAATTTCCTGATTTTCCTGATTTTCCTGATTTTCCTGAATTTCCTGATTTTCCTGAATTTCCTGATTATCCTGAACTTCCTGTTTATCCTGAATTTCCTGATTTACCTGAATTTCATGATTTTCCTGAATTTCCTGATCTTACTGTATTTCCTGAATTTTCTGCATCTTATTTTATGCAATATATTAAGGAAAATGAAGAAACCAAGAAATTCAGAAAAATTTCTTGATTTTCCTGTTTTTCTTGAATCTCCTGATGTTATCGAATTTCCTGAACTTCCTAATTTTCCTGATTTTCCAGAATTCCTGATTTTCTTTATTATCTACATCTTATACACAGTGAGAAAATTGGCAAAGGACTACTACTTCCTTCTCTGTAATTGGACGGCGGGTACTGATTAAACTACGCGTATTTTCCCAAGTAGATTTGGATCAAATTTGGTACGATTGTGGAGTGCTCCCCGAAATAATTCATACGTAGTTTTTGTCTCTCTGCCCGTTGCATTCAACACGGTGCGCCGAGTGAACTCTTAAATACCACGTATGATCTAGAATTCCGATCGGATTTGAAACAAATTTTCCCGGGCAACGCCGGGTATTTATGCTAGCAGTATATATATATATGTGCATTTTATAGGCCTCCCAATTCAAGTTTGGAAAATATTCATAATGTAGAGCTGGGGTGGGCATACGTTTCTGCATGGCGGGCCGCATCGGTGTTTGCGAATTCAGTGAAAGACGCCAATGCTTAGGCGGGCTATATTTGAGTTTAAATCGGAAATTGCTTAATTCTTAGGCATCATACAAATGTGAAAAACAAGCACTAACAAGGATTGTAGGGCTAAATTTTCGAAACTAAAGGTCTTATTGTCATAATTCTACCAAAAGTAATATAAAATTGTGTTAAATTTTACAGATTGCTTTTTCACCAAAGCTTCGCGGGCCAAGGTTTGCCCACCCTTGATCTAGAGAAACAAGTAGCAACGCTAATACCGAAAAATAAAGAGTGGGCCACTATAATTGGAGGAGACTTCAACCTAACTTCATTAGATTGGAATCATAATTGTTTTGATTCCGGTGGTAAGGAGCGTGAATCATGCGAAGCCCTGATAGAAAACTTCGTTTAACACTCGTTGTGTCAACTAGTGAGATGCCCCACGATATCGAAAAATAGATTAGATTTACTCGTAACGAACTAACCTGAGTGTATGAACAAGCTATCCATAGAGCATAGACTAAGGAATAAGCGATCATAATGCCGTGTACGTAGAATTTAAGCTAAAAGTGGAGAGAAACAGGCTAGAAGCCGCCTATATATGTCCACCGAAGGCGATATCTCGAAATTTAGGTCTTTTTTACAGACGCAATTCCCTAATTTCTGTGAGGCATCAATCAACGCTAGTACAGAGGAATGTTCAGGAATATGATGAGAGACTGTACAGATAAATTCATTCCACATAAACTTAAACTTGATGGTGCGGAACTAAGATGCTGCTACCAGAAAGTTAGATGCGCTCTTAGACGGCAAAGAAAACTTCACGCTCGCTTAAATAGTAATTCTTCTAAAGTCACGGAGGAATAGAGGTCAATGATACGGCATCAATATAGGGAAGCACGGTCAAGAGCTAGAGTAACAATACGGGAAGCTTTTAATGACTACAAAAAGAAAGTTCTGCATAATAATTTCAAAGAAAATCCGAAAGTATTTTGGTCATACGTTTGGGAGGTTCAGGGTAGAGACCTCTCCATAGTGTCACTGAGAACGGAGGCAGGTGATGTAGTTCACGATAGCGCGGAAAAAGCGAATTTGTTAAATGAACACTTTCAGAAAGCGTATACTTCGCAGAGCAACGAATTTGAGAACCAGCTTTGAACGATGAGGGAAACTCGATGGAGGATTTGATATTCTCTGAAAAAGGTATCGCACACCAACTAGAGTTGATTAAGCAAAATGTCTCCCGGGCCTGAGAGCATACCCACGCGAGTGTTAAAAGAGCTAGCCTCCGCAATCGCACCTTATTGAAAATAATATTCAAAGAATCCTTTGCACATGGTATCGTTCCGAAAGACTGGAAATTAGCGTACGTTACGCCCATCCACAAAGTCGGTGATAAAGAGAACCCCGAAAATTATAGACCGATTTCCTTGACGTCATTATCGTGTAATATTCTAGAGCATATAATCGTTAGCTCTGTTCTGTCCTATTTAGATGGTCGTTCTTCGCTAAGCAAAAGCCAACACGGGTTTCGGAAAGGTAGGTCATGCGAAACGCAACTCACGCTGTTATTAATGATTTGTTACAATGCGGAGAGTAAAACACTCAGGTTGGCGCCGTTTTCATTGACTTTAAAAAGACGTTCGATAAAGTACCACATAAGAAATTAAACTAGGAAAGTACGGCATAAACACGAGTATCATGAGTTGGATAAATGACTTCCTCTCCAATAGAGAACAGTTAGTATTCATTGATGGGAAATCTTCCTACCCAGTAAAAGTCACATCCGGTGTTCCACAAGGAAGTGTAATAGGTCCACCACTATTACTAATATATATATATATATATATATATATATATATATATATATATATATATACACACACATATTTAAACGATATCTGCTCTGTATTTCGCTTCAAAATCAGACTTTTCGCAGATTACACTGTCATATAAGAAGATAAAGAGCCAGGATGACCAAAAATCGATCCAGGAAGACTTAAACGCCCTTTCAGCATGGTGTCAAGATTGGCAAATCGAAATTAATCGCAGAAAATATTCCCTTTTGAGTTTCTGGAAGAGCAAGAACAATGAATTAGACTCAGAGTACAAAATTGATAGATTTAATATACGATCTGCGGAATACGTTAAATATTTAGGAGTCACCATTTGTCGTGATCTACCGTGGAACATGCATATTCGAAGGGTCATAGGCGCAGTCAATATGAAATTGGGCTTCGTAGGCAGAATAGTAAGAAGTAGCACAAAACAGGTACGAGATCTCAGGTCGAATACGCTCCATCATATGGGATCCGTACGAAAAGGGACAGATACTTGAGTTAGAAAGAATGCAACACAGAGCAGCCAGATTCGTAAAGCAAAAATATGAGCAAAAATGAAGCGTCAAATCACTCTTGAAGGAGTTGAATTGGATGCCGCTAGAGGACCGCAGACTTAGCGCTATGTTAAGGCTTCTGGAGAAATTTAGGTCGGAAGTTCTCTTAGAGGAGGTTTCACGAATATTACATGGGTAGGCACGATCACGAGGACAAAATACGAGAGGTCGATGGTAGGACAGCGATATCAGGGTTCGTTTTTCCCAAGTACCATTCGAGATCGTTACAGGAGAGTAAATTACCGCGAGAGAAGTTATTAGGTATGCTTTGGTGCGCTGCACCCCCTACCATCCACCAATCTGGTAATTTGCAGGGTATTATGTAGATTTAGATGTAAGCAAAGATGAGATCCGCGAGGTCGATTGTCGGACGGAGCGATACAGAGGTTCCTTTTCCCTCCAAGATGATAAGGGAACATAACAGGAAGAGGTAACGTGGGTAAGCTAGGTGACTTGCAGGGTATTATGTAGATGTACAGAATTCGTTAAGCATTGATATATATAAGTAACAATTTTGGATTGTTTATTATATCATGAGGCTGGATAAGCTTAAATAACTGGAAATAATATTATTAATAACACCAAACTCACCGAAATGGAATAAGTGAAATGGATAAAGTGAGGGAAGACATATATAACAAGCAACACAAAGAATGAGAGTATCAAACAGAGGCAGCAGAAAATGCAAACAAACTGGTACATAACTTGAGCGAAGTTGTGAATAATATAAAAAATCAAAAAATCTTGACGTGTTAGATCTTGTTAGGAAATATTTCTCCTTATCCGTGATTTGCGACATCTAGAGAGGATATTTATGGTTGGAAAAGTATAAAAAAGAAGATAGAGAAGTTACGTAGAGGTTTAGGGGAGATAATTCCGTGCCATAAACGCAGAATCTCACTCAGCGTTTATGAGGTTTGCCGATCTCGAGAAATCGCTGTGTTTTGAAATCTAAATAAGTGTTTTCACAGCAAGACCGTCATCATCAGCAAATGATGTGGAATGAAGAGACTGTATTGTGATGAGTATTTGAAATCTCCGATAGGGATGTAAATGTGAAATGTGGGGTTTCCCCGTTAAAATGAAGGGAGGGAAATAAATGGAAATGAACTAATGCGTTATATGGAATAGTAGCATTTTCAGCGTTGTAAGCTTGTGATCTTTATCTCAAATTTACCATATACCAACCAAGCTTCAAAAAACCGATATGGGGCAGCTCTTTTTGTAAAGCACACCATGTACATCCACAAAAGAATCCAAAATAAATCAACCTTGCAGAAAATTAAACTCTCTTGAAAACACACAACAGTTAGACAATCCTAGCATTGGCAAATCCGACAGCAGAAACTTTTGCGTATCTCTCCCCCTTTTTTTAACTTTATTTTTACTCTTTTCCAACTAATAACATCCGCTCTATATGCAGTTAATGAAGTATTCTTTCTAGACTATACCGCCCCGTAGTCGCCTCAATTATCGCCAATGTTTAAATGTTTAGCAGAAAGAAATAAATAATTTTTCTTAACGTCAAAATCCTTAAGAGGAAAGTTATTTACAGATCCAAACACCATTTTCATTCAAGTACTTTATGAAAAATCTGATGTGGTCAACACATGACTTTCTCCATATTTGGGGTATAGATATTTAAATTATTATGAATACCATTAAAAGGCAAAATTATTATTTCGTATCGTAAAAGAATACAGTCGTCCTTATTCCGTAAATTACGTATATTTTGAATGTGTTTACAAAATTCACCGCTACATAGTATTGGCACTGTATAGTGAAAATTACGAAAAAAAGTTGAATATCTCCGAAATGGATGGTTCTACGAAAATTTGTTTCAAACAAAACTTGGAAGAAATATCACTATCTACAACTTTGGTCCTCACGAAGATCACCAATAACGACATTGTTAAGGAGATATTTGATGGAAACCGAAAACACCGATTATTTATAAATAATTCCTAAACAATAACTACAATAGAAAATTGTTTCAAATGAAAGTTGTAAGAAATTCATTCTCTATAACATTTGTATAGAATTGTATATACAATAATGATGTTTTAACGAAGAAATATCGCAAAAACCGAATCGGGTTGCGAATAACCCTCGACTTCCGTTTACCCGTTATTGTCGAAAAACTAATCAGTTCTTTGTGCTCATGTTAAAGTGTTATATATGAAGTTTGGTAACGATATGGCACGTACTTTTTGAGTTAGAGCGCCCACAATAACATACACACACGCGCACACAGACATCATTCCGAAAATAGTCTAAACGTGTTCTCAAAACGTGTATTTCCGTGGAAATCTCGAAGTCGATTTTTTTCGTGAATACAATACTTTCCCATTACTACGTATGGAGAAAGTAATAATGGCATCGCCTCTTTGTGTGATGTAAAATGTTCCCGAAATCCAGTTTAACAACGTCGCTCCCGGAAACCTTTCAATTCCACCCGAAGGAACGAAATGAAATAAATGAAAAAACATGCAGAATAAACAGCCCAAATTTCTATCGCTTTACCCTACAAAATCGTTTCAATTCACTTCTGCGAAGCGGAAACAATCGAGCGAGGACAGTGAGGAAGGCTTAAATAGGAAACCGCAACGCATAAAAAAGCTGGCCGCGACAGAGAAAGAGAGGAACAGAGCGAAGTGGAAAAGACGCGAGAAAATGAGGGCCGTTATAAAAGTGATACGCAAGGACAGCAAGAAGAAGCGCAGAAAAGTGGAGGGAGAGAAAGGTAAGGAGTGGCCGAGATTGTCGGATAAGGTGGTAAGGGAATTTTTAGAAAGGGATATCGCGGAGGAAACGCTTGAAAAAGAATCGGGGGCGGGAAGGCGGAGGGGGCAGAGGAGGCAGGTAGGCAAACGCGGGTTGCTAGGAGACAGCCGCGGGCGTGATTGCGGACGCGACCCCAAAAATAGGTGTTGAATGCGGAGAGGAGGAATAAAAACAAATGAAAAACAAGACGGCGCACGAGGCGGTGAGAGGGGGAAGGGAGACGGGCTGATGATGGTCGGCAGGGGCGGATTCGCCCAGAAGCTTTGTTATGCGCGCCTAATGACGTCAGAGGATGAGGGAGGAGGGCTTTTTTGGGAGGGGAGGGGGGCGCATGGCGTGCTCTCTCTCTCTCTCTCAACTCACAACGACCTTTCCCTATTTCCCTCTTCCTAAAGGTAGGAGACATCTACACATACTATGTCGCGCCTTTCCCTTTCCATTTGTTTAACTTTACCTCTCATTCATCCATACCTTTCTCCATAAATAAATCTCTTTCACCTCGTTCTAAATCTTTCACAAATTTCAAGATTAAATTTATTTATTCCAGAAATTCATCAGAAAATGGTAAATTCTCCCTCTGAATGATTTTCAAATTTGTTTTTTTGCAGACCTTTGCATTTTTATATAATTTGGACTTCATTTTGCATTTTATGTACGTTTTTATGTACGTCACCTAGCTTCGATACGCTTTCTTCGCGACTTTTCATTCTCGTTTTTTTCATCTTATAATCTCAAGATTTATCACGAATGCTTATCTATCAATTTATCTGTGAATCTGAATATTTCTCACCATCTCCGCTTCTCTTATCTATTAATCACTCCTCCCTTTCCATCCTCATCCACCAACCACCCTCTCTCTCTCTCTCTTTCCTTATCTTTCCCTGCTGCTAAGTGTCTGTGTAGCAATATTTTAAATTTAGCTGCGTAATTAGGTTTATTAGAATAAGCGTTAGCCTAGCGGAATAAAGACACTTTTCTCCCTTTCTCGTTTGTCTTCCCCTTTCGCCACACTGCCTGCCCCCGTTTCTCTCTTCTTCCATTTCCCTTCTTCTATTGCTTTAATATATATATCGAATTCCATATTTTATTCCAAATTTGAAGCGGGAAGGGGCAGATTTAGGTTTTAATTTTTTTTAGAGGATTTTGTTAGTTTTCATACTTTATAAAATGAATGACATAAATGTCCTTTCAATGGAATCAACAGTTTTTAACTTCTTATAATATACTCACTAGTGATACTTTACGGCTATTAAAAACCGTTGAAAATTTGTGTTAAATGACTATCATTTAATATGATTGAAAATTTTGTTTTAATTAAATAATTAATTAAAACCATAGAATTTTTTAGATATGGCGGAATAGCAAAAATAAAAAATTCAAAATATTTTCAGAGTACAACCTTTTGTAAAACTAAGTATGTTTTAAATTGAAACTTTCTTGGAAATTCTGCGCTGCGAGCGTTTTTTAATGTATAATATTAACAAAAATGCGTTATTATTCGGTAGACGATTCCTCAACGCAACGAAACTTTTGAAAGAAACGTAACAAATATATTAATTCATTCCAAATCCTGTGATGTAAGACAGAGAAGTTTTGCATGCGAAACAATGCTCCCTATTATTATTATCAATCAACTTTGTATATGCGCCTTCCTTTGTTTAACTTTTCTTTCGTATCTCTTCCTACTCTTCGTATTTCACTGCAACTTCGTATTTCCTTCCACCATTATTTCTCTTCCCCTTTTTCTCATCCACTTCCCCCTCCTACAATTCATTCCCTCTCCCCCCCCCCCCCCTCTCCCCTCCCTCTCCCCCAATCCCTGCAGACGTAGCCAACCACGCAATGCACGGAGGCTAGCGAGACTTATTGAAGGCGAGGCAATCAGCGGAAGGCGTGAGGAGAAAAGAGTCGGAGAGTAAAACGCGCGGAAAATTAAATTTGACGACATTTTCTCGTCGTCGCGAGAAGAAGAAAAAGTACGCGGAGGAAGGTAAATGAGTAGGAGATGGAGAGGAATAAAAAGGATTCGGTTCGTGATTCAACTCGCGCCGAGTGTTAATTAAGGTGAACTCTTTCTCCTTCCCTCCATCTTGCTTCCTCTCTCTCCCCCCCTCTCCCTCCCCTCCCTCCCCCTCCCCTCTCTCTCTCTCGACTTGAATAAAACAGGCGCGACGCGGCGGAAGATTGAATTGGTGCCTCCGAGATGAGGACGTGCCGGAGGCGTTTATCAGACCCGTGTTTCTCTCGTGCTGCGCCCTCAAGCATCGCGTGAGTGAGGAATGTCATCGCGCGAGACGGGTTCGCGTTTCCACCCTTTATTGACTCTTCCCTTCCCTTTCGAACCCCTCAAAAAAAAAAAAAGGCGGTTTCGGCGATACACCGATTAATCGTCAAACCGTTTGGCACTGCGATCTATTAATCGTCAAACGGGGTGAACATATATGAAATCTCCCCAAAAGGGTTTTGGAAAACCATACCTTATCAGCAGCTCAAAAGAAACACGATTTACGATAAGAGACGGCAAGTTCTTGTCGGTGGCTTTGGTCCAAACTACACTCATGTCAGTGCATGCGAGAAAAGGAATAATTTCAAGGCTAAAGAGGAAGTGGATCGTAGCGGCAGTTATTTACCCTGGAATTTTAAAATGCGCTGTTCGATTGGTGGACGTTACTGATTCTAAAGTAAACCACTTGTTTTCATTTTTTTCTTTACGATCTGATGATTCTCCCTTACCTACGGACAATGGGTATCAAAGAGGTAGTGCAATGAATATTAAGATTGAATCATATTGTACATCAAACAAGATCACTCCAAATAACACAATATGTTCCATTCAACAAAATCCAACCAATTGAAAACAGACCAACCACAGAAGTCCAAACGAACCTTTACCGACCCTTCCGCTTGAAAAATATGAGTTTCACAGTTGCCTTAAAGTGTATTTTATTGTCTTTGTTTTCCATAGCAACTACCGTAAATACTAGCTATGGGTCAGGGTCAAAGGGCCGACAGCCAATGGGCCGAAATGTGCCAAAAGGCCGAAATGACCAAAGGGCCGACATGACAGCAGGGCCGACAATAATAAAGGGCCAAAAAGGTAGCTAATACGCCCAAAGTCAGCGCCACACATATAGGTAGCTGCCATAGGCGCTAAGTATTATTATTAGATTACTGATTGTCTAACTGAACCAATGACTGGAGCTGAGAAGCAGCAGAAATTTGCATGTGCATCCGTAAGGTGAATTCTGAAATTCATTTTTAATTCTTTAAAATTTGTTCTTTTCTTTTTCAGCTATCATTACCTAATTACTGCAATCGGTGTTTTTTAAATGCATCTTTTATTTCGATCAGTACGTTTTTTTACCGCCTCGTCAAATTTACTACCTGAACGTAACAAGTACCCCCGACGGGTTTTATTGTAAATTTTTTCCCTTGTGCTTTTTAATATGCTTCATAAATCTCACGATATAGATGTATCGAAGACATTAATGCATTGTACATGCGTTACGGCTTATTTTTTTATTTTTTTAATACAAGGAGAGAAGTCATCCAATGGAAACAACCCATAATGTTAGTCTGAAGATTTATCTTTTGAGTTTTTTATTTTTCCTCGTTTCGCGCGTATTTTCTAATATTCCACATTTTAAAATACGCGTAAATTCACCATTCGTTCCGAACTCAAATCAAATGTTGGTATCACACGGTAGGAATATAAATATCTTCCAGATAAAATTTAATATTCACTGCTTTGTTCTCAAATGGTCAGGAATTCCGACATTGTGATCACCATACGAACTACACGGAAATCAAACAGAAATATTCGCGTACCCCGAAAACCACACTACTGTGAGGAATGCTCTTTCTGCTATTTCTGACGAACACGAAGATGTTACTACAATGGAATTTCTATCTTGGCCTGTTCTCAAATGGAACGGATATAAATTCTCTCAAAGGAGAAGTGACGTTAATTCTTTTGGCCGTAATTCAGTTAAGCTGTCTACACAACTTCGATGCTTCACAATTTTAAGGATTGTGCTATCCAGAAAAATCTATCGTGTTTGCAAATAAAACTAAGAGATTCATTATCAACAAAATCAACATGGTTTTGCATTGAAAGTGTTTCCTAAACAGTGTATGTAGTTTCGAATATAAATGGAAAGTTATAAGAAAAAAATAACACACACATCGCAAAGATAAATTGATATCCATTAATGAAATAAACCATATGCGTAATTTAATGAATGGTATTATTATAACTGTTTTTTCTCCAGGCATTTTCTTTTAAGAAACGTCTAATTAAAAGTACAAGATGAAGAATGGCGAAGTGATTGGAAAACATGGATTAGAGCTTTAGAAAAAAACATGAATGCTAGGAAAGCTAACATCCCTCTCAAATTTACATCCAACTTATTCCTACTTCATTTTGATTCCATTTCACCGGTACATTGATATTTCTCACACACATTACGTCCAATTCATTACCCTACGTAATGAAACCTGCCCATTCTAATTTCTAACCGAGCGCATCCGAGAATCTCGTACGATGACGCAAACATGAAAAGGAAAGAATACCCGGGGGTGGAGAGGGAGGGGGGGAGGGGGGGAGGGAGGAAACACGAGAAGATTTAAAAAATAACAAAGCATGGCGTGATTTGAACGAGTCGAATTTCTATGGCGGAGAAATTCGAAGACATCTGTTTCTCCCCCCTTACGGGGGAAATAAAATGTAGAAATAAAGTCAATGATGGGTTCTCACTAGTTTTCCAACCCATCATGCTCGTAAAAAAAACACCACTCCAACCAACCCCACGCCAAGAATTTTTGCGTCGCTCCTTAGTTATACGGAAAAGGAATAGATGGAGCCAGTGCCTGTGATGTGAGCCGGCGACTGAGCGGGGAAGGGGTGGAAGCAGGGGAAAGGTTAGCCTTCTGGAAATTGGTAATAGGAACCGAGAGGGAATCTTGGAACGGCGGATGAGGAAAAAATGGTTTGAATAATGAGAGAATCGGTGGAAATAAAAAGTAAAAGAGATAACACGGAAATATTTGCAAACCCTTTTCAACGCAAACTAGAATAAAACAAAGGTTAAGTTAATCATATTAAATATAATGCGACCTCCAATTAAAAAAAAATATTTCTTAATTACAAAATTTTGCTTCGAAATAAAAAACACAAAAAGGCGAATTTCGTCGAAAAGGTTTTGGTTTTAAGCACCTAAATTAATTCTGAAAAACATCCCTAAGACGTTCGCACCACCTGGTTTGTATGGCTCCCAAGTCAACGTTACTTCCAGCCTTTCTACAACAATACGCAATGTTTTTCTTCACACAAAACCTCGAACAACCACTAAAATGGCAAAAAACCGTAAATGAATTTCAATTTAACGTACAATAACAGATATCAAGCTATTTCTGAGAAATTCTGTTAAGTACAATACATGTATAATGCTATGCAAGCGAGCTATTGAAATTATAAAGCAGCCACTACGGAAGGTCGAACAAAACAATCGCGTCAACACGGTGTGATTTTATTACGCAAATGCGTGAATATACGATATATTTTTTTAGGTAATTACTTAAACGCTTCAACAATTATAACTAGATACCTAACAAATGTATAACCTTCTTCGTAATTTAATTCAAATAAAGCTTTTATTTTTAGATTCTAAATTCTATCTATACTTACAGTTATAATTCAGCATAAAAGCAAGAAGGGTGACAGAAATACCTCATTTTTCAAGATTATAATAGCGTACAAATAATTGTGGCGGAGGATATTGGTTCAAGTAATGAACCATTTTTCCCTGTAAAAAAAAACCCGTCAACAAAACTGAAAACATCCAAAAGCGTTTATCGGCTGTATATCGCCGCAGTCGCCATTTATCGAAAGGGTTCTGATCTCCCATCAGAACTAAGACGAGGGAGTGTTTCGGAAGAATGGCCGTGTAATCGCATTAACGACGCCTATAAATAGGACGCAAAGCGGGAGATGATGGATGCGCCAAACAATTTAACGCCCGCGCGTAAAGGGCGAGGGGGAGAGCGGCGTCAGGAGACGAAGGGAGAAGCACCACGAGGCCTTAAACCGTCCCGGAGCTGGCAACGTCCGGTTCTATACGAACACCACCGGAACCCAGGGCGCGGGGATAATTGCAGCGTCCGCCGCTACTTTGGAGATGGGATGAGGCGCTGCTGCTGTTGACTTTGGGGCCTCAGCCGACCAGAGAAACTGCTAATTCGCACACGCTTCTTAACACTTCCTATCATCTTTTACTTCTTGCTTTCTCTTCCACCCGCTCTCTCTCTCTCTCACTCAATCTCTTTTTCGTTCCTTTTTCTCTTCTTCACACTATATTTCCTACCCATTCTCTCTCCTTCTATATATCTTTCTCCCTCTACCCTTACTTATTTCCTCCTTCTTCCCCCCGTTTCCTGTTTCACTTTCTCCATTACTCCCTCCACCTCCCTTTCTCCTACTACCTCCTCTCCGTCCTCCTCTCCTCCCTCTGCACGTACACAAACCCCCTTTGTCTCTCCCTCTTCCATCTTCTCCCATTTTCTCTCCTTCATTAATCTCCGCGAAACGGACCTTTCATAACCAGGCACTCAACGTGTGTGTGTGGGTTTTGTGCGTGCGTAATATTTTTTCCCGTTCCCTCTCTTTCTCTCCCCTCTCTCTACCCTCTCTCTTCCCTCTCTCTCCCCTCTTATTTTCACATTGCCAGCAGACTATACAGCGCGCTAACTCTTTCTCTCTTTCCTCCCTCCGACGCCCGCGTTAATTCTCATACTTTCTCTCATTTAAGTCAATTCTCTCTCCATTCATTTTTCACGTCATCAATCTTTTTTCTCCCCGGCAGACGGGCTTCGCGCAAAATGGCTGGAATTTTTTTCTGTTAAGCTGTTTATTAGAAGTTTTGCTGTATTAGAGGCGCTTCCAATTAGTACCTCGCGGCTCTGGAGAAAATAAAAAAATATTTTCTCTTTCACTCAAATTGAGTTTTCTACTCTGTCATTTCCTATTCTCATTTTTTTACCGCAATCAACAATGTTATCGTTGAAACGTATCCATACAAAATCACTTAAAGGAATTACTTTGGTTATCATATTTTAACTATAAATAACACTATTTAATCTGATTTCCCATTGAACCTTATTTCTACTGACTCAAAATTGTTTATTTTAGTGTTTGGTAGATTTTAATGATGATTTACGACCCTGAAATGAACCAAACATTATCGCATTATAATATTCCTCTTAAATATTTCAAGATAGAATGCCATCTACCAATTCGCGTTGAAAAACGTTTTAGTTTATAGCATAATTTTTTCCCTTCGATATTTTGGAAGAAAACGCCTCTACAAAAACTGGAGAATATATGGGTGATTATCTCGCATTAAATTATCTATACGAACGAGTTTCTTCTTTAAAGAAAGATATACTAATATGTTGTGGATTCTTTATATAAATAGCGGACAGCAGAAGCAAATTTAGTCAAGCCTTGTAGCATTCCTCATGATATCTTTAAATCGGCATATTCTTACTCTTATTGAAGTTCGTGATCTGTAATTTGGATTGGGAGGTAGATATAATGTTATAATTCAATTCAAGATAAAACATTCAAAAATCTTACTATCATAGCGAAAGTGGCTTTTACGCATAGAATTCCAACATTTTTCTGGGAAAACTGAATATTCCTGAGCAGCTTTAATTGCACCGCAATTGTGATAGCAGATCATTAAACAACAGAAACCCGACTGATTTCCGATATGCTGCGCATAAACTTTTACTTAAATGTCATTCGAGTAAGTGAATTTTCGAAATATGGACCAAATGAATTGTAAATGCAGATTTAAATATCGACAAATTATGATATGCGTCATTTTCTAGCACTCATTAATTTTAATAGTGCGAATCGTATAACTTTTTACATAGAATATTTAGTAAAATTAATATCAGACATCGATTTTATCAGATAGCAAACCGAAAATACCTTCCGATCGATGTCTACTGCTTTACATCCTTGGTATTTTGCTTTCATAAGCGCCAAAACATTCTCCACTTGGAGACTGGTTAACATTCAATGCGGTATTCGTAACTAGATCGCGCCCCTAATTAGTCCCGGGCCCCAGTTATTAATGGATGTGACCTCAAACACGAGAAAGGTTCCCGAGACGCCTCGATAGGCTCCAAAAACCGATCTGATAGGAAAATATTTTAATACAGATAATTATAGTCAAAACATTTTTCACCAATGGGTATTCCTTACAGACAACTTTCATGCATTACACCAAATATCCGAGATGTTTAACCGACCGTCTTAATTTCAGAGGCTGCCTGGAATAAAACGTATTTTTTTTTGGTGAAAAATAAAGGAATAACGCCAGCCGAAACTGAAGTGCCGTACTTTCCAATTACACGGGACGATGAAAACTAGTTCCAGTTCCGCTCGAGGGATGTCACCCATGCCCGAAGGACGGAACGTGTTGGGGAACGGGTGAGATGTGTTGCGAGTGGCGTGAGGAGGAGAGAAAGAATGCGAGAGAGATGGAGAGACCTCCTCCCTCCCCTCCCCCTCCCTCCCCCCGGAAATCACAGCCTAGAAAAACCGGAGAGTGAGGTCCCTTTTGTCCGTTAGCGCACGATCCCCTTGTTCTCAACTGGGGAGGTTTCTTAATGAGAATCAGAGGGCGCTGCAACGGATGGGAGAGGGAAATGCGTGCGGCGGTCGGTAGATGTCTCCGGAGACGGGAGTGCATTGGCGTGTTTCGGTCGCGAGAGAAAGAAACCACGGTGACGCCAGGACGCTTCCCTCCACGCCCAAGAACGAAGAGTTAGCACGCGCGCACACACACACACGCGCGCTCCAAGACTTTTCTCCTTCCCTCTATATTTAATACACCTCATCTTTACCATGCTAGCGTGGCTTTATATATCGGACGTAAAAACAACCCTTTGGCGAAGAAAAAAAAGTCCCGCTCTTTTTCGCCAACCTCACCCGTACACGCCCCAACTTCTTTCTCTCTCTCTCTCTCCCTTCTCCACGTGAAAAACGCGAAACAAAAGAAGAGCGAGTATCGCCCCGAGGTTTTTTCGGGTCTCGCGTATTCTACGGTCTCGCCGAGGTTCCATTGTCACGTCTTTTTAATTCCCTCAGAAACCGATAACTTCTCGATGTCTTTTTTTTCTGCTGTTCCCCGCACGTTAAGAACCGAGAGAATACTTTTTTCGAATCACCGTTCCTTCGCCGATTCGAACACGTTAGAGGCCTTCCAGAGCGAAAATTGCCACAGCCGTCGACGTCTTCTCCGCGATTCCATCCCTTTGTCATTTTTTTATAACGATGAACGTGAAGATATGTACTCTTCCATTCCACGATTTTTTCTCTCATTTTTCTTTTCTCTCTCTCTCCCCTTCGTCTTCTTCTCGTTTCTTTTCTACACCTCTGTCTCGCGTGCCCGCCATTGTTGAGAATTCTTTAATTAGGCTCTCCTTCTCACCCTTCCCTCGCCTCGTTCTGAGAAGAAAAAAGTCAGAAACAAGAGGAATTACCCCTTTGTTTTTCTTTAAAGGTGCAGGTCTGAGCTAAGAACCGTTTAAGAAACAGATGAAAGGTTTACGTTTACGTCTCTACGCGTGGTAGAAATTTCTTCGTTGGCCAAGAAAATAGGATATCCGCGACATTTGCGACGTGTTAGAAATTTGTCAAAGCCCAGTCTACTACGCTGATTATGCCTATATTTAAAGGGAAAGAAGTCTATTTTCACTTTCTCGATATACGCGGTATAGGTAAAGTAGTTTTTATGAAAAAATTACAATTCGAGATTTCAACGGAAATACACGTTTTGAGGTCCCCTGAATACGTTTTGACCGTTTTCTCGATGATGTCTGTGTGTCTGTCCGTATGTGTGTGACAAATTTTGCGTGCGCACTAACTCAAAAACTATTCATCAGATCAGCATGAAATTCTATGTTTGTGATTTTATATAGTATATTATTAAGATTTGAACAGATTTTGATAACAATCGGTCAACCGGAAGTAGCGGTTTACTGTCGTAAAATTTTAGTTTTTCTTAAATATTTCGCTTAAAACTGCATTTTTGTTAACACACTCACACACACACACACACACACACACATATATATATATATATATATATTGTAGGTATTATTTTCTTCTACAACTCTTGTTTGAAATAAATTTCCATATGAGGAATATTTCAAGAGATATTCAATTTTCTTCGCAATTGACGGTTAGTGGGCAGCTCGCGCGCGTGGTAGTGACAACAATTGAATCGCTAGCGCTGAAGCATGCAAGTTGAACTGTTCCTATCGCCGTATTTATTTGATTTTAGTTGACAACTTACGTATGGAGAAAGTCATGTGTTGGACATATCAATTTATTAAAAATCTCTTCATTGGCCAAGCGTCGTTTAAAGTTTCGTCAAGCCATTCTATAAAAATAATGCATTGCGGATTCGTGACAATATGAAATTTTCAAATCCTATACACCCGATCATGTACGGATATTTATGGTGTATAATACTAAATATAACGAAAATTTTCCAGATTAATTCTAAAAATTCGACCAATGCATTTATTCCATAGCGTGGCATTCAAGTACAAAATTAAAATTATGATTTCTGGAATAATTTTTCGTCATTGCGCCAATTAAATTAAATATCACGCATGTTGTTTTACTAACACGAATATATATGCATTCAAGTTTAATAAGTAAATATTAAAACATAAAACGATCTTCAGACATTTAAACTCGACAGTGTAGAATGAAAATGTGAGTCTCTTTATCTCTGTTATAGAGAACATTCAAAAACTTAACTTTAAGTTAAGTCATATAACACATTCTAAAATATACGGATAGGGAATCTCGCAAACACAAATATGTAGGCTTCTATTAATTACAAAGCAAAAATACTGCATTAAAGGTTAAACCAAACCCTTCCGAGTTTAACGGATTTTTCTATTCAATAAAAAATAAATGTTCTCAAAAGTTGCAAATTAAAAAGAGGAATATTTTACTTTTATCTTGTGAACCAACGTTTAGACTTTGGAGAAGAATGGAAAGCGAAGAACGAAAGCAAAATTATACAGTTAGCTGCGGATATCTCCCACACGGGAACCATAGCCACCGAAAAGAACAAAGAAATGTATTTGTTTTTCGTTCATTCCGCCGTCATTCGTCGGAGGCGGTAAATCACGAAACAAAAAAAAGCGAAATAATCCGAAGCGCACGGTTCGATTTTCGCGCCAGTAAATAAACTTGACGCTATATCAAAATCTCCCGTTACAAAAAGTGAATGCGAGGGGAAAAAAGAACAAAAAAAATAAGCGAAAATCGTGGTCCTCCCACCTCCCTCCTCAACACCATCTAGCGGAAATTATTTCCGATACCTTTTGTTTTCTCGCCAATCCTTCCCGTGAGCACAAAAAATGACAACGATCGTTCCGAATTGATATCGACGACAAAGGAGGGGGAAATTCGATTTTTTTATTTCACTTCTCTCTCTCTCTCCCGCGAGAGAGAGAGAGAGAGATAGAGAGAAACGAAATCGAACAAACATCCCCCAGGGGAATGGAAAACAACGTCGCGAAACTAACAAAAAAAGGGGCACGCGATCGGTTCAATTGCGTTGAAATTTCCACCGACTCGATATAAAAAAAAGCCGCGATCCTGAGTTCTTTACCCGCGTACCGTGGCTCCATCTATCCTCTCTTTTATAACTCTCTCCGCCTCCTCCTCCCACCATTTCCTCCTCCCTCTCATTCCATCTAATCTCTTATCCTTCTGCATTGTCTCCATCCTCCTCAATCACTATTATTAATAATATGTATCTATAGTTATTGCAAAATACCGTAGTAATAGTGGACATAACATATTAATCTAATTAAAAATGAGGAAAGACTGTGTACCTCAAGGGTCTAGCTTCCCGTGGCGACCAGATTACAGCGAGATAAAAACGGGACTTTTCCCATGTAATAGAAGACAAAAACGGGAAAATGCAACCAAAAAATGGACGTTTTTCCTCTCAAGGAAAATTCTGATAATCGGAAAAGATACAATGTTTCCCGACTAATTAAAATGTCTAATGATGTTTATGATCCACGAAGTAAAAGGACAGCATATAAATTACGTACGTATGTAGTAATCAGAGTTGAAAAAGCATACCTTTGTACTGATATTGAAGAAAAATTTTACTATTTACATTCATTCCATATAAAATCGGGCATGTTGATGAAACTGGAAATGAATTTCATCGTTGACTTGAAAGAATAAATAACGTTTATAGGTGGATTTTAGAGTTTAAAATATGGTCTAACCTTCGACCTGAAGAGACCTACCCGCAATGGAAGCGAAACGTCGTCAGCAAAATCAAACCGAGAGAAGACGCCATCTTATCGGAACAACGCCGGGAAAGCCTTCTTATGAAGTTAATTACGCATTTATCTATAATAGAATAACTGAATAATTTCAATCACCAGTATCGAAAAAAGTGAAAAATTTCTTCATAAATAATTTGTCGTACATCTCATTTTCTCAAATCGATCAGATTTTTATGAGCATTTACCTGCCACTGATTTTTTTCCTAAGCTATATCTAGCTAATATCTCTTGATATACCCAAATTAACTTCTACTATACCATATTTTTTTTATTTTTACATTCACATTTTAATGTATTTTGTACGAGACTAAGGCATTGAGTGCTGCAAGAATCTTATCTAGTCCCGTCATATTCCTAAAGGAGGAGTCATCTAGTTCCCTTTCCATCCATCTCTCTTTCCCTTCTCTTCATCCCCTCTTCCTTCTCTCTACATCCCTTCCATCTTTTATCCCCTTCCTCACTACCCTCTCCCTCCTTCCCCCATCCTCCAAAACCCTTTCATCCGTAATCAGACGAAAGTATCGCGAACCACGAGTATAAACCCCCAGGGGTTAGACATCCTGTCGGAATTCGTGAGAGAGAGGATGAGTGATAGGGAGAAAGAAAAGTGGGTAGATTGGTAAGGTTGGAGGTATTTGGATGAAGGATGAATCGAAAACTCGATAGATATAGGGAGAGAGGGAGAAATGAGGAGGTGACGATATGAAAAAATTAGTAATATGAAGGGAGAAAGAACGAGAGAAAGGATGAAAAAAAATAAAAGGGAGTTGAGCATAGAAAGAATCTGTTCTGTTATCTCTTTAGTTCCTCTTTCCGTCTCTATTCGGCGCTACCCGCGCTAATGTTTGAGGAACGCACGTGTTTATCGGCACGCCATCTTTCCTCGCCATCCCACTTTTCCTCTCGTCGAAAAAGACGGATATCTCTCTCTCTCTCTCTCTGTTTGCTGGTCGACGGATGGCTCTGGATATTCCGCGGGGCAAGTTTTTGTTTTCTACTTTGGAGTGGCTCTTCTTTCTCTCCCTCCAGATATGTCTGAAGCAGCTTTGTTCGAGATGGTATCATCATATATCGATTCAGGTTCTCGAGTGTTAGTCACAGTACTCCACTTTTAGTTTGTTTCATTCTTCCGGATGATTCTAATAAAATTTGCGCTCCTGCGTCATTCTTTTCACCCAACTTATCTTTATTTTATTCATGATGCGGTTATATTTCTCGATTTTCCATTTAATAATGATTATCATCCTGTCGAACTGTGAAACTTGAATTACACTTACAAAACTACTGTTGAAACAAATGAACCGACATATGTACCTTGGTGTTGAAAATAAAAAGCCCATAAAATATTATATCTCGAACGATAAATAATTTATGTGATCTACAAAGTTTTAAATAAATATATTTCCTATTACATTTTAATTCAATAATAACGGCTGAAAAAGCAAAGATGTAGATTATATGATATAACTTTGAGCCGTAACATACATATGGAAATTATCACAGGGTGACGTGAAGGGCATAAAATTTTAGTACATAATGTACCATCATTTAGCCATATTAAATTTAACACCTGCCATTATTTAAAATATAATGCGAACGTAGTGAATATGTAGTCAATTGCTCAGCAATAATTAATTGCCTTAAAATTTAATCAAAACTGTTCTGTGAAGTAAAATGTCAATCACGTACGCCATAATTTAAACTAGGTCTTTGGCAATCGTTTTACATACACCCCTTTGTTTGAATCAGAATTTCTCTCATTAGCTTGACGGTTGATTTAATTGTTCAAACAAAACTTTGGGGTGAATAGTGTCTTCTCACTATTAAAGCATGAAATTGATGCCGCTTGGTAACATCTTCAGCTCATAAAGGATGCCAAGAATAAGCACCTAAATATCAAAAATTCACAAAATGACGTACTTAGCTTAGGTATCATACACAGCCATAACAATGTTATGAAAAACTATGTGCGCATCTCGGCGAAAATGCTGTCGTCTTCAGCGGAAATTCACCGAAATTAGTTTATAGCAAAATTCTCTAGAGAATTAATTTTCAATCTATCTAAAGTTTTCAGAACTCCATTATATCGCATGCCATGACTCGCTTTTGATTGAGTTATCATGGGTTAGTAAATATAACTGACAGTCGAGTGGATTTTTTAAAATATGAATATAAAGCTTAGAATGGTCTATCAGCAAGTAATATTAATATAAATAAAGTACCAACACATAATGATGAAACTTCGCAGTAATGTGTTCGATAGCCGTCCGCTATTCAACTAGATCGCAAGGATTCGAAGAACGATGAATAATTTTGGATAAAACTGAGTCATCAAAAGATATCCGAGGAAAGATGTCACGGATAGATGCGAAAATAAAATAAGATTATAGGGAATCTGGACATTTTGAGGAGAATGTATGTCTCACAAAAGAAAAAGGGGAAGGATGTTTAAACCACACCTTATCTGCAGAAGATGGGATTCATATTATCTGTTTTTAGTTCCGTGAATCGTATCGTAAAACAGCGTCTCATTTCCGATAGAATGCCCTTTCCTATCATGCATTAGAACCAGAAATATGACCGGCAAAGCCAAAAAATAATTTAAACTCTCCACTACAGCTTCAAATTAGGTAAACTTTTCCGCGTTTAACTGGTAAATATGCTTTCACGCTTTCACAAATCCCGATTCATCTTTTCAAGCAGATATATTTATTCCAAAACCAGGAGGCACCTGCGATCATCATTTATTAATTCCCCAATCAAGCAAGATAACAATTACCTCCCTTTCTCTAACGAAGGCGATGAATAGAAAATTGAATTATCTTCCGGGAATTATGACGAGAGAAATGAAGAGGCCATTCCAAATTGGATTTCAAAACCAGAACAAAAATAAAAACGCCATCCGACTGTAGAAATTTAGGAATTCAAAATATCCGCGACGGCTTTCCCTCAGCGTTTCCGCAACTTTGGGCGCGGCGTGGTGAGGAGGAAAAACGGACGTTATTGTTCGGGTGGAGAGAAACCCCGTGAGAAGAGACGCACGAGATGGAACAACGCCACATTAAAGGACACGGTATAAATTCTATTGAACGCTTCCACTTAATAATAATCGGGCAGACGTGAGCGGTAGGCTAAACTCGCGAAGTTTGGCGATGAATATATTCATACGGCAAATACGTAGGAGCCCGGAGGAATATATCCTGAAACTGGCGCAGAAGAGGGCAGGAGACCGCAGCCCGAATTGGCAAGGACGGTTGCCGGGAGACAGGAGGAGAGAGTAGGGAGAGGCAGGTAGATGGAGGGAGAGTGAGAAAGGTAGGGAGGAGTGGAAGGAGAGAAAGGGAGAGAGACAGACGGAACAAGAGTGATATAGGTAGAAAGGAGAGGGGAAGAGGGAGGGAGGGAGGGAGGGAAAGAGTGAAAGGTATGGTAGAGAAGATGAAGGGAGGAAAATAATGTGAGAGAGAGGAAGAGTGGAGTACATACCCGAAATTAGGGGAATGAGATTAGGAGGAGTTCAGCTGGGAAGAGAAATAGATAGGTAAAAAAACTTTATCAGAGCGATATTGAGACTATTAAGTCTGTTCTTCCACCTAAACTCTCTACCAAGTAGAAATCAAGAAATAAATTTAATGTGTATCGTACAGCAGATGGGGAAGGTATTTTTGGGAAAACGTCATGGAAAAATGGACTAGATGGCCTTAGAAAAAGCGCCAATTCAGAAAAGGACCGATGTAAGAATGGATTTGTCACAATTAGCGAAACAAAAACATGTATTCGATGAAGTACACAATGGAATTGTTACAGTCAGAGGGAGAGTGAGATAGATTAAAAGAGAAGACAAAACTTTGAGAGTAATGCGAAAACAAAGCACACCTATATGTAACCAGAACGCGCGCACATATATTCATGTATGCATACGTGTGCGCATGCATTTGCATAAGAAATTACTATTATTTTTAAATTAATTGACATTAATAATGAAATATTTTTCTAAACGATTAATTGAATTTACGACCACAAGGAGATCATAGGAGTGGCTTTTCAGGAGACATTAAAAACACAGCAGAAAGAGGTAATAAATGGGTAGGAGAAGAATGCTATGGAGGAAAATAGGAAGAGATAGAAGGAACGAGAGGGAAGGGAAAGAAAAAAGAGAAAGGTGAGGGATAGAAAGACAAGGAAAAGAGAACGGAGTGATGAAAGGTTTTTAGGGTAGATGTCAAGGAAGAAGACGAATAAGCTGAAAGAGAGAAGGTTGGTGAAAGGAGCACACGGAATGAGAGAGATGAAAAACACAAAGAGGTGACGAAGAGTGGAAGAGAGTTACGGCAGGGGTAAATGAAAAGGCATAACAGAGATAAAGAGACAATATGGGGCCTAGTGAGAAAGAAAGAGGGAGGGAGGGAGAGATGAGATGTAGATGAAACAAAGAGAAGACACGGGGAGGAAGCAACGTGGGCGGATCGATGAGGAAGCAAAATGCAAAGGGTTGTAGCGTGGCAGATTGCAGGGAAATGAAGGAGACAATAGACGAGGAGAGAAGGCGGGGGAGAGAGAATTGAACGCGCGGGATGAGAGAGGATGGAAGAGAAGAGTAAAAAAGCAAAAGATGGAAATGGCAAGGGTTAAGGACGAATTGTGCCAAGTGAGAGGCGATCCTAGATCACAGACATAGGCAAAGACAGTAGGTATGGCATGAAAATAGGAATACCGGTAGGTTAAACGAGAGAAACCACATTAAAGGAAGGCAGAGCAAAAATATGTTGATATGGCGGCCATGGTATAAATAGTCATTTCTAAGGTGAAATTGGCGAGAAGGTACTCCAATTGATCCATTGGTGAATGATGACAAAGAACATCGAGTTCCTAGATCATATTGGTAATAATCAGTGTAGCAAACCGAACCGCAATCATTTTGCTGAACCGCGAACCGAACCAGAAATTTTTGAGAGGTTAGGGGTTTTCTTTGATGTATCTCCTTGAGGACATCCGTTGGGGCTGATTGATACTAGCATAGCTAGCTTGGTCCCAACCTAAGAAAATATTCCCGTTCTGAAACAGGAGAATTAGTCTGCCACGGTAGTTCAGTGATAGAATATCCGCCCGGCAAGTGGAAGACCGGGTTCGATTCCCGGTCAGGGCAGATTTTTTCACCTGTTTCCTCATTAGGAGGAGTCAATTCCAGGAAATTTTCTTGGCCGAAAAACAACTAATCTGAGCAACAAAATTTTGGTTATTTATTTATTAGTAAACATATAATGAGGATTCAACCTGAATTTCGTTGTGATAATACTGTACATCGGCTTGCGAGAATAAAAATTGACCTCGCTTATGATCACCGAAACGAGAGAGCTCTAACTGCACAAACTAGGGTTGCCATATCAGGAATTGCAGATTCTTAGAGATATCCACTGTGTCTACTGTCTTGGCATATTAAAAATAAAAATTAGTCAATAGTAGCTAAACGGAATACTTACCGCATAGCCTTTTATTTACGCTAAAATATACATTGATTCGATTTATGACACTGGAACTAGGAGTACAATCTTTTGCCATGATTTCTCACGGAAGCTGCCATCAAATTGCCACACCCGCAGTGAAAAAGAACACGATGTATTTACAGGTACAACTAGGTTAATTGCATTTTCTGCAAGATCTGTATAAGCAGGACATTCCCAAGCAAACCCATAGTCCGTCGCGACTTCAATTTACAAAAACATTTTTACAATAAGCATGCTGAAAAATTCCGCTGCAATGTTGGTACATTAAAGTGGCAATTCATGATAAAGATTAAAAAGAAACTTCTCTTTATCATCGATTAATAAGGATCAAGAGATAAAATAAATGTTTGTAGGTAGGTTTAATTCCGGGACCCCCGTTGAGAGGCGCCTGAGTTATCGTCGGTACGATGCAGTGTAAAAGTATACATTCTTATGCTTTAATTAATTTCAATGAAATCTATTGACTAGACAAAAATTTCAATACTATAATTACGTACATAGAAGAATTAATCTGCAGATTACTAATTTCCGGGAAATTTCGGCCTCCCGGGCAAGGTCCGTCGGGAGACGGAAGAAACGTGTATACCTACACACGCCTGCTTCCGGGAGAGGTGTCAACCCTACATCTCACTCTATTTTTACTCTGAAGCCTACACTAACTAAATTACGCCAAACGTTGCCCTGATTTTCTCATCAACTTACATTAGGCTGCCTCTAAAATCTATGCCACCAAACAGGTATCTAATGCCCCTGAATGTATGCCACCAAACTGACACCGGCTGCCCCTGAAATGTATACCACCAAACATGCACCAAAACCCCTGATTTTAGGCCACCCAACACACTGACCTGCCCTGAAATTTATATCACTAAACCCCCTGATTTTAGGTCGCCAAACCTACACCGGTTGCCCCTGGAATATATACCACCAAACAGGCACCTACCGCCACTGATTTTATGCCATCAACCAACATTTGTCTGCCCCTTTGAATGTATACCATCAAAGATACTCCAAATCCCTCCCTGGTTTACGCCACCCAACTTAAATAAATAAGATAAGATAAATATATGTTTGTGGGTAGGTTCAAATCCGGCAGTCCAGTTGAGAGGCACCTGAGCTATCGCCTGTACGATGTTGTGTAAAAGTATACATTTTTACTTTCTCCATACCTAGTATGTATAGGAGAAATTACTGTATTGATGAAAAAAAATGGAATTGGAGATTTTAACGGATATACATGTTGAGGTCCTCTTGAGTACGTTTTGACTATTTTTGCGATGATGTCTGTGGGTGTGTGTGTGTGTGTGTTTGACAAAATTTTGTGATCGTTCTAACTCGAAAAATAATATTTAGATCAGCACAAAACTTTCTACTTGCGATTTTTTTAGGAAACAAAGATCTGAAAAGGTTTTGTCTGGAACTATGCAACCGGAAGTGGAGGTTCATTCGTGTCATTTTTCATTTTTATCCAAATATCTCCTCTAAAACTCAATTTGTCATTATTTGTTATTATAAAAACTGTAGACGATTTAATTTTCTACAGGTTTATGAAACGTTTTCATAAAACCGATTGCTTAAGACATATTTTGATTTTTACCAAGTTTATGTTAAATACGTGGCTAAATGATACTATTTTTTCCGCTGCTTTGATTAAATTTTCTAATTGTTGATAGCCTTGCGTACACTGCCAAGGGTGATTTTAATCCAGCATAGACATTTTATTATCTACATAAAAACAGCTAAAAACTTTCTCTATCTATTCTTTTTTTAAATAAAGAGAAATATGTTTTTAAATTATTCACAAGTGTAATTGCTGATGATTATTCCTGAGGACGCTGATGTAGTGAGCAATTACAATCATTGCTCTGTATGGAGAAAGTCATTTGCTGGACACGAGATTTTTAGATTAAATTTCCATTTATTTAAATTAAATGTAATGGCCATATCAAATTTTATAATATTATTTACGTAAATAGAGCAATTAATGTGCAGATTACTAATTTCCAGGAGATTTCGGCCTCCCGGGAGACGGGAGAAACGTATCTACATACGCTTGGTTCCGGGAAGCTCCCGGAATTCCGGGAGAGGTGGCAACCCTATTCCCCACCCATGGCCTACGCCGCTAAATACAAGAACCATATGGAGAAAATGATTGAAGTTTTTAAAAAACAAGACGTGCTAATCAAAGGAGCCATAAAGGAAAATGTAAGCTTGAAGCATAGGTGCAAAAAATTATTTTATCTTTAGATTTTTATATCATGCTTCTATTGAAAAACAATCCTTTCACATCGTTACGAAGCCCTATCTTCATCTGTATGGCAACGAAAATTTTTGGAAAATTAATTTAGATTAGCGGAAAATGTATTTTGGTTATACGTGTAAACTGTATAATTTTTACAATGAGTTCCGTTCATTCATATATGTTGTCATAATTCATAAGGCACAAGAGCAGCACTTTTATACAGACAGAGAGGGACAGAGCTTTTAAAATATACAATAACAAATTAATTTGAAATGCATTTAAAATTCATGTATTTTAGAAAATAATGCAATTATGTGGGGCAACAAGAAACCAGGCAAAATATAGATCAGGACAACTGTATTCAAGGAAAAACAAGAGGAAGAGGATTTCGGAGTTCCTAGAGCAGGGGTTCTTAACCTTTTGTGAGCACCGCACCCCCACAGCGATCCATGGTAATCCCGCACCCCAGCATAATTTTTTCAATGGTTATTAATTTTAGTTTTTTTTTTTAATTTTAACGAATTATTAAACGTATAGTATTTAAAAACAAATATAATTATTACAAACTAAATTTTAAACACAACCTTTCCTCAATTAAAGACACAATAAGGTGAGGAGACGATTAAGCATTTTATTACAATGGAATCCTGTCTAAAAATTTCATAATAATTTTCAAGATTATTTCTTTTTAAACAATTTTTAATGCTGTATTCGTCTTGAACTTCAAAATAACCTCTCTGTAGCGGATTATCTCATCCTTCTCACGAAAAGTAGGACCGAGAGAATGACTTTGTTATAAACGTAATTAAAGGCGGAAAAATATAGCGACAATATGTCTGGGCACGGCAGTTTAAATCGCTTTGTAAACAGACCTCGAATCGTGATTATGGTTTGTTATTTCAAGGAAACTAATGTTCTTCAGCATCTCGCTATATATCTAATAAGAAACGTGAACGCATTAATACACGCACTAGGACAGCAGCTGGTTAGTATGGGTGGTTCAAAATGTTATCTAAAAAATAAATAAATAAAAAAGTCAAATTGCAAGATGTTCCCACCGCACCCCCTGGACCATCTTCCCGCACCCCCGGTTAAGAACCCCTGTCCTAGAGGGATAGAGACATAAGAAATTAAAGGCAAACAGAGAGACGGATATATAAGAGGGATAAATATAAGATGGGAGTGGGTAAAGTACTAGGAAGATAGAGGGAGAGAGAGAGAGAACGAACAATAAAGGGAGAATAATAGGAAACGAAGGAAGAAAAAGAGAAAGAGAAAAATAATAAAATGGTAAAAATAACTGGAGAAAAAGTCGTGAGACAGAGAGAAAACTGGGATTAAAAGAGAGAGAATTGTAAGTTTAGTTCAATAGTCGAGTACACACAAGTGTTAACGAAGTACAAAATGTAACTGTGACAGTCAAGAGAGAAAGCTATAGAGATAAAAAGAGAAGGCGGTAAGAAATTTTGGAGGAAGACTGCGAGAAGAGATAGAGGCTTCCAAAAGCCTGGATGACGTCACGACGGTAGGTTGGAATAGGTCCAAGGAGAATATTAATTTAGACGCCGAAATGAGAAGAACGGAGAAAAAGTACAAAAAATGGAAGTTGAAATAGCAGCGAAAGCTAGGCGGTCTCAGTGAACAGAGTAGGCAGGGAGATAAGGAAAAGGGTGTAAAATATCGTACGAAAGCGAAAGGCCAAGTTATGAAAAAATACACTGCAATTAAGAGACAGTGCGGAGAGTAAGAGAACGAGGTGAAATAAAGAAGTTGAAGCTACGACACGTGGGTAGTAGGATTAATGAAGTGTAGATTGGGAAGGAAAAGTGTGACGGAGGCTTACAATTAGAGGAAAAATACATCGTTAGCAGAGAAGGTTGGCGCTCGGGTTAAAAAGACAAGAAACGGCGGAGTGGGAGACAAAGGGAAAAGTTGAAAAATTCGGTGGACTAGTAGAAACTATAAGAAAGAATGATTAGTGCAGCAACTAAAAAAGCAGAGAAGCACCTAGCGTGACAATTACGAAGAAGGGCAACCGCATGGCGACAGGGAAGCGAAATCGACGGGGAAACGGTCAAGCCGGAGGTAAAAACCACAAATTCAAGCAAAAATAAACAAATATATGGCGTAAAATGTAATTGTAAGAGTAGTAGTAAACGAAAACCTGCGATTATATTAATAATGGAATATGACGTTTGAAGTGGAATTTTAATGAAACTCATACACGAAGTATATATATTGAGAAAGTATTGTAATCGCGAAAAAAATCGACCTCGAGATTTTAACGGAAATATACGTTTTTGGTATAGCTGGGTCCGAAAAAGTGGTTTTCGCAATGCCGTCTGTCTGTTACTGGCTCTAGAGCCTAAACGGTAGAGCGAAAATGAATGAAATCTCGTACTTATGCATTTTATCATACTGAGCAGAGGCTATGGAAGAAATGGTTGACATTGCTCAATAATTAAGGAAGTTAATTCTAAGCATTTTTAACAATTCGATTTTCTCAAAAAACGGCTCTAACGATTTTGATCAAATTTCTTACAGTTACTTGAGTTTACGTCTTCAATAATATTACATATTTCATTTTTCTCAATGACTGAATATAAGGCTAGTTTATTCTTGGGCCACTTTAACAAAAATTGGATTTTCTAAAAACCGGCTGATACGATTTTCATTTTCTAAAGATAACTAAACGACGCATTAGTATATTATAAAGTTTATGCAATGTATATTGTACTGATTTTTTTTTATTTTCGCTTGTTTCCCAGCATTTATACGTAGAGATAACCTAATATCATAGAACTGAAATCACCCTCATTAGCTCTATGCCATTTTCAATTATATGCAAAGCAATATGCCTGAAATGTCATAGTTATACTCTACATGTTTTCTAAAAATTTTCTGTACACCAAAATTAATTAAGTTTTATCATCAAATTACGGAGTAAGAATTACGATTTTTATTTTCGGAAATATGCCTGTCCTAGTTGCGCGATATGACCTGAATATGCTATTTTTACTGCCCTATTCTATTACAAGTGAAACTTGGCAGTCCTGATTGAGTGATGTGAACTAGATAAGCAGTTTTTGTCATATAACTCAATAAAAACCCAAAATATAAAAAACAATTCACATTGAAATTTTCTAAAAACTAGGCAACTTATTAAAAAATGAATGAGATAATAATATAATTCTTTTGTATTCCTTCTAAAACCTCTGCCAAAAAATCATTTTCTAGAATGAGTATTTTATGATTTAAAGCAAAATGTTTATTTTAAAATACAGTAGCTGGTGACTGTCTTAAATATGGCTTCATGCGTATATACGAGAATAAAAAAACATTAGCGCTTTCCTATTGATAAACGCGCTTTAAAATATCGCCGATTATGACAAACACAACGAAGATAGCTTAAAGAGGTGAAAAACAAAGTAAAGGTGGAAGAAAAATATTGAGCGCGTGAAGTTAAGGGAAAATAAACTCCATAGATTTAAGAAAGGAAGAGGAAAACGACACATACACGGGAAAACGCTGAAAGCGAGGGAAATGGCGAATCGGATGTGTAAAAATAATGACCCAAGGAAAACGTAAGACAAAGCATAACACAAACAGACCGGAAAGTATTGGTGGCCAAAGACCAAAATGTAAAAAAGAGAAAATACAGTGAGATTAAAAGGTAAATGAGTATTGAAAGAAGAGAGGGTTAAACTGGAATTTTGAATAAGATCGAAACATCTACTGAACAAAAGTGCGAATAAAAGTTATTGAAGGTATACCCAAAGAAAATGAATGAGTATATGTGAAAGGAAGAAAGAAAGGAAACAAGAATGTCCTCTGGCGAATATGGAATGCTCGTTTTCGAATAAAATAAACTTTCGTTCAAATACACATTTATTTAGAACAAATACACGTCTGTTAAATCTCTGAATAAATATCAATTATTTACTTTAGGAAAATAACACAACACCACCTCAGAAAAGACAACTCCTTCTGCCACGTTCTGTCTCAAATTTCATATTGTTCTAAAATTTATCAACATTTGCTGGAATATACTTAATTCCGTAGATTTCGATGTAACATTTAACAGTTCACCACCACACCCCCTACCACCAGAATATCAATATTATAATAGACCGTTTACAATATTAGTTTCAAGTTTACTCAGTTTCCAAATTTAGCGTCCTCTAACAGTGGAAATTCAAACTAAAGGAGAAATCGTAAAATGCTAGTTGTAATGAATAAAATGAGAGAAAATATCACTTGGTATAATTAACACTTTATTAAAATAGATAAGACCGGTTTCGACTAATATCTAGTTATCATCAGGTACAAAAACAAGAAGCAACGCAAGTATATACGGAATCTGAGGGGAGTGGGGGAGGGAAATGTGTAGAGGGGACCAATGAATGGGTAGAGTAGAGGGGGTGGGGGGGAGGAGGGGGAGGCTGAATCACGGTATTGGGGAGGGGTGGGTGTTAGGAAGAAATAAACTAAGCAAGGGAGAGTGGGTGGGTGGAATAAGTTCGTTAACGAGGCTGAGTGCGTTATCATTGTGGTGTAAAAGTATTTCCAACTGTTCTAAAAGATTTAAACTGAGACCTTTAGTTACGAAATGAATTTTCTCCGGGTTTAATTTGGTGGAATGGTAATTTTCGAGTAAGTGTTTGGCAAAGTGTGATTTGAGTTAGCCTTGTCAGAAAGACTTTCTATGTTCGGTAGTCCTAACGTGGAAATTTCTCCCCGTTTGCCCTATGTAAATGGCGTTACAGTCATTACATGAGAGTTTATAGACACCGTTCCTGAATAAATGGTCAAACTTATCTCTATCGTTCGATAAAATTTTCCCTAGATTAGTAAGGGTGTAGAAAGCTGGACGTAATTTATCATTGGGGATGCAATTCGCAATTAGCCGGGAAATATGGTGGATATATGGTAATTTAATTGTAATGTTTTATTAGTACCTAACCGTCAAAAAATAATTTTTAATCTATCTCTTAAAACGAAAAAGTTGAATGTTTACAGACGGACAGACGGATGTACGTACTACAAAGCGATAACAATCGCTCCATTTTTACACTTTTGAAAACGAGTTTTAAAAAATAGGAAATAATACCTTAAACGCGAACAAGGGGAAAATACCGCAAATATTATGAGGAAAAAAGATTTCTAGAGTGAAAGAGGAAAAAGAAAGCGACGCACAGAGGAGAAATAGGATGAAGAGGAACGCACACGAGAGAGAGAGAGGAGATGGAAAAATGTTGCTGTAGAGAGAGAAACGGGAGAAAGTTGGGGAGAGAAAGGGAGAAAGTTTGGTAGATAGAAAGGGAAAATGTGGAGGAGAGAGAGAGGAAGAAAGATGGGGAGAGAGAAAGGAATGAAACGAGGAACAGATTAATAAGATGATTCAATAAAAGGAGCGCAATTACTGGAGTAAATATAAGCTATTTTAATTTATACCTCGCATAATATCCTGAAATCGTAGAAACAGAAATTGGGGAGGATATAATGGAGAGAGAGAGAGAGAGGATAAAGGGAACGGATCATAAAGAGACAGAATGAGGAATAACTGTAGCCAAAGGTATGCAGCGTTTCAAAATAAGGTGTGCACACGCACAAAACCTCATTTGCAGTCGCCAATAAAAAGTCTCGGTTTCGGAACGATCATTTTTTCCCCTTCCTTTTCCTCTCCCACCGAAATCTGAACCTAACCAATTTAACCAAGGAAAGGAAGCGATGGAAAGGGAAAAGGAAGGGAGGGAAAGAAAGGGGGAAGAGAAGAGAGAGAGAAAGGGAGAGAGAGAGAAAGAAAGAATAAAAAAAGAGAAACGTAAAAAAAATCGAGGCTACCCATTCTATCCTCTCCCCCCAGGCCACTACTTTTTCTTAGATTCTTAGTTTCTCTCTTCCCTCCCCTTCCATCCCACCCTTCCTCTCCCTTTCTCCCCCCACGCACTCCCACGCCCCGCAAACCTCCGGAAAATCGTTCCTTGATCAGATTATCTCACCCCACTGGTAGTAGAAATCAAGGAGGAGAGAGGAGGACATGGAGGTGCGAATCGGTTTTAACAAGGCGGAGGGAAGGAGAGTGAGAGAGAGAGAAAGGAAGATTACGGAGAGAAGTGGGAGGGGTGAGGTATAGAAAAGAAAGGAGAGGAAAAGAAGTATAAACGGAGGACTGATTGTGGAGAAGGAGAGAGGGAGAGAAAGTCGGCGAGAAAAAAGGCAAGAGATGGAAAGAAAGATAGGAGGGGAGAAGGAAGAATTCGGAGATGAGAACAAAGAGAATCCAATAAAGGATATATAAGTGAGAATAAAGAGGAAGTAGAGGAAAATGAGACAGAAAGTGAGATGGAAGAACTGATAGACAAACATTAAGAAATTTATTTATTTGGATGTAACTCAGACTGGCTTCCATCTCACATTATACCTTTCGTGGCACGTAGTTTTAGATTTAACATGTAAATATATGCACGTCAAAATAACACACCGTGAACAATACCCAAAATATGTCATAGGTTTGAAGTTCGTGGCGTAAAATTATTGTGTTAGTTATCAGAGAAAAACATCCCAGTGCAGGAAAACACTAGCGTGCGTGCGTGTGTGTGTATCATCATGATAGGTAGTCTGTCCGTTATATATATATATATATATATATATATATATATATATATATATATATATATATATATATAATATAATTATATATATATATATCATCATGATAGGTAGTCTGTCCGTTGACAGGTCCGTGATTATTCTAGGTTAAACTTGGTTCTCCATATACTCCTATTTTCCGGTTTTCCTCATGTCTTGAAAGCTCTCTTTCCCTTTCAAGTCGTCTACTAGCTGAAACCTTTTCCTACCTCTTTCTCTTTTTCCATCCAGTTTTCCTTCTAGCACTTCTTTAATCATGCACTCTCTCCTCAGGTAATGCCCAATCCAGTTCGCCTTCCTCTTTCTGATAGTCTGTATAATCGTTCGCTTCTCTCCTATTCTTCGTAGTACTTCCTCATTTTTCACCCTATCTGTCCATTTTATCTTGAGCATTCTTCTCCATGTCCACATTTCGAAGCTTTCCAAGTATTTTATATCATTTTTCCTTAGCGTCCATGTTTCTGCTCCGTACAAAGCTATACTCCATACATAGCATTTTATCAACCTCTTGCGGATTTCCTGCTTTATATTTCCCGTTAGCAGGAGTTTCTTTCTTCTGAAAGCGGCTTTTGCTTTTGTTATTCTAGTCCTGATTTCATCTGTATATTTTACTTCTCTCGTTATGATGCTTCTAAGGTATTTATAATCTGAAACTTGTTCTAATGGCTTTCCTCCAATACTTATGTTCAAATTTTCTTCTTCTTTACTTGATATTCGCATAACCTTGGATTTTTCTGTATTAATTTCCATACCGTATTTTCTACCTGTTATCACTAGTCTATTTATCATTTTCTGGAGTTCCTTTTCCTTTCTTGCTAGAAGTACTTGATCATCCGCGTATTTCACTGTTCTTATAATCCTTCCTCCGATTTTGAAATCTCCCGTGCCTTCTAACGCTTCCTGCATTAGTCTCTCTCCATATATATTGAATAGAATCAGCGACAGACGATATGTACTCCGCTGGTGTCCGTATTCTCCAACCTGACCTTTACAACTCTCTCACCTTAAAGTAAAAATAAAAGCTGAAAAATAATTTTCAACGCTTAAGTTTGCATCTTGGCTCCGAATTACGTGTTTTTCTGTTTTGAAAATATTGGGGTAAAAACAACCCCTAAAATTTATAATTATAAAACATTTATAGGTTTTTATCATTTGTTACGAATACCTCACATTTATGCGAAATTTCATCAATGTAGCACCTCTAGAAGTGCATTTATATGAATTTCATTGTTTAAGCTTTATTAATTTTTAACAGCCACAGCAATAAATATTTCTAAAATCTTCAATGTCATTTACCACCGGGACATTATTTCCTAACTCTGTTAAAATTTTCAGACTCCTGGATCTACAGAAAGTACATAAACATTAGTCAATTTGTTAAACATTTGAGAATTTATTACGGCCGAACGAATAGAAATTTTCAAATTTCTATATTCCCGTTTTCATTACTTGGCAAATTCTACCTCTTGAAAAAATTTCAGCTTCATAGCCCATTTGGAAGTACCTAAACCATGAAATGTTAGTAAAATTGTTTATAATTTTTTACGGCCAAGAAAATAAACATTGTTGCAATTTAGCATTTATTCCTCAGATAGTTTTTTTTTGTTTCACCTGTGTATTAAATTTCAGCTCTCCAACTATAGTAGTTTGGGCCAGACATTAGTATCTTCCTATATCCTATATATATCCTATACCGTATATCCTCCTCTGTAAGAAGAGTGCTTATAGAATGATAGAGAGAGAGAGAGAAGAGGAAAGAGAGAGGAGAGAGATAAGAGGAGAGATAGAGGAGAGATAGGGGAGAGAGAGGAGAGAGAGAGACAAAATGATAGATAAAGAAGGGAGATAATGAAACAATGAGAATGAGGGGAAAGAGACGGAAAGAGCAGTAGGCATAGAGAATAGCAAATTGTGAAGGAAACAAAGACGGAAAGAGGCCAGTATATAGAGTCAGATGAGGAAAAAGGGTGGAAGGGCGAGACACAAGAGATAGAGAGGAGAGGTACAGGGAGGGAAACCGAGAGGGAGGGAGCGAGAGAGATTGGAGGAACCGCCCTGAGGAACGGCAAGGTCGGAGAAGAGAGCGGGAGGCTGGAGGTTGATACGTGAAGAAAAGAAAGCGGCCACAATGCCAATTCGGGCGAGTTTCTAATGAGAAGTGCTCTATTCTCCCCTTTTCCGGGGGAGAGACCCCGAGCGCTAATTCCTCGTACCTCCTCCTAACCCTTTCTCCCTCCCTATCTTCTCTCTCTCTCTCTCCATTTTCATTTAACCTCTAGCCTCATCTCAGCTTCCCCATATAGTATACTAATACCTCCATTTTCCCTTTCTCCCCTCCCATTCATTCCTCGCAGCCGATCTACCTCGCCGTCTGGAATTTCATTCAATTTATTTCAACTCTCGACAATAAGGCAGTTTCCACCTCTCTCCTGTTCTCCCTAAAGGCCGCCGTCGCACAGCCTCCCGTGGCGCCCTCAAGCCAGAACCGTTGCATTCCTGTGTCGAGTTGGGAGCGTACTACCTCACTTCAGAGCAGATATCTCTCCCCCCCTCCGTATCATATATCTCTCTTTCACTCTCTCAAACATTTACTCTCCCTTTCCGCTGCCACTATAAACAAGTCGAGAAGCAATAAATATTTCCTTTAAATGACTTAGAGAAAAATTATGTTGCAAAATTTCTGCTCTTAATTCATTTCGATCAAAATGGAGATTGTACGAAAGCGAATTACATAGGTTCCCGAGTTCGTATTGGTCGCGAAATTTTTAAATAATTGTCCAGGAGTTGCAAAGTATACGTTATATTCAAAATATTACGCTTAAAAATTAATTCGAAAATGCGAAATCCCAATTACAATTAAGTGCAAGCAATTTTTAAATCATGTTTCTCCAATATCCATAAAATAGTTTCAAGTATGTGAATCACCAATAATAATGGTTCCCCTTTGAAGTCAAAAAAACGAATCTGGTTTTCTCAATTATTTTATGACTACTGGATATCAGCCTTAGCCGCAATCCATAATTCTCTTTGCGAAACAAAAACAACAATATTTTATTAACAAACCGTTTCACATTTATCTGTGATGTTGAATAAAAATACGATTAATATAACGTTAATTCGAGACGACGCCGGTATCTGCTGAGATTAAGCACGAATGACAAGACCCCCCGAGTAAAACCAGCCATTTTAGGATTTATTACAAAGACGCATAGTGTGAATTAATACCAGTCATATGAAGATAACCGAAAACCTGAACGGAAAATGTTTAAGTTCTTGTTTCACCGTGTTTAATTCCTTTTTCTCTAGCTTTCGATCATAAGTTAGTTCCACATACTGACCTAGTGATATCCACTTATCAAACAACACAGGGTGTAGTAAAACTAATTCAGGTTAAAATGTATTCCCGAAGATATGCTTGGTAGCTATTTTTAAATCCATTTATTTTCCACAAAAAATAGTTCAAAAATAAAAAATCCTTCCGTTATCTAAATTATCCATTTATACCCGCGTTTGTACTTTTCATATTCAAAATAGTGCCACGTTGTATTTAAACAGCTTACAATTTTCACCTGTGAGAATATTCAAATGCGGAAAATATTTCAGTAGCGCATGTTCTTTAAATTTCTTACATTACTTTAAAATGAAGTCTGACTCAAATATATGTGTGTCTGTGTGTATAGAGAGAGAGAGAGATATATATACGCAGAGGCCCATACATATATCTGCCGCAATTCCCTTTTTCCCACTCACCAACGAGCTTAATAACTCCCACGAGACCGTGCAGCACGCATCAGCACCATCTCCAACGCGACATTAACTCACTCTGTAACGCACAAAAAACAACACAAGTGCCCGAACGCATACAAACGCATTCACTAAAGGGAGTCGATCATGCGAGCGACAGCAATGCGGATTTCACTCACCTTCCCCCCCCCCCACCACCTCCCCCCACCCCCCACCACCTCCCCCCACCCTCCTCTCACAAACACCCTCTCCCCTCCACTCCCCCTCCACAGCCGCAATCTTCGTTTCCCTCTCGATGAACTGAGCAAAGTTTTCGAGAACGCATCGGGGACAGGCAATTAGTTCGTCTCTTTTTTTTCACGAGTGCCCATTTAACGCGTCCATTGGGGTTCGGTTTAGTGCGGAGGATCATGTGATCGATCCGGCTTATTAACGTTCGTCTCATTTTTTTTTATTCTCGTTGACTGGTTCGAAAAAAAATGAAAGGGCTAAATTATTTGAGACACGTGCTTTTATTATCTTATTTATATTTTCTTTCTTAATAGCGCATAATTTTAAAGTCACCCTCCATAGTGTCGTCGCAAATAATATGTATACTTTTGAATTTAAATTTACTTTGCTACCGAAAATGTTAGAAACGTATGGCAGTTTATGCCTTTACATTGTAACTGTAATTTAAATCTCTACTAGCCTGTCTTACCGACACTGGGATTTAATGACCAGTAGTACCATTAGGTCCTGTCAGTATATGTACAATGTAGTCAAAACCTTACAAACACCAGTAGATACAACAATGCCACTAGCATCATCAATGAATTCATAAAAATCAAAGATTTCGTTTATCTATTGATTTAGTAATATCTGAATAATAAATCTTTGTGCATCGGATGTAAACACCATGCTGATGGATTGCTATTTAATTTTTATACTAATCGCACTAGTTCCTATCGTATTTATCTTTGATTTTTACCTATAAATAACAATGGAATTTTGGAATCCAATTCCTAAATTTATTTTTCTTCAAAAGATTAAAAAGTATAATTTAAAATTTCAAAATCATACGCCCCGAGGTATCTGCGCATGTATTTATTCTCATACAAATTTCCATCAACTTTTTAATAATTTTTTCTCATCCAGTTATTCGACCTGCAGGCAATTCAGATCGAAATAAGTCACGCCTTCTAAATTGGAATCATTTGAAGCTGCTGTCACCGGGAATCCGGTTTGTGGAGAACCACAGTTTTTGTTTGACATATTAAAATATCTTTTGATTCAATCCATCCATATGCGTGAATTATAACGCTCGCTTACAAAGCAAATCTTGATTTTTTTCTCACTCATTGTCAAAATAAAATGTTTGTCGTATTTAAAGCAGAAAAACATGCGGTTTGATGCACAGCCTTTTCGCTTTGTTGTTGTTGCTACGGAAACTTTAACAGATGACGTGGTTCATAGCCTTAATACATTTCAACTATCCATGCTGAAGCATATGCATTACTCGTGTTTATAGAAAGTAAATGTTTTGTCATAAGAATTGTAGATAGAAATTAACGTTCTAGTTAAAAAGTTTTGATTATATTCATATGGTATATAAAGGTGCACTACGACTTTAGAACTTTCATCTGTAATTCCTAAGCACTAATTTGAATCCGTTCCATTTTATTTTTATTTAAAGTTAATATATTTTTGTGGCAATTTACATTCACCTCAGAATTCTAACGCATCACGGTGGAACAATAGCGTTCTCCTTGGGCACTAATACAGTAGACGCATTTTTGGCACACTTTAAGGTCAAGTAGACTTCGCCAAATTTGAGTAAAAATTCTAAACAACATCACTCCAAACTTTTTCAGAAAAGACAGAAAATGCCCATACTAATTCGAAAGCAAAAACTAAAACGAAAATTTAGGTGCAAAACAAACAGAGTAAATTCATCGAGTATGACAAATATTCGTTGATCTTATACGATTTGTACGAGTTTCATTTAGGTTTCTGTCTACATCAGTGAAGACGTTTCGCTTAATACAAAACCTACTAGCGAGATGGCGTTATGGAAAATGCATGTTTTTTTGAAGAATCACTTAAATCAAAATTGAAAAAATAATTACTTAGGTATCTCCAATAGCCATAAAAAGGTTATGAAATATCAGGTGCGCATTTCGGCTACAATGCAGCCGCCTTCGGTGGCGATTCACCGATAGTCGACTCTAAAAAGAATTGGGTTTTCATTACATTTTTATGGCTGTTGGAGACACCTGAGAGAATAATTCATTTTTTTATTTAGGATTTTAAGTGCCAATTTTTGAAGTTTTTTAAGCTTAATGAAATTTTTTTTAGCTTTTACGACCGCTCTCACGGTTGTTTATGTGTCGGGGCAAATTATTACCGGGCTTTTTAATTATAAGAAAAATAATTAATCGCATGATGACCCTACAAGCGTAATACAAAATTCCCAAAAGACACAATCTACTAAAACATGGAACGGTTTTCGTCCGTTATGTTGTCGGAGCTTCCCGCATGAGCCCTCACACATCCTGCCGCGTCCGTTCCTTTATTAAAGCCGTGCGCATCGCCCGCGTCTGCCTACTTAAGGGCTCATCACGCATACCTAACGGTCGTTTCGCGTGATGAAACGTGTGAAATTTTCATTTTCCAATTACAATTCACGCACGGCGCGCTCTTTCCTGACGGATTGCTACGGAATGATGGGGGATTTTTTTGTTTCTTAACGCACAGCGTTCACGAAACTAGTCACGATAATGACGTGGCATGAAGCAACAATTTCTACGAAGACAAATTTAAATTCGTGCGGTTTGAAGGCATTACGTCCCAACGGTGACGCGCAAGCCACGGAAGGAACGTCAGCCCGATTGAAAATATTCCGGTGACGCTCTGAGAACGACTAAAGGGTAGTCCTGTAGTATGACGTGAAGATAGAATACAAACAAAAACGAAACGACGCGCCATTTATTTTTAGATAGTTCCGCAGAATTATTATTCGAGATGGTGTTTTTTTTATATTTTGTTTCGGCGACACTCGAAAATTTTTAATTAAATTCCGCTGAAGAGGAGGAAGAAATTACAAACGTGAGCGACGATCGCTCTCGCGTTATCACGGGAAAGCAAGCACGCGGGCTACATTCGCGGAATTATATAGCTCGAGTCAAGTCTTTCTGAAAAACAGAGCGGATTATTAAACAAAAAAGAGGACGCTCCCTATGCAAGGCCACGTTCAAAAGTGCGCATTTTTCATTAGCGTATAATCACGTGTAATGTGGACCCATAATAATAGGTTTAAAAGGAATAATTACACCTTATATATGAATCTAACCAACGCAGTTTCCCGGAATTAATTACAAATTACACGTCTGAACGTGTACCTACTAAAATTAGTTTTTTTCGGAAAATTGAATCGTGAATTTCGTTATTTTATTTCAAATTAATCTACAAAAACTTATAACGGATAACTGAGTAAATTTCAATTAATCCTCGCCTTTATTAAATAATAATTTGAACCAAAATTTAATCAATATATACTACCAGAAAAATGAAAAAATAATAAATATTTCGTCCGACTTGAACTTTATTCCGCTAAAACTTTAAGCTCCATTAACATGTTTTTGTTGCTAAAAATTCAATCGTAGTGAGAATTGCAAAATGCAAATATCTGCAAAACTATAAGTGGTTATAAAAATTATTCGGTCAAAGACATTTAAGCAAAAATATTTCTTACAGTCTGACCACCTCTGTAAGTATGATTCCCAATACAGAATTTAGATGCAAACAAAAAATTATGGTAGTTGAAGCAACATATTAACATTTTCCGCTGACTACTGCTACTGAGGAAAATTCATCTAATGATTCACTCGAACTAAGCATGGAAAAATATTAGAAGAGATTCTCATCTGGCTTCCAAATATGTACGTTGAAAGTTTAACCAAATACAAAAATTGTGGCCATTTTCAATATATTTTGGCAATATTTCTAATTCTTATATATACCAAAAAATGTTTACTGGCATATAGGTCACTATAACAATTATAGAAGTGGAATATTTAGTTGCAAAACTCTGTAAATAGATAACTGTTTATTACAACTTCAAAATTACCGAAATGGTTTGTACTAGATAACCGACTGTTGTATTAATTTCTTTCGTTTAATACAGTGGTAATATTCAAGCGATAACTACATTAATCGCGTCGTAAATAATCGCCTAGCTTGTACGGAAGAGCTAAACCCTTTCATAAAATATTTCAATGCCAGAAAAACAGGATATTAGATAAAATCCAGGAACTAATCATTGTAACACCTGTATAAAAAAGAAATTTTGAAATGTAACCTCATTAGTCTTCCGACTCCAAGTCTCGAAAACGATCAAACCGTCTTCCTTGACTCAAACTAGATTTGGAATTAAAAAGTCAACGATTAACACCACTGCACAAAGGGCCAACGAGTTTACGAAAACTCTTGGCTGTGCAACTGGGCGGGAAATTGACGCCGCGCACACCACCTATCGGCCTCGTTCGAACTCTTCCTTTTCGGGCGATCGCGCAAACAGCCACGAAAACAAAAACCGCACGTAGCAGCGCATCCCAGAATTCCCTAGCCTCACACACCTTCCCGCAAAATCACTTCCATTTCTAGGAATTCTTTGACCTCCGCCACCTGCCCACTACGCCCCCACTCCATACAAAAAGGAGCGAAATAGAGAGAGAGAGAGAGAATGCCACCCTAATTGCTATCATCCGCAGGGGAACGTGTAGCGGATTGCTTTCCTTTTTTACCGTTTGTTTTTTCAGCGACTAACGAAGGTTATACACAGGCACCTATCCCAGGTCCATTCCGCGCTAAAAAAAATACAAATTGCCGACCGGTGCTCGCCTCTATCCGCGTAGGATCAAACGGAAACTGGGATTAGGGGTTGCAAATACCGCGGAATGCGGGAATTAAACGCGTACGGAAACCATTTATTTTTTCGCACGAAAATTTCGAAAATTTAGAGCTGTGAAGTTCTAACGTCATTTCCTCCAAAAAAAAATATGTAAACGGAAAAAAATTTGCGTGCGATATATTTGATCTAATTCTCCTGCAGTTTTTAGTCAGAGTATGGAATTCTTCTGTATTCTCCTTCAATCAGTCTCATTTACCGGGGGAACAGCGGATGAATTTTAAAATTTTGGACGCGACCTCGCGCCTTGGAATTACTTTATAATAAAAAATAGAAATGTATATATTAAGCGAATTTTTGGTTAAATTTCCATATAATTTCAAAACCGTATTTGTGAAAAAATTATGTATTTTTCACAACAATCTAAAACGACGAATCCTATTCATGTAAAAATTACGTGAAATATCTTTAAATATTGGTAATCGAAGTTAACAACGCATTCACCAAAATTATAGAACAAAAATCAATCCGGCGTACAAGTAGTCATTTTTATATTGGAACTTAGAGCAAACTTTAACTAGAAGGAATTCAGTTTATAAAAATTTTCAAAATAAAAATTGATAATATATATATATTGAAATAAACTTTAATATTCGCCGTCAATTTTTACGAAGAATAAGCGTCGACATTTGCGGTTGCTTTTTAACAAATATAATGGTCTAAAACTGCCAAGACTAATAAAATCTATTAATATAAACTTCGATATTCGTCGTCGGTTTTTTAGAAAAATAAACGTCGAAATAAATGTTGAAAATTGGAAACTTCATTAATTTGTGTGTGATACAAGTTCCCGTGAAAGTATCTTGCGTTCGAAATAAAAAAATAAGCACATCTTGGTTTTTAATAACAATGAAATCGCCTGTCTTCGCTAAAATATTTTCGAATTTAATCAGTTGCTTCTATATCTTAGAAGAAATTTTTTTACATCTATTTAATAATAGTAGAAATCTGAGCTTGCTACTCCAAATGTGAACTCCAAACACCAAAGAAGATGTATTACGCTTTCTCCAAATACAGTTTTTTTTTTATAAGACAGGCATTCTTTGAAAAAAATTTCCAAAATGACTTTAAGTATGTAAAATTAAACAGAAGTGATTAAAACTCGGTGAACTGATTTTTAATGGATCCCGATTTTGTATTAGTGTGTGTGACCAAGTAAAAAATGAAATTAATGACATTAATTAATTTACCGGCATAATTTCTTTACGCCACAGACAAATAAAGTCCCGATATTCTTTTCGCGCGAAACGCTCCCTAACGAAATTTCTCCTTCTCTCTCTCTCTCATGGCAACTGGAGGATAGAGAGAATTCCTTACGGCCCCCGAAAGACCCAAGTTCGACTTCTTCTGCGGAGATATAAAAAAAACAAAGGAGCGGGAATATAAAGGAAAAGGGGATGAGCCTTTAAGAAGTTCCGTTCCAGCATCACACCCAGCAGTCCGTCCCTCCACCTCCATTTCGCTCTCACCCCAGCCCTTATCTCCCTCCCTCCCCCCTCTCCCTCACCCCCTGCTTCAATTCACCTCTCTCTTCCCCCAAAAACTACAACGAGGGCAGACCGAACTCGCGCTTCCCACTTCTCCCCTCCCCCCCCCCCCCCCCCCCCCCCCATTTTCCCCTCCCACCACTTTCCACTCGGGCGAAAAAGACTTTGAAATGTAACGCCAATTTAATCAATCGTGTTTGGGCCCTTGATCGCGAAATTGCGCCTTCCCGAGGGGGAAAAAATAAAAGGGTTAGTTCCAGAAACGAACATATTTCCCTTCAACCCCTTCTAGGTGAAGTATTATTTTTTCCCCTTCTCTCTCTTCCTCTCACTCTCCCCCCTCTCTATCTCCCTTATCTCATTTCTTTCTCTGCTACCTTCATATCTCTTCCTCCTTTCTCTCAATCTCTCTTTCCCCCATCACCTTCCTCTCTCCTCTTTTCCTAACCAATTTCTTCTCTCTCCCTTCCCTTTTCTCTACATTTCTCATGGCCATTCTCCATCTCTCTAACCCCTCTCCTCCCTCCCCCTTACTTTCGTCTATTTTTTCCTATTTCCCTCCATTTCCCCCTCCCTCATCTCTCCCTCCTTTATCTCCCCTTCTCCCTCCATCTCTCCCCATTTCTAACATCTCCTCTACTCTCCCTTGCGGTCACACTAACTCTTTTTCTCCCCCATTTGTCCTATCTGTCCCTCTTTTATCTCTCTCTCACTCTGCCACCCTTTCGCCCTCACAATACCCCAAACATCACTTTAAAAAACGTGAAATCGTCGTTATTTTTATCACGAACTCTATATTCCTCCGGTCTAAGAAATGCCATGAGCGAAAACTGCATTAAAAGCCGCGGACTCTCCATCCAACCTTCAGAATAACGGAGTCATTCGCGCGCTAATTCGAAGGGAATAGTGTCATTAACGAGCGACCGCCATCTTGTTCCTCCAACTTGGCGCATATTTCTCCTTTGTCTACCGCTTTCTGTTTCCTCACTCTCCTCTCCCGCCCTCTTCATATCCTGTGCATTCTACATCTCTCCTTTACTCCATTTGATCCCTCATTAATCTTTTTCTATTCCTTCCACGCCTCCTTCCTCGCTATCATCTCTCCTACATTTTGCACACCTCCATCGGTTTCTCAATCCACCCCTCTTCCTTCCTTCCTTCCTCCATCTCTCTCTCTCTCTCTCTCCTCACCGCCTCCAGTGGCAGACTTAAGGGGGGTCGCGCTCGGCGCGCGCCAGGGGTCCCGAAAAATGTTTCAATGTATAATCTCATAAATATTATGTATCTAATTTTAAAAGCCACGAAGGAAAATGTTTTTTTGCACTGTGATGGGTTACTTATTAAAATGGGGACCCAATAAAGGGGTAGTCGTTAGGTGAGGTGTCAGTATAGTATATTTAGATTGCAGGGCACCCAATCTGTTTAGCACCAGAGGCCCCAATAGTTTAGCGCCATGAGGCTCAGAATGTCTAAATTCGCCAATGTCCGCCTCCACCACTTCCTCTATCTCATCTCGCCTTCTCTTCTCCAATCTCTTTTCTTTCTCTTCCTTCTTCTCATTCCCTATCTATCTCTCTCTTCGTCCCTCCTATTCTCCTCTCTTCCTCCCCTCTCATCCTCCCAGCTTTCATTCCCTATCCTCTCATGCATACCTCTTTCTCTCTCTCCTCCCCTCCCTCTCTCTCTCTCTCTACACCTCTCTTCCCTCCTCTTCATGTCTTTTGGAGTTCCAGAGCTGTCTCCACAACTTCCGGCATCTTGACAAAAGGAGGAACTCTTCAAATGATGCATTGTCCCGAATCTCTTTCCTTGCCATGTACATAGTTCCAATCTTAAGACTATTCTTCATTCCGACTAAATGTTTTTCGTTACGGGGTCAGAACGATGAAGAAGGATTTTACGAGGGTAAATTAGCGATTAAAGCTTGTTTTTTTCTGGTTTATACCACGTGATTTATGGGAAAGCCAAGGCATGTTGCGCTTAACTTACACCTAACCAGCTGCAACATGATATCACGTAGGTCAGTTTCCCGCGGAGATTGTTTTGTCGGTTTACGTAAGCAACGGAACGCGATGTCGCATTGTTTAATTTAACAAGCAAGTTCCTCTTTCGCCACAAGTTAATCTGAATAAATCTGAATAAATACCCTGCAAGCCAGCGTGAATGGTGTTCGGCAGGGGGAGATTATCTCCGACCTATCATATCATTCTCCTATTGTGCTCAATAACGGTGTTGTGATTCCAAGTAGTACTTGTTCTTTTTAGATGAATGAAATAAACGTATAAGTACTGTTTAATAGATCCTTAGAGGTTTCTATGTACAAGCAAAGGTGCAATAAAATTTCATTTTCATATTAATAAATATTTAAGCCGAATACTAAAGAACGAATCAGCAGTTATTGTTTTAGTTGGTGGAGTTGAGTTCAGCTGCTGGGGAGTGAAAGGAATTACTCGAAAGAATTTATTAAAATAAAATATTTCTACACGTAAGCTGTACCTGGAATTATTAGCTTTACGATGGAATGGAGTTGCGAATTCTACAGTTGCACTCTTTAATCTTACAATGCTACCTCTGAGTATATTTACATTCTCATTTAATCTGTCGCCTTACGTCTTTTGAGCTTTAAGGATTGATTTTATGCAATTATTTCATACAGTCAGATTTATTCACATCCCCAAAAAATAACCATACATGTATACTAGACCATCAAACTTTCGCAGGCGGGCGCGAAAGCGCACAATTTTCCTTCGGTCCATAAGAACTCGCAAAAACGGAATACCTGTACATGTGTATAGATGCAGATAGATCATACGATGAAACTCAAATACCCACACGTGGTCGCCCTGCCAATTAATCTTATTCCATTTTAAGTATCCCAATAGTAACCTTAATATATTGCAGACCTAAAAAGACACCCCCGGCACCACACACACACCCAATTTCCCTAAACCCTCCCGAAACTTCCTCACTCCACCTCTCGCGTCATCCGCACGACCCCTTCATCCCTACCTCCACGCTCATTCTCCCTCCCTCTTCGCTCTCCAAACCCTCCTCCCTCCCCTCTCGTCCTGCTCCTCCCGAACTATACAGCGCCTGCGGTCTTCTGGTGATCAACAAGGGCGCCCGGGAGGCATATCCATCATCGTTAGACTGATCGGATCATGCTCGCATCCAGCCACGCACATAGGCGCGCACACGCACGCGCAAGCACTCGCCCGACCACACGCACATACGTAGTCGGATGGCGAGAACGGGAGAATGGATGGTCGGGGTGAGGAAGTTGAGCGCGGTGAAGGGAGATGCGGTCTCGGAGAGGAGTGGGATAGGAACAAAAGAGAGAGAGAAGACCAGAACGCATAGAAACAGAGGAGAAACGAAATACGAACGGCGAAGGAACGCAGTAGAGCGAGGAAAGGACAGGTGACGAAACAAAAGGAACGACTGGACAACAGAAAACAAACGAAAAATCGACGCAGAAAGAACGATAAACGATTGAAAAGGAACTACTTAGTAACTGGAATAAAACGTAGAAGAAAAAGAAGTGAAAAAGAACTGAAAAGGAGTGACAAGGAATGGACTGAAGTGGAGAAGGGACAGAAAGGAACGGACAAGGTGCAGGAAAGGAACGCTAATAGAACTACAAAGAAACGGACGGGAAAGAAGGATGATATTAGTTATGGAAGCAAGCATGTGTCAACGGCAGTGAACGGAGGAGTAGCGGAAAAAAAATGTATGGAAAAGAAGGAACTATAGTCGATCCAACATCGGAAGACTTATGGCCTCGAAAACGGGGCGTAGACCAGTTAGCAGCAGCCAATAGGAGACTGTTTGTTTGGGAAGGTAGTGGGGAGGAAACCAGTCTCACTCCTGCTCTCGAAGAGATCGCATCGGACTGCGTTGCCGTTTCTACCGCCGTTTCCTTTTTATTTAGAAACTGCGTAGTATATCAGCTGAGCAAGAGCTGGCAGCGCGCACCGACATCTGCTCTCCCGCACGAAAGTTGAGAGGGGCGATGGAAGGGGAAACGTTCGTGATTGGCTGCTTGCTCTAAGTAGGCCAAGAGACTTCCGAAGTGGGATCGACTATAACATAAGTTGCAATGGAAGAGGGTAGCAAATGCGAGTCAACGCATTCCGACGCCAAATCCACCCTCGGGCAGAGATGGCTGTACTTTGCCGCCAAAATTATCAAATCTTTACCCTAGTCTACCAGCCTATTTTTAATATAGACCCTTTTTATTAACCCTGTCCAAATCGCAGACCAGATTCAAACTATTTCGCAACAAAAAAAATCAGCGGCACAGTTATATAGGAATCATAAGCTCAGCAGACCCCTAGTGATGCGGCGGAAAAGGGATACGGGTTAGAATTAAAGGGGACGTATTGAAGGCAATGTTTGATCCGCCCGCCAATCGATCTCTACAAACACACTCGCGGAATTTCGGTAAACAAGCGACGTCCCCATCCCTATGGTGGCGTGGAACGTAAGTCTCGAGTGTATACATGTATCTTATTGTGTCGTTGGGAACCATTTCTGCACACTTTTTACGGTTTTCTTCTAGATCGCTATATGACGTTGGATAGTGATGAATGAAGGCGGAATAACTTATTTCCTTATGCATTTAGACATTCAACTGAAAGTTTAACGCGAACTCAAAGAGAGTTGGTATTTTCCATTGAATCTGTTTAGGACCATATTAAATCTGAATAGGTTATAGATAGGTAGATACTTTATTTGGGCGAGATTGAGACTAGGCAGTCTCTTCTTCCATATAACCCATTGCCATTTAGGGCTTTAGGGTTAGCGGTGCGTGGCTTATATGGAAACAGAATGCCTTTAAGGAAAAATAAGATAGATTATTTAGAACATCGCTCGTTTATTTTAATGAAAGGAAAAATAAGATAGATTATTTACAACATCGCTCGTTTATTTTAATGACCATCATTCCGATATAATTTGTTTTGCGTTTTCCCTTTTTAAGTATAGCATCTGTGGAACTGATATAGTAAAACACTGAATCAAAGATCAAAAAGCTAAAATTTGGTTACTCTGTGATAGTATGCCAATAAAGTTGAATACATAACCTAACAATAAGTCTTGTTTCAAAAAGTCCTTTCTACGAGAATAAATATGACTTCTTCACTCATCGTTGACTACTCTTTCACTACGTTGAGGTAAGGTTTCCTGTCAAACATAATCTTAGAAATCGGATGAAGACAGTCAAACAGAGAAACTTTATTCGCTTATTTTCTCGAATATTAAGGCGCAATTCCACTTCAGCGCCATCAACAATGCCGTCAATACCACGAAACGACGCTATAGAGAGAGCGCAATTGCTTGGATCCGAAAACGCCCTTTTAATTTCCCTTTCGGAGGAAATAAACTCAATTTCCTAAAATTGAGGGGATGCAAGCACCTACGCATGAGAATTTTCGAACACTTTACAGACATCTCTCAGCCCCCTTTTTCCCTAAAATTAGTCAATAACCCACAAGTGTCTTACCCTACGAGTTCCACCGTTTCGAACTCCTCCCATCATTCCTACCGCCCTCTGATTGCTTCCATCCCCCTCTTTGCCCTCTATCTCTCTTTATTTTTCCATCCGCCTTCCGAGCCCTGTAATCCTTTTCCAATTCTTGCAAAACTTTTCAACGACTTACTCAAACGGATTTATTTCCGCGACTTCCTATTACAGTTTCATCGGAGAAGTTCTTTCTCACATGACGGTACCTCTTTCCCCTCTCCACTTCCTTTCTCTCTCTCTCTCCCTCCCTCCTCCCACTCCCTTTTTCCCCTTCCAACACTTTCTCCTTTCATCCTCCACCCTTTTTCCTTTAGACGCCATCCTTTTGATAAAACGACCTCAATAGATGCTTCCTTCCCAAACAGCCACGTCCTGTCTCTCACTCACTCTCTCTCTCTCTCTTCCCTTAACCCCTCTGCACATCAAAACTTCATCAAAACCCAGTATTTAATTCATCCATTATCACTTCTCTCTCCTTTGACAAAACTGGCTCAATCGCCACTGTCTCTTTGCATTTAAAGAGGAAACGGCAACTGTTGTCCTTCTTCTGTTTATCTGCTTTTAATTTTCGTTCTCTCTTGCTCTTTTTTTACTACTCTCTACCCCCAATCTACATACATTCCTTCCATCTTCTTCCTATATTTCTTCTCTTCTCTCCCTCACATTCGTCCTCTATTATTCTCTATCCCTTTCTCTTTTCCTCTCGCTCATTTTCGTTTCACTTCTGTTTATTTCTCTAGTTCCTGCTATTCCCATCTCTCTCGTTATTTTTCATTCTATATTTCTCTATTCTACACACTCTCTTCTTTTGATAAATATTCAGGAATGCAATTAGTTCGTTATTTCTTGTTTCGCACAAATTTGAGCTCACCTACGCGTTTTATTCTGAATCTAATACGAGAAAGAATGAATGCTAGTAAACAATTCTTATCCCCTTTCACAATTATTTAACTTTTACAATTTTACAGGTTTTATTTCAAAATTAATTTTTAATTAATTAATTTTTCTCGCTTAGGTCTTTGTGAAACTTTATTCTTCATATGTAGACTTTGATATGCCGTAGTCTTTTTCATTATAATTTTTACGGCGGGAATAAATACAACGGCTCTGCGGAAGATGCAAAAATACCTTCATTAATATATTTCGTCATTAATTGTTAATGGAATTGAAAAAATATGGAAGTAATAACACAGCACAGGTTTATATCGACTTAAAATGTATTTAAATGTTCAAAAAACGGCAGTGAATCGTGGCAGGAATATACAAACATGCGCAGAAAACAAATAACGCTCCACTAACAGATATACAATAACGATACGCGATGAAAATAATCTACGTTATTTACGCTCTCAACTGTATTCATTCGGCCCTTATTTCCTTTCTCACGAAGCGGTCTGGGAAACCACTCGCGTGCGTGTGCGACAGCGAGTGCGGATGTATGCGTGCCAATATCCGTATCCTCATGGGTGCTTGCACGATTGCGTTATCACATGGATTGCATTTTATGCGTAGGATTCACGCAAGTGAACACGCCTCTGTCGGTTTCCGAAACGCTGACAGAAAATTGCCTCTATCATAAAACTTATAGAAGTTTTATCATTACATGTTCCTTAATGAAAATTACTACCTCGTAAACTCTTTAACATAAAACAATAATTATATTCGCTCATTTTTACCAAAAAGCAATCCATATCATCAAGAAATTATGTTTCACATGCCGTATTTGTTTGTTTGACTAAGTTACCCACTTATTACGACTATATATCTATCTTATTAATAAACCTTATAGTTACGTTACGGGGAATGAGAATTTCTCCATTTTGATGAAATTATCATCTCATTCATTCAAGTTCCACATAAAGTCTATGTCACTCTCTTTCTCGTATGCATGCCATTACAATTTCATTATTTTTGTGGCTGCGTCGGATACATGAACGTAGTTCTGGATCTTTGACTAGAATTTCACTTGCATTACACCCGTAAGCAACTGCTGTTAATATTAACGTCTTTCGTTAAGAGCAGAACTCGTAAATTTACATGAATTTGAAGTGCAAATTTTTTCATGTATTCCAGATATTCTTTTTTATACGTGTTACCCTGACCTCAATAAAACCCTCCGACTTTCAAGTAAACCTATTTATAGATTCATGATTCCATCTTATTAATTAAAACTGATTTTAAATATAAATTTTAAAAATCATTTATAATGTAACCACTTAGTATAGTATTATACAGAGCGCAGAATATTGAGTAAATATAAGTAATATATATATTACTATTTGTCAGGGTTTCTACGAATAACTGCATTCATAAACAACATTTAAAGAGGAAAATAATAATCCATATAAAGTACGAAGGTAGAAGTGTTTGTTTTTCGAAAGGGTCAGGCGTGTTTATCTAATCCAAGCGGTTGCTTGGCATTTACACGACATATGCAAATTCATGATGTTTATCAAATTGGCCTTGAGAGCCGCTGGAAAATCCAACACTCTAGGCAAATGCTATGCCAACTAGTGTTGACAAAGGAAACTGCATTTAAATTATGGCAAAACACGATGAAAAATTTTTAATAAAATATGAATGAAATTTATAAAAATTCAATTGAAAGTTTCCTTTTCACATACATTCTTTGTGATGCGAAACGTCTCCATTAACATCCTTCTGGATTATACCACAAGAATCATGTAATTCGTGGTTGCATTAAATCAATGATAGGTATACCTAAGAAAGTTTTAGCGTTCATTGTTGCTGACATTTTCTCTTGTTTAAGCTAGCGATTATCGTCTAATATAAGATCCCATCGTAAAGACCTTAATTTTACAAAGATAAGACAAGCGCTTCCATAAGTGAAGTTATTTGATTAATTCCATTCTGATAACCAAAGTCTCTGCTACTTCTGATTTTAAAAAAATACATTTTTTCAATCAATACGAAAAATTCTGACTCATTTAAAATGTTGATTTTCTTTTTGTCACTGTCGTACTTACTTTAAAACTGGTCATACGAAGAAAAACGATGAATACTTAAGAATATTTTTTCAAAAATATCTCTGTGTTAGTGTGTTTTTCAAAACTAACGTCATATACGGCTCAGCCAGTATTTTTCAATTTATTTAACTTAAAATTAGCATTTTAGAAATTCATTTGCTTATTATTTTTGTATACGTAGGAAATTTGACATTCCTATTGAAGTAATTTTTTCCTGCTAAAACACTTTCAATGCGTCCCATGATAATAATACTGCAGGGTGTATGTACTCATTAAAGAATCCTTTGAAAACGCAATTCCAATTTAAAAAGAAAAGCATAGTAATGAGGGGTTCTCAAACAATCTTTCTGAACCGAACCGACTACTCATTTTTTTTAGAATTTGTTCCAAGACGAAACATTCTCGATTTTATAAAATTGTGTACTTTAAAGCTAAATCACATCTAAGCCTCGCGCCTCATTCCAATCACAAACATAGCTGTACAGAAACGCTCGTTCCTGATATATACCAGGAAGCTGTTTTTATCTGACAAACTACGGAAATATTTACTTTTTGGTTAAAGATAAAAACGGAAAAAGATGAGTTTTTGCTTTAACATACACCGTCTTCACTAAGAAGATAAAAGCTAAGAACGCTAAATATAAGATTTCCCAATAAATTACTTATTTATTTATTTAAAATTATCTTTCGAGAATGTTAACAAAGGTTATTATGAGCATATTAAGCATCCAAAACAAATGCAATTTTAACGTAAAAAATTCATAAATGATAGTTAATGAAAGATTTAAATTTATTTATATTTCAATTTGTATTTTATTTTGAAGTGATATATTCTTTATGCTAGATTTTTCTAACGCTTTGAGTGTCACTTGGCATTTAAAATGCACTCAGTCGCAGAAATCCACGCACCGTAAATACATAGTACTGAAATACATAAATCACTAGTCACGCATGAGGTAGCAGCATAGCAATAGAATATTTCATCGCCAGAGGTTATTTAAATAATGAAGGATTGCAAAAGTAAAAGTTGCAATCCCTTGCAAATCGGCTGGCCATAAATTCCTATTCGGACCATAAATAAATTTGAGTGAAAAGTTTTAGGTATGACGGAAAATATCGTACATCACATAAATCCATTCATTCGGATCGACGCAGTGATATACGCATTTTAGAAAGGACGTGAGACACTTAATAGGACGCAGTGATATACGCATTTTAGAAAGGTGGGAAAAAAGACGACAGAGAAAATTACAGGCCAATTTCGCTTACCTCCCTATCTTGCAAGGTTCTCGAGCACATTATCGCTAGCTCCGTGATGGACTTCTTAGATAGTCAGAACTTGCTAAGTAAATATCAGCATGGCTTCAGGAAGACGAGATCTTGTGAAACACAGCTTGCTCTGTTCGTTCACGATATACTAAGATCAGGAGACCGTAAGACTCAGTTAGATGCTGTTTTCCTCGACTTCAAGAAGGCTTTCGATAAAGTCCCGCACAGTAAGTTAGTGAAGAAACTAAATGACTGTGGAATAAATCGAAAGATAATCGAGTGGATCAGGGACTTTCTTAATGAGCGTGAACAAATAGTAGTTATAGATGGATTTAAATCAGATTCAGTCAGCGTAGCCTCAGGCGTTCCACAGGGAAGTGTAATCGGCCCCCTACTATTCCTTTTATACATAAACGACTTAGATAAGGTTATTAAAAGTAAAATCAAGTTATTCGCGGATGATACAGTAGTTTACAGAGAGATTAACAGTCCTAATGATCAATTATTACTTTCTGACGACTTAAATGCAATTCTCGAGTGGTGTAAAGAGTGGCAGTTAGAATTGAACTTAGGAAAGTGTTCCTTTATGAGATTCTGGGGAAACAAAAACATCGACGCGACGAATTACACTGTTGAAGGCGTCCAGCTAAAACTAGCCGATTCCGTCAAATACTTAGGCGTTACTTTAACAAGCAACCTCTCGTGGGATATGCACATACGAAATATATGCGGGAAGGCTAAACAGAAACTAGGATTCATCAAACGCATAGTAGGTAAAAGTGAGGAAAAAGTCAAAGAGACATGTTACTTCTCGTTAGTAAGACCGCTATTAGAGTACGCGTCGAGCATATGGGATCCGTACGTGAAAGGATCAATCTCAGAGTTAGAAAGAGTGCAGCGAAAAGCCGCTAGATTCGTCAAAAATTGTTACGATAGAAACAATAGTGTTACAGCCTTGATACAGGACTTAGGATGGGAATCACTAGCTGAGCGCCGATCACGCTCTAGGTTAAAACTTCTCGAAAGATTTAGAACGCATATATTCTCCAGCGATGTCGAAGAAATAATAAGAGCGCCAACTTATATTGGTAGAACGGACCATCCTCGTAAAATAAGAGAGATAGCCTGTAGGACTGAGAGATATAAAGGCTCGTTTTTCCCTAGAACGATAGCTGAGCAGAACAGAAGTTACGAAAGGAAATCAGCCGACGTAGAATGATACTATACATTATTATGCGCTTTACCTTGGTGCTATTGCACCCCCTGCCACACACCATTGCGGTGGCTTGCAGGGTGAACTATAGATATAGATATAGATATATACCTCAGTGATTCTAAGTGCGTGACGACACGATTCAGGAGACATCGCATATTAAATTAATAACTCTGATTACTTAAATTAAAAAGATATAGAAAAATTACTGCAGTGTAATTATGAATCTGGAAGCATTGGAATAATGATTGTTTGATTCGCAAAGAAACACGTTTTACGCCTCCATCTTATCTCTTAGTATTATATTCAACTACAAAACTATAAAATGATATATTTAACTTCTAATTGACATTTGAAATACATTTTGAGGTTCGCTTTATGGCTGAAATCCAATAAATATCTTTTAAAAGTAAATTTTCAAACTCACTTAATCCAAGTGATGACGAAGCAACTCCAATAGCCAAAAAACGGTTGGTAAGACTGCGTGTATTCCGCCTGGAAATAAGCAGTCCTCAGCGGTAAACCGGTCGATGATTCTAAAAAAAACACATTTGAACATCATTATAATAGAATGCAACATTACCGAGTTCTAAGTAGATTTTGAAATGATTTTAAATTCTTTCGGAAAGACGATTTTTTTACAACCTTTGTTTAATTTAGTCTAATATCTTAATTTTTAACTTATTTAAATATACAACGTTAAATTCGACCGTTTCCGGGTTTTTAATGTGAAGAACAATAGCTTTCGGAGATGATTCAGTACAAAAATTGGCAAAATAAGTAAAAATCTTAAGCTGTAAGAATTTTTTAACTGATAACTGATTTTTTAGCGAACGATATTATTGCAAGATCCGTTTCATGAGAAAATACGACGATAAATATTGTCCTTGCTGTGAAACAAGGCTTACTTAAAGGAGAAGATGCCTTAGTAAGAAGTTCTTCGTGGTCAAGCGCGAATCACCGCTGACGATGATTGGTTAGCGTTTCGAAATATTTACAGATTAATGTGTTGCTAATGAGAATTTTACTTATATTAGTTTCCACATTTATCATCGGTTTTTGTGAATAATTTACCGACCTCGACGTATATGTGTGTACACACAAATGTAAAAAATCCTGAGAAATTTTTCTGGCAAAACATTTTCATACCGTTCATATACAAGTATATAATATATATCTTTAACTTATGCATAAATCACAGAAATTTCTTCACACTTTTACGCCATTTAATTGTTATTAACGAGTTTATCCGTTAGCCTAGGGGTAATTATATGCGATGTGCAATAAACCAATAGATTTTCGAGCAAAATTCCGGAGTTCTTGCGTTCATTTGTTATAATTACGTTCATGCGGCGAAGTCAAAACTTGAATCCACCACCTTCCATTCCCCCTCTCTCTCTCTCACCCGCTTCTCTCTTCAGAGAATTTCCCTTCATCGTAGGAGCCTTTCTCAACTGCTCCTCCCTCTCTACTCCTTTCGTAAAGCAAAACGGCATTCTCTTCCATAACGCACATACGCATGCGCGGAAGAAACGCTTACATCCATGCATGGATACTCAAACACCCACACCTGACTATATATCTTACTGATTCTTTTCATTTCAGCATTTCTTCTCAAAATAACTACATGGCATTTATAACATTCAAATTATTCCAAACGGATCAAGTTAGAAATGAGAAAGTATTAAAATATATTTGACGTGTTAATCCAAACGACCAACACACGTACGCCCACACACACGCGCATACTTACATAGTATGAGTCTTTGTGAAGATATACTACATCCATCCACACACACACACACACGCAAATAGTTACTGGACTATTCCCTTCTACCCTTCATGGAGCCATACTTTCATCCCCTACCGCGTAACCGTGCCGTACATCGTCTCCACGGAAACTAATAATGAAGTTAGAGTGTGTGAGAAGAGAGCTAGAGAGAGGACGAGAATGTTGGCGAAGGGAGAAAGGAGAGAAGAGGGGAGGGAAAGGGAGAGAGGGAGGTGAAAGGGAGGTGCTGCTGCTTGGGAATGAAAGGGTATTTTTTCCGGAAAGGAGGAAGTGAGAAAAGGGAGAGAGAGAGGGTGAGGGAAGGTCCATGTAACCGTGCTTCCCCAGAGTTGCCGTGTTTGTTCCCCCGTGCACAGGCGAGTAATTAGAGATAGAGCGAGGTTGTAATAGCAGTCGTTAAGACGCAGGAAGGTAGGGGAGATAAGAGGAGAGAGAGAGAGGATAGAGGGAGAGATAGAAAGAGGACAAAGAGTGTGAGGGAGAAAGAGCGAGGAATTCGGGCAAACGGAGGGAGAGGAATAAGGGAGAACTAGAAGAAAGCGAGAGAGAGAGGGATAAAGGAGTGAGAGAGAGAAGGAGATGAACAGGAGGAGAGTGGTCGAGAAAGAGGTACATACATAGAGGGAGGGAAAATTTGAGACGGAGGGAGGAAGCAAAATAGAGAGATCGAGAGGTAAATAGAAGATATGGAAGGGAATAAGGTCTAGGAGAGATATGGTTGAAAAGAGGGAGGGAGGGGAAATGAGAGGGAAAAGGATGGAAAGAGGGGGATAAAGAGGGAGAAGTAAGACGGGAGAGAGAAGATGGGGAGGGAGAGGTGGTCATAAATGGGTATGGGAGAGAGGGAGAGATTAGTAGGGATGACCGAGAGATGAAGAAAGGGAGAAAGACAAATAAGAGGAAGAGAGAGAGGAGTCGTGGAGGGAATGAAGACGAAACAGAGATTGGAAGGAGAGAGAGAGAGAAAGAGACGTGTGAGACGGAGATTTTCGGGAAAAAGGAGTGACGCAGAACTGGGGACGTTGAGAAAGGGATAGGAGAGCTGGAGGATAGGAGAGACGGAGCATAAGAGAGAGGGGGTATAGGAGGGGGAATATGAGGGGGAATATGAGAGGGAAGATAGGAGAGATGGGGTATAGGAGAGATGGGGTATAGGAGAGATGGAGTATAGGAGAGAGGGGGTATAGGAGAGGGGAGGTATAGGAGAGAGGGAGTATAGTAGAGAGGGGGAATATGAGTGGGAGGATAGGAGATATGGGGTATAGGAGAGATGGGGTATAGGAGAGAGGGGTATAGGAGAGGGGTATAGGAGAGGGGGTATAGGAGAGAGGAGGTATAGGAGAGAGGAGGTATAGGAGAGAGGAGGTATAGGAGAGAGGAGGTATAGGAGAGAGGGGGTATAGGAGAGAGTGGGAATATGAGAGAGGGAGAATAAGAGAGATGAAGGAAAAAAACGTCAAAATAGCTAACGAGGTAGAGATGGAATGAGAAGAATGAAGAGCCTGAGTGTGCAAAGTCAAATCAAGTGAAACGATGAGAGAGAGGAACAAGAGAATGAGAGATAAGAATGGGAGACGGGGGAGAGATATTGTGAAAGGAGGTAAGGTCGGAGGACGGTATAATGCGAGGGAGGGAGAGATATAGGAGAGAGAGAGAGAGAGAGAGAGAGTGAAGCAAGAGGAGGGAGAAGAAGCCAAAGGAAAGAAATGAAGAAAAAGTAGACGAAGCGATCACCTTTCTACCCGTATCTCAACTCCTTGCTCAATTACCTCCCATTCCTCTCTATATCCTTAACAATTACCTCGTTTTGTTGATCTCCAGTCGATTACTTTTCAAAGGACTCTGGTCAGCTCATGTTTCCCCATCCGCCCACCCTCTTTTCTTTTCCCCTCACTTTTCCCCTCCCCCTCTATCTCTCTGTGTAATCCTCTCCTACCTTTTTCCCAAGCACCTCATTATTTCCATACTGCTTCATATATTATTTTCCAGTCCTTGTTTTGAATGTAAGCGCACGAGAGGGAATATGCACATTATATTTTTCTTACGTCCAATGCGAAAAAGTTGAAGATCCAAGAAGCTTAGTGAATCCATGTTCCGAGGCAGTTGCTGTTCAAATAACGTAAATCGCGGAATGATGCGAATATTCTTTGTCCGTGAAAAATTGGATGATTCTATAATAGTGTGAATTACTTCCTTCCATTACTGCCACCTAAATTCCATTTTAAATAAAATCTCCAAGCCATCTCACAACTCGCGCATGGATGCCTTTTTTCTCCTTTTTAATCCCAAATTTAAAAATTTTATTCGCCTCAAGGAGACTTCCTCCATATTGTTTCAACTGGCGAAGTTATCAATGAAATATCTAGACTCTTTTCGTAAATCTCTAAAATTTAATTCACAACTCGTTAAATTTATATTATTAATACTTTCAAAAGTTTAAATCAATGCATACCATTGCTGACTATAGCTTAAATTCATAGATTGCTTGCATCATTATGTCTTTCCGACTCAATCTGACGGGTTTGAAAAGTGTTTTTTAGCCATCTTGTTTTCCTTTGTGTATAAGTCACTGTTCTGTGAATTTAATTCTTCGGATCTGATAAAAGGATATGTTATAAATATTTACCAATACTTTAACCTCCGTCTGGATTAACCGAGTGAGCAGGGTTGTTTGTTATTTAGCACTACTGTAGTTAAACGGTCTTTAAATTACCCTTGAGTGCAGATTATGAGCTATGATCACCATAGTAATAAACCATTTCATTCAGGCGGAGGTGGATGAATAATAAAAATTTTCAGCCAAGATATAACAGAAGCAACCATAAAAACAACGCTCGAATTTATAAATTAAACAACTGAATTCCGCGATATAGATCATCTTGAAGAAGCACAATAGACAGGTTTGAAAAATGACCTTGCTCTCGAATATAAACCGCCTTTCACATTTAATTATTTTCTATCCCTGCGGGTGAAATGGAGTTTCGCGTAATTGGTTTTTTATTGTCGACCCATTCGAGAGCAATTTTTCAACGTTAACGTCACAAATATGCTTTCTGCTTATTCGTTTTTTTTATAAGATTAATTTTTTAAATATTTTTTTTACTTCGACGTTTAACATCGACCCCTTTTCGGACAAAACAAATCCATTTATTACGTAGCCATCGGTCGCGGCCCTAAACACCTCCGGAAGGCCTTCACCTATCTCGGGACCCATTTCGAACCGTTCTGTCAAATGGAATACCTCTCCTCCCTCCTGCCACATTTCCCGGATTTCTGCTTTCATTCCTCGCAAAATCCCACAAACACACAGACAAACACACACTCGGCTGGAATTTTCTCGCCTCATTATTCTCAATATATCAAACCCTTCCGCCCTCCCATCCGGGAGAGGGCCCTTTTACACGCTAGGCCTACTAAGTTACAGCGGTCGGAAGTCGAGAGGCCGCTAAATCAGTCGCTTCGCGTTGAGGCTGGACGACGCATGGAGGGGAAAAAGGGGCCCGTGCTGCCACCTGCCGGCGGATTTGCGAAGCACTCGGAGGGTGGGAAGCCAAACGCGCTGAAATCTTTCGTGCAAGGAGACCAATGGATGCTCCGAGACTGGTGAGGTGAGATAGTGGAGATTTAGAAATGATCTCTTATTACGTAATGAGAAGGCATCGAAATTAGACGAGAAAGGCACATTGGAAAATGCTTGTCATATGTATGACAGCGAATGCGGTGGATTTGGAAATGGAGCAGAGTAGGTTTACAAACATGTTTTTAAATCTGTTATTTCTTTATACATACGACTCCTAATCAATGAAAATTAATCCGACAATCACCTCTGAGGTTAATCTATATAGATTACAGAAGTTTATATTTTGATTAAAATTTTGAAGGCATAGTCAAACATCTTTAACTAGAACGTAAATTACTACACTACAAATATAAAATTAAATTCATTCTGTTTATTAAGGTTATACTATATTGCAACAGCTAAAATTTCGAATTGTTACTTTAAAGATAGTCAATGAAAACAACATCACTATATTTTTGTATTATCACATTGGTGGTAATTGCTAAAAAAGAAAAGGAACTACAGAGAATGACAAACAAATTACTGGATACTGAAAGAAAATATGGAACGGAAATAAGCAAAGAAAAATCAAATTTTATGAGGGTTTCTAAGAGAGAGCAGGGCTTCAATATAAGAATTGGAAATAATATGCTCGAACAGGTGAAAGAATTAAAATATTTAGGAAGCATGACATCGCGAGATACAAAGTGCACAAATGAGATAAGAATACGGATAGCAACGGCAAAAATCTGCTTTTAATAAGGATAGACATATGTTGAGGAGCAAAAATAATTTGAATCTGAGAAAAAACTGATGAGATGCTACCCATGGAGTAGAGCATTATATGGAGCAGAGGCACGGGCCCTTCGGAAAATAGACATGAAATATTTGGAAAGCTCTGAAATGTGGGAATGGTGAAGGGTGGAAAGGATTAGCTGGACAGATAGGGTAACAAATGAAAAAGTGCTACAGAGAGTGGATGAAAAAAGAAAAATGCTACAGGTGATAAAGCAGAGGAAGACTAATTGGTTAGGACATATACTGAGAAGAGATAGTTTGTTGAAGGATGTAATTGAAGAGAAAAAAGGAAGAGGTAGGAGAAGGATTCAAATTATTGATGAATTGAAAGAAGGAAGAAGTTACGAACAATTGAAGAGTATTGCTCAGGATAAAAGTAGATGGAGAGCACAGTTTTATTTTAAATAAAGGACCTGTTCTAGGACAGAACTATAATTATTATTATTATCACATCCGATACATAAATTTATTTTACGTTTAATGTTTCTATAGAAAGTCTACAGAAGAAGACTCCTCGATTTTGAACTTATAAATACCTTAGAATAAACGTGTGTGAGTGATATAGATGTTTTTATTCATGCTACACATGTAGCTGAAAAGGTAGAAACAACAAACATTTCTAGAAAAAAGAATTAGGCACAAGAAATGACCGGCAATCTACGAATCAACTGACGAAGGTTCAAGTATATACACTGAGCAACAGTTTAGAATTCATATTAGAAATACATTTGATGACCTCACTGTTGAATGAAATTGGAGGTATTAAAAACTGTGTGGTGTAAGTTCATTTGGTTGGTGTGGGGGTTCTGAATAATTACCTCGGTTACCGAAATACCTCGTCGCGATTCTCGTACAAACAGAAGCATTTCATTCCAGCCGATCAATAAGAGTTATTACCGGACACATCGTCATAGATAGAGGGCAGCTATTATTAATGTTTCGTTTCAATGGAAATTCTGACACCAATAAAACTGTCTTCGTAGAAAAATTAGGAATACGGATTAGGACGGAAGTAGGAAGATAAATACGTTGCTCTAATCTAGCCATTGGCTTTGTCAGAGAGAGAGAGAGGGGAGGTGGGGGGGTTCCAAATTATGTCATACATCTTTATACGCACAAGGAATTTCATCGTAACAAATCATTCCATAAATAGAACGTCTTTCCCTCAAGAGAAGCAGATAAATATCCGCGCGCCTTAAACTAGACACCCCTCAACGCATCCGTGCATTCGCCAAAAATATTTCCAGGCTTGCGCCAACTTCTGAAACTGCCGATGGATTTTTCCACCATTAAAACGCACGAGAGAGAAAAACAATCTCTAAACGTATAAGATATGAAAATAAAAAATCCAGCTCCTCTTAATTAATCCCGGTCGAAAGTCTCGTCCTTCTGGGGCCATTATCCCGAAAAAAAAATCAGAAAGAGAGAAGAGGATTTAAAAAAAAAACCAGACTGCGTGGAGGGAAAATTTCGAATGCACAATATATTTTCCCGGTACAAGAAATAATGAGTCTGGAAGGACGAGAAGGAGTGGGGGTTAAAAAAAAAGGGAATACCTACCTCCGCTTCTACTCGCTGTGAAAAGGAACGCAGAAATGACCGAAAGCCTACGTAATCAACAGAGAAAAGACAGCCGAAAATGAAACTAGAATTAGGGAAAAAGGAAGCGAGAAACTGAGGGAAACTGGGAATGATGCTGCGGATAGTGGAAAAGAGGGAGAAATGAGAAAGTAGAAAAAGAAGCAAAGTGAAAACAACGGGAATGGAGGGAGGAGATATAGAGAGGTAGGAAAGATAGGCGAGGAAAATAGGGGGGAGGAAGAGGGAGAGAGATAAGAGGGAAGGCGAAATATGGAGTAAGGGGGGAAGGAGAGGAAGAAAGAGGGACTGGAGAGATAGGAAGAGGGGGAAAAAGAGGGGTAGGTGAAAGAGGGAGAGAGGGAGGAGAGATGGAGAAGGTGAAAGGGGAAGAGAGAATGAGGGAGAGGAGGGGGACGGAAGAAGGATTAAAAAGAGGAAAATTTAAAAATAATATAATATTTAGAGAATGATTTTAAAGATGGAGAAAGAGACGAATAAATACGTATATTGGAAGGAAGAAATGGAAAGCGGGGGAGAGAGAGAGAGAGAGAGACAGACAAACAGAAAGATAAATACGAAAAAGGGACAAATGGAGAGCGGGAGGAGGCTTGTCGTGTGGAGTTCCAAAAATAGAATACAAGCCAAACAAAAGGTGAAACAAGGGAATCACGAGAAGGGAACGAAACAAAGGGCGAGACGTATGAAAGGGGAGGATTTATTGGAGTGCGGAGAAAGGTGGAAAAAGGGAATGGAGAGAGAGAAAGAGAATAAGAGGGACAGGGTGCAGGAATAAAAAGGAGTACGTTTAAGGCATAAAGCGAAAAATCACAACAGAAAGGGGTAAAATGCCGTAACGAAATCCCTAAAAGATAATGTTTAGTTTTTCGAAGGAATGTATGAGAGAGAATTTCACTAATGCGAAAAAAATAGTGCGCTTATTCATCACATTATTGATAAATGGGCTGAACGCATAAGATTTTAAGTTATGACAAATATTTCAACTATTGAGATCAAAATGCTTGGTACAAAATATGCATTTTACCCTGCCGGAAGTTCGTCAAAAACTAAGGACTAATAAAAGTTTTTCGAGATTACAATTATGGGAAATGTGTATTACAATTAACCCTGTGAAAATATTTTTTGAAATGAGAACCGATATTCATGGTGAAAATGGTAACTGCCATGGCTTTTGCAATTCTGAAATGATTAATAGTCCTCTGTGGCTAATCCACGAAAGCTGATTCATTAAAGCAAAGGTCGGCAACCTTTCCTAGACGGTGGGGGAAGTTGGCAATTCTACTGGCTGTATAAGAATTTAAATAAGAAGTTACCATGAGAGTGCGACGTGTCGTACAAAAGAAAATCAAGCTTTAAAACAAGTGTTTAATTATTGGCATTTCAACATAAAAGTTTCTATGACCTGGATCATTTTCCCATCAGAGCTTCGAGAGTTGCACAAATCCTCCTCGGGGTCACATGTGCCTCGCGGTCCCTTGGTGGTATAAAGTATTCCTTCTCAATTGGTGGTACGCCGTGGATGATCAGGTTACACGCTATCATGTATAAATAATTACTTCAAAATAATAACTTTTAAAATAGCTGTGGACTGAACTCAGCAATGACGATCTTTCAATAAGCTATAAAGAATAAGTACTGTTCCTACGTCGACTCTAGGCGAAAAACATATTACACGAACGCTTAACTATCTGCGCCTAGAAGAGGACTTCATACTTATGCTAATAAAGCTATTCCAAGAATAGAGGAACTCATTTCTGGAAAACGATCGGCGCAATTTATTGAGAAAGTATGTTCAATTTTCATTTAAATGAATTTACAACAGGATTCCCTTCCGTTTGCACGTTGCAGCGTAGTTTTTCTAAATTATTGTTCGCGATATTTAAAGAGAAATACCTTTGAAATTCCGATACTGTAGTTTTTTTTGCATTACATGCGCAAAATGCGAGCGGCAAACCTTTTAGTTTGCATATCACTTGCGCGACTGTGAGGGAGGAGGGACCTGGAATGGAGAAAATCCGAGATTCTTCCTGAAAAAATATATAACGTTCTATTCATAGTAGCGAAATAACTACCCAGAACAGCTACATTGGAAACGAACTACACGCATGAGTTTCAGGAATTTACGGATTCAATTCGTAATAAAAGCTCTCGATTTTGTATTATTCAATTTTTATCTGGAATAGGACATTACCCTCGTTGTAAAAACAAACAGCGTTGAGATCAAACGAGGATTAATTTACAAATTCCCTTCGCGTGGTATTTTGGAATACGGAAGGCGCCATTCCATAATAGTATTTTGTATGTGAAAATGTTTTTCGGAATAGAAATTAGTACAGTTATTTTTAACTAATAGAAGTGCCCATCAAAAATGATGAGGATGATCTATTATTCTGAAATAAAATTGAGGTAGTCTTGTTTGACCTGAAATCATACCTCCTGCTGAGAGGGTTGCCTTCGATCCGAGCGAAGGTTCGAAACCCTCGTCGCATCTACTGTGCTTCAAAAGCTGACCTTGGTCCCTTCTATTCGGGTATATTTCCGTTTTTTCAGAGCGTGGCAGAGGGAGTGACAAAAGGACAAAGGGACAGAATAAGGCTTTTATATATTACCGATTCATTAAAACGTTTTTTTATTATATCACAATGCTATCCTGAAAATTTCATCAAATTCGGTTCAGTCTTTTGCGGAATGTTAAGCTTCAAAGCTGCAAAGGCTTTTTATTTATATGATATCCAACTTCAGTAGAATATCAATATGGATAATTCATGTAAAACATTTACAGATTAATACAACGGCATTAGACGGAACAAAGAGATGCCTATTCGGCAAAACTCATGCGATGGTTAGGACGAGGAGAGTAAGGTTAATACAGAGACAATAGGAAAGGTAGACAATAGGAATTTGAAGATTTACATAGGTTATGATGATAGTGTGGCCAAGGGTAAGGCGCATATTTCGTAGGTAAGTGGAGTGAGAGAAATGAAAGTCGGTGAAAGAAAGGCACCAAATGCGAAAGAAAGAATTACAGGAGAAGGGCAAGGAGAGAGAGAGAGAAATGGGGTGGAGTTGGAATAGAAACATGGGGGAAAAGGAAACTACTAGTTGGAAATTTTTGGTTTAAGGAGAGAGAGGAGGATATTAGGAAAAGAAGGGTGATGAGAAAGGAGAGAAGGAAGAAATAAGAGAGGATAAAGACAGTGGAAGAAGGGAGGAGGATAGGAGAAGTAGATGGTAAAAAAACAAAGACGAGAGAGATAAATCAGAAATGAAGATAAGAACGGAAGGAAAAGAGAGGAATAAAGGAGTCTTATGAGAAAGAAAAGGAGAGAAAGATGGGAAAAATGAAGAATAAAAGGCATTAAATAAAGAGCGAAAGAGAGAAAAGATGGTGGCGAAGAAAAGTAAAAGAGGAAGGAAGATATGAAAGAAGAAGTGAATGGAAGGAAAAGATAGAAAACACAATCGCAAAAAACGAAGTCCGTGGAAATAAATTGCGCCGCGGTGAGAAAATGAGGAGAAAATGAGATCCAAATGAGCCCGTTTTGCGAGTGTGGGTGTAAGGAATGAGAGAGATGATGGAAGGAAGGGGAAGCAGACGCGATTGGAGAGATGGAGGTTGTGAAGGACAAGAGAGGAGCGAGAAACGAAGGGAGAAAGGAAGGGGGAGATAAATAGCGGAGAAGGATATTATTCTGCATCTAATTAAGCTATGGCGTCATATTAAAAAGCGTAGAGGAAGGAAATGGGAAACAGCTATCGCCTAAAACATCATGGATCGGTTCATAAATATAAATAGGATTAACTGAAAGAAGAGGGATAGTGAAATTGCGACTTCGGCCGGTGATCTACTACGAATCTAATGCGCGGAACTTTTTTGTTTTGTTTTTACTCCTCTCCAAGTGTCTATGGTTCTGTGGAGTTAACGAATTCACCGCGGACCAAGTTTGTATTTCCTTAATGAGGTTTGCCATACTGTTATTTTCTTTCTGTAAATATAGTAATGGTATTAAACGTTAGCAGACTCCCTTTACGAACCTTGCCAATTCGGAGCAATGCTAACAATTTTCTTTACATTACCCTTAAAAAAATAAATAATAGAGGGTATGTGGTATAAATTAATATTAAAAAATCTTATCAATTTTCGGCGTTTTTTTAAATCGCTTATGTATCCGGTTTGTCCGTCCGTCCGTCCGTCACGGCAGTACCTCTGGAATCCTGCAACTTGGAGGAACGATATTTTCAGGATATGTTGGGTATAACGAGTAAGTGGAAAACCCCAATCCTAACGAATATTGAAAACAATAGTTTGAAAGTGATTTTATCAAAGATTCGTACGTGCTCTCTTATGGAAAAATGTTAATCCCCTGTATTGGCAGCACTGATTGTTACCGGTTGACCAAACCTTGACCATTCACTAAGTTAGGATGTAAGGAAGAAACGTACCAAATTTGGTTATTGTAGCTTTTATCGTTTAGGAGTTCCATGAACAAACACACAAACAAACGCTTCAAAATATATTATAGACTATCAGAAATTCCGGCGTTGCCAGGAAAAATTTGTTTCAAATTCGATAGGAATTCTAGATGATACATGGTATTTAAGAATTCACTCGGCCGCCGTGTTGAATACAACGGGCGGAGAGAAACAAAAACCACTTATGAAATATTTCCGAGAGCCCTCCACCATCGTACCAAATTTGCTTCAAATCTACTTGGGAAAATACGCGTAGTTTTATCAGTACCCGTCGTTCAATTACGGATAAGGTAGTAGTCCCCCCCACCTTTCCCACTGTGTATAAGATGTAGAAAATAAGGAAAATCAGAAAATTCAGGAAAACCAGGAAATTCAGGAAAATCATGAAATTCAGGAAAATCAGGAAATTCAGGAAAATCAGTAAATTCAGGAAAACCAAGAAATTCAGGTCAATCAGTAAAATCAGAAAATTCAGGAAAATCAGAAAACTCAGGAAAATCGGAAAAATCAGAAAAATCGGAAAATTCAGGAAAATCAGAAAATTCAGGAAAATCAGGAAATTCAGGAAAATCAGGTAAATCAGAAAAATCAGGAAAATCAGAAAATTCAGGAAAATCAGGAATATCAGGAAAATCAGGTAAATCAGTAAAATAGGGAAATTCAGGAAATTCAGGAAAATCAGGTAAATAAGGAAATTCAGGAAAATCAGAAAATTCAGGAAAATCAGAAAATTCAGGAAAATCAGGAAATTCAGGAAAATCTGGAAACTCAAGAAATTCAGAAAAATCAGGATACCCATGAATTTCCTGATTTTCCTGAATTTCCTGATTTTCCAGTTTTTCCTGATTTTCCTGAATTTCCCGATTTTCCTGAATTTCCGGATTTTCCTGATTATCCTGAATTTTCTAATTTTCCCTGAATTTCCTGATTTTCCTAAATTTCCCGATTTTCCTGAATTTCTTGATTTTCCGGAATTCTCTGATTTTCCTGAATTTCCTAAATTTCAGAATTTCCTGAATTTTCTCATTTTCCTGAATTTCCTGATTATCCTGAATTTCCTAATTTTCCAGATTTTCCTGAATTTCCTGATTTTTCCCGATTGTCCCGATATTCCTGAATTTCGTCATTTTCCAGATTTTCCAGTTTCCTGATTTTTCAGATAATTTCCTGCATCTTTTTATCAAACAATTTAATAAGGAAAATCAGGAAATTCAGGAAAATCAGGTAAATCAGGAAAATCAGGAAATTCAGGAAAATCAGAAAATTCAGGAAAATTAGGAATATCAGGAAATTCAGGAAAATCTGGAAAATCAGGATATTCAGGAATATCGGGAAAATCAAGAAAATACGGAAATTCACGAAAATACGGAAATTCACGAAAATCAGGAAATTCAGGAAAATCAGAAAATTCAGGAAAATCAGGAAAATCTTGAAAATCAGGATATTCAGGAATATCGGGAAATTAAGCAAAATCAGGAAATTCAAGAAAATCAAGTATATCAGGAAAATCAGGTAAATCAAGAAAAACAGGAAATTAATTAACCGTTACCTTTAGATCAGCGATTTCTATTGCGTGTGCCCCCCTCCCCTCCCAGAACACCCCTCCTCTTGGTCTGATTTTGTTCATCTATAAACTTGATCTTATACTTGTATTGAAAGTAACAAATATCAAATTTGAACTTCCTTAGCTAATTCACAGGAGAGTTGTCGAAAATGAAAATCGGTGCCACCCAAAAACACCCACTTAAAATTTCTTTTGAGATACACCATATAGCCTATATTTTAAGCTGGACCAGTCTAAAGATAGGCTGCAAGTTTCATAAAAATTCGACCAGCCGTTTTTGCGTGATGCGGTAACAAACAAACAGATAGGCAGACAGACAACCGGTTCAAACGCCTTCTTGTGATGCAAAACACACAAAAAAGTAAAACCCCGACAAAAAAACAAATGTACAGACAGAGGTTACAATTTTATTTATATAGATTAAATATTCTAAATGATCGGGTACCTGCCCGTAATCGATTTTTAAAGTAATATTTTGAAGGTGGGTTATTGAGTTAAAGAGTGATACTGTGGAAAATATACATTCTTCTAAATTCAAAGCGATGCGATGGCATAAAAGAACAGAGCTTGAGTCGAAAATGAGCGCTTCAGATAAATAAATATATATATATATATATATATTTATTTATTTATTTATTTATTTATTTTTTATCTATCTTTTAAAAAGGTGTACGCGCGTGCGCATGTGTTTGTGTATGAGACTTTTTAAGAAAAAAATATTCACAATAATTCTTACATTCGTCCTCAATAAATACCCAGAGTGAATATCGCACTTTCTTTATTTACAAGAGCCTAGATGCAAAAGCAATACACAATTCGAAGTTATTTCATATCGCGCAGATAAAATTCCACTCTTTTTTTCAAAATAACAAATGATAGGGGAAAAAAACTCGTCTCATATGCAGATAACTACATTACATGACGTGGAGATGAAAATCAGATGCGGTGTCACGAAGAGGAAAACTACGTGCATGAGCGGCTAATGGATGTAAACCTGGTTAAACAAAAACGAACTGAATGCAAGAGAAGGGAAATAGAAAGGCGACGGACATTGAGAGAGAGAGAAAGTATGAAGGAGTAGAGAAGAGGAGCCATAGGAAGTTAGATTATTATAAAAAGATAAGCTCTTATACGGGAGCCTTTAGAAATGTTTCGAGATCGGCAAACAGATAGAGAAGGCAGGAAGAAGAAAGGATAAGCCGATAACATTAAATAAAAGTGGAATAAGGAAGAATAAAACGAGGCTAAGATAAAGAGTTGAAAATCAATATTGAAAAGGAAGGTGCCAGGAAAAATTTCATGCTCCAAGACAAAGGAAATGTAGAGTTGAAAGGCGCCGTTAATTAATGTGTTGGGAAAGAATATTCCTCTCTCCCATGTATATTGATGGTACGCAATCTGGGTCACGCAGCTGTATATCAATGGCGCCGCGCGATTTTCTTTAAATAGAAGAAACACTGAGCTTGAAAGTGTTGACAAACTGTAATTTTATTCCGATAAATTATTAACCGCCTCCGCGTTTTTGTTGATAAACCCATTTAAGACGTTAAGAGTACATAACATATTTTAGGGCTTTGTGCCACGAAGATTCTTTTTCTTAAATCATAACAAGGGATTTAAAATTTTGAAAATGTTTTGGCCAGTTAATTTTCTGAATGTTGCAGATCTTACCAATTACTGAATATGGAAAGCAGTTTTATATATAGTTGAGAGGAATATTATTTACACTATATTATGCACACTAATGACTGGAAAGTTCTACATGAAATTAACAAAGATACAGAAAGAGAAAAGGAATTAATGGATGCAGTGGTTATGAGAACACGAGGATAAAGAGGGGGTCCTACAGTCGATGATTTTAAGATTTGGAAGAGATTTCGCGAAGAGTGGTAGATGGTAATTCCTGAATATTTTTTTCGGTATTAGCCTCCAACGCTTTGCCACTAATGAGAAAAATGAATTAAAAGTTTGCGAGGCAACATTTGAATGTATGGATTCAATTATCTCTCACCAAGCGAGTTAATATTGTCGATAGTGCGACAGGTGATGCTAATTATGTTCTTTGTTTCTTAAAAGTGATATGCTGAGTTTGGTTAGCCTTATAAAACTTATTACGATGATTATGAACAACGTTCTGCAGGAAGGATACACACAAGAAGGTGAAAAAAAAATTAAAGAGCACGAATTGAAAAATTAAGATACAACAGAAATGTACATATAGCAGAAGAGAAGAAAACTACACAAATTTCAGTGTTGACATATATTAATCTATATCTATCCACAGATATCTATAAGGTGTTTGTATGTATGTTTTTTTATAACTCAGCAACTACAGCACGTAGAAACAAGTGGAATGTGTCATTTTAACCGGATTAAAGAATTAAGTGGTGTAGTCAGGTTTTAAAACCGATTTGATTGACCTTTTTAACTTTAAAAAATATTCTCTTTTCATTTTCTCCGGATGAATAATAACATAGGGATGAGTGCAGCTTATTTTTCATTTGAATTTTAAAATTACTTACAATTAGATAGATAGTACGAAACTGAGTCTTGGAAAGAAGTTTCTTTTTATTGAAGACAGAATCGGAATCCTGATCGAATTGGCGTTTAGAATTAGAAAAATACGTGATTTTATCAGTTTTATGACAATACCAATTATAAGCTACCACGACAACTTCCATTGCCGCCGAATTTTTTAGACCAATTAATTAACATTTAACGTAATATTGTTTTTCAATTCCTGTGTGCGATTTTGATTCGTTTCCATGGAAACCAAATATTTGTTGATTTTTATTGAAATATTACTAATAAATGGTTTTTAATGATATTTTCGTGTGGCGTAGAGTATTCCAAAGCAAACTGCTTTAAAACTGCGTAGACGTAATTTTCCACAAATTATGATTGGATAAATCGTTTCATTGTTTCCAAAGCATTATGGATGTAAACAATTTTCTCGTAACAGATCTCCAGGATGAGAGAATCGAGTTAATAGTCGGAGGCTAATATTCACTCTGTATTTCTTAAACGTTCTATATTTACTTTTTGTCTTTCGTTAAATTAATTAATTTCCTTTGTTCCTTTGTTCATCCATTTTCTGTAGATTATTGCGTTCTTGCTGGTTTTACTTAGTTTTCGTTTTGAAGATATCGTCACGAGACTTCGTATAGGTATATAATTTTACCCTGCGGGTAACAAACTATATGGCGATACAAAATTTGAAGTGAGGGAGAGCTTAATTCAATAATTACGTATTTTCCTATAATTTCACACGTAATTTTCGATTTTTCCGTTGCAATATTTTCTTTCTTCATTCGTCTAAATAGGTAAATGCGGAGCGGTTTTCTTCAGTTTTGCTTTATTCGACGGCTAAAGCTGTGTACTATATTATTACTGCGATGTTTACATGTTAACACCGTCGAAGTTTTAGATTCACTAAATCCGTTGAAATTCAACGGGCACTTCTGATAGTGAAGGAATAAAAACAAATAATCTATCTACTATAACATATTTTGAAGCGTGTTTGTTCATGGAACTCCTCCTAAACGATAAAAGCTAGAATAACTAAACTTGGTACGATTCTTCCTTACATCCCAACTTAGTGAATGGTCAAGGTTTGGTCAACCGGTAATAATCAGTGCTGCCAATACAGGGGATAAACATTTTTCCATAAGATAACACGTATGAATCCATTTCTTGACTTGCAAGGTATTCTTCCTTCAAGCATAAAAATATGTAAATATGGACCGATTTTTTTCGTTTTTGCTTTATTCGACAAATAAAACTCTATGCTATCTTATTCCTGCGAAGTTTACATGTTACACGGCCGAAGTTTTCAGAAATACGCTATTTGATTCGAAATTTTGTGGATTTTTCTTACTCTTTCCGGGCGTTGCCAAGGCGGCCGTCATTGTTACCTCCGATTCAATTAGCTTTAATGAAGCTTACAAATAGACGACAGTGGACAACTGCACGTTGCTTTTTCAAGCCATTAAAGTAAATATTTCAGCGAGCCATAATTACACATGAAATGAAACTGGATTTGGCGAAAGTAATATATATGATAGGAAATACCATTATCGTTATATTTGAATGCAATACGTTCGGAAACGGACTGTTACAAGAAAATATGATTAATTGTTAAGAAAAGCTAATTGTAAGTTAAAAAGTATTTACTATATAGGTATTTTAAAGAGTTTGTATGTTGTGCTGTAGTAGCTTCACTAAATCCGTTGAAATTCAACGGGAAATTCTGCTAGCAAGATATAAAAGGTGTAAAAAGAATTGTACACGTATAGTGTGTGAGAGAGAGAGAGAGAGAGAGAACGATACACAGTGCAAAGGAAAGGTGAGAATAAGAAGAGATGAATGGATGAAGGAGAGGGCGTGAGAGATGGGAATAAATTGAAAGCAGATAAGAATCGGAAATGGAAAAAAGCAGGAAAGGAACGGAAGACGTCCATTCAGGAGAACAGGGTGACGCACGGCATAAAAGGAAACGAGGTGAGTAAATAAGGGGAGGAAAAGGCAAGGAAGAGTGAGACAGGGAAAGGAAGGTCGGGAAGGAGGAGAGGATAAGGCAAAGAGACGGGAAGAAGAGAATGCTAGAAGAGGAAGAGACGATAAAGGAGAGAGCTTATCCTGTGAATTAGAAATGAATGACTTCATTCGGGTGCAAAGTAGGAATAGAAATGATTGAAAGATAAAGTTAAAAAAAATGGAGAAGGAAACGGGTGCGAGTGGAACATGACGGAGAGATAGAAAGGAGACAGACAGACAGACAAACGACTTTATTGAAGGCGAAGACTATATAGTCCCTTCTTACATTTAATCCTAACAGAAGGAGAATAGGACAAAAGGAGAAATAAGAAAGTGAACAAATCGGTACAACATACTTTTGCTTAATATATTCTCACGCTTATATTCCTTACAATGACGTCACTGCCTTACATTAATACGCGTTGGTTTAACTCGTAAAACCAATACAGGTTTTATTAGAGTGGGAAAAGCTTTTGCGACGGTTTGGCGAAAAACTCGATATATTTTTAATTCTCTGGAAGCTATGTACTTCAATCTTGAGAAACAAACTTAATATATTATTGTTTATAATATTAGACATTACAATTGAACGTATTTTAATCAAAATACACGCGGCCATTTTTGAGTAAATCGACATTTTGTGAAAATCGACAAGAATAAACTACGCTCCATTGTTGCGCGATACGAATCATTTCAACAATTGATACCTTATGTTTCGCTTTGGTTCCAGGTGTCACGTATGTAGGACGGACGACAGACGAATGGAATTTTTAAAAAAAGATCTGTTCATACTCGCGAGTAACTAATGATTTAGATGCATACGCGCATTCGAATCTCGAATTCCACATTTTCACTATCAAAATACTTCCCCTGTAATATACTTCTTGAAAAACTTAATTTGAGCCTAACAATAAAGGAGGTAAACCATGATTGATAAATGAAGACGATGAGAGAAAGGAGGAATATTAGGAAAACGAAGAAAAGATCGTGACGGATAAGCAGAGGGAATAAATACGGATCGGATCGAGAGGAAACAGATGAGAAGGAAAATAAGAGACGAAGAGGAGGGAGAGTGGAGGAGGAAGAGGAGGGCGCCAGAGGAGGTGGAGCAACAATGAACCGCGAACAAGATGGAGTGAAGGGGTTGTTTAGAAGATGGGGAGGAGGGTGTGTGTGAAAGAGAGGAGGGAGAAAGTAGAGACAGAGAGGGGGAGAAGGGCCGCAGAGAGAAAGAGGTTCCTCCCGGTTGGACTGTTGCGAGCGTATTGATCTCTCCACCCCACTCATCCTGTCCCTCTCCATTTCTTTCTTCCTCTTTATTTTCCTCCATCCTCCTTCCTCATATTCCCTCCCTCACTCGCTTCCTCCTCCGTCCCTCCTTCCTCTCCTTTCCCTCTCCTCCCCATACTTTCTCTCTCCCTTCTCTCCCTTTACTTTCTTCCCTTCCATCTTTTTTCTCTCTCTCTCTCTTCTTCCAAATTCTCCCCTCTACCCCTTCCTCTCTCTCTCCCTCCCTCCTTTTCCCTACCACCTCTTATCTCCCTCCCTCCTACCTATTCTCTCACTCCTTTCAGCAAAAATGGAAGGAATGTGGGACCTATGACCTCCCCCCAAGAAACGACCTCCTCCTTACTCTTCCGTGCAAACCAAATACCAAGCCTCGGAGGTTGAGATGAAAGGTGGGCGGGGGGGGGCGGAGGGAGGGAGGGCAGGGTGCCTTTCCGTTATCTAGCGCAGCCGGGCCACTTTCCTAGCACTCGAAAAGGGAGAGCGTGGTTATGAATACGCGCATAAAGGATGACCTAGTAAGTATCCTCACCTCCTCAGTTACGTGCACCTCGCAAGAGAAGAGAGGTTACGGACGACTAGGTCTCCTTAAATGTATGATGATGAGGAAGAAAAAGGCGCCTTATCGGGAGGTACGGGGATAAATGATATCTCCGAAGACCTGTTAAGTAAAGCAAACTAAAGAATGGTTCTCATGCTTGAATAAATTTCATTCACGAGAGAAATAAAATTGTTTTTTTTTACATTCCACGTGGGGGAATATCAAGAAAAATCGGTAGTCTGTTAAAGTATTACGGTGGTATTGTTCCGAGACTTCTGTTTCTCGTAAATTAAATTAATTGATTTTTATATATTATGTAAAGGTGGAGGATTCCTAGTCCTATAACTCGGTAAAGAACATTTACGCTAACGATGCGTGTGTGCGTATGCATACACGCACAACCGTTTGAGTAAATACAAAAAATAAAAATAAATCTTTATTGTGCCTTAAGCGTAAAATAAATTAAATTAACCGTTTACTTTGTTTCTGAATAATAAAAATAACTGCTATATAAATGTATTTTTTCTAAATATAGCTTCATGACCGACAAAATTGGTCAGTGATGGCAAATAGGTGGCACGCGTGCGATTTTCCTTGGCACGCGTAAGCTTGTATTTTCTGTATAAAATTTGACGTGTCTTACAGAAGGGGTAAACTAGTGGCACTCGAAAAAAATTCTGATGGTTCACACTACTTCCTTGGCACGCGACTCAAAAATCATTTTCCATCCCTGACACAGGTTGAAGTACTAATACTGGACGATTGCAGGAAAAAAGCTTGCGTTTCACGTCATATTTCTTACGAAATTGATTTTTAGATAGTTTCGTGTGAAAAAAACTTATTACATTCGTAAAATACGGAATTTAAAACTTACAATAAATCGTTTTATTTAACTGTTTGCACAGAAAATATTTACAGATAGCAAAATGTTCAACTTCGTTAATCGTGCTAAAAGGAGTTATAACGATAGTTCGTGGCATAAAATGGCGAATGGCTATCAATTCCGGAGACCAAAGGCTACAAATTACCTTATCCGTTTAAACGGTCGTAAACATTCTTGGTCCAAAACAGATTTAGCTTTAGTTTATACGGATCGCGTATTGATTTCCGTTACCAAGCCTTCGCTCTGAACGGAATTCCGCGAGTTTCGTTTCCAAGCCAAATCCAGCGGAACGCTATTCATTTGAAAACGTCTTTTCGAAGTAAAATAAACGCCCATAGCCTTTGTTTCGGAATCGCAATGCTAATATGGTGTGAAAGCGTTGATTCTTTAGAAACAAAGAATTTTTGATTAATGTTACCTCGTCACAAAATAGCTGCAGAACAAATTCTCGGCTTATCAAATAATTATCTTTTGATTGGTTACTCTTCTGAAAATGTCATGTTTAATGTCTCTAACCAAAACGTACGTGATGGGTAGCCAGCATTCAAATTAGAATTCTGAAAAAAATCACAAATCAGGCTAACATTTACACCTAACAGACATCTTATAAAACTCGTTTTTTTTTCTTGGAAAATTTGATATTCATAAAACGTACACTCAATTAAATTATTAATTAAAAATCAAATCGCTACAATGTTTATAATTTCCTGAAAAGCTATACAGAATATTGAAACACCCTATGAAAAAATGTCCAAACGATTCCATGCTACTATGTATTGTAGTTTTCAAGTTTCTACAAATGACTCGCATGAATTTAACACGTTCACTGTCCTAAAGGTAAGTTTAAATTCTTCTTCCAAGCCCATACAGACGTTAGATGAACTTACGACCTTTTGCGTTTGTTTATAACCATTACGAAATTTTCATATCATGATGACATCTTATAAATATTTTAGAGTGTATGTGTGTGTATGTATGATCTTTATACGTTTTTACACCGTTGAAGCTATCGAATTCAAAAGTTTCAAGTACCATCCCATGGACCAAAGGAAGAACTTGGTCTAGGTTCGCAGACCGTGGGGTCTCTTATACCCCATGGGGTCAACAAAATACTATTTACATAAGAATGCATGGGAAATGGTGTGGAGAAACCCCAAAATGCCATGCAGCCCTTCACTGATGTGGATATAAATATACCTAAATATTAATTTACGATCACGGGAAATGGATTATGTTACGCACGAAAGACTGAATATTTTAATTCTGTTCATGTTTTGTCGTATTACATGCTAAATCACTCGAAATTTTCCTTTAAGCGCAAAATTTATCGGTTTAGATGACCATTTTCCAGGTGGCAGCAAAGCTAAATTTCTTCATTGTAGTCCTCTTCAAAGGGAGATAGTCACGTAAAGATTCATGCAAGGAAAATCCACGCCGTGGCGCGCCGTAGATGAAGAATAGCGCGGGGCCCCGAGCAATAAATCTTCGTTTGCTACTTAAACGAAAAAACTTTCCCGCGCGAAGCCGGACGTTTCAGCAAGTGATGCTCATAATCCTTCTGATATGCCACGACATGTTAACATTAAATTCCAATCTGGCTGATACATAGCGATTAACATTTGTCTCAAGAACTTCGTATCTAAAGAGTGATTACAAATAATTCCTCCGATTTTAAAAATTTATTATTAAAAACTAACAAAGATACAGTAAAAAATAAAGCTACATTAATGAAAAAAAGTTTTTTTTGACCTATTATAATTCGATATATGTTTCGTTTATGGCTCTGCAAGCATCAAAAATGTACAGATTCCTACCACATATTTTGTTGCTTATAATGCTGAACTTTTATAACAGTTTTCATTTATCCTTTCCTTCAAATTATTCAAAGTTGTTGTAAGTGATGGAACACAAACTTCATTTTTGACAGAGTTCCAGAGAAAAGAGTGCAGGAGGAGTACACCAGGCAAACGAGCAGCCCAAGGAATCAGCCCCCCACGCCAGATCCAACGATCCGTCAATTGCTCTTTCAAGAATGCTATTACTATACAGCAACTATCAACAGCATAAACAACACTTCTTGAGTTTTATTTGAAAACTTGCCTTTTACTGAATCTTTGCAAATGTTTCCATAATGAATTTTTAAAATCATCCTGTTGTACATCAATGAGCTTATTGTTATTAATTTGTCAATATACAGATAAAATATCTCGCGGAGTAATTCGTTCACTAAGGCAAGAAATTTTTTTAAATAACTGCAGAGAAAAATCTCGACGTATCGCTCTTCCCTCCGCAATAAAATTCTGAAAGTTTCGACCTCGCCGACGCGGCACCTCCAATACCTTTTTACCTCTCTCCGCCACCTTCCATCTTCCTTTCTCCGTCCTCCTCTCCAAGCCCTTCTTGGGGAATGCAGGGAAAAGAGAGTGAAGCATGGCCGGAAAAATTGTCGCTAAACGAACTATTGTTGCGTGAATCGGGGTGCGGAATTTTTCTTAGAATTTTACACTCCCTCATTTCAACCCCCCAGCCTCCCAAAAAAAACCCCTTCCTCACTCTCCAATCCTCCTGATCTGCATTTAAATTCGTCCGTGTTCTCCGCTCTCTCTCTCTCTCTCCCTCTTTTTCCCCCCCTCTCTCCCCCTCTTCTCTTCCCCTCTCTCTCTCCCTCTATCCCGAACCCAGGTTGACCCTTTTGGAGTCCAATCCTCAACCTATACATCCCCCCCTCCCCTGTGTGTTCCAGAAAGAGAGGAGAAAGGGTAATTTTTTGTCCGCGCTGCGTCGAGTTCCTTTTACGCTTACCGAAAAGGGTGGAGAGGATGAAAAAATAAGAAAGGTTGTTGTCAGGATGCCGGAAAGGTCGAAGCGAGATGGAAATTCTGGCGAGGGAAAAAAAAGAACTCCCGGCTCTATTTTGTAAAGCGGAGAAAGCCAACGCGCCGTGGCTATTCTGCACGTGAAAAAAATGTAATAAACCCGGATTACTTACACCATAATACTTTTTACTTTCCCATATATGAAGCATACCGAGAAAGTGTCAAGATTTTGAAAATTTTCTAATTCACTATTTAGATTATTATTGTGTGCGTCTTAAGGGAACCTTTGGTCCGAAGAAGTGGTTTTTGCTATTCTGTCCGTCTTTAACCTTCAGTCCATCGTCCGCCTTCTGTGCGCAGCTTTGGAGACTAAAACGGTTTAATAGAATTTGATGAGATTTCGCATTTTAAACAGGAGATCACCTGGAGTAGAAACCTTGTTGAAAAGTATGTCGAGGAACAATGGGAAGTAATTCGTTCTCGTCGATTAATACAAAAGGTCAATTTACTCAAAAATGGCTTCATTGTTTTGATTTTAATGCGTCTAGTTATATAAATTAATATCACAAACCGTATTTCAGAAACTATACTTCTTAAAAATAAACATATAGCATCTAGTTACATAGGGACATAGTAAGTTTCATGCCCAGCTACCGCCGAGCTCTCCCACAACACAATAATTGTTGCTACGGGTCAAATCGCGCGTAAATACAAACATACATAACAAGTGCAAAACACATGAGAACCTAAGGTACGTATTAATTTAACCGAAGACATTACTGTGCATACTGGTACATTACAGACCCAAAAAAAAGCGTGTGCCATGTACGTCAAACCGATTTCAAAACTTACAAAAGAGCACCTAAGGTTTTTCTAGTAATAAAATAACAAAAATGATTATTATTATTAGAGTCGACTTAACAGTGAATAATCGCTCTCCGTCATGACGTTACGAAAGACTGAAATTTCTAAATATAATGAGTTGAGTAGTATGAGTACGAAAAAATTATCAAAGATGAAACAATTACTTGCCGCTTTCAGAATCCACTGGCGATTATAGCGAAAAGCTAATATTTTTATTTCCAACAGTTTTTCCATATATTTCCGTAAAGTTACAGCTAGCTAGTTTTACTCCAAAACTCGGCCATATGAAACGAAATGTTTTCCGCGGAAACGAACGCCTAAATATTGCACGAATTGTCAAGATGCAAGTAGTTTGAATATGCGATTTATTTAACACAATGTACGACATGAAATTATTTTATAACAAATATTAACATTAAGTGAACTTTTTGGACAGAGATAAAACAAATAAATTAACATGTCAATATTTATCTTTAGGATTGTTAGTTTGTTCATTGATTTATTTATTGATAAATAGGGAAAGGCTTATACACACTTTAATTTGTTTGTATGTATTCCTGTCTCCTTTTATTAAGTGTATCCGATGGAAGAGGGGACCTTATGGTCTCAATTTCGCCCTGAAAATAAAGACAATTATCTATCTACCTATCCGATAGAATTGTTTTCGCCTTTTGTCGATAAGGAAAACGTAACCTGAAAATTGAAAACAATAATCCAATGTCTCCACTGCTTATCTTTTATTTTCATAGAAACCACTAAATGAATTATACGGTGCGTCTTTGTCAATTTTAAATTATTGGTTTATTAATCTACGGACTCGCAAACTATTGTAACTAATGTAAAAAGCCTTTTCGAAATGTCAAAATATGGGCGCGACGATGTGGATTATCTACTTCGTGCGCAAATGTCATGAAAAAAACTTTAGAAAAAACAGACGTTGACCTGTATGAATAAATCTCCAGAACAAATTCATTTTCTCCTTCAAAACTTCTCTCCCCTCTAAAGAACGGGTTGTTTACGCTGTCGCACAGGTAGCACACCTTGTTAACCATGTCCGGCTGAATTCTATCAAGTCCCGTTTCCTACTTTTTTCCTTCCACGACGCCTTCCTTTCCGACAGCCTCTCCTCAATCCCACATACATTCCTCTCCTTCATTGTCACCACCGACATATCACCTAGGAGACCTCAAACTTAAAGGAGGTGTAAGGGTGCCTCGATATCACCATGCCACCACCACAATCCTTAAGGGTCACCACCTACTATATGGAAGCGACTGGATCTGAATACCAAAAGAAACATAGAAAAAGAAGGCGAAAAATGGAAAGAAACTACGTGAAAGATAAGGGTTGGGAAAAAGAGGAAGAGAGATGTAAGCAAGTAGTTTGGTAAAATCGGCGCAACAGACACTAACAATAAGACAAACTTTCTCACATCCGTACGCACCTGCTCCATACAACAATGTCAATGGTTACATTGATAAGTATATACACGCAGTCTAATACGTAGCAACAACACCGCTGCTGTAGTTAGGAGGTAGCCTTGCGTTATTTGACAATTTATAACGCCACTGGACGCTATATAGTTATATTTTCATATCTAAGGCTCACCTAGTAATGTTTTCGCCTTAAGTTATATAACTGAACGAATTTTTATCAAATTCATAGCTGTTATTTTTGAGGAAAGAGACATTTTGTGACAATAGGAATAAACTATCTTCCATTGTTCCCCGATATGGTTAATTTCATCAATTCAGGATGAGGTTGTATATAAACAGGGTGCATAAGGATATTCTGTCGAAACATCCCCTACTAGAGCCTAGAGGCAGAAAAAACGGAGCGAGTTAGAGGTAGAGAGAGTAAAAACAGAGTCGGAGAAATGAAAATGGAGCTGAGAAAGAATGCAGAGAAACTGATGGTAAAAAAAAACAAGTTCCATCATTTTTCGAATTTTATTTTCGAGATATAGTGTTTGGCTGTCAAGAGATAAGGCGCGTCGTTCTGACATTGATTGCGCTTCCCTCTGACGGGAAAACGGAGAAGATATCGATGGAGGAGAAACATTAGCTAAAAAGGTGGAAAGGAAGAAAAGGGTGAAAGTGAGGAGCCGTCGAAAAAAGTAATAAAGCGAGAGGAATTTTGTTGGAAATACATGAAGAAGATGGGAAGGAAAAGTAAGAAAGAGTAAGAGATCAAAGTAGGAAATAGAAAAAATCAGAAATCTCATATATATTTATGAAAGTTTGTTTGTTTGTTTGTTTGTTTGTTGGTTTGTTTATTTGTGCATTATACATTTCCACACCGTTAAAGCTAGAGTAATCAAACTTTCAACAGATACTTTCTTCACAAATAGGAAGGCCGTAGGCTACCTTATAATCCCAAATGTTTTACATTAATTGTACAAAAAGCAAAATAACTTTGTATGCTAATTTTTTCGCATGATCAACTGTATGTTGAAACATCAAGAGTTGGATCCGGAAAATACTTATATATATATGCTTATAAATACATAATCAAAAAAACCAAAACATTGTTTACAACGAAGCACCGCAACTAAACATTAATTTTTGTTAGAAATTTTTTTGTGTTTTTCCCCGGACAACGCCGGGTACTGTAGCTAGTAAGAAATAAAAGGAATGAGAATTATATGGATGAAGAAAGACGAGTGACAAAGGATAGGATAATATATACGGAGAGAGATATGGGAAATAGAATAAGAAAGATGGAGAGAGCTATGAAGAACTGCAGAAAAATGGCACTATAGGATAAAGAGAGAGAAAGAGAAATAGGGGGAGGAAAAGATAGGAGAGGGAAAATCGAGAATATGATATTGTGAACGGGTGTAAAGAAGGAAATATGAGAGAGAGAGAAAAAAATGGAGATACAAGAGAAAGAATGTCGATAAAAAAAAAGGATAACAACAACTCTCTCCGTCTCACAAACGTCTCCTTTGCTCTTGCTATCCTTGTCCTGATCTCTTTCGTACTTATTCCATCCCGTGACAGAATAACACATAAATAAGTAAAAAAAACATCACCTGCTTCAGCGTAAAACAGACCTGGGTATCTTGGAAAATATCATGACTTTCGTTTCTTTCTTATTAATTTTCCACAATGCCTGTGCATTTCCACTTAAGGAATTAACTAACACCTAAATACCCCCTTCAAAATTGCACACCAAAGCTTTGTCATCTGTAGATCCACCTGATTTAACCAGGCTCCCCCCTACTTTTACCCATGTTTATATATATATATATACATATATACATACATATATATACACACACACACACACACACACATACATATATATATACATACATACATATATATATACACATACATATATACGTACATATATATATATATATATATACATACATATATACATATATATATATACACATCTTCCCGTGCCTCATCATTTTCTCAGAAAAACCTCGAATTCAACATTTTTCATTATCAGAATTCTTTATCTTGATGCTCCCTGTGTGAAAAGTGTAAATAGGGTGGAAGATATGTGGCAAGCGAATGATACAAAAAGAGAGAGGGGGAAGAGGTGGATTGATGAAGGAATGGTGGGAGGAATGGAATGAAGGGGAGAAAGAGATGGATAGGGCAAGGTAGGAAGTGAGACGAAAGAATGGAGTGGGGTGGAGGACGTGAAGATGAGAAAGAGAAAAGATAGGAGAGTGGGAAGAAGGTGAGGAAAGAGAAAGCATTGAAGAGAGGTGGAGAGAGAGAGAGAGGAATGGAGAGAGAAGTAGGTGGACAGACAGACAGACAAACGACTTTATTAGGGCGAAATTGAGACTATATATAGTCCCTTCTTACATTTAGAGAGAAGGGATGAAAGAATATGCGAGGTAAAAAGAGGGAAAGAAATGTAAAGGCACGTCGAGTGATAGGAGATGGATAAAGAGAAAAAAACAAGAGGAATAAAAAGAGGGGCCCCCTCTCCCTCATGCATGCAGACAAACCGCGCGGAACGACCTCTCTCTATCGACTATCGAGATGCCACCTAGCGGAGCTGGCAGTGATTAACGCACCCCGACCGAGAGTCGTTAAGCAATAAATCCAAAAAAGATTCTTTATTTTTTTAAGCGGAGAGATCCCGATTCGGCTCTCTGGGGTGGTTTGGGGCATCAAACGCCTTCAAAAACGCTCCAAAGGAAAAAATCTAGAGGGGACATTTTTTGGGAGCGTGTTGGTAGGGAGAGACGGTAGTACATACCTAGAGGAGAGATTTAAGAGAGAGAGAGAGAGATGGCGGGAATTTAATGGCACGAATCCAAAGAGGAGAAGAGGAAACACATTCGCTGGATTAGATCCGGAAGAGAATCGAGTTGGAACGTAGGAAAGCGTCTTTTTTTTTGTCTCTGTGGAGTTCTCATTGCGGTCATTCTTTTCGTGCTATTGATTCCGTCACGTATTCCTCAGACTACATTGTAAGGCGCAAGTGAGTACTCGGTTTCTGGTAGCTATAAAAATTAAACCAAGAAAAAATTCGCCTAGATTTAAAAAATATCCGCAATGAAGTAGTATACGTTTCAAGCGATTTATGGGCATATGAAAATAAGAGGCACTCAATAATCAAAATTAAATATCAAACGGCAATAACAAATTACAGGCAGTCCCCGCTTATACGCCAGGTTACGTTTCTGAAAAATGCGACGAAAAGCGGATCACTATTTTCCATGGACACAACATTAAACTGAGGGATAAAATTCACTGTTCCTGAGGTAACTATGTTAAATATTTCCATTAAAAAAATGAAACAATGTTGTTTGTCGCTTAGGCATTTACATATGAGGGAAACAACAAAAAACAGGAAAGACGAAAAGCGTCAACATCTCGAATAAACGGATCCAACCCTTCCACGAGAAAATTTTAGATCATTTCGCACAAGTTTAATTATTATTATTATCAAATCTAAAAAACTATGAAATAACTTTGAATATTCAGTATTAACTGTATATACTATATATATATATATATATATATATATATATATATATATATATATATATATATATATATATATATATATATATATGAGATGAAGGCCTCCCCCAGACTCTTCCAGTTTTCCCTGTCAACTGCCTCCATCCTCCAAGTTTGACCCAAGAACTTAACAAGCTATACTGTATATATACATATAATAATAATTTTACTTGCCTATATTGTTACTGATAACTATTAATAAAATAAATTAACCTCACCGGCTTATATACAAGCTTTCTTCTCGATGAACGCCACATAGCAGCGCTTTTGTTTTTAATTACGTTCTATTTTTTTATTAACGCATCGCCTGGGAAGAGCAGTAATTTTTTTAATTTTTACGTAGCTAGTCCTTATGTCACTCCCCACATTTTTATGTTTTTATCAACTCTCGAAGGGATAAGCTCCATTCCGTGGGTACACCAATGTATCGCCCATTTTGAGTCTTAATGATTCAGACTTATTTCCCTTCCATTTTGAATTTTAAAAAGACGCAAAAACTGCCTCTGATGTATATCGTCGTAAATGAGGGTGAAAAGAGACGAACTGCATTATAACGACTTGCGCAAGATATTTTAAAGAATATTTTCACTTCAATCGTGAGGAAAAGAACACCGTAGATTGTAAAACGCGATATCAACGTGAAAACTCCACAACAACCTCCAAATATAGAGGGGAATGGAATAGGGTTGTTGCAATCAGTTAGCGGATCAACCTCCAGGCGGCGCAGAGGTGCAACTACTACGAGCTATACGTTACGCCGCAGGTTACCCAAAGGGTGACTACCCGCAGCGTGCCGTTTGGTCGGATGCATTCAATCACCGCGAGGAAGGAAACGAAAATTTTAAAAAATGAACAGAGACTGCCGGAAAAATGAAGAAGTGACGGAAATAGAACGCGGAGAGATATGGGAAGAAGAGAGAGACCGTTATTTTTCCGCGCAAGCCCGGAGGAAAAAAGAAAAATAACACCTATATGTCAGATTTTGGATTTGGTGCATGTGGTCCTGATATATGGCGATGATATCGCCGCCACCCCTTCGTCATTAGCGCCTCGGAGATTGTTCCTTCGCAAGATATCTGAATGATTCCGTGGTAGCCATTCTTTGATCGTATTAATCCGACAGGAATGCTAACTTATAGGTACTTATTTTTCTAATCTTTCACGAATTAAAAATGAGCCCTATTTACATTTGGTTTGCCAAAACTTACTCTTTGGGTCTCAATATCTAAGCATTATTTTTACTTTCTCATAAACGGCTTCTCTCTTCGTTATATAAAACATTTATTTTTTTTATTTTTCACTAGCTCATAAATAGCACTTTACGGCCTTTACAATGAGCGCAACAACAATAACAAAGACGAAGCACATACGACCATGCCCTCAGCAGGATTGGAACCTACGACCCTAGCATTGGGAGCTAGACACACTAACCATCCCTCTACCAAGGCCGGCAAAAATAAACTATTCGAACCCCAGACTCCCATAGTGTTAACCGTGCACTTTATCCACCCTGCTACCAACCTTTTTAAATACTAACGTACAAGATGAAGTAAACGCAATTTTAATGCTTCTCTCCAACAAATATTTTGAAATGTTAGTCGTGGTTTATTGTTGACATTTTCGATCATTCTTCCATTATTAACACATCCTAAGATTATAAGGTCCTGGAAATCTCGTATTTGTTATTCGCTTACACGACACGCCCAAGTGACAGTTTCGAGATATAAAACCCGTAAATGAAAATCATTAAGTCAGTTGTTTCATATAAATAATTTTTTTCTCACACTCTCAAATGAATGTATTTTACATTTCCGCTTTATCATACCACATCTAGATACCATTTCCTAAAGGATTATTTAGTATATTTAGGTACGGTAGCATATGGTACGTTCGATGCAATAAATATTTTACGTATTATGCCTAAAGGGTATATAACAAAACTGTTTATATTAAAAAAGGTATCGGATGCTTAAGATATTAAAGAAATTTTAGAATGTATCATTTATTTTATCTGAGTTCCAGCGATGAACTGTTTTATATAAAAGAGAATTGATAACCTATGATTCTGAGCTTTGTAATGCGAAGTAATGATATCCGGAATTTATTTCCTTCCCCGTAGACCTAGTGGAATACTTTAATATACCCATGCGGCGTAGTCTTTCAAAAATAAAGGACCAATGTTTCCGGCAGTTAAAATTTATGACCTCAGGCCCTTGGTTTTGAGAGAATTCATTACGAAGAAATATCAACGCGATGAAAATAAGAAAATGTTAAATTTTATCATAATTTTATATGAAACAGGCAATTTTAACGTCAGAATATAGAGAATAAATACTGAGCCTTTCATATCACTCGTTTTTTTTCCTCTTATCCATTTTATATCTGAAGAGTCTCGGTTTGTGTTTCGCCTTCTTTCTCCATTGATAAATATTTCTCATTAATATTTAAATCATCGTGATAACTGATATGCACAACTTCGAAGAGAAAGTCACATTCATCAAAATAATCACAGTTACGTAAATAAACATAATAGATGTAGATAGAACAAGAATGATAAAACAGCGTCTTAATCAAGTCTAGCTAGTCATAGGTTAAAATACATAAATGAAACTCCTACGTTACTTTCTTAATTTAGAAAAAATGTTACTATCGCCTAAAGTCAAAATAAAATACACAGACAAATTATATTGGCAATTCACTTCCAAGTTTCAACTCATTCGCTGCCTTTATAGGCATAGAAGCACTGTTTCACTAATTAGGTCACGGATGGCAAATGATTTTTGTGTCGCGTGCAAAGAAATTAACGTGACTCATCATAATTTTTTTCGCGTACCACTTGTTTACTCCTCTTAAAAAACCACATTTTACGAAGAAAATACAAACATACGCGTGCCATTTAAAAACGCGCGCGTGCCACGTATCTGTAATCCCTGAATTATGTGAAAGAATGAGTTTTTTTATAATTTCAAATCCGTATAGAATTAGCGTACAAATTTCTTTTGAATCAGAGAGGAGTTTTGTCAAATTTTTAAAAATGAAAGTACATATTAACTACCATGGCGAGTCCAATGCTTTTAAATGGGTATTGATTATCTACATTAAGATTTCATACTTTTACTAGTAGTTAATAGACTTTATTATTATACCGTAGATTTTAACCAATATAATAAACAGTACAATGCATTAGACAACATCAAGAGAATCATACTGCTGCCACAATGGAGCATTTATTTAATGGTTTTAATGGAAATTAATAAACTATATTATAATACCGCTGATTCCAACCAACACCGTAAACGTATGATGACGTCATATCGTAATCCTAAAATACTAAATATCCTGTTTATTTAAAAACGAAACACGTTACTATTTTAATAGTGTGGTATTAATTACGTAATAAAAATACAATTCATATTTCAAATATTTATCAAATTCGTGTTGAATTAGTTTAAAAATCATAATGGAAAGAAGCGAGCCGTCAGACAGGGTTGGGCCCCGTATAGGGCCTGAGGCAGGGGCTCTAGCAATAAAAACGAATGCATCTGCCAATATATCTCCCTCTCTTTCCCTATCTCACCTAATCATTATAAAAGCTTCAAATTGAAACAGTCCCCTCCGATATTATAGTTTAAAGCGGTTTTAATATATGCCTCAGGCGTGTTACACGAAGCTGGTACTCCAATTATATTAGCAGATGGCGGTATTATCTTTACTTCTGAAGATCAACGGAAATTACCTCTTTAATCTTCTTAACGTTGTATCCTTTGATCTTTTGGGCATTACTTTCCCAATTTAACCTCGCTAAATCTTCCAACTGTTCATCTTCCCACAGATGGAGAAAGTAATTTGAAGTCGGGCGTAACCTTGGAATATTCGCATAATTTCAAAGCGTCTTCTCCGTTTTATAATGAGTCGTATACCTATTCAGAAGATATTTCAAGAAAAGCATTGATGATTGAGCAAATTCATTTAATTGTGACTATAATTCCGCCAGATAAATAAATAAAGAAGGGCAGGATAAGTAAAACCATCTGATTGTTTTCAGTTGTATAGTATTAGACCAAATCATACAAGAAAACTAAGCAGGAAAGAATGGAAAATTCCCTATCGAGTAAAATCGTCGCGGCACTTAAAACCAGAGGAGAACTGTACTATAAGTGATTAAATTATTAAATAAATTGATTGAAACTGTAAAACAAAAAAGTATCAAATCCCTCAATCTGTTTCGTTAAACAAAAGCCAAAAAATCTCTAATGCTGATTTTATGATGATTTTTTCTGTTCAAAGTGATTTTCATATTTTAGTTCAGCATGACTTGCGATCGATCAATATTTAAAGAACTCAATGAACCGCAATCTGACTATTAAAACCATTCTCCTCGAATTCCACAGAAGGATTTTAAATGTTCATGCTTCACTCCCTCCCGTTTCCTTCCTCTCTCTCTCTCTCTCATTCCCCTTCCTCAACCCTCGCACACCTCTCCTTTCATCGTCCTCTCCTCCCTCTTTACCACTCTGATCTTATGGATCCTCTCTCTGAGTCTCTCTTTCATTCGATATTTTCTTCCCCTTCTCTTCTTTTATTTTCGTGATTCCTAATCGTCTCCTCCTTTCTCAAACTCTCCTTTATTTCCTCTGCCTCCTCCTTTCGTCCTCTATCACTCTCCCTATCAGACTCTAACCTACTCCTTCGTCTTCATCCTTCTCCTCCATTCTTTTCCTCTCCTTCCTTCCATCTCTTCCTCTCCCACCCCCTTCTCCTTCATTATTTTCCTCCCCTCTCTCTCTCTCTCTCTCTCTACATCTTTTCTTCGTCTAGCCCTGGGACGATTGGGCTACCAAATACAACGCTATAGATTTTTTTCTATTTCTGAGACTGCATCCATATCAGCACTTAACATTTGACGAAAGTTTACAGAGTTATATGAGAAATTGTCTGAAAAACAAAGTTCGCCTTCGCAGAAAATCGACCTGAAAACCCGGTGCTAAAAATGTTGATGACTGCAACACTAGCGCCTTTAAACAATCCCTGGTATTCATTTGCCTAAAATAGGGGTTCCAAACTTTTTGAAGCCACGGAACCCTTATATTTAATTTTTTTTCTCGCGAAACCCTAACTAAGAGGTGACGAGCCAAATCGCAATAAAATTAACTTTATAATGATTGTAGTTTTTATTTACATGGTTTATGTATCTTACATTATAGTTTACAAGTTTACATGTTTCCTGCCGTAAATAAGAGAAGGAAGAACGTATCGCGTCTCTTCCTCTGTCTATCACGGGACCCCATTTACCTTCTGCGAAACCCTTGGGTCCCGCGGAAAACAGTTTGGGAAACCCTGGCCTAAAGCATCGCCCCCAAAATGTGGTCCCGACTGTCTTCCAAATCCCCTATCGGCCAAGGTCAGACGGCACCTACGACTCCTTTCCATTCCCGCTTCCTCCCCCCTCTCTTCGCCGGGCCCTCCCTCTCTCTCTCTCCCCCTATCTCAATCCCTGGTTCTTTCACTTTCCCTCTATCCGCCTCCAACTCCGTTTGTTTCTCTTTCCTCCAATCTCCCCCACTCTCCGTTCCGCAATGACGAGCGAAAACTTTCCCTTTCGAGATCTTTCAAACCCGCAGAGGAACCGGTCGCCAAAAACAACTAATTTACGCCCTTTTTCACTCAGTTTTATTCACTTTGCCATCTCTTCTCTTCCTATTCTCTTTCATCTCTCCCTCTCTCGACGCGCTCCCCGAAGTTTACCCCATAATCTTCAAAGGGACCGCCAACCTTCTGTGCGTTAATTCCAAAGAGGATCGGAAAATGATCCGGTAACAAGGAATCGATGCTGGAAATCTTCGTATTTCCGGTCGTTTTACGGTAGCCTTCGAAAGGTTGCGGGCCAAAATTACCAATTATGCGTTTATTTGAAACGAAGACCACGTTCAAATAATCCTTTCATATGGTTGGTAGGTTGGAAGTGTGTGTGTTTGAGACGGAAATAAATATAGAAAAAGTATGGTTAATGTGGACGAATATAAGAAATAAAATGGAACGCCGCTGGAAGGAGTGCAACAATATAAATACAGTCGAGCATAGTGAACACGAACCACAAGGGAAGACACAAAAAAATTCGAGTTATCGAAATTTCCAGTAATCTATATCTATACCTATCTATTCTATAGTTCACCCTGCAAGCCACCGCAATGGTGTGTGGCAGGGGGTGCAATAACACCAAGGTAAAGCGCATAATAATGTATAGTATCACTCTACGTCGGCTGATTTCCTTTCGTAACTTCTGTTCTGCTCAGCTATCGTTCTAGGGAAAAACGAGCCTTTATACCTCCCAGTCCTACAGGATATCTCTCTTATTTTACGAGGATGGTCCATTCTACCAATATAAGTTGGCGCTCTTATTATTTCTTCGACATCGCTGGAGAATATATGCGTTCTAAATCTTTCGAGAAGTTTTAACCTAGAGCGTGATCGGCGCTCAGCTAGTGATTCCCATCCTAAGTCCTGTATCAAGCCTGTAACACTATTGTTTCTATCGTAACAATTTTTGACGAATCTAGCGGCTTTTCGCTGCACTCTTTCTAACTCTGAGATTGATCCTTTCACGTACGGATCCCATATGCTCGACGCGTACTCTAATAGCGGTCTTACTAACGAGAAGTAACATGTATCTTTCACTTTTTCCTCACTTTTACCTACTATGCGTTTGATGAATCCTAGTTTCTGTTTAGCCTTCCCGCATATATTTCGTATGTGCATATCCCACGAGAGGTTGCTTGTTAAAGTAACGCCTAAGTATTTGACGGAATCGGCTAGTTTTAGCTGGACGCCTTCAACAGTGTAATTCGTCGTGTCAATGTTTTTGTTTCCCCAGAATCTCATAAAGGAACACTTTCCTAAGTTCAATTCTAACTGCCACTCTTTACACCACTCGAGAATTGCATTTAAGTCGTCAGAAAGTAATAATTGATCATTAAGACTGTTAATCTCTCTGTAAACTACTGTATCCTCCGCGAATAACTTGATTTTACTTTTAATAACCTTATCTAAGTCGTTTATGTATAAAAGGAATAGTAGGGGGCCGATTACACTTCCCTGTGGAACGCCTGAGGCTACGCTGACTGAATCTGATTTAAATCCATCTATAACTACTATTTGTTCACGCTCATTAAGAAAGTCCCTGATCCACTCGATTATCTTTCGATTTATTCCACAGTCATTTAATTTCTTCACTAACTTACTGTGCGGGACTTAATCGAAAGCCTTCTTGAAGTCGAGGAAAACAGCATCTAACGAGTCTTACGGTCTCCTGATCTTAGTATATCGTGAACGAACAGAGCAAGCTGTGTTTCACAAGATCTCGTCTTCCTGAAGCCATGCTGATATTTACTTAGCAAGTTCTGACTATCTAAGAAGTCCATCACGGAGCTAGCGATAATGTGCTCGAGAACCTTGCAAGATAATAGATAATAGAACTTTATGTTAACCCATAAGGGTTCAACACGAAGGGGAAAGTATCTACTTTTGCCGATCGAAAATTCGAGATACATATAGACGTTCCCGTCACCGCGGTCCGAGTTTAAGACGTGCGTGTTATCGAGATTCGACTGTACAATACAAGAAAATTGCCTGTATAACGCCAGATTAATAACATCGAAAGAGAAATCCATCATATAAATATGTGTGTTGGCAAACCAAGGAAACGAAGGGCTAAGGAAAAAAAGTTGGTGATATGTTATGAAAGAAGTAGCGTTTTGCATGGGTCGTGAGAAACAGAGAATGAGCAGAGAAGAATGAGGATTTAAGTGAGCAAATAGAGCAAAAATGAAGAACTGTATAGAAAATAAAGGAGAAGATCTTGATAATACAATTGATTAGAAAGAGGGAGGATACCTGCATATTGAACTTATTGAGACACCATCATCAAATGTGTGATCGAAGAAAAACTTGAAGGCAGAAGAGATGAGAAATATTATATAACTTGGTTAGGAAATAGAAATACGAAGAAAAGGATATTGAAAAGAATTAGATACTCTGCTTTACCTACAATCACAAATACGACTGCGTACAAATTACTTATGATAATGAACTTACAACTGTTCAGGAATTTTTAATGGCACAGTAGTAAGAGATTTCATTCGCCCTGTGTAAATGTTTACTAGGATTTTGTTCAACAGTAAATATGGTATATTATCAAGTACGAGTTCATTAAATAAAAGAAAATATATTAAAGACGCTACTAAAAAGTCGATTTGAATCTTGAAAACTAGAATACATATAATATCGGTAATACCACTGGCGACGGCTGCTTGGTAGACGATATACGCATGTGGTTTTTCATAACCTTTTTACAGCCATAAGAAATACCTTAGATATGTACCTACTATTTCATTCTATTTGATTTTTAAGTGCTTATGTTTTTTACATTTAGCCATAAGAAGATCTCAATAATTCTCTATTAAATCACAAGTGGTAATTTATTGTAATTTTTATAACTAATATTTTTTAATTTCTCATTTAAAAAATTCGATAAACGCAGAGTTTCTCATTCAATTCCCTGCATAAAAATTAAAAGTAAAACTTTTCTACAATAATACCATTTTAGAACAATTTTATGCACAAACATTCTTTAGGGTTATCGTATCTACTCACGTAATTGCCTCAACCAATTTAGGAGGAAGAAATAAAATAATAGTTTTTGCACTGCATAACTTATTCTCTTATACTTTGAAGAGATGTTTATTATGGTTAAACACACGTCCAAATATCAAATTTGTATCTCATTTTAAACTAATTCAAAAACGACAACCTCATTCTTACCATATATAAAGTGCATTTCAAACTCAAAGACAAAATTTGTTAAAGCAAATTTATTAAATTGACTACATATTTACTTACAAATTCCACTATGAAATGAAAGAAACTACCATGGTTTCCAATGATAGAGTAACCATGGAAGACTCTTTCATTTCGTAGTGGAATTCGTACGTAGTCACCTTAATAAATGTTTTATTTAAATTTTGTCTTTGAGTTTTTGATGGGTAATTCCACAAAGTAACTGTCCCCTTAGTCGAATTTATTATTTAATAAAGAGCATTTAAATCACTCTGTAACAACTTTGACCATGTTTTGAAACGATGGTTATCATTGTTTACGCTGCATGACCCACTGTAAGATGATATAATAAAAAGAAACAGCGTTCTTGTAAATAATTGTACGAGAACAAAATGCTAGTAATTGTTTTAAATGCCCTTAACGGTATACTACATTCTGAAAAGACCACTTTCTTATTATAAGGGAAAACCCGTATATTTGCCCCCCCCCCCCCTTGTTTTAGTGTAAAAAATCTAGTGAAAATGTTATGCAATTACGGGAGTAAATACGCCATTAGAAAAAGTGGCATGAATTAAATAACCTTGATCACTGAGTATATGAACTAAATTTTACAATACGTATCTAATCAAACTGTAAACTGATTTTCTTACTTATGCTTCCTTGTACATAGCTGAAAACGACTTGCGGGGCCGTAATAGGCATAACTTAATGAAATTTTGTAATATTCAAGAGAAATAACGGTAACAGCAAAACGATTTCGTTTTATGTGCATTACTAACAACTATAAATAAATTTAGAATTATTAATTTAATTGTTACTTCATTTGAGACTGTTATTAATATAATAGAAATAAATTGCGGTCATTCCACGTAAAAACTAATGTGTACTCAACTTTTACAAATTGGCTTATCCGTAAAGAAAAATAATAACGCAGTCTTATCAGTGAAAATAGAGAGATGCTTAATTCCTTAATTCCCTTCGAATAAACAAATTGAAGTTCTGAAATACGGTCTTAATAGCCTCATACGAAATTGAATAAATATGAAAATCACAACCAAGCTGGAATTCCACTATAAAAACTTACGACGCGAATTTCACCTAACAAATGTTAACCTTTGTAAGATCGTATCCCGACTATTATTTTTACTAAAAAGTAGAATTCCAACATAGTTGTGATTTTTCGCATATTCTGCGTATTCTGAAAAGTAAGCACAAATTGTGTAATTCTTCATCGTGACATAAGACTTGCAAAATGCATATGCATAAATGCACGATTTCATGACGAACAAAGTCCTTTGTATCAAATAACTACGACCGTAAAATAGTTTTTCTCACTGATTACGCATAGTTTTGATTCCATTCCTATATTACGTTTCAAATTCGTAAAATTAACACTCTCGTAATCATAGAAGAAAAAGCGATTAAAAACCCAAAATATTCCACTCTGCTTCCCCTCCCTCCCCCCCATAACTTCCTCCAATAGGGGAGAGCTCCGCAGAGAGAGTGAAAAACAAAGCTACCGGTGGCCCCAGCGGAAAAGAGGCCCAAACTACGGATACGCTTGAAAGCATTTATAAGGTTCCCCTCCCCACCGCTTGGCGGCGCCTTTAATGCCCGATGAGGGAGAGTGGCGCCGTTCATTACGCACTACCACCCTCTTCCCTTTTCCCCTTGTAACCCTCTCAAACCCCATCTCCCTCGCGCTTAAGCAAACTCTTTCCTTGATCCCAATTTGGAAGTGCTCGAGAACCAAGGCAGCAGAACCAGAGAGGGAGAGAGATTAAGAGAGAGAGAGAGAGAAAGTGGAAGAGAGGGAGAATGCGTTAAAAAGAAAGTGCGGTATGTGGGGTTAAAGCGGAAAACGACCGAGGGAAAGAGAAAGGAAGTGAAAGTCGGAATGTAGATATGAAGAGGCCAAATGGAGTATGAGGAAGGAATTGGAGAAATTTAGGATATAGCAGGAACTAGAAAGAACAGGTGGTACAAAGGGGAAAAGGAAAACGTTAAATGTTAAGGAATAAAAAACTACGAGATGGTTAAAAAATGAGAGCGTAAGAAAGGAATTCAGGAAAAAGAGGAAAGCGAGACGTGAAGGGAGAAATGGAGGGAGCAAAGTGAGAAAGACGGTTAAATAGATAAACGCGAATAAGATAGGGAGTAGCATAAATAGTGGCACAGATTCGAGAGAGATAGCTAATGTTTGGGTGTTACGAAAAGTAGAAAGGACTTATTGCAAAAGAGGAATTTGTGAGAGGAAACTGAAGTAAAAAACGGTATATGGAATGAGAGATTAAGAGAGAAAGAAAGATAGGTGAGGATATAACTTAAATGCCTCTCTCTCTCTCTTCCTCTTTACAATTTCACCATTAAATCCCTCTTTCATTTCCTTCCGTGTCTTTATTTACAATTCTTGACTACCTTTCAATATGCCTATCCCTCTTTCCATTTTCTCTCTTCTTCTCTTTCGTCTTTAACCTCCACTTGCCATTATTGGATATTCCTTCAATGAAACAATTAAAAACCATATTCATGAATTTGTCATATCAAAATACGTAAATGACCTGAAAGATACAGAAGATGCGGAAGCAAAAAACTGGCTTTTTTATATATATAAGTACAGCGTGGGACCCTGTATCCGGCAAGCTTGGGACCTGAGGGTTGCCGGATAGGGGTTTTTTCCGGAATTCGGGTAGCCAGGCCTAAAATGTACAAACAAATGCACAACCTGGCACTGTTATCCTTTCTTTTGAGTCTTTAAACCCACTGGGTCCTGATTCCTCTGGTGCAACAACAGTTTTTCTAGGAATATACCTCCAAGATATAGAAGTATCGTCAGCATTATACACCTGCTCTGCAGTAAAAATGTGAGCAAAAATCACGAAATACAAGCCTTCACCATCGACTGGTTATAAAACACATCAGTAGCGCCACCAACAAACACAAATTACTTGGCGCCCATTTTAAATATTACACTTTGTCGGTTTCCGGTTTTCGGAACGTTCCGGATACTGGGTAGCAAACACACACTTTGAACCGGACCGCGCTATTTTCGAAGCCAGCCCTGAATAGAATCATATGTCAAATAAAGAATGGAGTATAGGATTCAATAACAACGCGCCATTTCCGCTCAAAAAAATAACCACCACACTCTTACAACCTCTTACCTGAATCAAAATCTGCATTGCAACAAAGCAAAAGATTAAACTTGATATTTTTTTTATAAGTAACGACCGTTATAATGCTGTTTATTGTATTTAAAGCTACGTATATCGATTAGTATTCTATGAACTTGTGATATCAATGTCTAAATCGCTGCATTCGAACAGTTCGCCAATTTTCGCTATAGCATCTTTTTACTTTCTACATACGTAGTATGGGAAAGTATTGTGATCACGAAAAAAATCGACTTCGAGATTTCAACGGAAATACACGTTTTGAGGTACCTAGAACACGTTTAGACTATTTTCGGAATGATGTCTGTGTGCGTGTGTGTGCGCGCGAGTGTGCGTGTGTGTGCGCGAGTGTGCGTGCGTGTGTGCGCGCGTGAGTGTGCGCGCGTGAGTGTGCGTGTGTGCGCGCGAGTGTGCGTGCGTGTGTGGATGTATGTGATTGTGGGCGCTCTAACTCAAAAAGTACTTGTCATATCGTTACTAAATTTCATATATCACACTTTAGCATGAGCACAAAGAACTGATTAGTTTTTGGACAATAACGGTTAAATGGAAGTCGAGGTTTATTCGAAACCCGATTCGGTTTTTGCGATATTTCCCCGTTAAAACATTATTGTATATACATTTCTATATAAAGGTTATAGAGAATGTAATTTCCCACAACTTTCATTTGAAACAATTTTCCATAGCAGTTATTGTTTAGGAATTATTTATAAATAATCGGTTTTTTCGGTTTCCGTCAAATATCTCCTTAAAAAGGTCGTTATTGGTAACCTTCGTGAGGACCAAAGTTGTAGAGAATAATATTTCTTCCAGGTTTTGTTTGAAACAAATTTTCGAAGAACCATCCATTTCGGAGATATTTTGCTTATTCGTAAATTTCCAGTATACAGCGCCACCACCATGTAGCAGTGAATTCTGTAAACATATTCAAAATATAATTTACGGCAATAAGGACGACTGTATTCTTTTACGATACGAAATGATAATTTTGCCTCATAATGCTATTCATAATAATTTAAATATCTATACCCCAAATATGGAGAAAGTCATGTGTTGGCCACATCAGTTTTTTAAAGAATAGCCACCGAAAGAATGATCCAGGTTGTATGGGTAGATGGGCTCCGAAACAATTGGACCAAATGCCAAAATCATAAAACTACCTCGGATTCTACCTTATATGCACCAACGTTACACCTTTAACCTTTGTTGAAAATGGGCGAGAATCTTAAGCTAAATGGGATGAGATTATAAAACAGACTGTACAGAACTTCCTTTCATTGAAACGCTCATTGACATCCTTTCGAAAGATACACTATATATCATTTAATTTTTCCCTGAAGACCATGCTAGACGTCTCAAGACCACACATTTGCTTGTTTTTCCACGTTCAGGCAGCACTAGCTTAATCTCTTTCTCTTTTCAAACATACCCACACACGTTCGCTCACCACCCCATTCCACCACTCCAAATCCCATCATCTCCGAATCTCCTCCTCTCCCCTTTTCTCTTTTTTAATCCAATTTGCGGCGATGAAAATAAAAGAGTTGGCGTTTATAGTCGAGCAGAAACAGCGACAAGGGTTCAGTGTGTGTGTGTGCGTGTTTAGAAGACGAGAATGTTGCAAACACGGGAGGGAAAGTCTGGAAAAACGGCCAATGAGTGGAACAGGCTGTCCGAAGAGTGAATATCGGGTCAATGGAGAGAGAAAGAGAGGGAGAGCAACAGGAGAAGAGTCCACGAGGGCGAGAGGGGGAGATTAGGAGAGGGAAAGAGAGGATAGGAGGAGGGAGAGAAATGGAGGACGAGTAGGATGTAAGGAAATGATAGTGAAGAGCTAGGAGTGGAGAAACGTGAGAGAGTGTGAGAGATAGGAGAGTGGTGGGAGAGATAGGAGTGGTGGGAGAGAAGCAGAAGAGGTGTATGAGGAGAGAGCGAGGATATAGAGGAAAGACAGATGAGAGTGGAACGGATAAGAAGGAAGGAAAGATATAAAGGAGAGGATGAGGTGAGAAAAGATAATAGAGCAGGCAAAAGAAGCGGGAGAAATGAGAAATTAAGGAGTCTAGCGAGGAGAGATAAAAAGTGATTAAAAGGCTCTGTCGAAAGTGGATTTTAAAGAGGATAAATTTGGAAATAAGCAGGACGAAATTTGTGCGAGTTTTTATGCTTGTGGGCATCGTTACGAAGACGTTTGTTGCTGGAGGACGCACGAGGGTTAACACTGCGGTTTCTCGTCGAGAAAGGCAAGAAGTCGGCCGACTGCTTCCACTGTACACACTTGGCAGAACAAGAGTGTAGGGTATATTGAGCGTTATGAGAGAGAAGGGGTCAAAAATTGGAGAAGGGATTGAAGGTACCGAAATCCTACTAACTTTTGAAGGTACCGGAATTCTACTAACTTGATTTCAGAATGGCGGAGGGAAACAGACCGTGCGAGAATTATCGAAATGAGGTGTGCGAAAGTCGTCAGCGACTGCGAGGATTTTTATCCCAGGAGAGGAAATGGCAACGAGCCCCTCGAGACATTTCCGGGATATCGAAAGGTTTCTGTCACCGATTGATCTCAACGCCTGGGACAGTATAACAACCAGTAAAGATATTCGTAAGAGAGTTCGACCACTTAAATCTTCTCGTTATTTCCTACTAAATGCGTCGCTTTGCGTTAAAATAATATAATTCGATAATTACAATTCGATTGCATTATAATACAGTCCACTGATTCTCAGTAAAAGCACAAATCAATGATATTATAATATATAGATTATTAATCCCATAACTAAAGGAAGTAATGTTTTTTTTCAGGGGTGGCCCTTACCTTGAGGATGGGTGAGGTCCATCCCCACCAGAACTTTACAATCCTAGCTAAAATCTTTCTTTGTCGTTCTGTTTTAATAGCGAGAACAGTACCAAGTTTCAATAGATATTTTTACTAACCCTTAAACGCATTACGTTCTTATCGTGCACTCGTGGTATTTCCGAGCCTTATTTCTCTTTTGCGCCAAGCGCGGACGGCGCCCAAGCTAGCATGCGGAGGGACTGACAGAGACCCACCCCCAAGAATTGTGTCTCTTAGGCAGGGCCGGATTAAGCGGTACTCTTACACCTTGAACCAATCCTGAATGTAAATGACTTATCATGGCGTAAAATATAGTTTTTCCCGATGTTTTGAAGTTCTGCGCGATACACCTTTGGAAAAAATGAGTCAAAATCCGAAATATTGATTTTGCCGCCCCTCTGAAGTGGCGCCTGTAAGCGAGCGCCTACGTCGCTTACGCCTGAAACCGGCCCTGCTCACATTGGGTAAAGGTTCCATATTTTTCTGTTTTACCTGAAAAATTACTTATATTCATGGTTATTAACAGTGGATTAAAACTTTATCAAACTATGCACATTTCTCTTTCTCTTCTTTCATATATGCCCTGAATAAAACAATCCTTTTGTTAAAATCTAAAATGTCATTAAATGCAATATTGTAAACCCATGGATGATTTACATGTACATATTTCGTATAGGGTATAAGAGAAGCAAGAAAGCTATCAAAAATAAACCCCAGAGGAAAACTTGAAATTTCGACAATTTTCTTTGTTTTCGTCGAATTTTAGGTCTGTTGCAAGAATTAGAATTGGTACAGCCGGTGTACTTTCCGAGTTACTTATAAAAAATTCTACGATGCAACATGAGCATTGCAGTATTTTATTATAATTATTACATTATTTTTGTACTTAATGTGGGTTAAGGCAATTAACCTTGATTATTAAATGTTGGATATAAAAATCCTAATTTGTATGGATGATCAAAAAAATAACGAAATCTGTTGCGACTCATTAGAAAACTTAAAAATGTTCCTTATCTGCAACATATGTTTAGAAAAATTTTTAACTATAATTCTAAATGAAAAACTTAAACTTGAGGTATCAAATAAAAAGTACTCATAAGCAATTATTTCGTTATAACATTAAACGTAACGAAAAACGAAATGTAGATTTTATCGTAACAAAAAACAAAATTGCTTTTTTGGCCGTAACGAAAAACTCAATGAATCGATTTTTTTTTGTTTGCCATCACTGGTTTGCAGGGGGCTAAAATTCTTAGGTCTTACTCATCCAAATTTGAGGCATACATTGTCAATCAGTAGGTAAATTTATCATATTTCTTTAAAATCATACTTAATTTTAAACCAAAATTCAAATTTTCCTATTAAAATTTTAATAGTACAGGCAGTCCTCGACATCCATACATAATGCATTCCTGAAAATGTGCACGGAAGTCGAGCAATAGACTTACATGTTATAATGGGGATTCCATTCCCAGAGAGGAAAAAAATATTATAAAATCTCTAATTATGGTATAAATGTTTAGTTTTTTGAGCAGGGGCCTTTTAGATACAATTGTCGATTTTATAATATAGAGAGATAGAGCAAAATGCAATAATATATTTAAATAATTGCACAAATAAACACTGCTGTACAGACAAAGATGGTGATGCGGCAGAAACTGGTGGCTGGCAGCCAGCACCACTCAAAATATTCGTTCGTCATTTCGCTGATACACAAAAGTCCGAATTCGGCGTACAAAAGGCAGTTCAGGGGTGTCAATGTATGCTATCTTGGGTTCTTGTTCCTTTGTATTATCCTAAGGTTACACACACAGTGTAATTGACTATTATCTTTTTTTAATATAATTTATAATTATTTGTTTTTTATTACTCTTTTTTTTCAAGAAATTTTTATTAATGTAAGAGTTAAATTTATTCATACTGTTTGTAACCCAGTGTTTCCATCCTTACCATGATCTAGTCATTGACTATAGTTATTATATTTTGGTATTAAGTTCCCTTTTTCTTGTTTATGTCTATTTTTTTGTATTTTTGGTGAAATTATCTTTGTTTATGGCGCTTAGTGTCTTTTCTGGTAGGGGCGGAAGACCAGCTCTTGCTGAACCCCAATACCATTTTACAGGCTATGAGTTGGATAAGAAATTACTTTGTAATTAATGAAACTTATTCTGTGGTTTGTGACTACAATGTGATTACCGGCTGTAAATGAATAAATTATTATTATTATTAAAGTGCGAGTTGTACGAATGTCGAACGCATGAAAGTCGAGGACCACCTGTAGTGCACATGTGAAATCCCTCTTTTTTCATTAAAGCATTTTGCTATTTTCATAGTATTTTGGAATATTGCCTAATCATGGCCTCAAAGACAGTGATGATTGAAATGAAAGAAAAGTCAGTAAAAAGGGCATACTTTAATTTGGTAATTTACTAAAAGTGTTGGCTTGGCTGACAGTGCCATTATGCGATAGCTCGAAATGTTTGTTCATCGGCTGATGTACGAAAGTCCGAATTCGGAGTACGAAAGGCGGTTTAGGGGTGAGAATTTACAATGTACGAAAGTGCGAGTCGCACGGATGTCGAGGACTGCCTGTATAAGTAATAATTTTAATTATATTTTTAGTGCTAGTCAACAACATGAAAAGATTTTTGGTCAATTCTAAGAAAAGTAGTAACAAGTTGTGCGTGCGTGCAATGGAGTATTAGAAAGAAATTATATACGTGTACGTAAGGGAAATAGCGTTTAAAGTTCTTTTCTTCATCATAAATAATCCATTTTCTTCCTATTTAAAAATAGTGCATGCACACGTAAGTAAATTAAACGTTTGTTTGTGAGATTGTTTATGTTAGCAACAATGAAGAAGTAACCATGCAAGAAAATTTCTAAGTTCAACTCGAATTAAAACATTTTTGTTTGATTTTCTCGATAACGGCTACTCCTACAATAAAAATTTATAGAAAAGGAAATACTCTTATTTACTAGTTCAACAACTTTTATTTGAAAGATATTTTGATAGAACTAATACTTTATGAGATATGACGGAAAGTTGATTTTTTTATCACCAGTAAAGTGGCACCCCTGATTGGCTTACGTGATTCATTTATGCGATTTTCTTATTACATTTGATTGTAAGTTCTTAATATCAAATTTCATGAAAATCCGTTTGGTAGAAGCCGAGAACGAACATGCAGACAGACGGATGGACAGACCGACGATAATAGGTGCTCACGCTGGAAGCCAAACTCGCCTAAAAAAGGAAGAAGAATTAAGTAATGGAAAAAAGTTAAATGACTAGTTAAATTCAACAAAAATTGAGTAGTGATATAAGATATTTATTCATTGAAATGTTCTGCCTGTCAAATAAAGATAAAAATTGGTTCAGGTGGTGAAAACGACATCGTTCATCAAATGAAATCTAACAACCATATTTCAAATATTGCCGTCGCTTCATCGAGTTCAATTACGACTCATTTTACATAAAAAAATCCAAACGATGAAGAGTTGGTATTGGCTGCAGAGGCTGCATTATACATTCCCATTGTTATATGATTAAAACCATTTTCAAAGATTCAGAAACTGCTGCAAATTATAGTTTTCAATTCACTACAATTTCACAGCAAAAGTTTTTGCACTAGCTTCACTAAAAGAAATTAATAGTGGCCTTAAAAATACATTCTTTTCAATAGTTATTGATGCAAGTAATAAAGGGAACATTAAAATGTTGCTATTTTGATAAAAACAGTCATTGTTTTTTTTTTTCATTACATAGTGAAACCCACCAACATTTCAAAAAGTTTAATGGAGAAAATTGAATACCATGGTCTTTCTTTAAATAATGTTAATGCTTATGCTGCAGATAGGAAAGAATAATAGTGTAATTACATCATTCAAAAAAATAAACGATAGAATTCTTGGAGTTGGTTGCAACGGCCATATACTACACAATAGGATTTTTTTTAAATCATGTTATGCTTTCAAAATAGATATAGAATCTGTTTTCATCAAAATTTATAATGAATTTTCATCATCCACGAAAAAACTGCCGAAATAAAAGAATTTTTTGAATGGCTGGAAGTTGAATTGCTTGAACTTCTACGTCATGTACCTACATACTGACTTTTGCTTTTACCAGCTGCAGAATAGTTACTAAAAAATTTTGAAACAAACAGATCATATTTCTTTTTTTAAAAATTCAACGAACACATTAATTGGGACATTTTTTGAAAATGAATTATCCCCAGCTTATATGGGCTTTTTGATATTTTTTATCTCATCACACCAATTATAGCAAACTTTGAAAGTATGTATTGAAGTTCTTATAGTTGAGATTTAAGATGTCATGACAAATTTTAATAAACTGATGTAGCCAACACATGACTTTCTCCATACATAAGTTGTCAACTAAAATCAAATAAATATGGCGATGGGAACAGTTCAACTTACATGCTTCGAAGAAAATTGAATATCTCTTGAAATATTCCTCATATGAAAATTTAGGTCACACAAAAGCTGTAGAAAAAAAATATCTACAACTTCAAAATATTTAAGTAAAACTAAAATTTTATAGGAGTAAATCACTACTTCCGGTTGACCGATTGTTATCAAAATATTTTCAATTTTTAAGAATAAGTAGAGCAGGGGTAGGCAAACTTTTTACGAGGCAGCCACATTAGTAGTTGTTGGTGGTTAGGTGGGCCACATTAGGTCTCACCTAGGAAGTTATTTGAGAGAATGCAAAGGGTCCAATTAGTGAAAATCAATTATTAATACATTTTTAATACAATAGCTTTGCTATATAAGGTTTTCCGGGCATAATTTTAACCACCAAATGTGAAATTTACTGTTTCACATTTCACGGTTCTCTTTTATAAAGGCATCGCGGGCCACATAAGGTGCTCTCGCAGAAGGTGCTCTCGTGGGCCGTAGTTTGCCCACCCCTGCAGTAGAGTCTCGATAGTTTGAGTCCCATTCGTTCGAGGTTCCATTTAGTCTGAGGCGATAACTGCCTCGATTTCCCAAAAAACCACGAAGAAAGCTGAATACGAAAAAAACAGTGAAGCTTTGTTCCTGTAGTTTTCAGAGCAGAGATAGAAAGGAAGCCCAATCACAGGACCAATGCTCCAATAAAAATCACTTAATTTCCAGAAACAACTTCAAGATGGTGATAGTAACTTTACTGCTAGCGTATTATTATTCTATTGTTGTACTACTCTATACATTTATATTCTAATACAATGTACATATATACATAGTATTGATACAATGTGTATATCATATATACGTAATCATATATTCTAAATTGTCGTAATCCGTGTAGTCCGAGCTTTTCGGTAATTCGAGGCAACCTCGGTCCCGTTCACCTCGAACTATCGAGATTCTACTGTATATATAAATCAAAAATACAGAATTTCATGATAATCTGATGAATAGTTTTTGAGTTAGAGCGCACGCAAAATTTGTCACACACACAGACATTATCGAGAAAATGGTCAAAACGTGTTCAGGGGACCTCAAAACATGTATTTCCGTTGAAATCTCGAATTCGAAATTTTTCATTAAAACAATATTTTCTCTATACTACGTATATGGAGAAAGTAAAAATTACTTTAACATTTGTAAGGAAGGAAAATTTTATGGTTCCTTTGCCAATGACTTTTTAATCAAATGTGACAATTTAAATGCCATCAAAATATTTGAAAATGAGGTAAATGATTTTTTTAACAGAGGTATCAATTACCTCAAATATATGGGTTGATTTTGATGACATTTATTATAAAATAATTAAACCATTATCTTTGAATGGGCAAATTTTATTTTCAGATATCGAAAAAATTGTAAACGATTTGAAAATAAAAACCATTAACAATGATGTCCTTTTTGATGAATATATATATCTTTAAAAAGATGTGTTGAAATGAGTAATTTAAAGAAATCAATAACCTGAAGAATAAATTAATAGGATTTTTTAATAAATTCCCTAATTGCAATAATTTAACAAAAATTATTAATTTCATATCTTCAATTCCAATCTCCAATGCGTCATCTGAGCGGATATTCAGTTTGATGAATGCAGCTTGGAGGAAGGACAGAAACCATTTATTATTGGAAAATTTGGAAGCAGAACTGATGATCAAACAAAATTTCAGAACAAACTGCAAAGAATTCAGAATGTATTTGGATTCCAAGAAAGGGAAAATGCTTTTAAAAGATATTTGGGCTAGTGAAAAATATAATTTAACAATTATTTGATTTATAGTTGCATTTGTTTTTATTGAAATGTTGAATTAATTTAGGTTATTTTTTTGTAAACTAAAGTGGTTTTATATAAACAAATTATGTTTTCTAAATATCATTGTTTTGTCCGCTGTACCAATGCAACCCTAAATGGATTCAGACAATGATTCATATAAGACACCGGAAAATAAACACCTTGTTAAATTTCGCTCACTGTAAATATTCATTTAATTAAATATTTATGAATAAATCGATCATATTAATTATATCAAAATCTAATTGTTTTGATATAATTTTGTCTTGAATTTGATTTAATATATATGTTCCGACTTGTCCCAATATCATATTTCAAAAATGTGCAAATGTGTCTATTTGTGATTTCAAAAATCTGGCAACCATACATAGTTTTATAAAAACCACAGGATAAAAATAAATTTACGGTACTTTCTGCACATTTGCTTTCAGATGAAAAGTTCACATTGAAATCACCTCAAAATACCATTGCATTCCTATAGTTAACTAATAAATTTAACAATTTTTGCATTATTTCCATAAAAGACTCAAAATACCCTTTGGGTTACCTATATACAGTAAACTCCCAGTAATCCGGAATGCCAGGGGAAATGGGTTTACTGGTTAAGTGAATATACCGATTGCTTGAGTTTTTTGGATAGGCTTCAATAAAGCATTTGGATACCAAAATAAGGAACAGATGCAGAATTGTACATTCACCTTGGAATTACTAACTTGGTAGACTAGGTATCTACTCAATTGTTCTTAAAAATTCCTTGACATTCGAGGAAATAATAAAACTAAAAGATATAAGTATTCAACACGTTTAATTGCAATATTTTAATATTTAATAACTGCATTACATCCTATGGAATTTCTCATATGCCTATCACTATTAACTTCTCTTTTGCTTTTTAAAAACAAGAAAAGGAGAGAAATTATCCACACCCAATACAATGTATCAGCAGAAATTCTTGAGGCAAATTGATATTACACAAAAGAGAAGCTAATAATGACACACAATGATGACACCATTACATAGTGCAGTTAGTAAATATTAAAATAATGCAATTAAACATGTTGGATAGTTATACAAGGTGGCCGCGTGGAGCGCTAACTGGATGTAGTACGGACTTGGATCGCTAGGTAGCACTAAAGAGCTTCATTGTGAAGCAGTGTGCAGAGTGTCACGTTGATACATGCAAGCATTTTTTTTTTCACGAGCGTTTTTATGCATTAGTGTTAGTGGTTTTCTGCAATTTTTGCGAGATGAGAAATGGCAGCGCGTGTGCATCAATTTTTGCTTCAAAAACCACAAAACCACATCGGAGACCCATGAAATGCTTAAACAAACATTTGGTGATGATGCCATGGGCAGAACCCAGACTTTCGAGTGGTTCTCGCGGTTCAAATGTGGGCAAACATCGCTTGAGGATTCCGAACATTCTGGTCGGCCCTCAACCAGAAGAACCGACGAAAATGTTGAAAAAGTGCGTCGGCGAACGATTAACGACATCTGCAGCATCGTTGGCCTATTGTTCGGTACATGCCAACGCATTCTCGTGGAGGAACTCAACGTGAGACAGATCGCTGCCAAATTCGTGCCCCGCTTGCTGACCCAGGACCAGAGGCAACACTGTGTGCAGGAACCTCCAGGAACAGGTCAGAAACAACCGAAACATCCTTTCCAAGGTCATCACTGGTGATGAAAGCTGGGTTTATGGCAGAGGTTCCAAAACTGTGGTTCTCAAACCCCTTGGGGGTTCGCAAAATCACTCAGGGGGTTCGTGGCAAAAAAGTCCGTAATGGCGATCAAAATTGATCAATTAATTTAGTCCTTGTTGGATATTTTTAACAACTACATACATACTACTATTTTTTTTAAATTCTGGATTTCGTCTTTGCAGCGACTATTTAAAGGAATACAAAGAGACGATGCACAATTTGATACTTTTGTTGAAACTATCACTGTTAACATAAAGGTTAAGGAGGTACATTGAGACAATTATCCACGTACATTGTGCTTGGTTTCTGGAAGCAGACCGGAGCGACTAGACAATGTTATGTAATTGATCAAAATTGAGCACACACTGTAGCCTACAATAGGAAAAATCTCTATTGTGTGCTACAAATTGTGCTCAATTTCAGTTATCCTACACTTTTGCATTCTTTTCATCCCATGAATCAGTTGGTGTTTTATCCTCACAGAGTAAACTTACTCCCATGAACTGAAGTTTTTCTTTAGTATTTACTTTTGTGTTTTCGTGTTCTAGTGTTTTTTGTTTGTGTATTTAGCTCGGTGTATTGACTATTTCCTTTTATACTCTTCGATCGTATTTTTATCTTTTTAAATTTGAATTTTATGAAACGTACTTTATAATGGATAAGTGGTTGAAAACGGATGTTGGTGTTGGAAAGACAGAAAATAGACGTTGTCAAGATAGTGTTGGAGAAACAATTAATAAGAAAAGAAAGTACAGTGATGATTACATAAAGTTCGGTTTTACATCTACTATGGATCAAGATCATCCACAAACAAGGTGCGTGATATGTGACGAAGTTTTAGCAAACAGCAGCCTCAAACCATCTCTACTTCGCCGCCACTTAGAAACCCGCCATCCTACACTAACTGGTAATACCGGAATGGGACAACTGGCAACGGCCGACTGGCCGCGAGACAACTGGCCGTGAATAAGTTTCTCGAAAATGGTCTGCGATTACTGAAATACTGTGCAATGGTTGTTAACCCGATAACATTGCAATATATATCTCTTCTCCACAGTCAACTGGTTACTTCAGAAACAACCAAAAAATCACTCTAACAAAAATACTCAACCCGTCTTTTGAACCAATAGCTCAAATGAGAAATTTTTGTAGTTTAATTACATCGGCAGAATGAATAGGCAGGGACATGGTCGACGTCCTCCCATTTTTACTTTCTCATACGTAGTAATGGGAAAGTATTGTATTCATGAAAAAAATCGACTTCGAGATTTCAACGGAAATACATGTTTTGAGGTCCCTAGAACACGTTTAGACTATTTTCGGAATGATGTCTGTGTGTGTGTATGTTATTGTGGGCGCTCTAACTCAAAAAGTACATGCCATATCGTTACCAAACTTCATATATAACACTTGAACATGAGCGCAAAGAACTGATTAGTTTTTGGACAATAACGGATAAGCGGAAGTCGCGGTTTATTCGAAACCCGATTCGGTTTTTGCGTTATTTCTTTGTTAAAACATCATTATTCTATATACAACTGAATACTAATGTTATAGAGAATGTAATTTCCTACAGTTTTAATTTGAAACAATTTTCTATAGGAGTTATTGTTTAGGAGTTATTTATAAATAACCGGTTTTTCGGTTTCCGTTAAATATCTCCTTAAAAACATCGTTATTGGTAATCTTCGTAAGGACCAAAGTTGTAGAGAATATTATTTCTTCCAAGTTTTGTTTGTAACTAATTTTCGTAGAACCATCCATTTCGGATATATTTCGCTTTATCTTAATACCAGCCTACTGCACCAACACCATGTAGCGGTGAATTCTGTAAACATTCAAAATATATGTAATTTACGGCAACGACGTGTCTTCTTTTACGATACGAAATAATAATTTTGCCTTATAATGCTACTCATAATAATTTAAATATCTATACCCCAAATATGGAGAAAGTCATGTGTTGGTCACATCAGATTTTTCCTCACGAAATGTGGAATGTGTACAACCGTGTACTGAGAGAGAATCGGACAAACAACTATACAGAGGCCGCCCACAGACGTCTCCAAACTGAACTGGGGATCAATCACCCTAACATCTGGAAATTTATCGACGGATTACGTAAAGTTCAGCATGGGAGAGATTGTTATTATGAGCAGTTAATTGCAGGACAAAATCCTCCCGTAAAATTTAAAAAGTATAGAGCTGCGGATGCTAGAATTTTAGCAATTGTTGCAGATTACGGAAATAGAGACAAAATCGAATATTTAAGGGGTATTGCTCATAATTTTGAAATGGACGCCTAACTTTTTTTATTATCTGTATTACGATATTACCTATATTTTAATTTTTTCTGTGTTATTATTAATTCCTACGTTTTGATATTTTATAATAAATTTCATTGTATGTAACCTTGCCTTTGCTATTTTTATTTTCTGCCGCAGTCTATTATTCATACTCTTTTCACATGTAATGAACAAAAAACTTATCAAATGTTACAAATAATTATAATGTTTTGTAATCAATTTCTATTCTCATATTTTGTAAAATATTGTTTGTAATTTTAATAATAATTAAATAAACCCATTTCAATGTTATCGGGTTCACAACCATTGCACAGTATTTCATTAATCGCAGATCATTTTCGAGAAACTTATTCGCGGCCAGTGGTCTCGCAGCCAGTTGTCTCGCGGCCAGTTGGCCCCGTGGCCAGTTGTCTCGCGGCCGGTCGGCCGTGGCCAGTTGTCCTAGACCGGGTAAGACAGCTGATTTTTTCAAACGGAAATTAGAAGATCAAAGAAGTGACATTACCAACTTTTTAATAAAAACAACTACCGACGTTGAAAATGCACTGAAAGCATCGTACCGTGTAAGTTACCGAGTGGCAAAATCCTTAGAAGCCCATACTATAGCAGAAAGCCTGATAGGTCCTTGCATTAAAGACGTAGTTAAGTGTATGCTCGGAGATGCGGCTGAAAAAAAATTAATATGATACCTATGTCTGACAATACATTGTCGAGAAGAATCAACGATATGTCAAATAATATAGAGGCCAATATACTACAGGGAGTGAAAAACAGTTCATATTATGCTTTACAATTAGACGAGTCAACCGATGTAGCTCATCTTTGTATTTTGCTAGTATTTGTACGTTATTTTAATGCTGCTGCTGAGGAAGACTTGTTATTTTGCCGTCCATTACCTGAAAGAACAACCGAAGAAGATATTTTTAAATTGACTAATGAATATTTTCAAAATAACAAAATAAACTGGTCTCTTTGCATAGGAATCTGCACTGATGGCAGCATGGCAATGACGGGAAAGAATATCAGATTTGTAGCTAGAGCAATAAAGGTCGCTTCAAACTTCACATGGACTCATTCCAGTATCCATCGCCAAGCTCTTGCAGCTAAACGCATGCCTCAGGGATTGAAGGAAGTACTGGACAACGCTGTTAAAATCGTCAATTTCATAAAATCACGGCCAACAAACTCAAGGATGTTCCAGGCACTTTGCAAGGAAATGGGGAGCATACACAGTTGTCTTTTGACTCACACTGAAGTTAGATGGCTTTCTCGTGGGAAAATTCTTGTGCATTTATTTGAGCTTAAGGCAGTGGTTCTGATTTTCTTCAAGAATCATCCCTTCCCCCTCGCCAGCCATTTCGAAAATTATGTTTGGCTACAAAGTCTAGCTTATTTAGCAGACATTTTTACGAAGATAAACAAACTAAATCTCTCACTTCAAGGTCCGAATGTAAACTCTTTTTATGTGAAAGACCGGGTTAAATCCATGGTAAAGAAATTCCAATTCTGGCAAAAATGCTTGGAAAATAATCAGACTGATTGTTTTAATACTTTACATGACTTCCTGGAAGAAAATTAAATTCATTTGGGCGAGGACATTAAAAGAAAAATAATTGCGCACCTAACTGGGCTTGGTACAACATTCACGGAATACTTTCCATCACTTCCTAGTGATAATGATTGGATTCAAAACCCCTTCGATGACATCACTTTTTCATCGCAGAAGTTATGTACTAGGAAAAAAGAAAACTTGATTGACATTTCATGTGATGAAGACTTAAAAAGAACTTTTAAAAGTTTATCACTGCTCAACTTTTGGTTAAGTGTAAGAAATGAATATCATTTTCTATCCCAAAAAGCCATTGCAGTTTTATTACCTTTTTCAACAACCTATTTATGTGAAAAAGCATTTTCCTCTTATGCACTATTGAAAACGAAACATAGATCCAGACTTAATGCCGAAGCAGACTTAAGACTTTACCTCTCTTCATTAGCTCCATATCTTCAAGAATTATGCAGGACTAAACAGGCACATCCATCGCATTAAGAAACATTAAGAGTATGTATGGTAGATGGGTGAACTATTAATTGCCATCTTAAAATTAAATAGAATAATAGTGATTTTTAAAACATGTAGATAATATTTTTGTACAAGCTTTAAAAATTTTCCGCTTTTTAAAATTAATGTTGGCATTTCTATACGGGGTATATTGTTTAAATATAATAATGATTAATGTTTACCACATCCTGTATATGCCTAAATTATATAGTAAGTGATTTTCGTTATAACAGTATTGCTTTTTCTATTAATTATTGTAACGATGATAAAAATGTTTCATATAGGTTAATTAATGGTTTACGAATATATCACCCTAGTAAAAACTACCAAATTGTAATATTTAAATCAACAATAATTCTAAACATTATAATATGTTCAACTCAAAAATTAAAATAGTAGTCTTAAATTTATTTGTTCGATTATGCATGCATATTCTCAAATGTAGATCAGAAATGATAATATCTTGTAGATGCACTTTGCTATAAATCTCAGGTTCCTAATATTTCTCCCATTTTTAAATATGTAAATAAAACGTAATCCTTGAAAATTAGAATTTTAAGGAGGGGGTTCACGAAATTTTGAGCTTCATAAAAAGGGGTTCGTGAGGTCAAAAAGTTTGGGAAATACTGGTTTATGGCTATGACCAGGGGCGGATTGGGCTGCCGGGACACCGGGCAAAGTCCCGGTGGGCCGATGCTGCTCCTGGGCCAGGGCTGCTTGAGTGGTTGCTGCCTCGGTCAGGAGCTGTTGCTTTTCCGTATTCTAGTGTTTCTTAAACTATGGGCCGTGGCCTCCTAGGGGGCCGCAACATTATTTTAGTTGTTAGGTGGGCCGATATCCTAGAATTTGCCCAGGCCGATTTTTGCTCCCAATCCGCCCCTGGCTATGACCCAGAAACCAAGCAGCAGTCATTCCAGTGGAAGAGTCCATCTTCACCGAGACTGAAGAAAGCGAGGCAGGTGAAGTCCAATGTCAAGAGCATGCTGATCTGTTTCTTCGACATGGAGGGAACTGTTCACAAGGAGTTCATTCCTGTAGGTCAGACGGTGAATCAGCACTTTTACATCGAGGTCCTGACGTGTTGGAGGGAGGATGTGAGGCAGAAACATCCGGACAAGTGGCGCACATAGGACTGGCTGCTGCATCACAACAATGCGCCGGCCCACACCGCTGTCTGTGCAGCAGTTTTTGGCCAAAAACAACATGACAGTGGTCCCCCCTTACTCCCCAGACCTAGCCCCCTGTGACTTCTTCCTGTTCCCCAAGATGAAGATCCTGCTGAAGGGGCGACGATTTGACGACATCGCGAAGATTCAGGCAGAATCACAGGAGGTGCTGAACAACATCCACACTAACACTCATGAAAAAAAAACGCGTACATCAACGTGACACTCAGCACACTGCTTCACAATGAAGCTCTTTAGCGCTACCTAGCAGCCCAACTCCATACTAAGTCCGATTAGCGCTCCATGCAGCCAGTCCAGGAACTTTTGGATCGCACCTCATATATTCCTTAACTAATGTTTCAAAAAAGTCGCAAAATATATCAGCAGCTTCTTGGTCGGCTGATTTTTTATCACCCAAAACATCTAAACATCTGATCTTAAAACATGTTAGCCATCCATCTGAAAATGCACACGGTTCACTAATCTCCATTTGTTCATAAAAATCTTTAGCATTTTCAATCAACATTGGTCCAGAAATAGGGGCTCCCTTGGAACTCTTTACAGAAAACCATTCATAAATAGCAATATTATATTGCTCAAGTTTCTGCTTACAAAGTGCGCCGATATTAATTTCCTCTACTTGTCTCAGATGTAACAAATTTCATTAACTGTGATTTCTGTGTCTTAATGTCATAAATAGTGGAAGAACCGACATTGAATTCTTTCATTAAAACATTGCAGTTCTCACTTTTCTCTAAATATGTTATTATATCAAGTTTCTGGGTTAAGGTTAGCACAACCCATTTCCCTTTACTACCTTTAGCGCATACTGGAGTTTTAGGAGGCATTTAAAAAGGTTGTACGAAATATTTTGTTTAACACAAACACCAAATTCAAGAAAAATACACAATTGTGTATTGCGACTATTGAAAATGCCAATTTTAGCGGTAACGTTCCAAATTAGATGTAAACAAAAAAATGCCAATTTTTATCGGTAACATTCTGAAATAGATGGAATAAAAAATCAAGAGGCAGGAGATGCCGGTTGCTTGAGAATTCCGGTTGCATGACTGCCGGATAACTGGGAGTTTACTGTACATTGATAACTATTGCTTCACTTTTGCTTAGATTAATTACACAACTCACAGTTTAGTTCACACAATAAATTTTCTATCCAAGATAGAGTTTTGCATCTAATTCCTTGAAATACATGTGTAGCAACTCCCCCATGTTTGTATAGTATCTAACAGTGTTAGCATTGAATGGAGATCAGAAATAGTATTTCTATCATGAAATTCAAGATTACTTTAACAAAACTGAATTGCAGGTGAAAATTAATTATAAATTTTCAGAACCTTATTAAATTAATTTAGAGGGTGATTTCATTTTATATATCTTTAGGACAATTTTTGATAATTAATTATAATTCTTGTTCTTCGATTATACATGCTTCCATCCTCCAACTTTAGTTAGTAACTCAAGAGTACATTGTATATGCATACATATGTCATGGATGTACATGAACCACTACCAGTTTATGTATATCTATATAATTCCAAATAATTAATTTTTCTAATATTTTCCATTCAATAGGATTAACATATTTTAGTTGGTGCTGCTTAGGCTGAGTAAGAACTAAACAATTTCCTGGGCATAATGACAATATTCAGTACTGCTGATTCACAATAACTGCAGTAACATTATCAAACTCAGTTTCTTACAAAATGCAGTTACCTATAAACAAAACTAACCTGCTTAGCATGGGTTCTTCCACTGTCTTCAACAAGAGTATGAGCAGTCACCTTGGCAGATATGGCTTCCCTGACTCCTTTCCTTCAGAAATCTACCTGACTTATGTGAATGCGTGTTTTCTGAACTTATTAATAAGGATGCCAAAAACCTGTGTAGTGCCAATCAACTATAGCCTTTGCCCTATATGATGAACTTTGCACAGTGAAAAGAAAATTCAAGATGAAATAAAAGGACAATGCTGTAATGAAACATTAATTTAAAAAATATATTTTCAATTAATATCACATAAAACTAATATCAAATCAAACCAAATTTATTTGTCCAAAGATCATACCATAGGCAGATATAAGACGTCACATAAAAATAATACGAAATACCCTTACAAAATACAAGTACAGGTAGTCCTTGACTTTCGTACATTCGACTTTCGTGTAATTCGCTCCTTCGTTAATTGTAAATTCTCGCCCCTAAACCGCCTTTGTACGCCGAATCCGGATTTTCGTTCGTCTGCTGACGATCAAACATTTCGAGCTATCGCATAATGGCGCCAAGCCGATACTTCTAATAAATTAAAGTATGCTACGTAATAATATACGTATTGTATGTAATTAATATTTGTGTGTAATGTTTTTTAATATTGTACTGAAATTTGACAAGATTAATACCACTGTAAAGTCGGTTAATAATCAATAAATTATTATTATTCAGTCTCGGCAACGTTACCATCTTTGTAGGTACAGCAGTTTCTTTGTTTGTGCATTTTACACGTGTTATTTTATAAACATGAGTGATAAACGGAAAACTGAAAGTTCTAATACAAGTGGAAAGAAACATAGGGCTCATAAAGTGAACACGATTGGGACAGAGATGGAAATAATAAAGCGGCGAATCTTTAGCTTCAATCGGACGCTCATTGGACTTAAGAATTTGCCGACCTTTGGCCCTAAACTTTGCCGCCCCTGTACCTATATGAATTTTTTAAATAAAACATTTTTGAGTCAAGTTTTCTATAATTCAGTTTTATTTGTAATTCAACATAGTGTAGTATAATAACCCATAAGTACTCCCGTTAAAAATAATCATGTTTAAATCTCCTATTAACCCTAGAACACGGGCTATTTTTTAGGCTATTAAGACGATGCGAAAATTTTACGCATATGGCAGTTTTTCCGGGAAAACAAAAATGTTTTTATTTCTATAAATTAGAAGATTTTTATTTTATTGGTATTTTTTAATCTTTCAACAATACAATTTTATTATAACATATATTCCATATAGTAAAATTAATATTAAGTACAAGCAAAAACATTATATTAGTTGACAAGTTTTCCGAAAATGTTCCACACCATTTTAGTTAATTAATACGTGTTATTTTCAAAATTAAACATTATTTGTAACGAATAAAGTATAAAAAATTGTTCCCGGTTTTACCTGATATCCTGGGGGTGGTTTCATAAATATTTCTTCACTAAGATTTCCGTTTAAGAATGCATTTTTTACATCAAGATGGTTAGTAAACAAATTTTCTTGGTTAATCACTGAAAGAAGAATGCGAACAGTAGTCATATGTGCGACTGGGGCATAAGTTTCTTGATAATCAAAACCTTTCTTTTGGGAACAACCTTTTGCTACTAATCTTGCTTTGTAACGGTCAAGATTGCCAGTTTCATCAGTTTTTATTTTAAATACCCACTTACAGTCCATTGCCTTTTTTCCTTGAGGTAACTCAGTACAAACCCAAGTCTTATTTTCTAAAAGTGCATTTATTTCCTCTTTTACTGCCCTATACCATTCTTCTTTATCATCTCTCCTTTCAATTTCCTCATAAGATTCTGGTACCTCCAACAGAAAGGATTCAGCATTAAGTGCAAGGACAACATAGTCATCAAGATATTTTGGAGGTACTCTTATTTCTTTCATTTCTGCACAAACCCTGTTCCTCAATTTGTTCTACTAGAAATTTTTCTCTATCGACATTTTTATCCCCACCTAAATCCTGTTTTACCAACTGATCTATAACTGATGAAGTAAATTCATCATTTTTACTTATCACATTCATACTTTCATCAAACTCATATATAGATGGGCTGTCATCAATCACAAATCTACTTTCATCAAACACTACATCTCTTCCCATAACAACCTTCCTTTCTTTGGGACTCCATAACCATTTACACAATATCCCAACATATAACATTTCTTTGTTCTAGTGTCAAATTTTCCTTTAACTAATTCTTTTGAAATATGCCACACACCCAAAAACTTTTAATTTATTAACATTTGGTCTTTTGCCATACCACAATTCTGCCGGTACTTTATTATTCAATGCAACCGTAGGACTTCTATTTTGCAAATATGCAGCTGCCAGGACTGCTTCTGACCAAAAAGATCTTTTAAGTTCACAGTTAAGTAGCATACATCTAGCACGTTCCACTATAGTTCTATTCATCCTTTCTGCCACGCCATTCTGTTGCGGAGTATAAGGAACTGTAAACTCAAATTGTATTCCGTTTTTCAAAATGGTTTTTCATTTCATTTGCAATATATTCTCTACCATTATCACATCTAAACCTACTGATACCAAATTGAGCAGTTACCATTGATTCATAGACTTTAAAATGTTTAAACACTTCTGTTTTGATTTCAGAAGATACAGTACAACAAAATGGGTATAGTCATCAATGAATGTTAAAACAAACCGTTTGCCATCATAGTATTCAGGTGTAACAGGACCAAACAAATCACTATGAATCAGTTCCAATGGACGAGAGGCTCGAACTCGTGTCTGATTATGAGGTAATTTAGTCTGTTTACCCTCCATACAAACAGAAAACACTTTATCCAGTGTGCCATCATTTACATTAACATCTAAACCATCCACCGATCCATTTAGCTTATTTAGCCCCTTTTCCAATATGACCTAACCTTAAATGCCATAACTTGGCGCTATATTCGCTATGGCAAACATTGGCACTTTCGTTATTGCAAAATAATTTTAATTCGTACAATTTCCCTTTCCTATAAGCGATTGCTAGCACCTTATTTCCTTTCAAGATACTTCCTTTACCATCAGAAAACATAACTGTATACCCATTCATTTCTCACTTGCATACAGACAACAGATTATACTCTAATTCAGGTACAATTAATGCATTTTTTATAATTATATAATTTACCACATTTCCTACCACAGATTTTGCATAGACATCACCACTCTTAACTGCATTTAAAAAGTTTCCCGACTTAGCAATCTTAATTTTTACTGCACTATGCAATTGTTTCGTATTCAATACAGGTACACTCTCATTAACCATATGTTCACTAGCACCTGAGTCAAGACACCACTTAATATCTTTAGCATTTCCCAACTTACTGGTTTCATGTGAAGATACTGTTGCGGCGAAAAATGTACAACCACTTCCCTCATTCGCCTGTTCTGCTGATTCGGCTGCATGAGCTTGCTTCATCTCCTTCCAAAGCTGCTGCGTCTTAGGACACTGCGATCTCTTATGACGCTTATGACCCTTCCGCCCACAGTTGTGACAGTTGATAGGGAAGTTTCCAAAGGTTCCGGTTGGATGCACCTGCAGAGTTCCCGATTGTTTCCGGTACCCTGTTTGTGATGCAAATGCCGGTGTTGAAGAAAGATCCTTCGATCTGGATTTGCCGTTTCCCTGTTGCTTTGCCTCCTCATCAAGTAGTCTTCTCTTCACAAACGACAGTCAGGTTGTCCTTTTCGGAGAGTATTTCCAGGGCAGTAACGATAAACTCGTATTCCGATGGCATGGAGAGCAGGAGATGACAAACCCCATCTTCTTCGTCTACCTTTGCACCGCTTGCTCGTAATTCTCGGATAAGACAGGCGAACTTTATGAAGTGTGGTTCCAACGTTTCAGTGGCCGGGCAGAATTTCAAGGTCAAAATAGCTTTTCTAACCAACAGCTGACTGGGCACACCTTTCCGTTGATACGTATCTGTCAGCGACTTCCATGCCTCGTATGCCGTTTCCTTGTCTTTCACGTACTCTTAAGTGGCTGTCTGCAATCCGCTTTACTATTTCGGACTTGCACCTTTTGTCGTTTCGTCGAGCTTCCTCCACCTTCCGATGTTTTACTTCTGAAGTCTCACCCGCGAGAATCACAGGAATCTGTTCTAACGGCTTCTTTACGTGATCCAACAAATCTTTCTCGTCTAATATCGTTTCTACTCGATATCTCCAGTTATCAAAGTTCGTACCATCAAAAAGTGGCACCCGATACTTATCATCTTCCGCCATCCTGTAATTGCCAGACGTCCAGCCGAATGCGGGTAATGTCGTGATTGAACCTTAAATGGGCATCTAAGCATCTGGGCCCATAACCTGTTGCAATGAAATGAGGAAGCAACTTCCTTCGTGCACGGCAGTCGAAAGAAGACTAGCGGTTCGAGCAAGACAAATATAAAAACAAAAAGAAACGAAAATACAAAAGCAACACATTGAGGCGGAGTGTTGGATGTATTGCAATTGCAAAATTAAAGTATTAAAATTAAATAAAACTGAAATATTAAATATTTAAAAAAGGAAACATTTCTTCTTTCCACTTTTTTGATATTTTTTGTGAAAGTTAAAAACAAGTCTAGTAAATCATCAACTTTCTTCTTTTCTTCCCTTCTTCATTCTATTCTTCCTGCCTTCATTTATTCTTGTGGCAGCTAGCAGCACAATTAATACATTTTCTTTTGATGTTCGCCACAAACAGCCTTTTGGTGTACAATCACTGCAGTATTTTCTTGGCCCTTTCTCTTGTTGTGGTTGAGTAGCGGATAAGCCTTTCTGTACACCCAATACACACTCAATCGAAGCTCTTAGTTCTCTATTGATAGTCGGGATAGACAACCTGTACTTTTGCCACTCTTCAGACAGTTGCTGGTGAAGCAGTAACATGAATTTGACTCTTGTAAGTGGAAGTTTACCATCCTTTGTCCTGTTATAAAAGTTGAAACTGTAAATCACAAAAGAATTAATAAATGAAATATTCAACATATTGTAAAAGAAGCCGAGTGTCCACCTTCTAGTTTTCCTATTACAAGGCATATTGTGGCACATTTGATCAAAAGAGTCCACATCTCCTTTCGTTGCATTATAGTGCATAACAATGTCTGGTTTCTTTGTATCAGGATTGATGGCTTTTCCTTTATGAAGTGTGGATATCAAAGTTACAATTTTGTTGCCCTTTGGTTTATATGAGACAACTGTAACATCATCGTTAAACAGGAAGAATGACGTTTGTGGGCATCACTCTCCCTGCTGTCTCGCGGCCAACTAACTAGGGATAGCATATCTGAAGGGGAGGGGAGGCTTCGCTCACAGGTCGGGAGGGGAGGCTTCGCTCACAGGTCGGGAGGGGCGAGCCTTTTTCTACGTCATATGTATAAAATTCACTCACTCCCAGTGTTCTAGGGTTAAACAACGGAAACCACGCTCCAAAACAGTTACACAGCTGTACGATTTCCAGAAGGATGTCATGAGGAGGACTGTTTTAGAGTTTTACGACGAGGGCAAATACTCCAAACTCTAAAATATACACGAAAGAATTCAAGAAAAAAACGAATTCCAAGGGAGCATATCTAAAGTGACCAGATTTTCTAGATGTCAAATCAGTACATTTTTTATATTCATGAAAGAAAACTACATTTCAATATAATACTTCATATACTGTATTGAAATTTTATACGGTATACATAGGTATATAACATTATTGTTATATATATTGGGTACCCTTGCTGAAGTCGATCAGAAAATTTGTTTTTTCTTCTATTTATGGCAGGGTCTTTAAATATAATTAAATAATAATATTAATAATCTATTCTGAGAATAATGTTGCTTTACTAAAGAGCATTAAAATATTATACTACTCACATGACATAAACAACCATAACTATTATTGTCTGGACGACATTACTTTGGAATTGAGACTTATTGTTAGTTGTGGAGAAGGGGTGAGGGTTTGGAAGGAAAGACCGAAAAACTCCCCTCCCTCACAGCCAATCATAGGTGGAGGGGAGGTAATGTTTGCTAGGGAGAACTACACAGCGTTGCCGCAAGTCCTCTTTACACATCCTGGCAACATCGCACCCGAGCCACCTCAACCATCAATCCCACAGTAAATGAACTAAATAATTATAGATTTTTTTCTTCTTTTACAATCAGTACAACTTTATAATTCAGTACATATTTGAAATCAGTACACAATCTCTAAAATCAGTACTGTACTGATTAAATCAGTACGTCTGGTCACTTTAAGCATATCGTCATTGTGGAGGACTCTCAAAGATGTTGGCTTCAAGTACAAACTTACGGTGGATGGGAGGAAATTTTTAATGGAGAGAGGTGGTGTTATGACTGAGAGGATTGCATTCCTCAGGAAAATGAAGAGCTTAAGAAACTCATGGGAAAGGAGACAAATATTCACAACCCTTGGCATGCCCATTGTAATAATGCATATGTAACAATACTATAAATAATAAAATGCTTTATCAAGAATATAGTGGCAAAATTCACTTGTTTGATTAAGCTCGCATGGTACGTGTGTGATACGATAAAAAATATTTCCATTCGCAAATTCCCTTTAAATGTCCACCAAACGTTACGTGTGTTCTGGTGTAGAGTTGGCAACATCGGCCCGAGTTCAATTCCCAGTCATAGCAGGATTTTCCACCCATTTCCAAATAATTCCCAACTTTTAACATATTTTTGGAAATATACCAATTCATATTCTGGCAGAAGTTGAAAATGAAGATGCTGATGTGGAATGCATGTTTCTAGAGGCAAAATAATGTCTGATGAACACTAGGCTAAGGAAGATGGTAGTGATTGATAGATTGAGTGGATGGTAACCACTATATTACTATGAAAATTATATTATAACCAGCATTATAAATCAGACATTCAATCACAATAAAACATTCTTGAGGCAATGCAACTTCCTTTCTCATTTCTCCATCTTTTGGCACTACATATGTACCACAGGTGACACCATGATATTCTAAACTTTTGCATATGACTCAATGCAAACTTGATCTAATTCTCTTATGTAATGCTACAATATTTCACCTTTGAAGGAATTTGCAAACAGACTACTTCAGAATCAAAAAATCAGTTTTATGGCTCAGCTGTGCCCAGCATATTTCTCGGTACAGTGTATACCCTATGCTTTTTTTAATGAATAGTATATACCCTCTGCTTTTTTCAAACAAATAGTGTATTTCCATGCCTTATGTAAAATTATACAGGTCGATTGAAAAAGAACCTCTTATGTTTTCTCCTGGTATCGTAACAACACAGTCATATAATTTGCTCTAAAATACTCGGTAAGAACCTACCCTCAAAGTTTTACTTTAGTATACAGTATACTCTCTGCTTTTTTTATGACTACAGCACTGCTAGTTCTCCATACATTAGTTATCTAGGGAAGGTTTTAGTTTCAGCCATCGAATTTAATGTCAATGAAGAAGGACCTAGTCACGATTTACATAAAACCTCTAACACGTTATATCAGATCTACTGCACCTGATCACATTGACTCTCTTAAATATCTATTAGCTGCAGTTAACTTGCTGTCTAACTGGCTTACCGAAGATGGGCAGCCAAACTTTGTAGTATTCTTTGACAATTTCCTTAGCTTATTTCAATACTGCTTCCAAAAAAGGTCCATTCCTAAGGGGTATCATAAGACTAAAAACAATAATTGGTTTACCATGGAGCTTGAGATCACGAGAAGTCACTTAATAACTCTGTATAATAAACTTAAAATAAACTGGGATGAAAGCATTACAAAATTGTACAGAGACTTAAAAAAGGAATACTGTAACAAGATTTAATTTGCCAAGTGCACAGCCAATGTTGATTTTATTAACCCTTATCTGGATTCATGGCACCACAGCAGCATTTTAAATTTTCAAACATAGTTACTGATGTTGTCATCACAAATACAGCCTTGAAAGCTAATTCAGGCGACTCCCAAGATTCGACAAACTCGGGAATTCCACCGGTTGCATCGACCCAGCCGATTGATTGGTCGAATTAAAAACTAGTCTACGCAAAGTAATTTTCGGCCCGCCCAACCACGAGAGGTTTAGTTTGTCTAGACATCGTTATTTCTGCTCTAATTGTTTGAATTTGTGCTGATATTACATTCGACTGTTCGAGATTCGACCATGTTTTCAGGAACACATCCCTGTCGAATCTCGGGAGTCACCTGTATAGTCTTTTAGTTTTACATTTTATACACAATAAATGACTAAATTTTTCAGATGTTCGTCATTTTAGTTTTCAAAGCCTTTAATGAAAAAAGTTATGTAGTTGCATCCCTAGCGGCTATGTTTCTGCTATTCAAAACATTTCCACAGAATGTATAGCAATGTAATTCAAGTGATTTGTGTTTTCTGTATGCATGATTATTCAGTTTCTTGTCGTATTAGAATCTAACCATATGCATTTATTAATATTGTCAGTGATATTGTAGTGTACACAAACCAAGACGCTGATCGATTTCAAAGAAAAAAACCTTGAAAAGTGTTGTAAATCAATAGATATGATTGAAATGGATGCATTTTTTTACTTTTATTAGCAGCAGTACATATGAAATCACATAGTGTTAGAGTAAACTTTATGGCCCAATGATTTTTCATGCTACACAATCTGAAATGCGTTTCAAACAAATTTTGAGGGTTATTAGTTTTGATGACAAAATTACTCGGTCAGTAAGGAAAAAACGAGATAAAATTGTGCCAATTCGTTGTATTTGGGAATCTGTTAATATTAATTTGAGAAAACACTTCATGCCTGGGATATCAATCACAATGGATGAACAACTGGTAGGATATAGAGGACAATGCCCTTTCAAGCAATACATCATGAATTTTTAAATCATAGGAAACAAAAGGCTATTATATATGGGAAGTCCTTGAGCTTAGTGGAGGTGATCTCTGGCATCCCACAGAGTTATGTGTTTGGCCCGTTATTATTTTTAATTTATATAAATGATATCAGCTCTGTAGTTAGAAGTAAAATTAAGCTTTTCGCAGATGACATCGTCATTTATAGGGAGATAAGCAATACAGAAGACCATTGGCATCTTCTAAATGATTTAGAAGCTTCGTATTTCAGCGTGGTATAAGGAATTGTAAACCTCTCTTTGTTCAACTAAAAATAATAATGACACTTTTTGGTTTATACATCTATATCTGAATCTGGTTAATGTCAAAGATAATCTTATGTTAGAAGGAAACATCTCAAGTGTAAGACAATTCCCAGACATTCTGGATTCTAGTGAGAAGATCACTGCCTTCCTGAAAAAACTCACTCTGTGGACAAGGCACCTGGAAAGCAACAATTACTCGGAATTTCTAACTCTGGAAAATGTTTTGCTTTCTGGAGAAGGCTCCTTTGAGACAGTCCCAGCATCAATTCAAGTAGAGATTCTGATTCATATGCAAAACCTCAAGGAAGCATTTGAAGATTACTTCACCAAAGAAGAACTGAAGAATGATCAATGGATTCAAAATTCATTCACCTTCAATTTGGATTCCATGGAGGATGCTGACATGACAAAAGATGACCTCATAGAGCTGCAGAGCAAAGCTGTGCTCAAGCAAGGTTTCTCCAGTCAAGATTTGGGCGAATTTTGCTCCTCTCAAACTGCTTCTCACCCTATTCTAGCAAAATGAGCCCTTTCTGCCTTGATTCCATTTGCAACAACTTTCCTATGTGAATCTGGATTTCAACATTGCTTGTCATCAAGACAAAGGCTTGGAATTAGTTGGATGCAAGGCATGATATTCATCTAGCTTTATCATACACTGCACCACAAATTAACCTTCTTATTGAGTGGAGACAGCAGCAACCTTCTCATTGATTTTTCTCATAAAGTTATTTTAATGACTTTTGTTGCATGTTATTTCTATTTACTTTAATAAATAGCATTTGTAAAGTGAACTTTATGTGGATTCTACAATTATAATTTTATTTTCTATCTTAATCTTTTCAAGGCCAATTTCTTTTGGTAATTTTTCATTTAGTTGATGATATTCCTACAATTAAGACATTAAAAAATCAAACTGAATCCCAAAATCCTGATTTCGAAATCTTTAAAAGTAATATAATAGTATTTAATATTTAATTATAGTATTGTTGCATTATTATATTAAATAACATTGGATTATTTTTTAATATTTATAATCATCAATTGGAGATGTAAACTGAGAAAAAATATACCGGCCTCTATGGTAAAAATAATGGCCAGGCCATTTGGCAACCCTAAGTGTGACAGGTACATACTTCCCCTACTGGCATTTGATTCGTGCACTGTGTTTTGTGAAAATAGATGATTGTATGTTATTTTACTGTAATTCATATCACTTTAATTTGTATGCCCTAATATTTTGCAACATAGATAAAACAAAACTTTTGTACACTGTGTCTTACAAACAACAAGTGGTGGCCTGCACAGAATAACATGGCAATAGAGCAGCAGAAAGGTATTTTGGTTCCCCACCAACGGAGAAGATGGTATGTGTTTGGAAGGCACAGATAGATGTTCTGACATCCTTAGTCAAGGAAAAACGAGCTCAGCGTGGGAAGGCTGCAAAATGGTCTGAATTAGAGGCCAATGTGTTGAACTGGGTAGGGGAGCATTGGAAAAATGGCATTTACAAATATTTTAATACCTGAAAATGGCCTTATTTTTAGGGGTGCATCTTATACATCAGAAAAAACAGTACATAGACATTAGTCATTACCTGTAATTAAAAGAAAAAAGCTAGGTAAGAAAATAAGTATATCTAACTGCTAACAAAGAAGTTATTAAAAGAAACATCTAAATGAAGGATTAATAAAAACTTCAAAGATAAAATGCTTTAATTACAGCTTACTTTAAAGCAAACTGAAAAAAATAATTTTTAGAACTTGCTATTGGCATATAACATTTTGGTGCAAGTGAAATACTGATGGATGCTTTGGCAGGCCACATCAGCCTTTAATCAGTATTTCTTTAAGAACTTCTGACATATTTAAAATATTTAATGTCATAAGTGCACCTAATTAGTTTTAAACCCATACTTTTAAGCCAACTATGAAATTATCCATACTAAAATTTACATTTTTTTTAAATATCACAACTTCATGGGCTGTGGATTGCCCACCTCTGTAATAAAGCAAAAATTATTCTCAATAGTATATAAAAATTCCAATATATTTTCTAAAACAGAATGAAAGATTTGAATGAAACAAACAAAAGCCAACAAAACCTAGAATGCATGAAAATTTGGAAATTCCACAATTGGTCTGTAGACAAAGCCGATTTCCAGAAACTATGGTTAAAACCAGAGAGTGGCAACCTTATCAACATGTAAAAACTACAGTTTAAGGAATTATCTTAGTGACTGCAAGCTCTGTGATAGTTAATATTAATATTAAATTATTAATAGAATTACTTCATATAAATAAAATCCTAGAAAAAATATAATTATTAATTTGAATATAGTACTGTAAATTGATATTGTCAGCCAGACATTTGTTTGTCAGACCTTCATTTGCATCCTCTTTCTAACAGGACTGGAGTTTTGGTAAATGGCACCCAGAGCAACTTCTGATTTTGGCACCACGATAAACTTTATGCTAAATATTTACAAAAAATGTTTATGTTGGCGCTTAAGTGCATAATTTTTACACCTTCTTCTCTATCTTCCCTAAAATTTTAATTAATAAATACAAATTTTAGTCATGCTTTAAGATTAAAGAAAATTTAGACTTTTTTTGATGACGTTCCCCTTACAGCAGTGGTTCTCCACCAGGGTGACGTGACAGCTATTACGGGGTGACGCAAATATTTGATAGATTCACAGTGTATCATATTCTGGCTCGTAAACATGAATAAAACCAGGAGAATAAACACTCATGCTTATTTAAATGCCGGAATTTTATCTTTATGTGGTAGGGAAACCTAATTTATGTTTAAAAGTGACTTGAAGATAAAGGAACTATAAACGAGATGATTCATAACCGAATGAACTGAACATAGATTGCCACACACAAAAAAGGTTGAGAACCACTGCATACTTTTAATGTTCATGTATCCCTTAGTACATTTAAAGTGATAATGAATGAATAACAATTGCATTACGACATAACTGTTTATAATGCTAGAATTCACCGTTGGCCTAATTTTGTTTTATAACATTATAATTACGCGTAACAATGCAACTTTTGATTCTGAATTCATGTGAGAAAGAGGAAATAAAAATAGAAATTATAATCTTTAACATTTTTGCATGCCCCTTGAACATTCTTGATGCACCCCCAGTTGAAAACCTCTGGAATAATCACTTTTCAGTCAATTCAATTCTGGCTACATTTTTCATATCTAAAAACACAACTGAAGTTTGCTCACTCACACAGTAGTAATAAGTTAAGCAGTAGCAAACAAATATTTGCTATCACAGCGCATGAATTTCAACATACCTACTATTTTAAGAAAATTTTTTATTTCCAATTTTAATTTAACACCATGGCTGTAGACATTATTTTTACATTCTTTTCCTTTGGGAGGAATATTGGCACCTCCCACATCAACAGCAGTAGCCTGCATGGCTGTGCAGATCATCCACCTTAAGTACCAGTCCTGATTTACAAAAACTAATATCAACAATAAAGAGCTAATCACTTGTTTGTGCTAGCATAATCATTCATTTATTCACCTTCATTTCCTCCTAAACAAATGGCTGTGCAGATCATCCACCTTAAGTACCAATCCTGATTTACAAAAACTAATATCAACAATAAAGAGCTAATCACTTGTTTTTTGTGCTAGCATAATCATTCATTTATTCACCTTCATTTCCTCCTAAACAAAAACTGCCTGCAATTATTTGTCCCTGAAAAACACAACTATTATACAAGAATTTGGCTTATTTAAAACTAAGCTAACAAAGTTCTATCTAATAGGCTGGCAAGAGACGGAAATTCGGCAAGAAATTGCCACAGTGAAAATTTTCTAGTCATTAACAATTCTACAATCCCACATATGCCAGTAGATACACTTGAGTCAAAATAAAAATCATTCTCAAAGTTTGATATTAAATTTTACACAACCTCAGACTGAGAAAAGTTTCAAAAAAACTACGTCTAACAAAACCACAGTTGCTTCTGAAACAAGTTTACATTTTTATAAAACAAGGCTGATTTGGTATGGCAGTGGTAATTTTGGTATAGATAAGGTCAAACCATAATAAAATACTGTATAGGACTAAAATGAGTGAAATGTATTAATATTATTATTTTTTCAAATAATCCATATTCTTAGGGTCCAAATTTCAAAAGAACAATACATAAATGATTTATGTTTTTGCAAACAGATATTACACACAGTATTTCAGCCATATACCCATGAGCATATTCCAGTATAACAGATATATATGCAAGAGTAATCACTAAATGAAAAAGGTATTTTTATTGACATATTTTACAAAGCCTTATGATTTTTTTATTTTAGCAATTCTAGTTAACTTTATAATCATCTGTATTCCATAAAATTATCAATACTAAAAAAATTAAGACTATCATTCACTCAAGCCTTTAAAAACAAAGAGATATTTTTTCTTGCAAAGAAAAACATTTATAGAGCATTATTAAAAAATTAACAAAATTATTATTTTTTTCAAACATTAATCCAAATTATAATTTTCACAGGAACTATGAAATTTGGACTGTTTGCTCAAATATATAACAACTCAAATATGCGACCAAGTATTTAGAGCAGCAGTTATATTAACCTAATTCATCAACAAGTTTGCAAAAATTATACTTCAAATAATGTAATTCTTGAAAATTTTTTTCCATCTCGCTGGAAGAATTTATTATTTGCATAACCCCGTTTAAAAAAAAGCAGACAATTGGCTTCACAAAATAAGGCAAACTTTCCTTTTTCAATACTATACACAGTCCGATGACATAAGTTGCTTTATATTTCTTCCATATTCCGGTTCTGCATTTGGCAATGGCTATTATTTATTCTTTTTTCCTTCCTTCCTCTTCTTCTTCCTTGTCATCCCGATTATCCTCTGACCCTTCATCATCATTCTTCTCAGCATTGTGCTTCATCAACTGTTCCCAGCAGTACTCAAAGGAATCTGACTTCTCTGGAACACCATGAGTGAGAAGCTCTTCATTTTTCTCATAGTGTTGGATCTACAATCAAGGTGAGACTTTTAAGACTTCTCTGTCTACACATTTTTATAATTTTTTTCGTTCAATAAGGATACATAAAGATTTAGGTTTGTGTCAGGCTTTGGATGAAAATGGCAATCAAAAAAGGTTGACTCAAAAACAACAGCTCTTATGATTTTCCTCCAAATATTCTGAGGTTAATCTCCTGAAATTTTGCAATTGACAAGCGGATAGCATTGGATAAAAATATGTAATGAGATTTGAGGGGAATATACAGGATAGGCCAAAAAATGTACCAGATTTCAAAATGAAATTACATGACAACCATACAAGATAGGGTTGAATAATAAAGTGGAGTAGTCAGGAGACAGTGACAAGTTATTTAATAAATAACCCTTTTTGTGGTAGGTTCAGAATGTCTCAGATAAGTTTACGACAACAGCTATAGCCAATATTAGATGTGAAATCCTAAGAGCTGTAATCAGCAACTATAGTGCATCCATAAGTGTATTTAGAATGATTGAAGACATTTTGAAAATCTGTTTTGGTGGAAATACTGTATTTATTTGATTGTAAGCTGACCCCCAATTTCCACACGGGCACGCGAGGAACATTCATGTTGGGTGTACAGATGTCCTGGTTTTCTGTGATTAGCTGTGAAAAAAATATCCAAAAGTATGAATTTCCTGGTTTTTACTTTCTCCATACATAGTATGGGGAAAGTACTGTGATCACGAAAAAAATCGACTTCAAGATTTCAATGGAAATACACGTTTTGAGGTCCCTAGAACATGTTTAGACTTTTCGGAATGATGTCTGTGTGTGTCTGTGGGGATGCATGTCATTGTGGGCGCTCTAACTCAAAAAGTACGTGCCATATCGTTACCAAATTTCATATACAACACTTTAGCATGAGCACAAAGAACTGATTAGTTTTTGGACAATAACGGTTAACCGGAAGTCGAGGTTTATTCGAAACCCGATTCGGTTTTTACGATATTTCTCCGATAATACGTCATTATTTTATACATTGACCTATACAAAAAATGTAGAAAATAAAATTTCCTACATCTTTTATTTCAAACAATTTTCCATAGCAGTTATTGTTTAGGAATTATTTATAAATAATCGGTTTTTTCGGTTTCCGTCAAATATCTCCTTAAAAACATTATTCATAATCTTCTTGAGGACCATAGTTGTACAGAATAATATTTCTTCCAACTTTTGTTTGAAACAATTTTTTGTAGAACCATCCATTTCGGAGATATTTTGCTTATTCGTAAATTTCCAGTATACAGCGCCACCACCATGTAGCGGTGAATTCTGTAAACATATTCAAAATATACCTAATTTATGGCAATAAGGATGACTGTATTCTTTTACGATACAAAATAATAATTTTGCCTTATAATGCTTTTCATAATAATTTAAATATCTATACCCCAAAAATGGAGAAAGTCGTGTGTTGGCCACATCAGATTTTTTCAAATCGTAATTAATTAAAAAATAAGTACTCCTTAACCGTATAAAGTGAGAATATTTAGAGAAAAATAAACAATAAATAAAACAGGGTAAGGGAAAAAACGAAGGGAAGAAAAACAAAAATAACACTTACAGGTTTACGGGAAAAAAAAAACCACAATGGTGGCCAGGTGTCAAACGTTCATGCACTCATTTACTCCCCAAAGGAAAAAAAATTTTTCCCTGTTAGGAGAAGAATCACTCACACGGACTCAAACAACAAATGGGAAACAATAAAAAAGACGGGAAACCTAGCACTCATTCACTCCTGAAGAAATTAAGGTTTTAGAAAATACATTCATATATGCACTCACACAAAAACGGGAATCTCTAAATATTCACAGGGGCCCTAATACGTATTTCGGGCACGAAGAGCCCATCATCAGAGGGTGATGTGTAACTGTTTTATTTATTACTAGCAGAACTGCCCGTTGAATTTCAACGGATTTATTGAATCTAAAACTTCGACCGTGTAACATGTAAACAGCGTAAGAATATAATAATACACAGTTTTAACCGTCGAATAAAGCAAAAATGAAGAAAACCTGTTCGCAATTACCTATTTAGATGAATGAAAGAAGAAAATCTTGCACCCTGAAAAATCGAAAATTATGTGTAAACTTATGATAAAATAATTATTGAATTAAGCATCCCTCCCCTTCCCCCTCCCCCAATTTTTTATCGCCATATAGCCTATGTTATAAAATTATTTACCTATGCGAAGTTTTGTGACGATATCTTCAAAGGTTTGAAAATCACAATTTGTGAAAAATCTACGTCTAATTATTTAAGTTACTTACGTAGTTTTAAAAACTGTTTGCTTTGGAGAACTCTATGCCACACTTTGAAATTTTTATCGCCATATAGCCTATGTTACCTGCAGGGTAAAATTATATACCTATGCGAAGTTTCGTGACGATTTCTTCAAAATGAAAACTGTAAGTAAAACCAGCAAGACTACAATAATCAACAAAAAATAAATGAACAAAGGAACTTACGAAATGATTTAATTTTACGAAAGACAAAAAATTAAATAGAGAACGTTTAAGAATCACCGAGTGAATATCACCCTCAGATCATTAGCTCGATTCTCTCATCCATGCTCATTGATGCTTGTTCATGCTCATCCACGAGTTCTGTTTGGTTCTGTTACAGGAAAACAATTATTGTTTACATCAACAATACTTTGGAAACAATGAAACGATTTATCCAATCATAGTTTGTGGGAAATCTACGTCTAATTATTTAAGTTACGTAGTTTTAAAAACATCTTGCTTTGGAGAACTCTACGCCACACGAAAATATCATAAAAAACTATTTATTAGTAATATTTCAATTATAATCAACAAATATTAGGTTGTCATGTAAACAAAGCAAACTCGCACACAGAAATTGAAAAATGATATTACGTTAAAAATAATCCAATATAAATGCATTGGACACTCAATTTCGGCAACAATGGGAGTTGTCATGGTAGCTTATAATGGGTATTGTAATAAAACTGATAAAATCACATATTTTATTGATTCTAAATGCATTTTTATGCTAATTCGATCAGGATTCGGATTCTGTCTTCAATAAAAATAAACTTTGTTCTTTTCTTCATAGAACCATTCAAGTCTCAAGTTCGTACCACGTTTCTAAGTAATTTTAAAATTCAAATGAAAAATGTGCTGCACTCGTCCCTATGTTATTCAAATGAAAAAAGAAAATATTTTTTAAAATTAGAAAGATCAATCAAATCGATATAAAAACCTTACTACACCACCGTACTCGTTATTCCGGTTAATATGACACCTTCCTCTTTTTTCTGCGTGTTGTAGTTTCTGAGCCTTAGTAGAACATACATACAAACACCTTACTTTATAGATATGTATAGATTTTGTCTCTAAATATTCTCACTTTATACGGTTAAGGAGTACTTATTTATTTTTTAATTAATTCATCTCGCCGTAGTCTCCGACTTTCTTTAATTATTAATTCGTAATTAAATAAAAAAGGCATCATCTAAAATTACGACAACACAAATTACGTTATATTCAAGCATTCAATACAATTTTTACTTACATGTAATTTGTCCCGGTTATGTCCCAGATTTTCAATCTTGCAACAGAAATATCCCAGTTCAGTTCATCCCATTATGGGATTATTAAAAAAAAGTGAAAAACTCGCCAAAGTAAATGACAAAAATTTACGCTTGCAAAGGCATGAGGAAATGACAGTTGGCTTGGGGAATCCCAGGATTACGTACATGCACATACAGGGTCGGATTAAGCGGTTCATGAGCCCCACGCAAAGCACACGTTCTGGGCCCTGGCCTAAAATTGAGCCGGATTAATTTAGAGACCCATTCATTCACAGCACGTGTTTTTTATCCGTCCTTTTTTATTTTTCTCTTCCCGCCCTACCTTTCTCTTCCGCAGTTCCATCCTCCACCTTAATCTTTCCACGAAATCGTAGACAGTAAAATATGAACTAAATTCCCGTATTATAAAATCCAATGCAATGTCTGCAATTTCACTTAACAGCAACTAAATGGTTGCGATTGACGACGGAAGGATTCCAGCTTAACAAACGTTAAATTTTCGTGCCAAAAATCAAATTGTAGACGATAAAAATTTTATTCATTTTCTAATGAAATAGTCCATATTCGAAGATTCTAGGTGAATTTTTTTCCAATTTAAATTTGCAAAAGAACAAAAACTTGCACGTCGAAAAACCTATTTTTACATCTTATGTTATGGGAAATATAAATTATTCGCTGGAATCAAACCCTGGACGTTACTTCACAGGTTAACTCTCCAAAATTTCCCAAATGCGTCATGATTACGAAACACTGAAAGTTTTTACAAGTCATTATTGTATCCCGATTAGAATAAAATGATTTGTCTAGTCTTTAATAAGTAATATTATGTTTATCTTTGTCTGAGTACAATACAATATGGGTCATTTTATAAAAATCTATTATCTGGCGGTGGGGACAGGAACGTAATCTAAATTTTTAACATTGCTATTATGGGAAAATGGACTTCAGGAACCAAATTATGTCGTAAGTGCGAGGACCGCCTGTACTTGGAATTACTGATAAAGTAAGAAAGCGTTTTGCTAAGAAAAGCGTAGCATTTGATACAAGAGAATGAAGAGGAACAAGTAACAGATTTCTGTCCACTGTGGGCCTCCTTGTTTACTTTACTTTTTTGTTCATTGATTTTTAAGGCCAGATTCTAAGCTGAGTGGCAATTTTTAAGGAGGTAAAAAAGTAAAAAAAAAAAGGTACGCTTACAATCAATTAAATACTATAGATTTGAAAGATCCATCCATTAATTGGTTTCTGATTCACACTCATATCACAGTTCATTTATTTTTATTTTAAAATTTGAAGTTGGGTACATTTTTTGGCCTACCATGTACATCAATTGATAAAACTCAAAATTAACTTATGAAAATCAAGATACCTCTGCAACTAAATTCTTCATATTCTTTCAAGTTATGATTAAAATTAACCTGAAAGGTAAGTTATAGAAACTGACATAAACAAAACTAACCTGCTCAGCAAGGGTTCTTCCACTGTCTTCATCAAGAGTATGACCAGTCACCTCTGTGAATAGTTCCTTGCCAGATTTGGCTTCCCTGACTCCCTTCCTTCGGAAAAACTATAACAGAAATATTATGAAATTGCAGCTTTATGCTGTATAGTTTTCATAAATAAATGCTTCTTATCAAAATCTTTTTTTAGTTATAGGTCAAATTTGAAGCATAGTTTGTCATTATATAATGGCACATATGTCCTTGAATAATGTTGGAAGAGATTCTGTTCATCATAAAAATTACAGGCAAAATGTTAAATGAGGGAATCCCATACCAGGATTATACAACATTGCCAAGCATATGAAGTAAGACTCACGGAAGAAACATTTTCACAGTCCCGCAGAAGAAAAGGTAGAGCATGGGGATGAGAAGATGCTTCCACAGCTTGTGCAACATCAATTATCACACAGCGCTGTTCTTTAGACTGCCACAGCACGTTGTATTCAGAGAGATCACAATGGACAAGCTCAGCATCTCTATAGAGACGCACCATTGCCTAGAAAATGTTTTCACGAATATCAGATTTTCTTCTAAAGCTTAAGTTTACATATAATTATATTCAATGCTCAACATCAACTCCAGATAAAACCCAACAGTTAAAAATTCTTAAGAAAAAATCACCAACAAAGATATTTTTATGATAACAAGAGTTTCTAAAAACTAATTGTACATTTTTAAGCAATGACATAATACATACAAGGCATGAAGTTGCAACCAAAGAGGTATAAAACTTGAAGTATAGCTTACATCTACAATTTGGTTATAAGCCATGAGATATTGATCAGGCTTTAGAATGGCATCTTTGAGCTTAGGAGCTGCCCTGTGGCGATCTCCATCACCAATGAATGACATCACTAAGATATGCTTCTTTAAACAGACCACTTCTGGGCATGGGATGCCTGAAAGGAGAAAATTCATCAATGAGATTTTTAACTTTCAAGAAAGATTTTACTTATGTTAGATGGAATAGTAATTTATAGATAAATAAAACTAACAGTGAGAGAATAAAATTTATCACTAATGAAAATATAGCAGATAATGGTTAGAGCAATGGTTCCAAAACTTTTTAGAACAATGCCTCCCAGGAAGATGTAAAAATTTTCAAGGTCTCTCTTCATTTATAGAATAAAACCAAATAGTAATTGTAATTACATAAGCCATTTCTATTATGAACAACTAGTAATCATTAAATGTAAAGATTTACTGTAAATTTTATGGCTGATGCACACAACTAATTAGAAGGATAAGACTGTTTAGCAATACACATTTTAATGAAACGTGGCATGAATTTAATTATCTCATATCCCATTCAACATTTATATTCAATCTATATTTCTTCTTAACAGCAGGAACTGCAGAAAGCCCAGCTTCACATAAATACCATATTTACTTGTGTACCCTGCTAACTTTTTTCCCAATATGCCTGTGAAAAAAAGGGGTGCGCATCTTACAAGAGGATTTCTGAACGTGTTATAAAAATTGTATCAATAGTAAATTCTCTGCAATATGCTTGCATCTATGTTTATATACACAGAAGACAATGAATACATGTATCTATGAGACCAAGCAAATGTTTAGGTTACACCTGTGCTGCAGGTGCTTATCTCAAGAGACAGAAGTAAAGATTGTCTTGTTTGGGACAGTGAAGAAGGCTATGTGACTTCGTTAGGGGAGCAAACTAGCAACAACGAAGATTAAATATGAGAAGAAAGTTTTTAAAATTTATCTATTTAAACACTTTTGATTTGACTACCTTTAAATCTGTTGTTTATACTGCCATTGCTGCATCTTCAAGAGCATGATGGATATTTTGGCAGTTAGGATGATGTTATATTTTTATAACAGGAAACCTGCACCTTATGAGTTTTGTTTATTGTTGTTACTTAAACAGTTCTGTCATTAAAAGTTTACTATGAGTTTTTACCTTTACTTTTGCCAGAGTAAGTAATTTTCTTTACCTAATAACATAGTATTATCATTTATTTACTGGGTTGCCACTTTTCCTTCGATGACTTACAGAATGTAAATTAGTTCTTTTTTGTAAACTTTCGTTTGCTACATGCAATAAACCTGTAATAGCTTCCATTTCCTCTGAGAGAGGGCCACACTGTACAGGCTATCGATCCTGAATGACATATTATGTCAAAAACAGTGAAGTGGGGATGAAGTTGCATAATATTACAACAAAAACAATTAAGAGGTTAACAAAAGAGGGCTATCAAGGAGGAAATTTCTGCTAGTATTGGCATAAAGAGATCACCCAATAAAGATGCTTAACTTGAGTGAACTTGTTTCAGGGAGAGGGAATCTCTTTAAAAGAAAGCTTATTTCGGCTCAAAGTAATTTTTTTCCCTCCAAACCTGCACAAAAATAGGGGTGTGTGGGGTACATGAGTGCACAGGGTACATGAGTGCACGGATTACACGAGTAAATACGGTATCTATGTGATTCAAGTTCATAAGCAAGCATCCATGATGGCTGTGTAATGGTATATCCACCATTTGCCAACGCTCTTTTAAATCTGGGTTATATAAATTTTATGGCGAAATTTACAAAATTTTCCACCTCCCCATCATTAGGCTCGCACCTCCAACGGAAGGCATGCCCGACAGTTTGAGAACCACTGGGTTAGAGACAAAAATATTTTTGGGAAGACGGCCTGAAATGAGTTACGTCAATATAATCTTGGTCTTTCTTTATTGTCATTTGAAGTATACTTTTTAAAATTTAAATACAAGTGTTTGGTGAAAAAAATGCTAACTTACCAGCTTTCTGCATTCTCATCAAATTATGCATTTCCTTCTCCGCCCAAAGATGAATAACTTTACGAGGATTCTGAAACATAATGAAACATTTAATATAAGATGCGTATAAACTGTGGCAATGACTATTTTACACGAAAAAAGAAGTATAAAAATATATTCTTTCATATCTTGCATTTTATCGATTTCAATAAAGAGTATCTTGCCTGCTTAGAAAACCTGTCCTTGAAGCGATAATCTTCCCTAATGTACTTTTCTCTCGCTTTGAATCGGTTCAATGTAGTCTTGAATATCTTGACTGCACATTCATCAGGAATCACTAAATTCTTTGAACTGGAGAAACGCAATTGAAACAATTTAATAACTCTTAATTTTTGAACATATTTTAAATATTAATCTACTAAAAACTAATGAAACATTAAGCTAGCCATTTTTGTATTAGATATCGAATTTACTTCATCATGTCAGAATATTAATTTTTTGAATAAAAAGTAAAATTTAGGATTTCTTAAAACAACAACAAAATGTTACTCGAATATTCATGCATTGTATATACAGAAAATACTGTTCTGAATTAAATTAAGTTAAAGATAAAAATGGCAAATTGCTATGTGAGCCAGAGGATGTGAGGAATAGATGGAAATAGTATATTGATGAGTTATACGCTAAAGAATTGAAGCCAGAATCTATTGAGATAGAGATGGAGGAAGATGTAGACAGCAACAATGTTGGGCCAGGAATATTTAATGGTGAGATAGAAAAGGTTCTCAGAGATGTGAAGCTAAATAAAGCAGTAGGAGTTGAGGACCTCCCCATAAAAATATTTTAAAAAATTAGGAAAAGTTTTTATAAGTTGTGCTGTAAGATATACCAACTTTACTTGTGCAACCCAAGCTCTCATGTACCATGCGCACCCCTATTTTTAGCCAGTTTGGAGGGAAAAGAAAAAATAAATTTGTGCTGGTATACCATATTTAATCGATTGTAAGCCGACACCGATTGTAAGCCGACCCCCACTTTTCACAAGGCCACGCAAGGAAAAATTTTGATTTTAAAGTGATTAGACAGCTGGAGTCATTTATTTCAAAATACCAACAAGTATGAACGCCTCAGATTTTCAGTTTGTAATTAAATAAAGAGTATTAACTAAAATTACGGCGACATAAAATACGTTTTATTCACCTATTCGTTACAACTCATACGAAAAGAATAATTTGACCTCGTTATCCCCCGGGATCTTATTCTCCTAAAAAAAATAGCCGTTTCTTGTCAATCAAATACGGACACCGTATTACGCCTCAGATTTTCAGTTCGTAATTAAATAAAGAGTATTAACTAAAATTACAGCGACATAAAATACATTTTATTCACTTATTCATAACAACTTCTACTAAAAGAGTAATTTGACTTCGTTATTCCCCGGATCTTATTCTCGTAAAAAAATAGACGTTTCTCAAAAATCAAATACGGACACCATATTACATAACATACGTTAGTGCTACACTAGTATCACCTGGGCATGCCTTTTCACTTTTATTCTTAAATTATTCTCCCAAGTTTGCTGCTATGCCGCTAAGGCACGAGGAAGTAACGGTACGCTTGGGAAATCCCAGTACAGGCATGCTGGACACACTGAAACAAGATAGGTAGAGGAGGGAGGGGAGGGGGGTAGGAAAGGCAAATGTTTCGATTCACGAGTAAAATGAAACATCATGTACATGTATGTAGCTTCTTATGCATACGAGCGCTATTGCTGCATTTTTTTACGACTTTGACACGCCACGTATTATTTACATAATTTATTTCTTCGTAGGTGTTCAGTCATTTTGATTCTTTTTTGCATACATTTAAAGTAGATAGTTTACTTAGACTTTAGTATACTTATATCTCGCGTTATAATGTAACTACGGGCATAAATTCATTGACTACATTTTTTACACCGATTCTAACCCGAGTGGCGATTTCTGAGATGGTAAAACCATAAAAAAGGGTCGGCTTACAATTGATTAAATACAATAAATTGACATTTAGGATTTAAAAAAAAGGTCGGCCCCTTCACTGATTCCCCCTCCCAAAATCAAGGTCCGCCCATGTTAAGCATCTTCTCCTCCTACTTGCGTTATGCAATTTATTGGGTGATCTCTTTATGCCGATGCTATCAGAAATCTCCTCGGTAGTCAACACTCTTATGTAAAAGGAACGTCAACGGCTCACAATGAATTTGGTGAACACAGATACCAGATGCCAACTTATTCTGGCAAAAGTTTAGGTATAAATTGATAGTAAACTTTTAATGACAGATCTGCTTATTTTGAGTAATAATAAACTTAAAACTCATTTGAACGGCACAGCTTTAATATTATAAAAATACAATGTCATCCCAATTGTCAAAATGTCCATCGTGATTTTGAGGATGCATCAATGTATAAACTGCATATTTAAACCCTCAACGTTTGCTTGGTCATATAGATAAGCATATACAGTGAAACCTCGTATTTACACCCCCAGAAGTTACGTTTTCCTGTAATTTACACCATATTTTTTTGGTCCCGTTAACTTTTCTATGTTTATGACTATTAAATTTCCCGCAAAATACATATGCATTTCCCGCAATTTGAAACTTTTTATTTTCGATTTTGGAAGCCATTTTGACTTTTCTCAGAGTAGTTTCACGGCAAATCGTAAATAAACATTCGAGAATATTGTAAAATTTAAAAACTTCTGGAAATTTACCCTATAATTTCTTATTAAGCCAGTAAGCCTATAAATCAAAAATGGAAATACAAAAAGTAAGAAAAACACTTTCTATTGAAGAGAAATTATGAATTTTAGCTGAAGTTGATGGTCATGTTGGAACGAAAGCTTCGTTGGCAAAAAAACTTTCTTTACCTATCTCAACATTAAATGCGATAGTGAGGAATCGTGAAATGACTAAAACAAATGCAGAACAGTGTGGCCTTTGGCAAAAAAACGTAAATACGTGAAAAATTCAAGATATGAAGAAATGGAGGAAATGCTGAAAGAGTGGTTCAAAAATGCAAGATATCTTAATTTGCTGATTAATGGTGCTGTGTTACAGGAAAAAGCCTTGCATATTGCAATGAGATTAGGAATAGACGACCTCACAGCATATAATGGCTGGATAGATAGATTGAAGAAAAGACAATGTTGTTTATAAGATTTCATGTGGTGAGAGTAAGAGTGTAGATTCTGTGACAGTAGCAGATTGGAAGGATTCGTTATTAGAACTTCTTGAAGGATATCCAATCAAGGAATATTTTTAATTTGGATGAAACTGGGTTATTTTTCAGTGTACTACCAGGTAAAACACTGTGCTTTAGAGGTGAAAACTGCCATGGAGGAAAACAAAATAAGCAACGACTTACTGTAGTGTTGTTGATGAATGCTGATGGCAGCGAAAAGCTACAACTGCTAGTTATTGGTAAAGCCCAAAATCCATGATGTTTCAAGAATATCAAGACTCTGCCAACAAAGTATGTATCGAATTCCACAGCTTGGATGACTTTAAAAATATTTAAAGATCATCTCCATGCCTTGGATGCTAAGATGGGATCTCAAAATAGGAAAATCCTTCTTTTACTTGATCAGTGTCCCGCACATTCCTCTGCTTTGATTTGAGGAACATAAAATTAGTCTTTTTTCCTCCTAATTGTACTAGTGAGCTTCAGCCTTTGGATTTAGGAATAATTCACTCTTTTAAAGTGAACTACCAAAAGATTCTTGTGCAGAAAGCAGTGTTCCTTTTAGATGGTGGTAAGGACCCAAATCAGCTGAAGGTAAATGTGTTAGATGCCTTACATTACATTTATTTAGCATGGATGCAAGTCAAGGAATTTATTATTAGAAACTGTTTCAAGAAAGCAGGCATTTTCTTAGATAATGTTCATGTTATACCTGAAGAAAATGTGGAAGAAGATGCTGATTGGAAACAGCTTCAGAGAGGGACAACATTTGCTGAATTTGTTAAAATGGACTCAGAGGTTGTAACATCTAAATTTCAGTCAGTTGATGATGTTGTCGCTAATTATTTAGAGGAAAATTCAGAAGTCATTGATGATGATGTTGCAGAAGTCAATGATGAGGTTTCAGAAGAGGATAATGGAATCCCCATGGCTACCTACAGGAATGCAATCTCAGCCATTTCTACAATTAGGAGTTATATTTCTAGTGATGATCTGAACAAACTTGAGAAGCAAATTCTTGACATTCACAAACAGAAGGACTACAAACAGGGGAAAATATCAGACTATTTATTAACCCTCTTAGTGCCACGGCCGATATATCAGCCTGCATGTAGACCGAAACTAAACTCATAATAGTTCATCATAGATGCGATAGATGGCATTTGAGAATGTCATCATCTGAAAGAGGATGCTTCCTACTTAATACATCTTTTTTTCCTTTTGTTATAATTCGATTGTGAATTTATCACTTAAGCTTTATAAATGGTCATATTTGTGGCGTATAGTCATCTGCATGGTATGGAACGCAAATAATCTCGACCTTCAAAATTTTTTTTCTCTCATTGTGGTAAGGTCCTGTAGCCACGATTCCTTTTGTATCCTATCCCGAATGTTACTGCCCTCTGCTGTGACATTTTTTAACTGGATAGTATCAGTAATAAAGCGAATAGATGCTTTCATGCATAGGCCGTTCAAGAAATGCTGGCGCTACAATTGAATTAGTTGTAACTATACATTTGTATTCTTCAAAGTATAAATAAACTTATTTAAACTTAATAAATAGTGCGTTTATTTATAATGTAAACAAAATTTCACGTATGGTAAAAGAAACGAAATATTTTCTTTCGAAGTAAAGGGCACTGACCGTGCGAATATGTGACCTGACGTGCGCACATTTGGTCACGAGAAATGCACATATGGATGATCCCTGAACCCTCATAAAAGAGAAACTCGAGCATTATTGAGGGTCTTGAGATAGAGTGGTAAGGAAAGAAGGACTCAAGTGTACCTTCCACTTCAAGCGGTTTGTGTGCACAAAGAGAGAGAGATTCGGAATTTGGACTAAGGAAACTTCCAGGCAGGAAAGAAAAAAACTGCATTATATGTAGTGGAAAACGTGATGGGAAGAGAATGAGGTATCGCGCAGTGTGCGTAGAATGTGAAAAGGGAGTGCATAGTGTTTGTTTGTCAAAAGACAAATGTTGTGTACTTTTTTAGAAGTTATTTGTTACTAACTAACATATGCAGACGTTCACTCAAATAATTCTATAGTATTTTTTTCTATTCCTTGCTGATTTTTGCTAAGTATATTCTTTAGTTTTTATGTTGTATAATGAAATTCAAACGTAAATTTTTTGTGATATTTTTGTTGCAACGTGATGTGCAATAACTTTTGTTTTTAATTAATAATTTCATGTTTGATTGATTAAAAAATTATGTAGTTTTGAATAATGTATCATTATTTAATAATCATGCAGAAATTAACTTATTACATTAAGTATAATTTTATTAACACAAATTTTGTCCAGTTGGTTATTTGCTCCAGATATAAACGTCCAGGAAAATATCTGTATTTAATATAATTTTTTGTATTCATTGCTGATTTTTGCTAATTATATTCTTTACTAATGTAGGTTTCATAAATTATAAGTTTTAATGCTGTATAATAAAATTCAAATGGAAATTTTTGGTGATAAACGTTTTTTTCTTTTTTTGTTGCAACATGATATGCAATAACATTAGTTGTTATTAGATAAATTTATCATTAAAAGAAATAAAAGTTAGATTTTTTTGAAGATTAGTGTGTTTTTTACAATTACTGAAAATATTAATAATTTATCCTAAGAAATAATTTCACAATGATAATTTTCCTAAGGTGATACAAACTTCAAAAATTGCCCTTGGCACTTCTGGCTCTACCCCCCAAAATTTGCATGGCACTAACAATGAATTCTTTGTTATGTAATGGGTCAAGTGATGATTATTTTGTGATAAACTTGATGCTTTATTTTATATACAAGCAAAATGTATGTTTTCTGGGTTTAAAATTGGAAAAATATTAAATTGTAGCTATTAAATGTATATTCCTTCAGACTATTTATTAAAAATGTGAATTTTTTGTTATGTTATGGGTCAAGTGATGATTATTTTGTGATAAACTTGATGCTTTATTTTATATACAAGCAAAATGTATGTTTTCTGGGTTTAAAATTGGAGCAATATTGATTTTTAGCTATTAAATATATTTTCCTTATGGTTTCCCATTCTTTTATTTTATTATACAATTATTGGAACTCATATTTAAATTTAATTGACTGTATAAGGTAATATTTATTCATTTCCTGCAATTTACACTTTCCCGCAATCTGCACTTTTTTTTCCTGGTCCCTAGAGAAGTGCAAATAAGGGGTTTCACTGTATTTCACAGAATTCTTTATCTTCCACAAGTATAAACATGCCGGCCCCGGTGGCGGAAGGGCTAGCGCATTGGCCTACCATCACTAAGGTCGCAGGTTCGAATCCCACCAAAGGGCATGGATGTTGTGTCGTTTTCATAATTTCATATTTCATCAATCATTTGTGTATGTCTGATGTGGAAGGCAATGGGAAAGCACCACATCATAAGTGTTTATTCCATAGCTATTTCAAACCCATCTTAGGATTGAAAAACCATGAATGAATGAAGTATAAACATGGACGTGTTGCAGTAAATTAACTATCAATACTCGCAATTTATATAACCTCTTCAAAAATATTCATGTATGACGTACAGTCCAGTGTACAATGTATAAATTGAATATTGTTTATGTTATGAATATTGTACTGTATAAGTTGTATATAAGCTGTGCTGCACACTAATCTGCTGCTCTGGATCACTTATGAAGTCGTCTCTACAATGTTGATGAGTAAACTACTGCATTTGCATGTATTGCTTTATTGTTATTAGTCTATTTACAGTAGTACAGTATTGATTATTATGTAGGCTATTTAAATTACTATACTTACAAATATTATACTACTGTACAACATGGAAAAAGGTGAAATTAATGTGTCTTGGAGTATTGTTAGGAGTATCATCCAATGATCCAGCATATCTGATAATCCAGCACCACCAAAGTCCTAATGGTGCTTGATTATCGGACTTTTACTGTACTGAGGTCTACATCTTGCACTATTTAGGCAAGTCATCGTCTATCATAAGATTAAGGGTTTGATTTCAGGAGCATTTATTTTCTCCATTTGAGTATTGCGGGTGTGGGTATAGCATATTAGTCATTTGCACATTAAAATTACTTAATCAGCCAAAAAACTTCAATATGGAAGAGAGCTACACTCTCCCTAGTATATGGAAATGGGTATTCCAGCCACACCATTGGCCCTTGGGTGGCCAATCATAGCCCAACGAACCACCAGACTTAACAGACCTGCCTATATAAGAAAGAAACTTACACTGCTCAACACTTTGACCTGAAGAAGCCTGCTGGAATGCTGGTGAAACTATTGTCAATGACAAAATACATACATGGTTGCAACCAAAAAGCCATGGAGTCTTCATCACAGAGGAAACCTTTGCATGAACCTGTTTTTGGATGATCTAGTATATTTTTATTAATACTCCTCTTGTGCTCACCAGCCATGGTATAATGATGAGATGCAACCAAAATATATTCTCACCCCCATCCACTATTTTGTTGATCAGCTGCCACTCCATTGCCTCCCATGGCATGCACTACAACAGCTTCCTTTCCCGTACCCAAAATTCCATGAATTGCTTCAAGGGTGCCACCATCAAGCAACTTGAGAAGTAGAAGACGAGTTGGAGGATCCAAACACTGTTCACATGTAGCACGTTCACTTTTGTCAGCGACACGAAGGCGGCGCTTTGACTCAGATTGATGATGGGCTCTTAGGCTGTTGAATACCTGAATACATGAAACAGAGCTTTGGAATTACATATTCAAACTTGGCATTTTTTCTTTCATATAATTCTAAGAATAAAATTCTAGTGCAACAAACTCTTACAAATACCAATAACAATTTCATACTTTCTTTGGAAACTTAAAAAAAATTATTCTGGGAGAAAAACTGTAACTGGATCATCATCAGTTAATAAAAAAAAGTTAATTTCAGAAATTTATAAATACTAAGGGCTCCTCCCCTCGTACCTATGGGTCCCAACCCAACCAACCATGGAATTTTCACCCACTCCACTAGCTATACAAATCAACCCCTCCCTCTGCTTGCTCCAGAAAGGAAGGCACTATGCACCTTGATTGTGGCTAAGAATTCCCAGTAAAGTCATTGGATACAAGAAGTACTTGTGTAATTATTCACAGACCAACAATTCAAAAAGATAATGGTTTCAGGTGTCACTTTGTGCAGCATCCTCATGTTTAAGGAAAATAAAGGGAAAACATTGTTCTTATGTGGAATCAAGCTAAGTTTTCTCTTTATTTTCCTTATACCAACAATTCATTTACTAAATCTACCGCTTAACTGTTTTTAGTTATTTTATTTTCTTAAACAGGAAAAAAATTTTCCAATGTGGTCAAAATAACCCTGCGTGATCTTACGTTACAAAATACAGGCAGTCCTCGTACTTATGACACAATTGGTTCCTGAAAGTTGCATCGTAAGTCAAAGCACATTTTCCCATAACAGCAATGTTAAAAATTCGGGTTACGTTCCTGTAACAACAGCCAGAAAATATCATTATATATTGACGGGTCTTACTTAGGATATAGGATACTAGTGAAGGTGTGCTTGCATTCTGCAAGCATTTTCTCTCACCCTAAAGTAAAGAGTATGAGCCGACAAATAATTTTTAAACGCAACCTTCTCGCCGATTTATGTTTTTCCTTATGGTCAATATTGGGTAAAAACAACCCCTAAAATTTATAATTATAAAACATTTATAGATTTTTAGCATTTGTTACAAATACCACACATTTATGCACAATTTTATCGATATAGCACCTCTAGAAGTGCATTTATATTAATTTCATTGTTTAAATTTTATGAATATTTAACAGTCACAATATAAAACTTTTATGAAATTTTTAATGTTTTTTATCACACTACCATTATTTCCTAACTATGTTAATATTTTCAGCTTCCTGGATCTTCAGAATGTACATCACCATTAGTCAATTTGTTTAACATTTCAGAATTTATTACGGCCGAACGAATAAATATTTTCAAATTTATATAATCCCATTTTTATTACTTTGCCAATTCTACCAATATAAAAAATTTCAGCTTCATAGCACATTTAGAAGTACCTAAACCATGAAATGTTAGTAAAATTGTTTATAATTTTTAACGGCCAAGAAAATAAACATTGTTGCAATTTTCCAATTGTTCCTCCAATAATTTTTTTCGATTCATCTCTGTATTAAATTTCAGATCTCCAACTATTGTAGTTTGGACCAGACATTAATATCCTCCTATATATTTATCATATCCTATATATATCCTCTGTAAGAAGAGTCGATATAGAATGATAGGAGGATACTAATGTCTGGCCCAAACTGCAATAGTTGGAGAGCTGAAATTTAATATATAGATGAATTTAATATATAGGCGAAACCCTTTTCAACCAAGTATGATGAGGGAAAAGCTAACAATAATAATTTTACTTCATTCCAGAGACTTGGATGTTTGTTTAACTTTGACCCAAAATGATTCGTATCCACATTCCTTGAAAAGTATTTGAGATTCCAGGTCATGTTGCAAGTCTGTGAACTCCTCCTGCAAGTTTTGTTCTACTTCTTTTACATTTCACAAAAAAGGATTAATAACCCAATCAGGTACTTTAAGCCCATGAAGATCCTGGAATCTTGCTACCATATCATCCTTAAGAGCCTCAAGGTGAGAGCAATAAGTCTCAATATCATTATCCTCCAATATTAATGTACCGTCATCTCCTTTCACAAATTTTTGAAGACTCGGAAACTGATGAAATTCACGATGGCTAAGGTTAGCTTTAATATATTATAATTTTGTTAAAAAGGCCATTATGATTCCTTTAGCTTTGACGAAATTCATTTTATCTCCTTGGAGTTTCATATTTAACTCGTTTAACTCGGTTTATTTCAAATTAATTATCATAGATCAATGTTTCCAAATCAAAATTTTACTTCAGCCCACTAAAAATTCTAAATTGCCTGTCGTGGCCGTTAACATTAAGTTTTTTGTACATAGGAACTTCAGTGGTAAATTTTTAATGGATCGGAGCTTGGGAGACACTAGAATAGGTAATTAAATAAGTTGCATACTAACGAGGAGACCATCCAAGGCGAAGTCGGCCATTTGAATTGAAAGTTCGTAGGGTGATTGTGCATGATAAGTTGTGGATAATGGTATTTTTGCAGGTCCAACTTCGCATCATTTTTAATTAAATCACGCTTAAAATATGGCACATGCCAAGTGGTACAATTAATTTATTTCCTAGCAGATTGTTTACAACAGGACTGATGGAGTAGTTGTAATGGTGCTTACATACTATTACATTGTGCCGTAGTTTAAGACTGATCACATCCAATTTTTTTTTCTTTAAACGACCCTTTCAGCTGAAATAACATACGATTTTCACAATTTGACGAGTAATTTGTTTTTAGCGAAATTTCTTCATTAATTTGTATCTAATGACTGTTCACTGATCTCTTGATCTGTTATCAACTTTTGCTGCAAATCCTCAAAAGACTGATTTTTTTACTGATTTCTCAACTTTTTATAGTATCAACTTATTGATATTTTCCCTCAAATGAACCACAAAACGTACAAAAATTGCATTTACTATTCCCGAGATTTACAATTATGCCAACTAGCATTAATGGGCACTTACCGGTTCAGCTTGTTAGAAAGTTGACACCTGCAAAAATACCATTATCCACAACTTATTATGCACTATCACCCTATGAAGTTTCAATTCATTTAGTAAAAATTTCTGTGATATTTCTATATTTGAATCAGAATGGTAAGAAATTCAACATGGACGTTTTGAAAGAGGTCAGTTTAAAAATAAGCTCATTGTGTTCCTAACTTTCAGGTGGTGTCACAAATTTCTATACATACACTTGACCAGGGCCGGTTTCAGTTAAAAAATATTGTAAGCGAGGTTAATAATTTGCCACCCCTCTGGATATTAAAGGCATGAAATTATATTAAAGATATACTAAAAAAAATAAATAAACTTATTTTACTCGGTTTTATTTTTTCAAAAAATATTCAGCTAAATATTTTCAGAAAGAAGAGCTAAAACATTCACTGACCTTATAACAAAATTACTATATAATGATTATATTACTGAATATTTTTATATTGCAACTTTACGAACCCACTTTTCAAAAAGGACGAGATTAAGTTTTTTCAGACTTTTTTCTTTGCAAAGTCATTTATCAGGGATCAGAGAGGGAAGCTATGTGCAAAAGGTAGAGATCCCGAATGTTAAATAGTTGCAAAAAGAGACAAACCCGAGTAATCAAACCAGTATTTAAGGTTAACTGTATTTGGAGAGGGAAATTACAATGCTTAATCCCTAACAGCACATGAAACTTAGCAGTATAGTTATTGCTTTTATGTGTATATATTCTGCTAAAGAGGTTAAGGAAAGTGCACAGTGTATCGGTGTGTTTTAGTCAATGTAAAACTTTAAAACGTTCATCTTGTTGCCCTTCTTAGGTGACACCTGTAAGCGGTAGGTTACGTCGCTTACACCTTGAACCGACCCTGAATGTAAATGACATATCATGGCGTAAAATATATTTTTTTTGCAATGCTTTCAAGTTCTGTGCAATAAACTTTTAAGAAAATGAAAATGTAAAAATTCGAAATATTGATTTTGCCGCCCCTCTGAAGTGGCACCTGTAAGTGACCGCTTACGTCACTTACGCCTGAAACCGGCCCTGCACTTGATATATACAACTAAACTAAAAAGAAAAGCTTATGCCTGAATGTAGAAGAATAATGAATCTAAAATCACAAAGTATTCACAGCATTCTTTCTGATATGCAACTGCTAATGTGGCAGTAGTAGCACTGAATAAGATAAACCACTCAGCAGCTATTAAGACACATATTAAAATATGTGCCGTCAAAGGAGGGAACATGATATTGATGAGAGACATTGTGTAAGCAAATTTTTCAACAGATTACTTCTCCAAAATTCTTTAATTAGCAAAATACGGAAATGCTTGAATATGCAAAAATGCAAATGTGAATACCAGAAAATAAATTAAACGTTCCCTTACCGTTTAACGAATCGATAAACCTCTTATTTGAATGTAAAACCCAAACTACGTCCAATATAAGCTACATCACCAAAATAGCCATATTTTTACTGTTTTCCTCTCATTGTATGTATGATTGAGCTTGGCGTGGGAACGAGTTGAAATTTAGAACCTCTTCCCTACCCTATACTATCGGATAAACCTGTCTATTTATACAATAGTGCAAATTTTACTTTTGGCATTTTTCTGATAATTCATAATTATCGATATAGTAAAAGGCGAAAATGGCGATATCCGCTAATATTAACAATAATAGTTCCGAGTAATGACGGAAATCCCTCAAAATTAATCAAGATACAAATAGAATATTATAATGCACCAATAAATGATAAAAATTCATTGAATTCGAACTAACCTCTCCACTGCAGGAAGCTGTCTTGACTGCATCAGCGTTGTGATGAGATCTCAGGAGGACTTGAGGGTGCCTTTCTACCAAAATAATACCGTATTTCTTACAAAAACACCAGAAGCGATACCAAAGGAAATAAACACAAATTATTTAAATGCTTCATAACTACGAGTTTAAATAGAAACTGGTTCTATTAATCTTTACGCAGAATGCCCACTGCAAAGAAGCAACACAACTCTCTCTCTCTCGTGATATTTCTTCTTTCGCAAACTAAGAGAATCTGAGGAGTAACCGCCTTTTCTAGTGATTTTATGGAGTGAAGGAGAGTGGATGAAGAGACCACGTGTGAAAAACGTGCCAGAAGTTTTTCTTGCAACATTCCATACAGAAAGATGCCGTCAAAGACGCCCGAGTTGTTCCTATCCCCCGTCATAAAGACTTTCCTAAAAGAGCACCCTAAAACCTTTTTTCTACGCACGTGCGGATCGCGGTGTTTCTTGAGTTCTCAAAAAGTGGATGAGAAAATTTCTGCCCACATGTAAACAGAGAGCCACTGAACTAAAGGAAGCCGATATGTCTTTTAGGTCAAAGCCGCTGATGGGAACAATCTGGCAAATTCCCCACCACTTTATTGCAAGCATCCCTCTCGCTCCTTCACCCTTGGAAACAAAGTAGACAGCAACATTTTAAACCGCCAAAATATTTTCCCATATCCTTAACCCTGAAAAGTTTTCTGGTCACCCCCTAAACGCCCCCTCAGAGTCTATTGCCTCCCTTAACGCCTCCTCGGGGTCTACCGCCCCCCTGAATTTCACAAACGCCTCCTGGGGGGTGATACCGCCCAGGTTGGGAAACACTGCTCTAGATCCAATAACAAACAGACAGACAGCATTGCAAAAACCACCTTTTCAGACTCAGGTACACCTAAAACGTATATTTCCATCAAAATCTTGAGGTCGAATTTTTTCGCAATAACAATACTTTCTCAATATACTTCGTATATGAGAAAGTAAAAAGTATCATGGGGGTTTAGCTTCAAATCCCCCTGACAAATTCCTGGATATGCCACTGATATGATCACTAATAGGTTCTCAAGCAGCAGGCTGTAGGCCTCTTGAGTGAAATTCTCAAACTGCAATTCAATACAATTAAATACTCACCAGAAGTTCCTGATAAGTTGCATATGTGTCAAATAATCCACCAAACAACATTTATATTTATACTGACATGACTCACTCGAAGTGGTGAATATGTCCATAGAAACGCAAAACTAAAAGATGTTTCAATAAACTTGAGAAATTGAAAGTCCAAAAAAAGTTTATCAAAAATGCTGCTTTGGGTTTGTAGGAATCTATTTTCAAGGAACTAAATTTCAGCACCTTTTTCAATGAAGACAGATTGATGGAACATAAGTTTCCAACAGATGCAACAATAAGAAATATCACACTGGATGGATTAGCACTTGAGCTGTGTTCATTACCCCTAATGGCACCTTTAGCTTAACAATAATTATTGACAATATTTAAACATTAACAATATTACTGATTGTGTGGATGCAATATTGGTGGTATGTATCAATAAAATGAACAATGAGCTTGAAAATGCTTAAGATACCTACCTATTGATGGCTTTGAATATTGCCAATACTAGTCCAGTATTTCATCACACATTTTGTACCTTTCTGCTTTCCAATCTGACATCAATTATGTAATATTTTCCAAAATAATGCCATCAATATTGACCATGTAATTTCGATATTAATGAGACAAATATATTTTCAAAAGATACTGACCACGTAACGCCATAAAAATTTACGTGAAAATAATGTATGATAATGGTCAAAAAACATTTATACACTAAGCATACCTTATTGGACAGGCGCATATCAAATCCCCCTCCATCTCCAGTGCAGATCTCAGGAGGAAAGGCTGTCATAACACGGCAAGCATTCCTACGTCCAGCAGTGGCCATATCATGCTTCGTGACCATTGTAGTTTTACCTGGAGTTCTCCCAATACTATCTTGTTGCTTGCTATCGTCATTAGGAGTGACTTCATTTGCCCCTAATTTTCGATAGCCACATCTTGGAATTTGTGCAAATGTTTTTTCTGATGCCTGAAAAATATAGGAATTTTTTCAGCAGCACCATTATGGCAGAGTCACATTTTAAATTCACCTTTAATTTTATAGTGCAATTAATAAATAACTGGTAAAAATAGCATGTTACATTTGTGATAAATTCACGAAAAACAAATTAAATGTTTATATTTACTTAATTACTAACATTATTTCATTTAAAAAAGAAATGATCAAGTATTTTATAAATGTTCACAATATTTATGTTGAATCATATTGACTAAGAAATAAACTGCACCTAGCAGCATCCGGTTATTTTCCTATTGAATACCAACAGCCTTGAAATTTGGTGATTCCATATGATAACTGCAATTCTGCCAGTATTTCAGGATGATAGAGTACCTTACAACAAACAAACCCCTTAAAATCACATTTATTGAGTTGTGCCAATATTGTCGCTGGCGTGCGACATATTTAAGAGACAACTAACCAAAATCAAGACCCAAAATAAGGTATTAATGAAATGATCTTATACAATAATTATTACCCAAATCCATTATTTTAAATGAATCTCTACTGACCTCAAAACTGTCCCAAACACGATGGCGATCGTCCACTTCTTCCTCTGTCTCAGACTCGCTTTCAAAATCAAGATTCTCCGGGGCCCTTCGATACTTGGAGTATGAAATAGACACTGATGGCATAACAGTAGTTTAGTATTTAAAACTTTAGTCAAAAATCATGTTATCATCACAATGAAAACAAACAAACATCAAACCTTTCGAGTCTCCATTAAATTTGTTTTCCGTTCTTTTTAAAATTTCATCATATTCTCTGTCGAATTGCAGCTGTAATGCCCTTGCTATGGCTGCATCGCTACCACATTCCTCATCAGCTTCTAGAGTCATCAGGTCAATTTCAGGGACGTCGGTGGCATTGTATGTTTCATCTCTGAAAAAACATCAAAACGTTACTTAATCACATTTAGGATAAATACATTTGCAGTAATCAAAAATTATACACCAAACTGCTCTTACTTAATTTGTAAATCATGTGCTAATTGCTCAGACATAATATCCGCAAGTGAAACTGTTTCCACGGAATGATTTATTTTTCCCCATGGTGAGACAGGGACAGAAGGTTTTATAATTTCAACTGGTTCCATTTTCTCCATTATTTACCCTAAAAGATTTAGAAATAAATACAATCGATTAATAAAGCGTAGATGAATCGGAACGACACAAACACAACTTCTTATACTACAAATTTACTAACAGTTAAAACAGTCTTATTTACTTTTTGCACTGTAATTTAGATAATGAGAGAAAACAATAAAATACCGAATCTGATATTATATGAAATTAAATATAGTTTAATTTCAAATCGCTTGAATGTGTTTAAAACTGTAAAACAGAAATAAAATCAATTTAACATAAATAAATTCCCTAACGTGTTGCCTCCGTCCGTCACGGACGGACGATTCACCTTCCACCACTTGCGCAATAAAATGTAACACGAAATGCGAGAAAAATAATGAGACACATCTAGCGGGTCATGCGCAATTTTGATAAAGAGGTATTGCTGTGTCGAATGATGGTAATTGGTTTTAGGCCATATCTCTTTTCCTGATTTTCAAGTAATTAATGCTTAATTGTTATTCAAGTGAATATCTTGAATTTAATCGTTTTATTTCTAAACAACTCTCATATTGACCTGCCTCAGTGTGTCTCATTGAACATTTAAATTCTAAATTCCGGTAGTCAGTGAAGAACGTTAGATTGGACTTAAAAATTCTTCAGATTGAGTTAAGAACCTGGGAATGGGGAAATAAAATTTAATGACCACCACTTATTCGCTTATTATTATCTCAATTGATCTAATTTGGGTCATTTGATCTTTTTAATTTTTTTAAATGACCTTCCAAACAATTTAGCATGTATTTCTTTTTTTTTATTATACGGGAAGCCCCACTTACAAAATGAGAAGTAAATAAATAAGATACATTACAACAAAAATGAATATGATTTACATTGAGTGAGTATACAATAATTAAAGATTAGGTGTATTAGAGTCATAAAAGCATAAAAATGCAATACAATACTAGGATGCATTAAACAAAAGTGTACAATTACAAAATACGTGATAAGAATTTACTGAAACATAATATCACGAGTACGGCAATTATTAGCTGTTCGTGAAATTAGTGATGGATTTAATGTTTTTAATACTGGTGTTGAAAAAATCGATGTTATTAAGAGCTAGAATAGAATTACCAAGTCTTCGCATTCTAGTTAATGGTGCATTATATCTATAATTAGTTGAGTACGCTTTAATAAAAAATGTATCATCTGATCTGGTACAGTATTGAGGTATCCGAAAGTATATAGATGATAATAATTCTGGGCAACTGATGTCGTTATTATACAGCTTATAAAGTAAAACTAGGTCCATGGTAATGTCTATGGTACAAAGTTTGCAGATGAAGTTTGTGTAACAAGAAGTCATACGGAGTATTTTTTGCTGAATTTCCCATCTTAAAATTAATAAAACGTAAGAATTTGTGGGAAATGAGGAAACGTGAAAAAATCTGCCATAACCGGGAATCGAACCCGGGCCTTCCACTTGCCAGGCGGATATTCTACCACTGAACTACCGTGGCAGACTAATTCTCCCGTTTCAGAACGGGAATATTTTCGCGTTTCCTCATAACAGCTTATGCCTGTCGCATATTGATCTTCGGATCATCCTATCAATTTGTAAGAATTTGTGTTGAATTTTTTAAATCTCTTTGATGTGTACATTATAATATGGATACCACACAGTTGAAGCACATTCAATTTTAGATCGCACTAAAGAACAATATAAAATTTTCAATCACTTTATGTTTTTAAAATGATAAGTATTCCGAATTATAAAACCTAACATCTTTAGTGCTTGTTTCTTAATAAAAGTGAGATGAGTCACAAAATTTAGAGGAATCGCATAAAATCCCCTAGTCCTTCACAACTGAGACAAGAAATTGCTGTATTACCAATCTTATAATCAAAGAAAATAGGATTTTTGTCTATAAAAAGAAATTGTGTTACATTTTGAAGTATTTAACTGCATTAAATTTCTATCACACCAATCCAAGATAACATCAATACCATTTTGAAGGTACTGGTAGTCCAAATGGCTTTTTACAGTAGCATAAATTTTTAGGTCATCTGCAAATAAGAGAAAATTCACTCCAGACAAATCAGCACCAATGCCATTGATAAATATACTAAAAAGAAAGGGACCCAAGTGAGAACACTGGGGGTACCGAGTCTTATATGAACAATAACCTGTTCAAGGTTGCATGAGACTGATTTTAAGGGTTTAGAATGAAATTTGTTGTGCACCATAATCATAACACCACCACCTCTAATCTTAGAACTGGTGGCACTGTTACGATCAACTCTATATGCATTATAGTCAGACGTCAGACCAAATTCTTCAGAACTAATGCTATCATTTAACCAAGTCTTTGTTAAAAATACAAAGTCATAAGATAACAGTGAAGAAGAAAATCTAAAATCATCAAGTTTGGTCCTAAGACCCCTCACATTCTGATAGTAAATACTGAGGCTTCCCGTAGACCTATCTAGTTTTTTCAGCTTGAATTGACAATTTTGGGTAAACCATAACAATATTTAATTTTCAGATCACTTTCACAAACAAAACTATTCTGTTTGCTGATGTTATTAATGTATTTTTCTCTAAACCATGTATTCCACTTTGTCAATTGTGGGGAAGGAAATTGTCAATGAATTAATTCTATGGTGTACACCAGTCAACCTTTTCTACGTGGCGTTCCGCATCGGTGTTTGTGAATCCTTCAGCGGACCGCATTGGAAGTTGCAATCAAATCAAATTTATTTGTCCAAAGATCATACCATAGGCAGATATAAGACACGTCAGATATAGGTAAATACAAGAAAAACTACCCTTACAAGATACAAGCATTAGATACACAATGGAAAAAGACAAAAAACAACACAAATCAATTATGCATCATTTATGAACCTAGAAACACTATATGAACATTTATCAAAAGGGTAAAGAAATAACTTATTTTTAAAAGTATTAAAACATACAATGGTCTTAATGTTTTTTGATAACCTACTATACAAGTGTATAACCATTACCTTGGGGCTTTTACGCAGAATTTTGCTAGGGTAAAGGTAATGACGTAGATCATCAGCTGATCGGGTGCAGTATTTGTGGGCCATACTATTTTTCTCCATTTTATCAATATTTTTCTTAGTCAGTAAGACCAAGCAGAAAATGTATATTGATGGAACGTTAAGGATATTAAATTCCTTAAATAGTGGCTGACAGCTATACTCTTTTAAATATGACATTGGGGGGTGGCTGTTCAGAGATACTCAGAACACTTGTTGCATTTATGAAAAGAAAGCATCACATTTTTTACTAAACATTTATATTGCCTAATTTTGAAAACAATTTTACAACTAAAACTTTTTTATATCCATTTTTGGTAATTAGGTACCAGTGAAAATATAATAAGCTGTGGTAAAATAAATAGGGAGTTAATGCAATTGGCACCTTGAGGATTCAGATTAAACTCCTTTCTACCAATTCCTTGACTATGTATCATCCAAAGGTTTAACATTAGCTTTAAATTCAATGCCCGATAATTTTAAGCAATATGACAGTTAAATACACTGACTCATTAAATACAACAAAATATTTAAAGCACCAAATATATCACTGGTGAAAATTTAAAGAAGCCTATATGATGATATTCTACTCAAGCTATAGTTAATATCTCACCTAGGGGTAACAACCATCCACAGTAAAGATGACAATATTAGATAATGTAGCAAGAGCACCCCTATGCCCTGACATAACCTGAAGTTCCCTGTCTGCCGTATACCTAAGCTGAAAATAAGAAAAATCAAATAACCACTGGATTAAATAAAAAAATCTACCTAAAAATTAACTACAATAAAATACCATTCCATATAAAAATTCAAATCACCAAACTTAGCTTATGTAAAACTAATTGCATACATGTTAACGATAGTTTACGACATTATATTTTTGGCTGTTTTTCTCCTTTTTCAGGGATGAAATATATAAGTTTTTCTGTGAAGTTGTGTGAATTTTTAGCTAATTATATCATGATAAAGAAAACCATTTTTTGGGATATGCTGGTGATCAGGGGACTATTTTTGCAGCCCCCGTAATGTGAGAGGCCCAGAGATTTAGGCGGGCCCCACAGTGGCATAACTATCCTTTCATGGGTCCGGCTGCAAAATTGAGAAACTGGGCCCCTAGCACATTAGTTTCTAATTAACCTGGTCGGTTGGAATAACAGTTTGTCCTTTGTAGCCAAACTAGATATGTGTAAAAGAGTTTACGAAAATATCCTCTTAAAGATTGATACAATGTATATAAACCTCACTCTCAATGTTGCCTTTTGTATTAACCTGGTCGTTGGGAATAACAGTCCGTCCTTTGCAGCCCAGAGGCGTGATTTACGTGAACATCAAGTGCAGTTCATACAAGCCGGTAAAGGTGTGTAAAATACTATTTGTTGCAATTTATGTAGACGAAGAGAGAGAAAACAAGATCACTGACGAACTGTTAGAGGACAGTGAGGGGAGTGGTAATGAATTCCTAAGCTTTAGTAATTCTGACAGCTAAAGTAAATAAATAAATGTTCTTATTTTTGCTTTGAAAAACAATATTTAAAGGAAGGTTATCAAAACGTACGACTTATTGGTAAAAACATGTTCGAAAATATCAATTATTTCCATACCGAAAAAACTTGTATGCATTTATCACCATATATAATACGCACCCTAACTTTCTGTCAAACTACTTCACGAAAAAAATGCGTATTATAATCGGAAAATTATGGTAAGTATCAAATAAACACTATAAAAAATAGAGACAGAGCCAACATTATTATACAATAACTGCTTCATTTTGCTTCACAGATAACATTAACAAAAATTATTTCTTGTTATTCCATTTTAATCAAAACTGATCTACAATGAAGCAAAAGACAGTCATTAGTGAATTTACTGGTCCCTCTAATTTGTGCTGTGATAGGCATCCATTAATAAGACAAATATACCTCTAAAGGACATCAAAATTTTCTAAAATAACTTCAGCGCAAAAGCACAAATATGGAGGGATTACTATCCACAATATGGATTACGAACACTGCACAGTTCGTTATATTTTAAAGTTAATCAAGCAAAACATGTACACATACAAATGAAAATAATGTTAGACTATTAATATTAACTTTATATTAATTAACACTGCTAACAAAAAAGTCACGTACACTTGCTAAATCATTGGATTGTCAAATCCTCTAATGAGTGCCACCACTGCTAATGCACATAGGCGGTCATAAATATATGCCTTGGCTGTGCCTGGGAGTTCTTCCCAGCAGGAGACGAGGTTCAGTAGCAGGGTGGCCTCATGATGGTGCCGTGGTTTCCGGTGGAATTTCCCAGCCTTCAATGTCTTCTGCACCTCTTTCGCCAATGTCATGACACTGCTGTCAGGTGGCAAGCTCTTAAAATTAGGGTCGGTGTCCCGGAAGTCCGACCAGGAGGGAGGCGACGGCAGGTGCGAGGAGCTCCCAGTGCTATGACTGCTGTCCTCCTGGGTTTCCATGAACACCTGCACGCCTTCCACAACTTCTGCATTCTTAGGGCCTTCTGAAAAGAGAGATGGAGATGTACGACCCTGTGCTGACAAACTCCTTCTTGGAGAACCGGAAGGCATAGTGCTAGGATTAGATGGTTCCGGCATAACGGGATTGAGCTTGGTTTTACGAGGCATCAACAATGATGATGGGCCCACACTCCTGGCTTCTGCCAAGTTCCCAACTCCTCCTTCCTTTCTGATAATCCCTACTATATACCCTGTAGTCCAAGCTACCGCCAAAGGCAAGCTGGTCTGGCATATAGCAGGGAGTACCGTCCGGGAAGGATGATCAGAGAGATTGGCATCCGTTGGAACATAGGCCCATATCACATCTTGTCCGAAAACACACGAAACTTATATACAATATTTGCAAATTTCCTATGTTTATTAAACACACCCTCTGTCCAAAATTCTAACAACAACTCATTACGATGCTGATAAACGCCGTGCACAACAATAAACAATGGTAATGCCAAAATATAGCATGCCCAGGAAATATATCCACCCACTTTTGGTATATCGAATGATTGTACTCTGGCTGCCGCTGCAATAACGTGGTGCAGCTTGGCTAATGAGGGCAGCGCTAACCACAGTTCCATTAACAGGGTGTTTATTCGCACTCCTAAATACACAAGCAATTCCACTGCCTTTTACACTCTTCTTTTTATTATTTACTGTAATCCCTCAATCTTGAATTACAAACATGATACTAGAAATGGCTTGGAGTCTTATTGCAAGGGATGTAAAAATCTCTAAAAATCGTTGTATCAAATTTCACTTTCAATGCTGTATTTCTAATGCCTTTGTGGGTAAAATGTACATTAGAGTTCTATGTATTTATAGGTCACCTAATGGTAACTTCCCTATTTTTATTGAAAGCATTGCAGATATCCTCGATCGGTGTGACAGCGATTGCAAATCTATTATTGTTTGTGGGGATTTCAATGTGGACTTAAGCAGCGAAGGTAACATGAAAACCCAACTTCTCGATGTTCTGCAATCATTTAACTTCTTCCAGCCTTCTACAATAACAAGCCATTCCTCCTCAATCATTGATAATATTTTCTCTAATCTAATAAACCATAAGGGAGAATCTATAACTACCCTTCTCTCTGATCATAATGCACAAATCACTGAGTTTCACTTGTCAGGCTCCTCCCATTCTGGAACTGAGGCTGAAAACACACAGCCTTATAAGACTTTTTTTTACTCGTGCTTGTATGAAATTCTGCCATTGTCTGATGACGGAACTTTGGGTGAGTGTCTATAGTGCTACCTCACTGGATGAGAAATTCAACAACTTCTTGTTAACTTTACATCAATATTTCTTCTAAAACATCTACCAATCGATCCTCTTCATACAACAACATTAAAGCACGGTTAAGTCAGGAAATAAGGTGCATGTCTTCCCTTTTAAAGGACCTGCACAAGGAATATCTACTAACAATAAGTAATGATGCAAATGACTGGAGTAAATATCGGAATCTCAAGAAAACCTATTATGGACTTATCTCCAAGGCTAAAAAGGATTACAATGACAGATTAATTAACTCATCCAGTAACCGCCCAAAAACTGATTGGAAAATTATAAAATGTCATTCCTCCATGAAAAAGAGATCAGATGAAATAGAATCTATCCTTCTTAACAATAATCCAAATGAATATTTGACAAAACTCAATGCATATTTTATGAACACAGTTGACAATTTGCTCCTTAAAAGGAATACAGTAATACCCTTCCATGCACCTCTTCCTTGGTTACCTAATAACATCTTCATTTATCCAACCAATGACAAGGAGGTGAGGTTAACTATTGAGAAAATAAATAATAAAAACTCAGCAGGATGGGATGAAATACCCTGACCGCTTATCAAAGGGGATATTAGGATGTTACTCTTGCCCCCCCTTAACTCATCTAATAAATGACCCATTATCCCAAGGAATTTTTTCCCAAAAGTTGAAAATTGCTAAGGTGATCCCTATTCATAAAGGTGGCACCGATTTTGGTATGAATTACTTCAGACCAATATCCACACTGTCAGTATTTTCTAAGATATTTGAACCCATCATGTATAAACGAATCATGTCTTTTCTTTCTACGTTCCAGCTCTTACCCAATAGACAGTTTGGCTTCCTAAAGGGTAAATCAACAGAATCTGCTGAGGAACATGCACAACCATGAAAATACCATTGGTATCTTTTACGATCTGTCCAAAGCATTCAATTCCATAGATCATTCCATATTGCACAGTACGCTTAATGTGTATGGTATAACAGCTGTAGCAAATAACTGGATTAGATCCTTTCTCTCGAGTAGAGAGCAATATGTGTTCATAAGTAGCCATTATCACGGTCACCGTACCTCAGAATCACTCCCTGTCGATAGGGGAATCCCTCATGGCTCAATATTGGGACCTCTGCTATCTGTACTGTATATCAATGACCTTCCTTCTCAGCTCAATAATGAGACTATATCTATGTATGCTGATGATATTAATCATCTTATAAAAAATTCAAAAAGCACAAACACCATAATATCTGTACAACATGCTATCCAATCTGTGGAAGACTGGTGCGATAGGAACCAAGTCTTTATCAATGGCGTAAAGACAACTTTCATTCAATTTCATCCTCATCAAATGAAAATAATATCAAGTCCTCTATTACCACTTGCAGGATCATGTATCCCTGGCAGCACAAATACAAACCTTGAGCAAAAAGATTGCATCAGGTTGTTTCCTTATCAAGCAACTTATGTCAGTTATAAATTTCGAATCTGTCAAGCTTGTTTATTTTGCTTATATACAGACTTACATAAAATATGGCATTGTTGCTTGGGGCCACTCTCCATCATCGATAAGAGTTTTCAGGTTACAAAAATCAGCAATCAGATACATGTGCCAAGCTAGGAGAAAGGATAGTTGTAGACCCTTATTTAAGCAATTAAATATAATCACTCTATACTCATTATATATTTATTGTACTACTATATTCGTGAAGAACAGTGATACTTCATTATAGTTGGTGCATAACTCAGATATTCATCATCACAGTACAAGAAACAAAAGAAATTATGCAAATCGGTGTCAAAACCTAAAACTCTTCACATACAATGCTGGGGCAAACTTTTACAACAAACTCCCAAATTACTTGAAAGACGTAAACTATAAGGTGATTTTCAAGGAAAGACTAAAAGCTTATCTTGTCAATAAAGCCTACTAGTCCACAGAAGAATTTTTGTGTGTTGGATTTCATAATTACTAATTATGTATTTTTTTCCCATGGTATTTTGATCTACTGCACTTAATTCTTTCTTTTATTTTGACGTGTCCTACATTTGTATCAAATCTTTTGAACCAATAAATATTATTATTATTATTAATCCCAAAATTACGTGTATAACTAAAGATGTATCGGGAGTGAATTTATCGAAACATTTATTTCGATTCTGAAGACCTAAGTGGTAATTTTTAAGGAGGTAAAAAAGTAAAAAAAAAGGTTGGCTTGCAATCGGTAATGCTTTCTGATATATTGCCCAAAAGTTTAGTCATTAAACTATGTATCTCTTTTAAAACTTCTACAAAATATAACTTACCGACTGTTTCATTCTGAAGCTGTTCAGTCAATGGAGCATTGGATCCTTCCTGCTCTATTTCTGCCCCTTCATTATCGGCTGCCAATCCATAAAACAGGTAAAATAAGGTTTGCTTACAATCGATTAAATACAGTAATACTTTTTGACATATTGCCCAAAATTTTAGTCTGCCCCTTCCTTATTGGCTGCCAATTTTTATAATTATAAATTTTAGGTGCTGATTTTAACACAATATTGGTCAAAAAGATAAACACTTAAATCGCTGCAGGGGTGCAAACTTTTGCGTTCAAAATTTATTTGTCAGTCTTACTCTTTATATTAAGGTGAGATAAAATGTTTGCAGAATGCTAGCACATATTACGTGTGTGTGTATACACACACACACACACACATATATACTAGTAATATGTGCTTGCATTCTGCATTCTGAGTACAAGTAGCATAAATTTATAGTTTTCATCGGAAAAAGTGGTAATTTTTCTGGGTCATAACAACTGGCTGCCTTGGCAAAGTGCTCAATGCTTTCATATGGATAAGCTTTTAATGGGAATCACAGTCTTACATTATAATGACATTAATGTTCAACTACTGTAAGTGGTTGCCCCTCCGGGCCCCCTTCCCTCCCACTTTATTCGCGGCTTGTGCCTGCGTAGCGCTGGATGATGAGTACTGCGCATTCCTGACCGCCCACTTCTACCACCCGCTTCCTGACTCCTCCCTGGAAACCCTGGAGTCAGCAGTCCCAGGAAGGTTCTATCTGGAGTTTGGATCCCCGGCTCTCGCCAACTGCAAGATGCAGTAAGGAAGGGAATGCCATCCGGACGGTCACGTGGGGATGCCACTAAGGGGGGCCGCGAATATTATGGTAATGAGGGGTGTTAGAAGGGCACTCGGGGGTTGTGAGTAGGAGTCAGTGGACGACGGTCGGCAGTCATCGATTGAGAAATGTACGATGGATAGAAATAAAAAGTAACATTTTGCCAGAAGTCTTACTCTTTTATTGGTGAATCCCTGCCAGATCTCTCCCCGAACGGGGCTCGAACCCGCAGAGGGGTACACTACGACTAATGAAAGAAATCCCATTTTGATACAATCCCCATTTTTGGGCCTGTTTTGCCCCATTATTGTCCCATATGAGAACAAAAATTTCAAGGCAGCTCCATATGAGCTACAGACTTGAAATTTGGCATGGTTATATGATTTTGGACAAATCGATTGGGAAAAATTCGAAATTGTAAAAATGCTAAAATTTAAAAATGCCCTCATGAAGAACCCACTTGCGCCTTTGTGGGTTCATTCCATTAAGATGGAAGCTGACCATTTTTAAATAGGTTATAACACTCAGACTTAAAAATTTGAAACCATACATACGTCCTCCCTCCCATGAAATTCCTTTGCTATCACTGCCTCCTGACTCCCTGGCTATAGAATAGCACGTGGAGAAGATATACAAGGTTTGATACTGTCAGTATGCGCCTCTTTAAATATTGGTATATTTAAATGGATAATATGGTTTTATTTGTGAAAGCTGATTTTATATGAACAAGTTATGAAAGGGTGGCGGGTCAGAAATAAACCTTTGGCGGGTCGGATTCTGGCCTGCAGGCCGTATGTTGGATGACCCTGCTCTAGCTCATATGGAGCTGCCTCACAATTTTTGTTCTCGTATGGGGCAATAATGGGGCTAAGCAGCCCCAAAAATGGGGATTATGTCAATATCAGATTTCCTTCATTAGTCGTAGTTTAATATTAATTCCCATTGAAAGCTTACCCATACGAAAGCATTCAGCTCGTTGCAAACCCACAAAAATTACCACTTTTTTCCTGTGAAAACTATAAATTTACGCTAACTGTACTCGGATTTGAATTCTCTCTTCAATATAAAGAAACTAGAATTTCCATACTTTCCATTAGTTCAAGTCCCAGACCATCATTAATGGTTAACACACAAAGTTCCAAACTCTATTAATGTTACAAATATATCAAATGTCAAAATCTATAGTGAATAATAAATTTACAAAAATGGATTAACTTACAATCAGACTCTTCCTTTTCCGATTCTGGTTTCCAGTACCATGTAGTCCTCGTCACCTCCTTCCTAGGAAAACTGACCCTCTGAGACTTCAAATATTAGGGATCAAAAGATAAACAAATTAGTTAGGAGAAATACTACTTCTTAATGGTAAATAAGTATAATATCTGTGTATATGTCCAAATATTATTTGAAGGTTTTATGTAACATATGACATAAATTAATAAGCCATCAGTTTGGGTCCAAAAATATAAGTTATTGCAGTTATTCCACGAGTTATGCAGATGCATTGCACTGCCCAAATTAACATATTTTGAAAATATAAAATAGCTTGTATTTAAAGTTACGCAAGTTTATAATTTTCTGGTTATGTCATTCATTTTCTTCTCTCTATACATTCAACGAGTTTTTAAGTTAATAAAAAGTATTATGAGTAAAATTTCGGAGATATACAGGATCTTCTCCACATACCTTGGTCCTTTTCCTACCCCTTTTTAATATCCCTCGTCCCGGTAAGGCATCAGGGGAATAAACGTGGATGGTAATGTTACTATCAGTCACCAAACGCCTATTAAGGAAAACAGAACACGCAGCTATTGAAATAATCAAAACAAAATTACAGCTTAACGATTCAGGTCATCGTCTTTTGAAAATTGTTATGGCCTTTAAAGGAATTCAAACGCACACCATCAAACAAAAACCTTAAATGTTATGCATCCTCTAGCGCGGTGCTTCTCAACCAGTGGGCCGCGAAAAAGTATTCGATTAGTTATCCATCCAAATAATTTTTAAAAACTAGTTTTCTTTGAGAGAAAACCTGAAGGCAATACAAGTATACAAAAGACAATTTCAATTAGTAATACAGTAAGCGTCTCTGCTTTAAAATTGTCGTCGTTTTTAATCGCACGTCGCATTGCGACAGCAACGAAGCCTTTTAAGTAGGAGAAAAGTTCATTAAGCTCTCAATTATAGATGCGTACCAAGAAATGCTCAGTAAAGACGCTGCAAAAAATTAATCAAATTCCCTTGTCTAACGACTCAGTAAAACATACAATTTATATCATTTCCGTATACATCCAATCTCAATTAACAGGACGAATAAAAAACTCTCCATGGTTTGCCATCCAATTGGACGAATCGACGGACATCGCAAGTTAAACAATACTCCTTGTTTTTGTGCGGTATGTATATGAGAAAGAAATTCAATTATGTATGTCACAATTACAAACTAGAACGACAAGTGCTGAAATATTTCGAGTTATCGATGACCGCTTTTCAAGTAAAGGTTTGGATTGGAACAAGAATGTCCGTGTTTGTACACACGGTGCTGAAGTTATGACAGGAAAGCATTCTGGAGTAACATCAACAATCTAAAACATGTCTGCACCTGAAGTACACACAATTCATCATCAAAAGAGATGCTTCCTGAACTTAATGGTGTTTTTTACAAAGTAGTGAAAATCATTACATTGCTGCCAACTCCCTAAATTCATGCCTGTTTTCACTTTTATGCATAGAAATTGGTGCTGAAGACACAAAGTTACTTCTGCATGCTGAAGTGCGATGGCTGTCCAGAGGAAAAACATTGACTCGAGTATATGAGCTCAATAAAAAAGTCAAAGTTTTTCTATAATTGGCTGGCTATGTTGTCTTATTTGGGGGATACTTTTAAGTTATTAAATGAACTAAACCTTCAGCTACAGGGTCAAAAATGTTCAATTTTATAATTTTTCAAAAATTTGAAGCAAATTTGGGCATCGAGGGTAAAATCTGACATTTTTTGTTCCCAACATTTTCGGCCCTTGCATATGATGAAAATTTCAATTTTGGCAAACAAACAGTATGTAAGGTTATACTAGGACACCTTGAAGCCCTCAGGAGAAAATTTCAAGATTATTTTACCTAGATCAGGAAATATGTGGGTTTGCTATTCCTTTTCGTTTTCCTCCGATCCAAGCAACAAACTCAACACAACAGAACAAGATACTCTTCTCGAACTCTCTTCTGACTTAACTTTAAAACACGTATTTACAAAAACCGCAGCACTGACAAGTTTTTGGGCAAAATTGGACACAGTATACCCAATGCTGGCTCTGAAAGCCGTCCATTCCCTTCCACATATTTATGTCAAACTGCATTCTCAATACTCACTACTTCAAAATCATTTACACGCTCCTGCTACTATGAGACTTTCCCTTTCTCCAACAGAGCCCAGAATCCAAAAACTTCTCACCCGATGCCAAGCCCAACGTTCACATTAACTAAATACGTAGGCGAACATTTTTTTTTATCAACAAAGGTTTGTTATTGTAAGATTGTACAGAATTTTTCTTGTCTTTACTTCTAAAATTGCAATTCATATTTGAAATTTCTCAAATTTGTTATCTTTTCCCGAGAAAAACTGAAAATACTAAAAACTATAACATTTTCTTTCCCGATTATACCAAAATTAATGGAAATTAAACCAGCTTTAAGCCCAAACAAACCGAGAGTCGATATTTTCATCATAATTACTTCGAAGACTGACACGTTTCGTCAATTTGTAATTATTTCTAAATGTTATAAAAAATTATTTTTATAATTCATTTTGAATCATTTTTAAGGGTATTCTTATAATTGTGAAAGTTAAGGTCCTTATTATGACCCTAGGCGGGCCGCGGGAAATTTCTTTAAGTTCAAGAGGGCCGTGTTATCGAAAAGGTTGAGAACCACTGCTCTAGCGTCACTTCTTATGCTATATAATGATTATTTACTTTTCCCCGTAGCCCTCCGAGGCTCCACTTCCTCCGCTCCGCTCCTCCTCTGCCTTGCAGCAGCAAACCGTTAGCCTGAAAAAAAGATTGAGCGAAACGATGATTATTCATGGCGAAGTACTTTCGTGACTACTAATAATCGGGACAGATTGTCAAAAAGTGGGCCTGTCCCGCCTAAAGAGGGACGTCCGCTCACCTTACACGTTATAATTTTAAAAATAACTGTAACCCTTTTCACTGCCTCGGTTCGATTCTAGGTGTTAGATTTCCTTCGAACTAGCGTTAAAAATATAAGAGCTGTTACTTTCCACATTTGCTCTACTAGCAAGAAATTTCTGCCTTTGAAAATCGAGGCTTGTCTTAAATTCGAACACAAACTTGGATTGCGAAGTTTTTACGATGAATGGAACGTAATATAAACCAATTCACAAAAACGAACTAAAAAGCATAAAACAATGAAATAAACATTAACAATAACAGCGAAAAACAAAAATAATTATAAAAATACCGTATTAAATCTCGTTCATCAACCCCGACTACATCTTCTACGCCATAGCGTTTCGCTGTTGTTACACAAATGACAGCGTAATTCATTTTTATTCCCCTCGTTTGAATCCGACTTCACGCATCACATTGTGAATGTTATGCATATTACCTTTTTTAAACTGAGTCCGGTATTTAAATAAATAGTTGGGAATATTATTTACGATGCGATATGAAATATATCGTATTTTTTTAATCTTGCACACGCAGCTAATATTAAATATCGCGTAAAATAGAAAAAAGTTATGTCAGGATGAATTTTATGTTGTCATAGCAATAACATTTTTCAAGCTCTTACCATTTATCCTTCTTTTATCCTTTTCACGGACGATAAAACCGATAAACGGCACAACATTTGCAAACGAAAATTAGTAACGAACTTAATTAATCTCACTTTTAGTGTAATTTGTCCCAAACGTAAGAGACCGCCATTAGAACTTTTCATCGCTCTTACGAAATTCTATTATTTCTACGTATTAATAGATTTCACGCTATTTTCTATACCCAGAGAAAGAAAGTTACTTACGTCTTTCGAAGACTTCTGAAAAACGACCGAACTCCTGACATTTTCAATTAAATTTCTCTCAATTGGGGAACCACTTCTTCTATCAACGCAAGCGTTGCTAAGTAAATGCATACCGTAGTGATGGCCTGACAACAATGCTTCCAACAGAGTCCAGAAGTATTACCCTATTTCAATTTTAAATAGGTAAAAAATGCTATTCCTCAAATGACATTTAATTACTTGAGCACGCACAATTCTTCGAATGTAGTTTTTATGTTTTTAACACAAATGTCCCTCATTAGTTAGCTATAGTACCAACTTTTTTTGTCTCGGAAAATATAAAGTATGACGTCAATTTTTGCAGATATTGAGTACAAAAAGGTTTTAAAGCTAGGTTTTTAACGGCTTCAAGGTCTATCGTAATTTTCCGATTATAATACGAATTCTTTTCTCGAAATAGTTGACAAAAAGTTCATTATTATGTATGGTTATAAATACATACAATTTTTTTCAGTACGGAAATAATTTATATTTTCGAACATGTTTTTACGAATAAATCGTACATTTCAATGCATTTCGATAACGAACATGTTTTTACATTAAATTATTATTATTTAATAAAGCAATACCGAACATAGAAAAAACTACCGCTAGCGCAACAAACCTAGCTCGTGAAGTACGAAATTTAAAAATTAATTAGCAAGAACGCATGGATAAATGTTACATCCCAAAATTCGACGAATCTGGGTATGCGATTTCTAAAACGTTAATCAGAGAATTTGACACTTTTTATGTTAGACGCTTATCATCCATATCGTTGTGGGAAAACAGTTTTCAAGAAGCAGAATGATTTTATTGGGGAAATAGTACATTCAATTGGCACGAGATTGGATAGAAACAGCGCAAACCATAAATAAAAGTTATGGAAAGCTTTTAATTGACATCGACAATCTTTTCGAAGAAGTAAGTTTAGCAAAGCAATTTATGTTTCATAATGGCAGAAAGAAAAGTTGGGATGAGGAAGGAACGAAATTCAGAGATAGATGGATTGAATGTTTTACTTTCTCATATCCGAAGTATATTGAGAAAGTATTGTTATCGCGAAAAAATTCGACCTCGAGATTTTTACGGAAATATGTGGCTACACTGCAACCGTATCAGACCCGACCTCCAGACACGACAACAGACATGTCGGGAGGAATCAAACACAATGTGCCTTATCGACGTGGCTACACTGCCGCCGACAGACTGCGTCAGACCAGACCACTCCCGACTGCCTGGACGAACCGAACGTGCTTGAATTTCTTCAGATTTACTCCCGACTTCGTTGGTTACGCACGGCGACATCACTCGTTCCACAGAGTCAGTGAGGAATAAGATAATAAAATTCCAACTTTACAATTTCTTTTCTAATTTACAAGTAAATACATATAATTGTTTTTTGTCTTAATACATACTTTTAAAATTTATATTAATTAAGTATTGTAATTCATTGAAAGGTTCAAGAAGATGGTGTTGTTCATTAGAACCGGAGATATGGCGACGGGAGAGAGTTTTCTATGCAACTTGAACGCAAGAATCTTTCCCTCGCATTTCGGACTCACTCTCGGTCAAGAAATAAACATCGTAAATTTCTTTAAGGGGTTTCATTGTAACTGATATACGATACGTGTGGACGATGGCTCCTTCCTTTGTGCCGAGATAAGATTCGTCTCAGAATTATATGGGGTTTTTACGCAGACGAGTTCCACATTTCGTTACTTGCATGGAAATATAAACGCAAAAATTAATGTACACTATATATGCACTAAATTGTATAATGTAGCTGAAAAAGTAAAGGCCAAAGGTTCCTCTTTTCAAATATATCAAGATTTTTCGGAATTAAGGATCTTCATTGGGTCTAAAATATATAAATGCTCTTACTGTGCAAAAGGGCGGCATCAAGTACATTCGCCTCAGACGGCAATTTTTGATGCGATGGTCCTGAATGGGAGTTATAAAATTTAATGCATCTAGTAACATTATATAGAATTTCATATTTTAATAACAGTATTTGTAGCGATGAGTTTTTAAACTAAAAATTTAAATGTCTCCGATAAATGACAATGTGACTTATTGTTAGTATATATACCTATTTTCCAGAATCCTTAAGTTGAAAATTTACATAAATTAATATTTATAGCTAAATTTTATATTTATTACTGACGTTACATCAACCAAGCATACAAGATATTTTATATTTTAATCATACATTATACTTTCAAAGGTAATTCGTTTGATCGTTTTTAGAAATAATACATTAATGCTACTGTAGAAATACTTGTGTTATAAAACGGCGAATTTTGATAACTTGGCCATAGGCGCCAATATTCCTAGCTACATCTTTGTTACTAATGGTGTATAAAATGCATTTATGATAGGAAATGAATCTACAGTAATCCCTCACCATTCACGAAGGTTAGGTTCCTGAAAACCCTCGCGAATGGTAATTGGGTATATTTGGAAAAAAAGGGTTTGGTTCTTAGACTCCCTATTCCAGCGTGTAACTTGCATTTTTGCCCTTCAAAATATAATAATACAATACGTACTATGGAGTTCTGAATAAATACCACATTTATTAAAGAGCAAGGAACCGATCTACACACGCTTCCATGACGATATCCCGTTTATTAATTATAAATCCCACGAATTTCATTATATTTTTTAAAAACTTTTAATTTCGGTGAGGCAACACAATTTATTCATTTTTAACAAAAAAATCTATATAGGGATTTCTGGAACACGTGTGTAAATCATTAAATAAAGTAGAAATGTTTTACCTCTGGCACGCCGCGGCGGTGTAACCCCCCGCCCGGTACATAGATCTGAACCTCCCCCTTGGTCAAATCCTGGCTACGTCACTGGGTACACAGGTACCAAATGATTGATGACGTAACTTCAAATTAATGTAAATAGGAGCAACATAAATTGGAGTATTACTGTATATTGCTCAAATTCTTTCTGTGGCATTAGGAATACATCTTGGATAAACTACCATTGTACAAAAATATCATGCTCCCTTAACACATATTTTAAGCCATTATACAGCAAAAACAAGAACCTAACAATAATGCATACATTTTTAACCAATCCTGAAAATTCCTCTCCTTACCTGAATAAACAACAAAGGCTTTTCTAATTTTACCCTTTGAAAAACTAAAGAGTTATTTTATAGTATTTTCGTCGTCATGAGAAATAACTCCAGATGGATCACTATTTTTACATAAAAGAGCAGCAGCATGGAAATTTGTTTCTTACGTCTAAAAGAAAAAACTAGTGGGGTTTTTACGTCAGGAAAGATTTTCATGGATCCTAGTATAACCACTAGTTTGAATATATTTCTATGTATAGTAAGTTTATTGGTAGATGATATTATATTCTGTCCTCTTATAATCAAGTAAATATGGTATAAGCCAGTGGTTCTCAACCTTTTTTTGTCTGCATCACCCCATGATCAGTCATGTGTCACCCAGTCTGCAGTTCCATTACCTTTATGTCACCCTCGGGGATAAATTGGGCTTTCCCTACCACATAAAGATAAAATGCTGGCATTTAAATAAGCAAAAATGTTTAATCTTCTGGCGTCATGTCATCCCAGTGGAGACTTGAAATGGAACCTATTGTGATATGAAGCAGACATTTTGGGTCATCATTTTCTAGGAATTTGATGTGTACAGTTTACATAAGAATTTTTTAAATTTGTACTTAGAAAATATATTGCAGGTTATTTTTATTTACGTCATAAATACAAGTATTTTATGGAAAAATATAAATCAAAATAATATATATTAAGAATATAACATCAAAATTCTGTCAAGAATATAATCATAAATATTTTTGTGTGTGTGCGTGCGTGCGTGCGTGTGTGTGTTCTTTATACGTTTTTACAACGTTGAAGCTTTCGAACTCAAAAGTTTCATGGGTCACCCTATGGATCAAGGGAAGAACTTGGTCTAGGTTTGCAGACCGTGGGGTCTCTTATACCCCATGGGTCAACAAAATACTATTTCCATAAGAATGCTTGAGAAATTGTGTAGAGGAACCCCAAAATGCCATGCAGCCCTTCACTGATGTGGATATAAATATACCTAAATATTAACTTACGATCACGGGAAATGGCTTATTTTACGCATGAAAGACTGAATATTTTAATTATGTTCATGCTTTGTCATATTACATGCTAAATCGCTCGAAATATTCCTTTAAGCGCAAAATTTATCGGTTTTTTCCATGCGGCAACAAAGCTAAATTTCTTAATTTTTGTCCACTTCAAAGAGGGAGAGATATCCACGTAAAGATTAATGCAACGAAAATCGACGCCGTGGCGCGCCGTAGAGGAAGAATAGCGAACGCCAAGATAAAGAGTACAAATGGATTCATGCCTAAATATAGTATACTAGCTGAAACGCCCGGCTTCGCTCGGGAAAGTTTTCTTTTAAGTGGCAAACGATTTTTATTGCTCGGGGCAAACGTTCCCCATTCCATAATTACGCAGGCTAGGCTTACATTAACATTTACTATTTTATATACTGTATTGTAAAGTTTTACCATTAATATAATTACGCATTAACGTCTTACTTTATATTCACATGGATAGATGCACCGAAGATTTAAGAAAGCAATAAAATTATGTGGATTATGTCAATACTATTAGCCTAAACGTAAAAAATAAACAACGACTTGGTTACTGAACAAATGTAAGCAGATGTATCGATTTCTGTTGCGATAAATCTTTCAGTGTTAATGGTAAAAGATAGCAATGTCCAAATATTCCTTTAAAATCATTTGACTGACTTTAAAAGTAGTCATAGAGTATATTTAGGCGTGAATCCATGTAAAGATTAATGCAAGGAAATTCCACGTCACGCATACGTGTTATATTGTTGTGATCATTCTCTTATTGTCGAAAGTTTTTAAAGCGTTCTGTGTTTGAGCTCCGAATTAATTCAAAATATTCGAAATACCAGAAATAACTCCTAAGGGAATTTAAAAATTAAACGTTCTCCTTATAACATTGTAAATAATTTTATTTTGGAATAAACCGCCATGCCACCTAAAAAGAGAAGACATCGGTAACACTAACACATAGGCAAAGACAATGGCAGCCTCCAGGGCAGCGGAGACTGAAGAGGAAGCAGGGGCTCGACTTGAAGAGAATCGACTAAGAACTGAAGCCTCCAGGACAGCGCAGAAAATAGACGAAAGACGTGCTCGACTTCAAGGGAATGCAACAAGAGTTGCGGCATCCAGGGCAGCGGAGACAGAAGAGGAAGCACGGGCTCGACCTGAAGAGAATCGAGTAAGAACTGAAACCTCCACAACAGCGGAGAGAGTAGACGAAAGACGTGCTCCATTTGAAGAGAATCGAGTAAGAACTGAAGGCCCAAGTACAGCGGAGAAAGTAGACGAAAGAAATGTTTGAATTCAAGAAAATCGAGTAAGAGTTGCGGCCACCAGGGCAGCGGAAACTGAAGACGAAGCACGGGCTCGACTTGAAGAGTTTCTAGTAAGAGTTGCGGCCTCCAGAGCAGCGGAGACTGAAGAGGAAGCACGGGCTCGACTTGATGAGAATCTAGGAAGAGTTGCGGCCTCCAGAGCAGCGGAGACTGAAGAGGAATCACAGGTTCGACCTCAAGGGAATCGAGTAAGAGTTGCTGCCTCCAGAGCAGCAGAGACTGAAGAGGAAGCACGGCTCTACTTGAAGAGAATCGAATAAGAACTGAAGCCTTCAGGACAGCGGAGAAAATAGAGGAAAGACATGCTCGACTTCAAGGGAATCTAGCAAGAGTTGCGCCCTCCAGGGCAGTGGAGACTGAAGAGTAAGCACGGGCTCGACTTCAAGAGAATCGAGTAGGAGTTGCGGCCTCCAGGGCAGCGGAGACTGAGCAGGAAACATGGCCTCGACTTGAATAGAATCGAGTAAGAACTGAAGCCTCCAGGACAGCGGAGAAAGTAGACGACAGACGTGTTCAACTTCAAGAGAATCGATTAAGAATTGCGGCCACCAGGGCAGCGGAGACTGAAGAGGAATCACGGATTCGACTTGAAGAGAATCCAGTAAGAACTCAATCCTTCAGGACAGCGGAGAAAATAGACGAAAGACGTGCTCGACTACAATGGAATCGAGTAAGAGTTGCTGCTAGCAGAGCAGCGGAGACTGAAGAGGAAGCACGGGCTCGATTTGAAGAGAATCGAGTAAGAACTGAAGCCTTCAGGGCAGCGGAGAAAATAGACGAAAGACATGCTCGACTTCAAGGGAATTTAGCAAGAATTGCGGCCTCCAGGGCAGCGGAAGCAGAAGAGGAAACACGGGCTCGACTTGAAGGGAACCGAGCAATAAGTGAAGCCTCCAGAACAGGGGGGAGAGTAGACGAAAGACGTGCTCGATTTGAAGAGAATCGAGTAGGTGTTGCGGCCTCCATAACATCGGAGTCTGAAGAGGAAGAACGGGCTCGACTTGAAGAGAATCCAGTAAGAACTCAATCCTTCAGGACAGCGGAGAAAATAGACGAAAGACGTGCTCGACTACAATGGAATCGAGTTAGAATTCCTGCCTCCAGAGCAGAGGTGACTGAAGAGGAAGCACGGGCTCGACTTAAAAAGAATCGAGTAAGAGTTGCTGCCTCCAGGGTAGCGAAGACTGAAGAAGAAGCACGGGCTCGACTTGAAGAGAATCGAATAAGAACAGAAGTCTCCGGAACAGCGGAGATAGTAGACGAAAGACGTGTTCGAGTTCAAGAGAATCGATTGAGTTGCGGCCACCAGGGCAGCGAAGACTGAAGAGGAAGCACGGGCTCGACTTGAACAGAATGGAGTAAGAGTTGCGGCCTCCAGGGCAGTGGAGACTGAAGAGGAAGCACGGGTTCGACTTCAAGCGATTCGAGTAAAAGTTGCAGCCTCCAGGGCAGCGAAGACTGAAGGGGAAGCACGGGCTCGACCTGAAGAGAATCGAGTAAGAACTGAAGCCTCCATGACAGCGGAGAAAGTAGACGAAAGACGTGTTCGACTTCAAGAGAATCGATTAAGAGTTCCGGCCACCAGGCAGCGGAGACTGAAGAGGAAGCACTGGCTCGACTTGAAGAGAATCGAGTTAGAGTTGCGACCTCCAGGATAGCGGAGACTGAAGAGGAAGCACTGGCTCGACTTGAAGAGAATCGAGTAAGAGATGCGGCCTCCAGGGCAGCGGAGACTGAAGAGGAATCACGGGTTCGACTTCAAGAGAATCGAGTAAGAGTTGCTGCCTCCAGAGGAGCGGAGAAAATAGAGGAAAGGCATGCTCGAATTCAAGGGAATCTAGCAAGAGTTGCGGCCTCCGGGCAGTGGAGACTGAAGAGGAAGCACGGGCTCGACTTCAAGAGAATCGAGTAAGAGTTGCGGCCTCCATGGCACCGGAGACTGAGCAGGAAACACGGCCTCGACTTGAATAGAATTGAGTAAGAACTGAAGCCTCCAGGACATCGGAGAAAATAGTCTAAAGACGTGCTCGGCTTCAAGGTAATCGAGAAATGTCTGCCTCCAGAGTAGCGTTGACTGAAGAGGAAGCACGGGATCGAACTAAAGAGAATCGAGTAAGAACTGAAGTCTCCAAGACAGCGGAGAAAGTAGACGAAAGACATGTTCGACGTCAAGAGAATCGGTTAAGAGTTCTCGCACCGCGAAGCTCTCAAATGGGGTACTGAAACACCCGGAATGTGAATTTACCACATCTTCAACCCAATCCAGAAACACTGAAACTCCTATGTCAGGGTCAACATATTCGTCAATCCATTTTCTGCATAACATACGTAAATACAACTCCTGTTTCCAGATGGCATATTTCGGTGCGACAAAAGAAGTGCACGAGCCTGGCTTCATACCGATCCTTAAGATTCAGGGGCAAGTCTACCATCACACCGGTTCACTCCTGCCGTTTCCAAACGAGGATTATCAATTTCTCCAAATATATTTTATGGGCGAAGAGCAACGCGAAGTAGAGCAATGTTGCAGTAATACCCCGGATACAAGATTCGACATTGTCCTGAAGTTGCAGCGAATGTTTCACCAATGCAACAGATACGTTCGAAGTTTCAAGACTGCTCTTGAGATGAAGTCTTCGGATGAATACAAAGTAATCATACGGGCGGACATGAGGTCTGCTGGGGAGCACGAGGGACGCTTTAATGCGCCTGTTAATAATGAGGTGGCCATCATCATTGTGGGCAATGAATTTGACATGCGGGATATTGTCTTGTACAAAAGAAATAACCAGTTGCAGCGAGTGAGTTAGACGCATAGGTCCTACGATACCTTGCAATACCTCATCATATTTTGTCAAGGAGAAGACTGTTATCACTTTCAAATAACTCAGGTTGATGCTAATACAGGAAATTCCTTAAATGGCAAAACAGTATCAGCCATGAACTTTTATGCCTATAAAATGATGGTGCGAGAAGGAAATGTCAATCACATCTTACGATGCCGCCAACTATTCCACCAGTTTGCGGTTGACATGTTTGCTAAAATTGAGAGTGAACGACTGTTGTACGTGCGCCTTAATCAGAAAAAACTCCGTGTGGACGATTATATTCACATCAGAGATGCAATAGCTGAAGACGGAAACGTCACCAATCACGGGCAATTAGTGATTCTTCCATCCACATTCACTGGAAGTCCTCGCTACATGCACGAATACACACAAGATGCAATGACCTACGTCAAACGTTATGGAAGACCCGACCTGTTTATAACCTTCACTTGTAACCCCAGTTGGAAAGAAATACAAATGGAACTGTTGCCAGGGCAAAAGCATTACGACCGCCACGATTTGTCTGCAAGGGTTTTCAGGCTAAAGCTCATTAAGCTAATGAATGCCATTAACAAGGGAAAGGTATTTGGAGCAACCAGGTGCTGGATGTATTCGATCGAATGGCAAAAGAGAGGGCTTCCACACTCATATCTTTGTGTGGTTAAAAGAAAAGATTTGGCCAAATCAGATAGACAGCATCATTAGTGCAAAACTACCCGATCCCAAAGAAGATGAACATCTTTTTGACGTTATCGTGAAAAATATGATTCACGGCCCTTGTGGAAATGTCAACCCCAGATCGCCTTGCATGAAGGAAGGAAGGTGAACAAAAAAATACCCAAGAAGGTTTGTGGACGAAACACAAACCGGAGTTGATGGTTATCCCCTATGTAGAAGGAGAAGAGCAGAAGATGGCGGTGTGAAAACGATGATGAAGATGAAAGTCGGAAATGCGCACCGAGAAGTTGAGGTTGACAACAGATGGGTTGTCCCATACTCCCCATTACTTTGTGCAATATTTCAAGCCCGCATCAACGTGGAATACTGCAACTCGGTCAAATCGATCAAATATATTTGTAAATATGTGAACAAGGGCAGTGACCAGGCTGTGCTTGGTTTCCAAAAGGAGGGAGAAGCCATAGATGAAGTACAGCGCTATTAAATGGGCAGGTACATAAGCAGCATTAGATTTCCCCATCCACGAGAGACACCCAACAGTAATCCATCTAAGCGTACATTTAGAAAACGGGCAGCGAGTGTACTTCACTGAGAAAAACGTACATCAAAGGGTACAGTAGCCACCTAGGACAACTTTGACCGCATTTTTCGAACTCTGCCGGCAAGATAAGTTCGCGAAAACAATATTCTATTGCGATGTTCCAAAATACTATTCCTGGGATACATCAAGAAAATGCTTCAAACGAAGAGACCTAGGAGTTCCTGTTCCAGGGCATGAGGGCATTAGGGAGACCGATGCTCTTGGCTGAGTTTACACCGTGCATCCAAATAATTTCGAATGTTACTTTCTGCGACTTTTATTGCACACGGTGAGAGGACCCACTTCATTTGTGGCACTAAGAACAGTAAATGGGGAGGTATGTGAAACGTTCCGTCAAGCATGCCAACGACGAGGTTTCCGTGAAGATGACACACACTGGGATTCTACCTTAATGGAAGCTGCTGCAACTCAGTCACCCGCAAAGCTTAGACATTTATTCGCCATTTTGCTTACCACCTGCGTCCCCTCAAATCCGATGCAACTGTGGGAAACACACAAAGAGAGTATGACAGAAGATATTTTATTGCATGCCTGCAGACTAAATCCTGATATGGATTTGGTTTTCTCATCAGACATGTCCAACCAGGCTCTCATCCTTTCAGAGGACCAAGCATTGGCGATGGTTGGAAAAAACATCCAGCAGTTAGGCCTCCCCGCTCCACAAAGAAACCTGAGTTATCGCCTAAATAGGGAATTTCTGCAGGAAAAAAATTAGTGTGGACCAATTGGAGATATATTTATCAGAAAATGAGCCACTAATGGTCGCTGATCGGAAAGAGGCCTACACTCTGGTAGAGAGAGGAACTGGAGGAATAATTTTCCCTGACGCTCCCGGGGGAACCGGAAAGACTTTTCTAATAAACTTAATCTTAGCTAAGATCCGTCGAAAATCAAAAATTGCAGTCGCATTGGCATATTCCGGAATTGCATCCACGTTGCTTCATGGTGGACGAACGGCACATTCTACCCTAAAGCTCCCTCTTAATATAGCCCAGTCTGAAAATCCAGTTTGCAACATCAAAAAAGGTACTGGGCAGGTCAAGGTTCTACAGGAATGTGAACTTATCGTATGGGATGAGTGCACGATGGCCCATAAGAACGCATTTGAAGCACTTGATTGGACCCTTCAAGACTTAAAAGGAAACCAAGATCTAATGGATGGAACTGTTTTAGTTTTGGTGGGTGATTTCCGTCAAACTCTTCCTGACATTCCGAAAGGGACATCGGTGGACGAATTCAAAGCGTGCCTGAAAACATCTTACCTTTGGAGACATGTTCAAATACTGAGACTATCAACAAACATGAGGGCACATCTGCTAGGTGACATTTGTGGTGGCCGCTTTGCAGAACAGCTTATTACAGTTGGTGATGGAAAGATTCCAGTAGACCATATGAGCAGACTTATTCGTTTTCCTGACAACTTTTGTAAAGTAGTGGAGTCGACAGAAGATCTTATTCATCTTGTTTTCCCTAACATCTTACACCACTACCAGGATACCAAATGGCTCTGTGAACGTGCCATTCTCGCTCCTAAAAATGAAACAGTAAATTTGATTAATGCAAAAATTCAAGAACAGCTGCCTGGAGATGACAGATGCTATCGGTCGGTCAACACAGTGTTGGATAATGACGAGGCTGTTCGATATCCATCTGAGTTTCTAAACTCGCTCAAGCCACCTGGGATACCACCACATAACTTAGTGCTAAAAATTGGTTCTCCTATCATAATGCTGAGAAATCTGGAGGCACCAAAATTGTGCATTGGTACCCGTTTGTGTGTGAAAAACCTCATGCCCAATGTCACTGAAGGGATAATTTTGACAGGCTGTGCCACGGGTGAGGATGTATTCATTCCAAGAATACTAATCATTCCTTCCAACATGCCATTCGCATTCAAGCGACTGCAGTTTCCAGTGCGTCTTGCTTTCACGATGTCAATTAATAAGGCTTAAGGGTAGACACTTAAAATAGAAGGAGTTAATATAGAAACTCTTTCCTTTTCTCATTGTCAACTTCTTGTAGGCTGCTCAAGAGTTGGGACAAGCAAGAACCTATATGTTTTTGCCCCTAAAAGGAAAACCAAAAACGTCATCAATCAACTGGCTTTGGAATAAAGGAAAGAGTTTGTATTCTTCCATATTTTTCTCCAATGAAAACAGTGAGATAACTTATTTTGTATCATTTTTTTCATAATTATGTTGTGTAGAGATTTGTAGCATTGAGATTAGATACCAATGAGTTCCAAACGGAACTTAACACTCATGCTACACATGGTGGACAAGCAATAAAAATCGTTTGCTACTCAAAAGAAAAATCTTTCCCAAGCAAAGCGGGGCGTTTCAGCTAGTAAATGAAAAATGAAATCTACTAACAATTTTCATTTTGTAATTATCAGGAATTTAAAACACTGATCTATAAAAACTCATCTTCCATTGCGCATATATAGGTACTTTATTGAAAATGTATTATTCAGCATTTCATTGTTGCAAATTCATCAATTATGGTATCTGGAAAATTCACCGATGGAAAAATCACCGCCACGGAAAATTCACCGCCGGAAAATTCATCGTCAAGGGAAATTCATTGCCTTCCATGGATTATTTTGTTAACATATTGACCCATCAATTATGTCTTCATATTTCAAGGATTCCATAATATCACTTTCTATGGACATTAGTGATAGAACAGTTAAACGATCATATCATTGCTGTACGTAATTTTTTATGATTTTTAACTTTTAAATGATCTACCTGCAGATGCTACTGTTACATGTTACAGGCAAGGTTAACAATATCCGTAAGGCAATACGAAGAAGAAGAGCAAGTGCCACAACCGAGTTTTGATCATGAGAGTGAAATAAACTGAAATGCGGGTGTGGGAATATGGTTGGAAAACATCGTCATTTTTATAGTTTATAACCAATATTTTTTAAAATTATTCATTAGATCCTTAATTCGATTGCAATAGGAACCTGGAAGGATGAAGAAAAAAAGAATTATCAGGGCATGATAATAATATTCTAAACTCTTACTCACCTTTGAGTTTTTTCAGTTTTTTTTGCAGTATACATTTGTATTCGTTTTTCTATGAATGAAACTTTCTCACTTTTTCGAAATTCTGTTCTAATGAATGACCATAAATTTAAACCCAAATATTAAAATTTTATATTTTGAAAAATCGAGTCATATTAGACCCAACGATAGTAGTTTACTTGATCAAAAAATATCGGTAGTAGTAGATGGTTAAGCCCTTCGATTTTAGGAGAGGAGGGGGATAAGAGAGTTGTCTGGTCTTCCGTCTCATCTCGATTCTATGACAAAAACGACGTCGGTGAGCGGCGTCGTAAGTATGCCACCGGTGGCCCGTTCGGCAGATAGCCCCACATTTTTTCCAGCCCGGTGTACCGTTCGGCAGATAAAGGTTAATAGCGGTCTTATGCCACCCTCTCCTTCGGCAGCCCGTCTTGGGGCGGCTCTTCTTAGGCGGAATCGTACACGAGTTGAATTTCCCGGTAGGGACTTGGCGCTGCCGCCACCTTGACTGTGCACCCTGAGGCGGCTGCCTCTCTTGCATACCGTCTGAAGCCAGCCCTGGGTATCGTCTAATGTAGGGCAGCCTGTCCGAGTGTGGTTTATTGTTACACTCAATTTCTGCAGAGGGGTCCTAAGTGCATCCTTACCACTGTTTCAGCCAGTAACACTGACATCTTCTTCCTAGATCAATTTTACATCTAAGTACAGTGGTGGACATAAAAATGCACACCCTTGCGAGCGCTCCACCGAAATTTCAGTGAACTACTAGTCTCGAACGAACTGTCACGCGATATGGCAACAGAGATGGTAGAGGAGGGGGTGAAGGGTCTTCTTCCTCTCCCTCCCCCCCCCCCCCCCCACTTAGAGAAGGGTTTACGGTTCTCTCCTAGCTCTTAAGGATCGGATATTTTCCCTCAAGATAATGAATGCTTTTGAATTCAGTAGCGCTTACTTTCCCCATTGCGGTAACACGTGAATGTCAGATATAATTCTTTTCATTTCAAAATTAGTTAGAATCGAGACACGAACTCCGGAGTTTAACATACGGACGTCAAAAAGAACGATGTTTATTTTTCCATTCAAGATTAAATTAATTAAATTCCGAGTTAGCAGAAATATTTATTAGGAGTCGAAAGGAATACACATTTCAACGCCTTAACAATGAGAAATGTTTAGTTGCGACTACTTCACGTATTATTTCATTGCTTCGACGCCCAATATCTGTTTATGAATGCTATAAGTTGAATTTGAACAATATATTTATTCATTTACATAGGAGGAGGATTTTGGTCAGTTATATGACGGGATGCCTAGCACTTAGGTAAGCAATTTTAAAAAATAACAAAGTATAGAAAGCTACGAACAACGTAACATTTCAGGAATTAAGTGAGAAACTATTAAATTTAAGTTTATGAATTATGTGTAACCAAAAGTTAAGTAAATAACTTTAATAAACGAAACATTTTTTAAACGATAAAATTACTAGCATTCTTAAATAGGAATTACCGTATTCACTCGTGTACCCCGCGCACATTATTCCCGAAACGCCGGGGAAAAAAGGGGGTGCGCGTCTTACACGAGGATTTCTGATCAGGTTATATAAATTGTGAGTATCGATAGTAAATTCTCTGCAATATTATTGCATCTACGTTTATATTCGTAAAAGACGTCGAATTCTACGAAGTACACGCGTATTTATACGTCCAAGCAAACGTGTAAGTTACGCCAACGCTGCTGGCAAAAACTCGCAAAAGTAGGCGGAAAGAATACGCCGACTAACTGATAACTATAGTTCAATGACTACTGAGTGTTTGCCATTTAGGTTCAAGTTCGGTCCTTTTCCCTCATCCACTTCAAGGAATTCCGAATGGTGAAATTTTGTTGCGAATGAAAGATTTCATCGTTCGAAAGCAAGAAGGAAATCCACATCTCAAGTGTTAGGACTTGTTTGTTCCTAACCTACCAATATTTACTCACGAGACGATACGCAAAAAAACTCTCCATCCGCGTAGGGAAGTTCTTTTCCTTTTGTGTCGTTGAACAATCAAAACCTTGAATCTTTACTTCATTTTATATTTTAAATGAAATTATAACAACCTAACTAAACTTTTTTTTAAAAATAACTCCATTTGATCTGTGGACAATAAGGTCGTTGGAGCAAAACCACAAGAACCTCCTTTTCTGTGGAAGCGCTGCATGTGGTAAATAAGAGCCACCTTGAGAAAAACTTGAGATAACTCTATGCTCTTCCAAGAAATACCGCTCCCATTATCCATGAGTACACTTTCCGCCACTCACTCCCCATTGCTTGCTACCTGCAACCTTTCTACCCATCTACGAACTCTTGTCGGCATCTCCTACAGGCTCCCAAACCCGTCCCCACCCCTTTATCCTAACCCACCCCTGCCTTGCCTTCCAGAAATGATTCCTATTGCGCTATTGTAAACTTGTGTGTCCACTTACAACGGACACCTCACAAACACTAATCACCTTTTCTTTTAAAGCGACCTTTTGCCCCCATAGTGATCTCCCGCATCCAGGGGAAAAACCGACGAATCCTAGACTAAAAGCTTGTGTGCAGACGACGAATTTTTGTCAGGATGATCGCCGGAAAGGAACCCCTGTAGCCGTGTTGGATATTTACGCCTGTGTTGAGCATTCACTCTCTCTCGAGACTACCTTGCGTTCACTAGTGATTTTACTGCTTCCCTTATTATCGTTATTCCTTGCTTGTTATCGTTATTCCTTACTTGTTATCGTTATATCTTGCTTATTATCGTTATTTCTTGATTGTTATTGTTATTTATTGCGTGTTATATTTGTTTCATTATTTCGAAGTTTAGTTTATTTCGTTTTTTGTTGTGAAAGTGTTTTCTTTGGAAAAAAGAAAGCTATGCCCAACAACCAATCATGCAGGGATATAGCAAGAGAAATGGGTGTTTCTCGCTCGACCATTTCCCGCTTGCGAAGCAGGTGGGAAACGGAATTAAATGTCGATCGCCACGCAGGATCAGGACGTCCGAGAGCCACGACGGAGGAAGAAGATGCGCGCCTTATTCAGCAGGTTCGCGAGAATCCGTTCTCGACATCTTCGGATGCACGTGCGTCTGTTAATTACCCAGCGTCCACAAGAACAGTACGTCGCCGCCTTTTTAACGCAGGACTTCATGCAAGACCGGCTGCTGTAAAGGAGATCTTAACAGATTCTCTCTGAGAAGCCCGCCTGAGATTTGCCCAAAGATATTTAGGTGAAGGTGAGGAATTTTGGAGAAATGTTATTTTTTCTGATGAAAAAACGTTCTCCTCTTCCACATCTGGGCCAGTGGTCATCTACAGACCACGCAACAGTAGATTTGATCCACAGTATATATTCCCGTGTGGAAGAAGTGGATGATTTTCCGTGCATGCCTGGGCGTGGATTTGTGGCGATGGACCAGGAGTATGCTGGCGTATTGAGGGAAACTTAAACGGGGACCAGTATCGAAGCATACTAGATAATATTATGCTTCCTTCTGTTAAGTTGATGCTCCCAAATGGTTTCATCTATCAACAGGTAAGTCGTTAAGTTTTTAACATAATCACTTTTTAATGTAGAATTTGGTTGGAAATATGCTTCCATTAAAATCATTTCAGAGATTAAGAAGTTAAACAAAGCTCTCCTGCGTTAATTTCATATTTGAATATAGAATCTAATTGCTGCATCAAAATATTCGTTAGCCTTCATCAATATAATGGAAGCATTTTTATCAGAAAATTGGTGTATATGATATCGTATTTTGTAGGAAACTGAGGAATTTTAAAATAACAATAATCATCGCAGAAACGCAGAATTTTAATCATAATATATATTAAATAATAGTAATTAATTTTCAAATCGAAAAACTACCTAAGGTCCACCATTGGCCAAGATCGGTGCATTCACGGTATTCATATAGCTCACAGTATCGTGAACACTATTGAATCTATTGATATGCAATCTTATTCAAAGAACCATGTGAACATTTCTAAACATTTCATCCTCTGAGTGTACCGCTCTAAAACAGATAGGGGAAAATTTGCCATGGGTCAATTTTTTGATGTTTCGAATGGAAATTTTCAAGAAAATGTTGCGTTTCTGATTTTTTTAAAGACAGCTCATTATTAATATAGAACTTATAGTTACAAAATCATTATTCATAAACATTACAGAAGTCATACACAGAAAATTGTTGAATTTTGTTCATTAGAACCGGAGATATGGCGACGGGAGAGAGTTTTCTATGCAACTTGAATGAGAATCTTTCCCTCGCATTTCGGACTCACTCTCGGTCAAGAAATAAACCGTAAATTTCTTTAACTGACATACGATACGTGTGGACGATGGCTCCTTCCTTTGTGCCGAGATAAGATTCATCTCAGAATTATGTGGGGTTTTTACGCAGACGAGTTCCACATTTCGTTACTTGCATGGAAATATAAACGCAAAAATTAATGTACACTATATATGCACTAAATTGTATAATGGAGCTGAAAAAGTAAAGGCCAAAGGTTCCTCTTTTCAAATATATCAAGATTTTTCGGAATTAAGAAAATTCATTGGGTCTAAAAAATATAAATGCTCTTACTGTGCAAAAGGGCGGCATCAAGTACATTCGCCTCAGATGGCAATTTTTGATGCGATGGCCCTGAATGGGAGTTATAAAATTTAATGCATCTAGTAACATTATATAGAATTTCATATTTCATATTTTAATAAGAGTATTTGTGGCGATGAGTTTTTAAACTAAAGATTTAAATGTCTTGGACAAATGACAATGTGACTTATTGTTAGTACCTATTTTCAAAAATCCTTAAGATGAAAATTTACATAAATTAATTTCTATATTTATTACTGACGTTACATCAACCAAGCATACAAGATATTTTATATTTTAATCATACATTATACATTCAAAGGTAATTCGTTTGATCGTTTTTAGAAATAATACATAAATGCTACTACAGAAATACTTGTGTTAAAAAAAGGAGAATTTTGATAACTTGGCCTTAGGCACCAATACTCCTAGCTACGTCTTTGTTACTAACGTTGTATAAAATCCATTTATGATAGGAAATGAATGTACAGTAGTCCCTCACCATTCGCGAAGGTTAGGTTCCTGAAAACCCTCGCGAATGGTAATTGGGTATATTCGGAAAAATAGGGTTTGGTTCTAAGAGTCCCTATACTAGCATGTAACTTGCATTTTTGCTCTTCAAAATATAATAATACAATATGTACTGTGGAGTTCTGAATAAACGCCACATTTTATTAACGAGCAAGGAACCACTCTATACACGCTTCGATGACGTTAGCGATATCCCATTTATTAACTATAAATCCCACGAATTTCATTATATTTTAGGAAAATTTTTACTTTTGGTGAGGCAACACTATTTATCAATTTTTAACAAAATAATCTATAGAGGGATTTACGGAACACGTGTGTAAATCATTAAATAAAGTATAAATGTTTCCCTCTGGCGCACCGCGGCAGTGTAACCACCCGTCCGGTACATAGCTCTGAACCTGAACCTCCCCCTTGGTCAAATCCTGGCTACGTCACTGGGTACGTAGGTACCAAATGATTGATGACGTAACTTCAAATGAATGTAAATAGGGGCAACATAAATCGGGGTATTACTGTATATTGCTCAAAACCTTTCCGTGGCATTAGGAATACATCTTGGATAAACTATCATATCATGCTCCTCTAACACATATGTTAAGCCATTTTACAGCAAAAACAAGAACTTAACAGTAATGCATAAATTTTTAACCAATCCTGAAAATTACTCTACTTACCTGAATAAACAACAAAGACTTTTCTAATTTTACACTTTGAAAAACTAAGAGTTATTTTAGGGTGTCATCATCATGAGAAATAACTCCAGATGGATCACTATTTTTACATGAAAGAGCAGCAGCATGGAAATTTGTTTCTTTCTTGTAAAAGAAAAAACTAAAGTGTGGTTTTTATGTGAGGAAAGATTTTCATGGATACTAGTATAACCACTAGTTTGAATATATTTCTATATATAGTAAGTTTATTGGTAGATGAGCCTCTTATATTCAAGTAAATATGGTATAAGCCAGGGTTCTCAACATTTTTTTTGTCTGCAGCACCACATGTTCAGTCATGTGTCACCCAGTTTGCAGTTCCATCATCTTTAAGTCACCTTCAGGGATAAATTGGGCTTTCCCTACCAGATAAAAATAAAATTCTGGCATTTAAATAAGCAAAAATGTTTAATCTTCTGGTGACATGTCATCCCAGTTGAGAACCGGTATGTATAAGAGGTTAACAGAAGTACCTTATGTTTTTAAAACAATTGCTAATATTTGTTTGACGGTGGTAATGTTCTTACATCATATGTCTCATGTCCAGGAAATATATCCACCCACTTTTGGTATATCTAATGATTGTACTCTGACTGCCGCTGCAATAACGTAGTACAGCTTGGCTAATGAGGGCAGCGCTAACCACAGTTCCATTAACAGGGTGTTTATTCGCACTCCTAAACACACAAGCGATTCCACTGCCTTTAACACTCTTCTTTTTATTATTTACTGTAATCCTTAAATCTTGAATTACAAACATAATACTAGAGATGCCTTGGGGTCTTATTGCAAGGGATGTAAAAATCTCTAAAAATTGTTGTAATGAATTTCACTTTGAATGCTGTACATATATCTAATGTCTTTGTGGGTAAAACGTGCAATAGAGTTGTATGTATTTATAGGTCATTAGTCATTAGCGAATTTGGTGGTCCCTATAATTTGTGCTGTGATAGGCATCCATGAATAAGAGACATCAAAATTTTTTAAAAAATCTTCAGCGCAAAAGCACAAATATGGAGGGATTACTATCCACAATATGTTTTACGAACATCGCACAGTTCGCTATATCTTAAAGATAATCAAACAAAACATGTACACATACAAATGAATATAAATGAAAATAATGTTAGACTATTAATATTAACTTTATATTAATTAACACTGCTAACAAAAAAGTCACGTACAATGCTATAACACTTGCTAAATCATCGGATTATCAAAACCTCTATTGATTGCCACCACTGCTAATGCACATAGGAGTTCGTAAAGATATGCCTTGGCTGTGCCTGGGAGCTCTTCCCAGCAGGAGGCGAGGTTTAGTAACAGGGTGGCCTCATGATGGTGCTGTGGTTCCCCGTGGAATTTCCCAGCCTTCAATGTCATTTGCACCTCTTTGGCCAATACCATGACATTGCTGTCTGGTGGCAAGCTCATAACATGAGGGTCAATGTCATGGAAGTCCGACCAGGAGGGAGGCGACTGCAGGTGCGAGGAGCTCCCGGTTTTATGAGTGCTGTCCTCCTGGGTTTCCATGAACACCTGCACCTGGAAGCCTTCCAAAACTTCTGCTTTCTTAGGGTCTTCTAAAAAGAGAGATTGAGATGTACGGCCCTGTGATGACAAACGCCTTCTTGGTAAACCGAAAGGCATAGTGCTAGGATTGGATGTTTCTGGCGAAACGGGATTAAGCTTGGTTTTACGAGGCATCAACAATGATGATGGGCCCACACTCCCGGCTTCTGCCAATTTCCCAACTCCACCTTCCTTTCTGATACTCCCTACTATATACACTGTAATCCAAGCTACTGCCAATGGCAAGCTGGTCTGGCATATAGCAGGGAGTACCGTCCAGGAAGGAAGATCAGAGAGATTGGCATCCGTTGGAACATAGACCCATATCACATCTTGTGACACATTCTTTATTATCTCAATGTTGTTTCAATACAAGTTTGCAAAATAATAACCTTCTATCTCGTTGTCGCAGTACACCCACAATGTTCTGTCTGCTGGTAGGTGCACTGAGGCAACTGCGGCTGCCCTGAATGTTGTCCCTGCCTCACTAAATAAATTGACGTTTCTTCTGGTAAAGGCAAAATTTCCACCAAGTTCCTTTCTGGCTGCAACCAGGCCAGCTGCCAGGGTGTGCCGTCCAAAAACACACGAAACTTACATACAATATTAGCAAATTTCCTATGTTTATTAAACACACCTCTGTCCAAAATTCTAACAACAACTCATTACGATGCTGATAAACGTCGTGCACAACAATAAACAATGGTACTGCCAAAATATAGCATGCCCAGGAAATATATCCACCCACTTTTGGTATATCTAATGATTGTACTCTGGGTGCCCCTGCAATAACGTAGTGCAGCTTGGCTAATGAGGGCACTGCTAACCACAGTTCCATTAACAGGGTGTTTATTCGCACTCCTCAATACACAAGCAAATCCACTGCCTTTAACACTCTTCTTTTTATTATTTACTGTAATCCCTAAATCTTGAATTACAAACATAATACTAGAGATGGCTTGGGATATTATTGCAAGGGTTGCAAATATCTCTAAAAACTGTTGTAATGAATTTGACCTTGAATGTTCTACATGTACCTAATGCCTTTGTGGGTAAAATGTGCAATAGAGTTGTATGTATTTATAAGTCACCTAATGGTAACTTCCCTATTTTTATTGAAAGCATTGCAGATTTCCTCGATCGGTGTGATAGCGATTGCAAATCTATTGTTGTTTGTGGGGATTTCAATGTAGACTTAAGCAGCGAAAGTAACATGAAAACCCAACTTCTTGATGTTCTGCAATCATTTAACTTAATACAAACGGTCTTCCAGCCTACTAGAATAACAAGCCTTTCCTCCTCAATCATTATAATATTTTCTCTAATCTAATAAACCATACGGGAGAATCTATAAGTACCCTTCTCTCTGATCATAATGCACAAATCACTGAGTTTCACTTGTCAGGCTCCTCCCATTCTGGGTCTGCGGCTGAAATACACAGCCTTATAAGACTTTTTTCTACTGATGCTTGCATGAAATTCTGCCGTTGTCTGATGACGGAACTTTGGGTGAGTGTCTATAGTGCTACCTCAGTAGATGAGAAATTCAACAACTTCTTGTTAGCTTTCCGTCAACATTTCTATGAATGCTTCCCTCTTACTTCTAAAAGATCTACCAATCGATCCTCTTCATACAACAACACTAAAGCATGGGTAAGTCAGGAAATAAGGTGAATGTCTTCCCTTTTAAAGGACCTGCACAAGAAATATCTACTAAGTAATGATGCAAATGAGAAAAGGGTGCCCATACATTGTCCTTCACCACTTCAACATCAACTAAGTGTACATGATTTTGCACTCAAGAGCATTAAAAAAATAATTTGAATTTAAAATATAAATATATATAAATTGGGCCTTCCCTACCACATAAAGATAAAATTCTGGCATTTAAATAAGCAAAAATGTTTAATCTTCTGGTGACATGTCATCCCATTTGAGAACCGGTATGTATAAGAGGTTATCAGAAGTATCATATGTTTTTAAAACAATTGCTAATATTTGTTGAAGGTGGTAATGTTCTTACATCATATCTCTCATGTACAACATAGGATAGTGATTGGATGTATTTTTATGGCATAATTGTTTACTCTTCCTGAATGCATAATTTTCCAGTTTTTACTGGCCTTCCTATTCTCCAAACATGACAGCCATGAATTATTTCATTAAGATTAAGTGTACATGACATGACAACCCACTATATATTACATGAAGGCATTCATCTGAAGGAAAAATGGGTCGATTCCTGACATTCCACTAAAAAAAATATGGCTTCCTTGTATACAGCAATGTAGGAATGCATTAGAAGTCAGAGGTCTCCTTCATGACACCATCTTCAATAACAAGGGATGACAGAAAGGTTCCCAGCCTAAGAAGGAAGGGTATATGGTAGGGAAGAGTTTTTCATAGAAATTACAGCTGACACACTGTACAAAGTTTTGTCATAATATTGTCAGTGGTTCATTTTCAGCAAACTGTTTATTGTGGCATCCAAATTCTTAATCGCAATGTAAAAAACCAAGCAATAAGCCATGAAACACTACATTTATCTGAAAAGTTTACCTGAAATGGAATCTATTGTGATATGAAGCGGACATTGGTAAATGAGTAAATGATTATCCTAAGATTTGGACTATAAAAATGAGTAAGATATTTTAACAGAGGAAGAGAAAGCTTAGAAAGCAAACCTCTCAGTTCCATTTCATCCACAATAGAGGAAAAGATTAAAGCTGTTTTCAACATGAACATGGATAATTGTCACCTAACCACAAGGTTAATAGCTTAAACCCTTTGAATATCTAAAGAATATGTGAAGTACATTATCCATTTTAAAACTAAAATAATGAAGGTCACTGCCCAATTGGTACCCAAAAATCTCAATGAAGATCAAAAATGCATGCAACCAACTTGGTCATAGCAGCATCTGGAAAGATTTCTGACAATAAAAGATGATTTCTTACTTTGGCTCATTACACAATATCAAACTTGGATGTATAATTTTGACGCAGAGATAAAAGGACAGTCATACCAATCGTGGGCAGATCCAGAAACTTGCCTCTTCCCACTCTTGAATCTCTCACTGACTATGACCCTGTATTCTGAAAATTCCTACCCACCAGGACATTTCATTCCCTTACATTATGGATCTCTTCTGCAGGGCAGAATTGAGGAATTTGGCATGGAAAGAGGTTAAGAATGCTTTAATGGATGCCAATGTGGAAATCCAAAGGGAGTGATTGCTACTCTCTCCTGGACCTGCCACTGACATCAATGAAAACATGCAGACTCCTCAGGGTTTATGCAACTAAAATAAATAATTTTCTGAGAACAAACTGAGAGCATTGTTGGGAAACTATGCACACTCTGTCACAAGATGTCTAGTTACAACTTACGCATACAACATTCTCCTACCTTATCCACTTCCTTTGTAGGCTGGGAACTTTTCAGCCATCCTTCATCTTCCCTATTCTATAACATCAATATAAATCACACCTCTTTGATACAATTACCTGCTTGTTTCATCTGAAATCTGTCAGATTTTTCTGCTAGACTGTGTGCTAATACCTATCATTGAAGTTTAAATTATTTTAACCTTTATTTTTCATAATATTTTATTTAAAAATAGAGTTTGTGATGTTCACATATTTACAACAGAGAGGAGAAGAAAAACAATTTTTTTACAATTTTATAAAATATTAAAGAATGTAAAAGCAAAAATCTTTTGGTAGGTTTGAGCTTTAATTATTTTGGTAAAACATGAATCTTTTCACGATATCATTTCATCCTTAACAGTTGTTGGTATGGAAGTAGTGACGGTAGTAATGTCAATCATTGAATCCAAAGCAATTATATTCTTTTCATTCGATAAACCTTCTGTGCTTTTATCTTCATTGCTTCCATCATTAAATTCATCTGACTTAGAATTTTTTTGGCTATAGTTTTCTAAGGATTCATCTTCCTTTGACTCCTTTCCCTTTTTTCTATCACCAAGAAGAATCCTAAGAACAGGATCTTCAAGTACAAGGTTTCCAGAGTCATCTTCCAACAAACCCTTTGTCTTCAGCTCAGATTTGTTCCCTTGATCCCTGCTAGGAGATGAATTGAATTGGGTGTCATTGGATGATATTCTCGAGTTGTTTTCGACAGTTTTTTGAGTTGCAGTGCTAAACCCTTCTACTGTTGCTGTTGCAAAAAATGCATCCAAGATAGATTCTGTCGAAGAGGGCTGATTTGATACTGATCCCTTTTCACTTGACACGGCATCAAGGTCATCTAAGAGAGAATCCAGTTGAGGAAGATTCAATATGACAGTTGAATTCTGTGGTGGGCTAAAGATTTCCACATCAGGATCGCCCACTGGAGCATCTTTTTGCAGGAAAGACTCCTCATTTGGAGTCTTATTATTAGTTATTTCTATGATGCTTGGAGGTATGTTATTAGCAGACTTATCAGTTTTTGTGATAACGGAGGATTCAGAAGTTGAATTGACATCTTGTTCCATATCATTCATTTGTTCAGACATCATAACAAAATTTCCAGGTGCAGTGTTAGCTCTAGAATATGCCATTGCCATTTCTAGCATCTCGCCTTCCTTGATTGGCACTTGGAGTAAATTTGAGTTGACAGGGGAGGCAATGTAAACATTTCCCAGCCCTTTTATTCCTCCTCTGCCACCAGGTAAAACATGCATCTCACTAGCCATTGTAACACTTCCATCACCACTAAAGAAACTACCAGTAATATTTCCATGAGCATCCAACTCCAAAACTAGGCCTTCGGAACGAAGAAATGGACCCATATATGCCAAGTTCCCCAACTGAAAAAAAAAGTATTTATATTGTTAGGCAGTGTATGCTGCTGTGTAAGAATAAGGCATTACAGAGGCTAAATGGTTTTATCCTAAAAATTTCTCCACATTGCCTCATTCTTATGTTTTCATGCTAGAAATAAGTCATGATTAAAATGCTAGATTTTGGTAATAAATAGCAATGCAAATAATAAATGCTGCTAAAAATAATGATTTCATATTATGAATTATGTTACTCCAAGAAAAATCAATCACAAATAAAAATACTCTTCAGGAAATGACTAAATTATGTTCATCATAGAAAATATGGTAAGCCTTAATAAGCTGTTTTACTAGACTAAAATGAATCTAAAGTAAGATTGCTCAGTTTTTCTAGCTCTCTTTGAAAAGTGTTGTTTTACACCCATTTATATACTCTCAATAAAAATACGATAAAATTAATTTGAAATTTTTTTCATAACCAACCGAGTAAACCATCTTCCTGGAGAAAGAATCCCCAAAGCGGTCATGAGTGTTTTTGAATATTTTCTCCAGAAGAAAGAGACCACGCATAAGCATCATTCTCATCATCCGGTTCTTCCTCAGCCATGGCAGAAACCCTCCTCCACCACCATCACGTGCAGGACCATGAGATACTATGCACCAAATCAGGTAACCTCCTTCTGGTTTCCCGTTACTCCTTATCTTGTCAGGAACACCAGGCAAGCCATCCACAAATACATCGGATGTTCCAGTCTTTGGACCTTTTAAGTAATATCTGTTTTAATGAGTAAAAATTATTCAATTTGTTAATCAAGCTTTAGACAGATAGAATATAAGTTTTTTACCTTAGTACTGATACATAAATAGATACTATAGTTAAAATCATAGTCATAGCTAGGCTTGAAAACATGGCACCGCCATCCCTCTCCTGCCTTATGAGGTTTTGACAATTTAATACTCATTTCTTCAAAATCCTTTTATATTGCATTGCATGCAAATATTGAAATGGCAGAAATGATAATTTCAATGCCCATTATTATATTGTATAGAAACGTTTATTCATATCTTTCAAGGGTACTATGTAGACATAGATAGTGGTGGATTTATCCTAAGCAGAAAAGGCATGCTCCGAAAGGGGTCCCACACTTAACAATGGACAGTACTTATTGCTAAATATTATGTTATAAAATGACCATGCTTTTGTTGAACTTGGGGATCCACATTTTGTTGAGCTAGGGCTCTGCATCTGTTAAATATGTCAAAATCCCTATGGGAGAGTGTTTAACTATACATACTATTGCAAATATTTAATAAAAATCAGCATATTATGTTAAGTGATTTCAGACAACATTAATTAAAATACTATAAAATATATTATTTATAACAAATTAGTGGGTTTGTAAATGAAGGGGTAGTAGGAAAATTCAGATGTGACAAGAAAGTGGGGGCAGGCCCACCAAGAGGGTATGAATACCAAGGCAAAATCTCTGAGGCCTGAGCCATTGTGGGCTCTGGAAAAGGTGAAATGAAATTTTAAAATATAAATATGTCGCAGGAAGTAAAAATCCAGACATTTCAACAATTTTATAAAAATCCGCCCGGACAGAAATTTTAGACAACAAATCCGGGTAAAAGAGGATGGATGGTAACCCTATATAATAGCTTAACCTCTCTTATATTTTGATGAAATTATTTATTTGCTAACTTAGGTTTTTCCTATCATGTGGCCCCCAAGACCCCTGGGAGGCTGTGGGGGGCATATGCCAACCTTTCCCTAGGGTTTATGTCAGTTCTAGGTGGCCCAGGGTGAGCAAAACAAGAGAATGTGGCATCAAAGCAAAGCAATGCGAAAATTATTTAAAAAATAGGATGTCCTTTGAAGAACAAAATTGTATTTTACTGGTTAGACTGTGTATGTATATATGGATAATTAAAATGCAGAAATAATCATATTTGGCTCCAAAAATATAATATAGTACATCATTTAACCTGAGAATTCGATCCTTTCCTCCTTCTGCCACCAAAACAAAATCTTCATCTGGAGATAGTTGTACTCCACTTGCACAATGAACCCTTTTAATTAGGGCTTCTGATTTCTTTTTAACTGGGTCATATCTCAAAAGTCTAAAGTAAATAAAAAAGAGAGTTAGAATCAATAACAGTAAATAAAAGGAAATATGTGCAAACTATAAAGTAATAACCTTCCGCTGGGTTCAGACATAAATTCCAGTACAACGTCCTCCACTTTAACATTGGTGCTAGCATCCGACCAGTACACAGTACCATCTTTAGTAATATCAAGGTCGTTGGGGAGGGAAGGGCGACGTCCACTAATAAATTCATGAGATTTTGCCAGTCGTGTTTTTTCACCTATAAAAAAGGAATTATTAGTAATAATGACGCCAATTACTATTTATCGCAACGTCGTTTGCAAATTATTAAACCATGCACCTCTAAAAAGATAAGAAATGTAATAAAAAATTATTTACGTTAACCAGCTGATATTCAAGTACGCGCCACTCCTTTACATATGCGAAAGTTATTAATACAACACAATTTTGAATTTTGACACTTTGAAGCGGAGAGGTGTTTGAATTATTCAAAAACCTCAACACCGAAAGAACAAGTATTATAGTAAAACGCGATATTTCTCTTATATAATTCTTAAATTTACATACCCTCGTGAAAAATAAATAAATAATAATACATGATGAATATATGACTATTAACAAAACACCACAGAATTCAAACAAATGTAAATATTGATTTTTTTAATGTCCCTCTTAATGCTATTTTCAACTAAATTTCCTTGCTGGGGGTATAGCTCAGTGGTAGAGCATTCGACTGCAGATCGAGAGGTCCCCGGTTCAAACCCGGGTGCCCCCTTGTTTTTTTCCTTTCGTATTATGCGTGCAATTTTAAAACTACGTTGAATTTTCAAGGATTAAATTATTATTTCGTTCTAAAAATTTTCACTCATAATGTAACGATTTTCGTTGTGAATTCGAATAAAGGCCAATCCACAATTTCCCACCGTTAGAAAGTTTTCTGGAATTTTATGCGACTTTTTGCCTCAGAATGTTATAGGAACATGCTTTATCGACTCTATATTTGCAGATTAACTACGAAAGTTAACGGAAATATACTGAGTTAAGTTTTGCTTATTAGTAAAATTTTTGAATCGCGATAGGTTTAAACAGATTATTAAAAGCTAGTGCATAGCCCGTCAAAAATGACGGGAGGAAAGATACGATCGTTCAAACTATTTAGGGAGATGATATTAACATCAGAAAATCGTTTCCTCCTCCCTCCCCTCCCACCCTCACCCCTCTCCCTCCTCTCCTTTCGTCTCTCTCGCTATCTCTACCCCCCCTCTCTCTCTCCCTCTATCTCGTATTAAAAGAATTCAAAGCACGTTCATACCCATAAGGATTGAAATAACGATATGATATCGAGGTCTAACAATGCAATAGGTAGGCAAGTTAACATCCCGTTAAAAATGGCAAAATTTCCTCAAACCGTGTGAATTAAACGTTTAATTTGTGCGATTTCGAACTGTAGGCGGGAAAAAGATGAAAAGAATAAGAAACTTTATAATGTTTTCTTCAAAATGGTTTATATCCGAAGATTGTAGGTCAATTATTTCTAATTTAATCTAAAAAAGAATGAAAACCTGCACGTCGAAATGTCCATTTTTACGTGTTACCTTATGGGAAATGGAAATTATCCCCTGGAGTCGAACCCGGGCCTTTGATCTCGAGTTTCATACATTAAAACGTTTTTTTATTATATCATAATGCTATCCTGAAAATTTCAACAAATTCGGTTCAGTCGTTCGCGAGATATTAAGCTTCGAAAAGCATTCCCGCAAGTGACAAAGTGAGTCTTTTATATAGTTTGGATTTATACAGCACTGCTAAGCATATAATTATGGGTAGGCACAAATTTTTCGATTCGCCATATACTTATTTTCAGAATAACCAAATATGAAAAAAATATAAAAGTATTTCGATTTTTTTTTCTTCACAAAAGAGAATTCAACGGTCGTAATTAAGAGTATCACATTATAATGCAATTGATTTGTAAATATACAGTTATACTAGCAGAATTTCCAGTTGAATTTTTAACGGATTTAGTGAAGCTACTACAGCACAACATACAAACTCTTTAAAATACCTATATAGTAGATACTTTTAAATTACAATTAGCTTTTCTTAACAATTAATCATATTTGCTTGTAACAACCCGTTTCCGAAAGTATTGCATTCAAATATAACGATAATTGTATTTCCTATCATATATATATATATCACTTTCGCCAAATCCAGCTTCATTTCTTGTGTAATTATGCCTATGAAATGTTTACATTTATGTCTTGTAAGCAAGAAACCCGTGAAAAAGTAACGTACAATTGTCCATGATTGAACACTAACTGGTAAATGTAAACCAGATACGTGAGCCTATTTACGTTAATAAACATTATAATGTAGAATGGCTACAGTTCCGTATTGCCCCACACTCGGGGAGGGGGGGGAGGTTTACTATTTACGTAACTATAAACAAATATCGATCTTAAATTTACAAACCCAATCTCCGGACAACGTGGAGGGTTTCTTTGGTTCCGGGCGAGGCGAAGGGCGCGTTAGCGCCCGGAGCCGACTACGCATTAAAACAGCGAGCCGAAGGCTCGTCAATATCCTCGGTACCTTGGTGATGCGGACGTGGCTGACTTATCCATAATTTACTTATATCAATAAGTCCATATAAACCGAGTGGGGGGCAATACGGAACTGGCCCCTGTAGAATATAATTATTTTACTTAAAAAAAATGTACGATTCCAGTATTCAATAGACGAAAGAAGGTTAAATTACTTTCATCAATTGTTATAAACGCTTCCTGAATAATAATCAGTATCTATTTACGTTGCTATCCATAAACATCGATCGTTTCGTTGCTTAAACAAAAGTGCGAATCGAATAACGCTAAACTTTCGTCTATTTGTAAGCTTCATTGAAGCTAACTGAATCGGAGGTAACAATGACGGCCGCCTTGGTTACGCCCGGAAAGAGTACGAAAAATCCACAAAATTTCGAATCAAATAGCGTATTTCTGAAAACTTCGACCGTGTAACATGTAAACCTCGCAGGAATAAAATAGTATAGAGTTTTATTCGTCGAATAAAGCAAAAACGAAAAAAATCGGTCCATATTTACATATTTTTATGCTTGAAGGAAGAATACATTGCAAGTCAAGAAATCGATTAATACGTGTTCATTCAGTCTTTCGTGCGTAAAATAGTCCATTTCCCGTTATCGTAAGTTAATATTTAGGTATATGTATTTATATTCACATCAGTGAAGGGCTGCATGGCATTTTGGGGTTTCTCCACACCATTTCCCATGAATTCTTATGGAAATAATATTTTGTTGACCCCATGGGGTATAAGAGACCCCACGGTCTGCAAACCTAGACTAAGTTCTTCCTTTAGTCCATAGGATGGCCCATGAAACTTCTGAACGGTGTAAAAACGTATAAAGAACATACATACACACACATACACTCTAAAATATTTATAAAAAGATTGTTAAGAAAAGCTAATTGTAATTTAAAAAGTATCTACTCTATAATGTTGTGCTGTAGTAGCTTCACTAAATCCGTTGAAATTCAACGGGAAATTCTGCTAGTTATAGATAAATATTAAGCAAAATAAATGTACCATTACCTGTATCAACATTCACCTTGTAGAGGCCCAGGTAGGCATCCGTTACGTAAAGAAGACCATCGGAATGGAATCTCATTCCCATCGGTCTTCCGCATTTCGCTCCTTCCGAAATGTCTTCTGCGATCAAAATATTAATAAAAAGATTGTCAGCCAGTATATAAGTAAGTTCATTTTTTATAGAAAATTAATTTTTATAGGGCAATCCCGAACGAACATATTCACTCCTCAGCTTGAACTCTTGTACCCTGGGGTAATCCGTTAATTTCTACTTTTTAGAAACTTTACAATTTAAAAATGTAAATACCTCCAAAATATCATGCCAGAAGATGCGAAATATTTTCAAAGTAATTAAGGCCTTTCGGACATCCATATTTACATTTAATGATAGTAGCGTAGACCGGTGACAAAACTCGAACTACTAGTTTTGCAGTTTTGAAGGTATGTATTTTCTCTCGTAAAACAGTCATTTTACGAATGGAATCCATTAATTCGCAAAAATTACTCAACGAATGCGACATTTTTTCATCTTCAACAATACGTTCAGCAATTAAATAAACATATAACCCGGTGATGTAGGTGCCCAGTTGAAATATAGGTATTTCTTGATTTATAAAAATCGCATTTAGACGTACACATCTATAAATTCATTGTCGGTATCGGGATGCGTTCATCGTCGCACCAATATAGTATCTATTGTTGAGACTAAAAATGACAACCCGATAGAATATAACAGCCATTTTGAACGAACTGAAAAACGTCTTTTATTATTCTCATTGTCAGACCATTTATTATTTCTGTAACGATCTTTTGTATAATACGTATACAGAAGTTTTTCAGGTTCTTGTATGAGCGCTCTAAATGTCAAGTTATATATAACATATTTTGTGCATAAAAGGCGGTTTTTGAATATTTTTTGTTGTTGGTTTTGTTTTTACACCTTGGAGGTATAATTTTAACTTTTCTTGTGATAAGAACTTACAATTAGAGTATCCTTCGATAAATTGCTTGAATGCAAACAAACGATGAATAATTCTTTTTCTTAAAAGAAAAGAGAATTTTAAAGAAAAAATACCGCGAATGCAACTGGGCAGTGAAAAAATCTTACAAATTAATTATATCACTTCAGTTTGTAAAATAATCTTTATGAAAAGCTACCTGAAAAAAATAACAAGTTATCCCAAACATCTTGAGAAAAAACTTAGTTTCAGAAAAAAATGGCATTCGCAGCCTACTCACCGCAGATTTCTCCAAACATAGTTACATTGGAAACATCCATTTTTCCATTAATCGAAGAAAGTTGGACCAATTGACCACCAAGAAGACCCGTGAAGAAATTTTCCCCTCTGCGAGCCAGAGATTCCGGTCCCAAAAGATTGATCGCAGTCTTGTTTTCAGGATCCGATGTGAGAGGAGCCGGCGTGGCGCCGCTCAACCAATCCTTTGGAAGTTGGTTACCAACTAACAGTCGTGGCAAAGTTGCACTATCAAAAAGAATGAAAGAATGATTACCCACTCCGTGGCTCGCGAAATGTTTCCATTGGTTATTAAAAATGTATGGTTAATGGAAGTTTTTTATTGATTTTATTCTATTTTAAAGTGATGAACTAGCGCAGTGATGGCGAAACTATGGCACGCGTGCCATAGGTGTCACGCAAGTCGACTTTGGTTGGCACGCCAACGGAAGGCGAAAACCAATCAAATCATTTATCGTACTGATTCAGCGCTGAAAAAACACTTGTGTTATTTAATCAACTATTGTAAACGTTACTTTTACGGTCACAATCTTATGTCTTGATCACGAATTTAATTTAGTTTGCACGCAAAAAAATCAAGAACTTTTTGTGGCACGCGAGGCGGAAAAGATTCGACTAATTTAGTAATATTGGCACGTGGACGATAGAAGGTTCGCCATCACTGCACTATAGTGAATAAATATATCGTTCGGTGGATTAGATGAATGCCTTTCGTTTGCTAAAATTCGACGCACTTTCGATTAGGCCGAACCTCAATTTCTTCATAATTCTCATGGCTCGCCATTCGCAGGGATTTTCCGCAAATTGCCCCACGCAAACGGATAGGAATAACCGCAGTTATAAACAAACAAATCACACATTCTGAAAATGGGCCATTGATGGCAGAGGTAACAAAGGGGCGCATGAACGTTATTCCGTGGTCTGCTAGACTGGACGGTCCTCGAGCACGCGAAACAAACCGGGAGAAATTTTCCATATCGGCCGCACGGAATTAAAAAAAAAGGAAACGACAATCTCCCGCGTTTGGCGTGCATCTCAAGCTGGCGCGAAGTTATACGGTATATGGTCGTTGAAGATCTTAATCATCCGCTATCCTCCTCACCATCAGGAAGCAGTCTTCCGCTTTCACTTAAAAGTTGAAGGGCGAGTGAATCTGAACTTTTCTGAGTTCTTTTTTTCTTTTGGCGGCGTCTCTTTTTTTTTTTCATAAAACACATCGAGATAATGTGGGAAAGAGGGAGGGAGAGAGCGAGAGTTGTGTTTGCGCCCTAAAAATTCACTCACCCCGAAGAAGTGGAAGTCTCGAAAGAGGTAAACCACGCGAGTTAAAGAAACACAAATCCTTCCTCCGAAGCGTAAATTAAACGACTTGAGCACTCACTCACCTAGTCTGCGGAACGTTTTGCATAATTCTCTCTTTTTTAGGCGCGTTTCGCTTCCAGCGTGAGCGCCTATTATCGTCGGTCTGTCCGTCCGTCCGTCCGCATGTTCGCTCTCGGCTTCTACCGAACGGGTTTTCATGAAATCTGATATTAAGGACTTACAATCAAATATAAGAAGAAAATCGCAAAAATGAATCACGTACGCCAATCAGGGGTACCACTTTACTGGTGACAAAAAATTAAATTTTCGTCATATCTCGCAAAGTACCGATCATATCAAAATATTTTTCAAATAAAAGTTGTAGAACTTGTAAAGAAGAGTATTTTCTTTCCTATACATTTTTATCGTAGGAGTAGCCGTTATCTAGAAAATCAAATGAGAATGTCTTAAATCGAGTTGAACTTAAAAAATTTATTGCGTGGTTACTTCTTCATTGCTGCTATCATAAACAATCTCACAAACAAACGTTTAATTTCCTTACGCGTGCATGCAATATTATTAAATAGGAAGAAAATGGATTATTTTTGAAGAATATAAGAACTTTAAAACGCTATTTCCCTCACGTACAGGTATATAATTACTTTCTAATACTCCATTGCACGTAACGCGCCCATTTGTGATACGTTGTACACTTTCCTAGCTTGTTTATGTTAATTGTGCGAGAAAACATAGGTGCAACATATATTGAACAAACTCTCTCGTATCCGTACGCTTCTAATCCGTACGATGACGTCACTGACTACACTAAGCCACCGGCCCTACCGTATTGTCAAGCTAGGTGAAAGGTATAGGGAAGAAGGAGACAGCTTTTGGGAACAAGGACTGTCGCATGGCATCTTGGGGAGCATGGAAGTAGCTGAGCATAAAACTCGGTATATTTTTATGTAAACGAACGCTGTAAATTTATTTTTATACATACGTTATATGCAGTATTGTTTGTGACATGAATCTATATACAGTGAAACTTCGATTTTACGATCTCGGATTTTGTTTTCCTCGATTTTACGTTTTTTTAAAAATCGGTCCCTTCAAAAACGTAAAATCGAAGTTTTACTGTAATTGTATGAACTTTAATCAAAATTCACGAAGAAATATTGGGGTAAATCGACGTTTTGTAAACATCCGGAAGAATAAAGTGAAGTCCATTGTAGCGCGATTTGGTTAATTTCATCAAGTTTTCTATTCCTGGTGATACTCCATATTAATACAAGACTTTTCAGGCTCCGTTAAACCGTTCATTCCCTATAGCCGCGCATAGACGACCAACTACTGAAGCAGAATTATGAAACTATGTTTTTTGGACAAGGACACCTAAAACTTGCCTTTATCGAAATGTCGAATCGAGTTTTTATGAGCATTTGGATACCTAAATGTAAGTTTATAGAAGATCTTCAATTGTTTACACAAAATAGCTGATAGGAAAGTCCGCTGAAATATTTTTATTTATTGCGTGTCCTAATTGTTCACTTTCAAAGCGATATCGAGTCATTTTGATCATAAATGTTCACTCATCCTGAAGTTAATAAGAGCTGCGTGTACAATTTTTGCGTGGGTTTGAAGATATACTTTTCATTACATTTTACTTTCCAAAAGAGACGATTTTCAACATAAAGACGATTTGAGGAAAAGTTAGAGATTTCCATGCAATAATCCAGGCAATGACCTCACGTTTTGTAACAACGGGCGAAGTTATTGTAATAAACAAATTAATCATATCAATGTTTCGAGATTTAGAGATTCCTTAAGTTTTTTCGACTTATCTGAAACAATTTGAGGGCCATCAGAAATGAAATTCCCGTTTTCTTGACTCTCCAGGTTCAAGTTCCGTGATCAAACTATTTCGAAAATTACCGCTTTCAAAGGTTTCGCAAAAATTACCGAGTAGATTTCAAGATATCACTTAACTATTTCATAAGGATTCTATTTATATCTGCTAATTCAGTTTAACGTAAAATATTTCCTTTAATAGAAAGAACATCAATTTAACAGGAAATGGCTGAAGAGAAGAAACTTAATGAGGATATTTTACATTATCCGCTATTTAAAGAAAACCGGGAAAATTTGTTTGAAGATATGTACGAATACAGCTAATCCCAATGAACTTACAATACTGAGATTTGCAGAAAGCGATTCTTCTGCAATTATAAACTAATTCATATAAATATAACTAGCTCGTGACTTGCTCCATCGATTTAATCTTCTGAGGGTAGGCGAAAGAGATATCCATGCCATTGGCTTCATTGAGTTTCTTTTTAAGTCGAAACTTTTTGTTTCAATTCCTCGGTTATTTCAAGGAGCTCTTACAATTAATTGTGTTCACTTCATTTCAGTTTTAAATGCACCTATTTCATTGTGTAGCTGGACCGGTGATGTCGGATTCTTGTAGATATCGTTGATTTTATTAATGTAATTCCCTTTTACTTCGCATGGTTTCCTCAGATAAATCTAGGAAAGTTTTGAAAAAATTCTTTCAAAAATATCATTTTTGAAGCCAACTAATTTTCAGGCTCACAGAACACTAGTTATGTCGAAAAAGGATTTCAGGCTTTCCCGGCGAATATTGGAAATTCCCTGAAGATGGCGACTGACATGAGACAGACGCCGAAACGTCGGACATTCTCCAAGCCTGCACCCTGTGGGAAACCTTCATTACTATATAGTTATGTCATTTAACACCATACACTTACTCTCAACCCTCTCAAGAGTGATCAATGAATGAGCCCCTTTCAAATTGCACTTCTATCTTTCATATTTCATCGTGTTTTTGTGCATCTATTGGAGTTGAAAGCTTTTCTTATAATAGGAACGGAGAAACGGGAGTCCGGTCCTTAACCCACATTTTATCTCACTTATTCCCTCGAGCAGAGATTTACTTAAAGAATCGATGGAGGTCTTTCTAGGGGGTCTTTCTAGGGAAGAAAATAAATTTCATACTTGATAGCGCTTAACTCAATCGTTATATTATATTATAATTATATTATCGCCCATAATATGCTAAAATAAAGCTATCGTAATTTCAGCGCCTTTCAACTTAGAAACGCATCAGTGTACACCGTGAAACTGCTTTTATAATACTTCACTCAATTGAAATCTAGGTTTCCCTACCAAAGTATAGGCCACTGACTCCCAAACTTTTTATAGGCGCGGCACCCTTTCAGACGTAAGCAGAATTTCACGGCACCCTCATCTTGGAACAAGGTTTTTATATTTTTTTAAATATGGGTATCACAACCGTTGGATGCATCAATTGGATGGAACGACAACGTAATTTATTAGAGAAAAATTATTGCCCTAATTACCTGTCAACACATATTAATCCTTGATTTATTGACTAAACGAAGTTTTCCGAGGCACCCCTAAAAACAAAACAAAAATTAAACTGTAGAGTCCATCGAGTAAATTTCCCTGCATTTTAGCCGAGAATTTTCAAATCAGAGGTGAGATTTTAATGGTGAATGAATGTGTGTTAGCTGCGATTTATTTTATTCATGTTTTGAAGTTTTACTAACCGTTGAATAGAAAATAAGACCTAGGAAACATCTGAAAAAGTTTAGCCCATGGTCGAAAATATAAACTAAGACAACGAATCGCGAGAATTCCTTTCACCGCGTAACTCCCCAAAGTTAAACCTGAGATGGTCTGATATGACGGCTTAAGACGCAGGCCATGACATAAATTTCCCTTTAAATAAGAGAAAATAAGGGAAACACTTTCATTTCAACTTCACGATGAGCGAAATGCTTCCTCTCTCCCACTCTCTACTTGTTGTAACTTTAATTTCATTACAAATCACTCGGCGCACGGGACCACGAAAACTTAAAACCCATTGTGTAACAATTTCACGAACAGGCCAAACACCGGCATGAGTGAAGTAATAACGGGTCTGGTATTTTTTTCCTCGCGTCCGTAAATCTCAACTCCTCTTCGATGTGAAACGCTTCCTTCGTTTTGAATTCAAAACATGTCCTCCATAATGCTACGCAATGACTTCTTGAAAGGCGTTTCGCTCTGATGGACGTAAAAATCTAGCGACACAACGTGGAGGAGAAAATGAGAGCGGAATAAATATTATTGGTATCGAAAATTCCGCGAAAGCGACCCATTCCGAATTTCATGTCCTGAGGCCGTGGCAAAGAAGATTTTCGCCCTTGGCCAAGGGTCGGTAACCTACGACTTTGGCTCACGATGGCATTCTTTTGTGGTCCACAAATCTATGATGAAAACTCGATACGCAACATTTAACATAAACACTTTCGTCGTTTTAATTAATGTACGTAAATCACAGCAGTTATTATACGACGACGCACTAAAATAAAATGTGCAACAACAAATGACAATGCTACTTTCCTGGGCTTAAAGATTAAGTAGACACATTCATCACATATTACTGTTTCATATTTAACGGAAGAAATACATGAGTTAGTTAGTCTATAGCATTGTTTTTCAAACCGCCTATCTTGATGCTGTACTGGGTGGCAAGATTCATAAGAAAAATGAGAATACTTAACGCTTAACCTGTTTAAATGTAACTTGAACTACGGAGAAGAAAATGTTAGTTTAAGATAAATGATTGTTCTTTTTACATTTATTGTCTTTTATTAGGTCAACACAAATAATTTTTATTTTTTGTATTTATACTCACGTTATTACCCTGCAAGTCACCAAAATAGTATAATAGGGGGTTCATTGTACTATACCTACATTACTTAAAATCTCGATTTGTCTGTCTTGTCGCGATTGGGGGAAAAGGCTGTAGTAGCTGTCGAGTCTAAAGATAATTTCCACGCATTTTTTTGTAAAATCTGGTTTGCTTCTACGCTTATTATTAACAGAAGAAACAAATAAAGCATATAAGCTCATTTCCAAAGTTGTGACAGTTACATTTAGCGTCAGAAAAATACCTAATATTGAGTCGACATTGTACAAAGCCCTGAGAATGTATTACATGAAAAAGTTCCGGAATAACCGATTTTACATCCGGCAAAAATGTTTATGCGCGATACTCGAATTACTCCATTTACGAAAATAGTATTTTATTTCAACGACATTTTAATTTTGTAGTTTAATTGAACCTTTCCTCTTTTAATTTGTAAAACAAAACTTAAAGTTAAATATCCATTCACACAATCCCGCAAGTTTGTGTCAATAGGGATTGGTGACTCGCTCGTTTCGTTTCTGTCCCACTCCGAGGGGAAAAATAACGAAATAAGGTGGATTTATATCGTTTGTATCAATGCCGCGTTATTTTTAGCCAAAAGCTCTTCCTTGAAGACCTCTCCCTCGACGCGTTTCCGACGTCACGCGTCAAGTCTTACGAATTTCGAGAACTGGAGCATACCTGGTGATTGAGCAATGGAAAGTGAAGGGTGTAGAGACGTCAACTACTTAGTAGGTACGTAAAATTCTTTCCCGTTTGGTGAGTGCGCTTAGTGGGTAGGGTTTCTAACCCTCTTCTGTCATTTATATTCGCCATGCGCTAATTTATCTGTAATGTGATTTTAAAGAGTGAATTAATGCGAGCCTGAGATTGATATAATTTCCAGACTATATTACCACACTCGCCTTATATCTGGAATCCTAATTTTTCTAGAGCTATTGGGGATAGCTGATTTATCAATAAAATCGTAACTGAGGAAATAATAATAATTGCATTATGAAATAACGAAAGGGATTTGTAACTGAAAGAAAATGCTGTTAAAGATTTGGAGGATTTGTTTTACAAAGCAAATAGATATGCTCAGAAAAAAATGTTTTTATGTTTGGCTAAAAGTCAATTAAACCATTCCTCACGTTTTTAATGAACGCGTTTGATTTTTAACCTAAGAAAACATTCTCAGAATGATTCTACCATCCATCTATGAGGTAACTATTTAAATTGAATTTCACGAATATATTACATATTTATCATCCATTACTGGATAAAACTTTATTTTAGACGCAAGTTTAATTCCTAAATGTAGAAACAATAATACTTATACAGGGTGTTCGTAAATAAATATACCAAAAATAAAGTTAAATTACTTTTGTTGCTTGAGAAAAAAGCAAAAATTAATAATAAATAGAAGAGTGAAGTTTGTAATTTTTACTTTTATCAATTTGTTCCATTACTTCCTAATATTTTGTTGTTTTGCTTCAGAGATAACTCAGTTCTACAGCTATGCTGGAAAATATCTCCGCAGAATTCGAATACATACTAATTAGATTAATTATAGCGAATGATGGAAGACATATAGAAATTATTGATTAACGAAATGAAATCTTCGTAACACTTTTAAAGTGTTTAACTTCCATTATTTAAGACATAACTTTTACGATCAATATAAACCCAATGTTCTAAAAATAAATAAAATAACCAGACGCGCGTTTCGGCCACACCGTGACGATTTACCGATCGTTAAAAGTTGTTCCTAAGAATCAACGAGCCACGGATAACCACTAAGTATGACTGCGATGTAGCCAACTTGAAAATATTGTTATAACAACCATTTTGTGTCTTATGAAGTTTTGTAGACTATCAATTGATTTTGAGGTCATTGTTTCACTTCTGGAATTTCCCGATTGTGACAGTATCGATAATGAAAATACTCCTCTTCAGCCGTATAATTTTGATATTTAGTGTGTCGCCGTAGAATGTTAATTAGATTGAGTGGTAGATAAAATGAACAAAAAGGTGAAAAAAGGGGGAACACGACGAAAGAAAATAAAATTTAAATACTCAAACTAAGAAACTCGGCATCAGAGGAATCACCAGAAAACTGTTCATATTACTATTTTATTTGTTCCCCATGGATCCAAATATCACGATATTACTGCTTAGGAGAAATTATTCCGATACTTCGATGTAACCTTCACATTTATTATTTTAATATTTATATAATGTGAAAGTCTCATAAAATTCCGCCATTCTCTATGACATTCAGTTAACATGACGGAAACTCACTTGTATTCCGGGAAGGGGAGATTCGGTGGGAGGCAAGGTAGGAAGAGCAGGGCGAGACAAGCGGCGAGGATGAGGACGAGAAGGACAGAGAGGCATATGAGGCACCGTTTTCCCTTAGGGCCCATCCCACTCCGCCCTCCATCTTTCTTCCCCGCTCCGCCTCCTTCAACACCTCCACCCGCCTTGGCTTCGCCCTTCTCAAGAGAGTGCGGGTCGGTCATGGACTGCTCTGCCGATGGGCTCACGGCACCGTTGCCGTGAGGCACGTTCTCCTCAGGCGCCGTTGTGTCGGTACTGAGGGAAAAGAAAAATTGCCAATCAGTGCGGAATTGAATACTATCGATCCATCTGAAAATGTGAGAGGTGAAAAAATTAAGAAATTCAGTAGCCATAAAAAGGTCATGAAAACCAAAAATTGCTAAAAACGGAAGTGAAGCAACTGAGGGAAGAATTGTAGAACAAATTACACGAGGCGCCTTTTTTTTCTTTTTCAAAAAATCTATAGTGTATAAATATTATTGCGCACTGCCGAAAATGCAGAAAATGTAAAAATAAAAATATTTTATACAAGAATAAACTACACCGGAATCGAAACGCTAAAAAAATAGGTATCTCTATAAGTAGGGTTCAAGGATCAAAACCGGGACAAAATGATTTCTGAAGAAGAAAAACCGGGACAAATCCGAGACATAATCTAAAATCCGGAGCGGCTAGTCTTTTCTTTTTTATTGTTTAAATACACATTATTTCTATTCGTTTCCATTTTTTACATTTTCAAAAACCAAAAAAGAATATTATGGAGATGTGGAGACGGAAAGAGGGTTGTCAAAAAATGTCTAAAAGAAAAAACACGAAATATTTCTAATATTTCAATATTAAATACATCAATAAAACATAAAAATCTTACTGTTTATTAAACCAGTTATATTTGTCGCTAGACATAGCTTTATCCAAAAACATTTTATCATTTTTGATTTCAGCATAAAATTATTCATAATTCAAATCAATATTGATTTTACACTGTAATATCGCTCGTACTGTACTTTCATCGATGCAACTTCGGTCTAGGGACCACACGTTATTCATAATAGACAAAAGTCGCTCTACTGGAACTGATGTTCCGGGTAAACAGAATACGTATTCAATAGGTATCGTTAGATTGACAAATTTCTAAAAAGTTCAATCCGTCTTCGAATTTCGTCCCTTCCTCATCCTAACTTCTCTTTCTGTCATTATGAAACATAAATTGCTTTACTTACTTCTTCGAAAAGATTGTCGATATCAATTAAAAGCTTTCCATATCTTTGATTGATGGTATGCACTGTTTTTTCAACCTCGTGCCAATTGAATGTACTATTTACCCAATAAAATGATTCTGTTTCTTCAAAACTGTTTTCTCACAACGGTATGTATGAAAAGCATCTAACACAGAAAGCGTCAAATTCTTTCATTAATGTTTTAGAAATCGCATTCCCAGATTCGTCGAATTTCGTTAGCAAAATTTAAGCCCCTTCTGGGATACGTTCTTGCAAAATAAATTTTGAATTTCGTAGTTTGTTGAACTAGCACTGTTTTTTTCTATGTTCAGTATTGCTTTATTTAAAAAAAACTGAGTTGTCCGAGAACAGATCGCAAATACTCTTCTCCACATGGGTATTCAAAACATTTTTTTAATTATTCGTGGGTACTGTTCTTGTGAATCAAAATAGTTTTTTAGACCTTCATATATATCAAGAAACCTTTCTAAAGTCGGTAAAAGGAAAAGAAATCTCGTGTTGCCATGTTTTAAAACCTTTTGGGACCCAATTTTTGCAAAGTTGCAAAAATCTTTTAGTTGAGTAATATTTATAAATCTTTACTGCGATGGCTCCTATATCAATCGGTAGAACATTAACCGCATTTTGGATGTAGTTGTGTATTTATGTGTGTGCTGCACAGCCAATTTCAATATCTATAAAACACCTTTTCACCCCTCCGAAATTCGTGTTGCAATTATCATCACAAAATCCTACAATTTTATTCATGAGATGATATTTGTATTGAATAAACAAGGTAATCAATCAATATTTCTTATGTTTCTCCAGAGAATCCATTATAGTCAAGGCATTTTACCTTTAAACCAGTCTGTGGAAGAAAATAGCGCACTATCACTGGAGGACGATTTTTGCCCTTTCTGTTGGAGGCGTCAATTGTAACACTCACAAAGTTGAATTTATCTAACACTTCATGTAACTCTTGAATACACATTGGTGTGATTACATTTAAATCTAAAGCTTCACATTCTGTTTGAGCAATACCAAATTCAGAAAGCACACATTTACGAATAGCACTGCCGTTGATTCATACTTATTTTCCGGGACAAAACAGTAAACAGGCTGGGACGTATGGTAACTCTATCTACAGGCCACAAAAAAGGCCATGAAAACCAGGTGAGAGTTTCAGTTACGAAGTTGTCGTCATCAGTGTCCGTTCACGAAAAATCGACGAAACACCAATGATTACTGCTATTTTGGAATAGTTTTCATAAACTTTTTGTAGATAATGGAGATACCTATTTTTTCGATTCGATCTTAGCAAAAGTGCGAACTCTGCAATTCTCTATGGAATTAAGATGGGAGCGGATTTTTTGAAGCTCGCTAATCACTAAAACAGGAAACGTTTCAGAGGCTTGAAGATTTTAACATAAAAAAAATCATTGAGGTATGCGCTAAAACGTAAACTCGTTTCTAACTATAGAGCGTTCCATCTTAGAGCATCAGTACGGTTTCAAATGGCATTGTTTCTCCCCTCTCCCGCTTAAAAATACAATCGCCCCTCCTTCTCTACGACACCGTGATTGCCAAATCTCACTAATAATTTAAAGTTGCATTAAAATAAAAATTTTAAATTTCTAATTGCACTATTTTTAACGCAGAATCTGATGATATACTTTTAAATGAAAACTAAAAATTATATTCTATACAAAATGCGATAAACAATATTTAACCTGAAATGGACATTTTACGGTCACGTTTGTTTCAATCGATGATATATACGTTCTGTTTTAAAATAATGTAATGCAGTTTTTTGCATTAGTTTCAGGAATTTTTAAGGATCGTAATGGTTCTACTGAAAGTTTAATAAATTGATTTTAAATATTTGTTTTCTGCATTTAATTATAAAAGTTCCTTTTGCGTGTTCCAGCCTGACTTGAAAAAGTCTGTCTGCGAGAAACCTTTTTATTTATAAAGATACTTTCATGGTCTAAGCGAGAAAGTTGTAGATAAATGTTTGAAGTTATTTTCAGTGTACCCAGATGTGGTGTTGGGTCGCCAAGGGGAGGGTGAACAATGCGAAAGTTTTATTTCAGTTACGACTCAGCAGTTGGACTATCCTGTGCTTTCGTCGTTTTGTCTGCTAATAAGTTTGCGGGAAAGTACTTACAAATTTTGAGTTTTATTGTGTATTGCAAATTAGTTGTTTTAACAATTCTTCAAAACTTTTTCAAACTGGTGTGTAATACGGTTCAAATGTAGAGATACGTTGTGTTTGCAGGTTTTATGTTTATAGTATCCCCTTTTTAAAAATATTGTGTATGTACATCATACGTTGATTATCCCCGAACGTGTTTTCATATTGATATTGTGGTTTTTGTGAGAAAATGGACGTCTCAACGAGGAAAAGAAAGCAAGGTGAGTTCGGAAAAACAAACAGTGTTGAATGTTCTTAGTAGCTGCCTCAATGAGTCTAATGAAAGCCTGTCATCTACTATTAGTAGGACGAGCAAGCTATGTGGTGTGTCTCAGAGGACAATTTACAAGATTAAAAATGAAACAAATGAATTTGTAATGTCGGGCAGGTAAAAATGTCCTCAGTTGCAACTTAATTTCCGTTATGTATAGTGATCAGCATAAAATAATCCAGTTCTTGTTTTTACATAGGGATTTTGTGAGCAATCATTCTCGTACAAACATGCTTAACTATTTTCCTCTGATCACATTACATCCAATCTTAGTATATGCGAGGAAGTTAATCCAAAAATAAGATGTGAACACAGTGTATCTCCAAACTCGCATTTATCCAATTAACTATGCTACAATTTTGTTAAATACCAATTTACATCAATTTTTATCAAAGGTTTTCGCAGCGTGGTTGTTCGATGATATTGTCATCTTTCGGTTTCAGCTGCGTTCGGAACATGATGGAACCGACGTTTCGCGACCGTTGCAGGTAGCGTCTTCAGGGCGAAGTGAATTTGCAAGAATTTGGCCACGTATATATAGCCAAAAAGTGTCGTCGGTTCCATCATGTTCCGAACGCAGCTGAAACCGAATGCTGACAATATCACCAATTTACATCGTTTGGGTGCTTTTTCCGCGAATTAGCTTAGAACATAAAATGAGTAACTATTTTAAAACGCCCTACAACTTTTATTCTATACATTTTTCTCTAAACGAAATATTTATCGAGTTATGCATAAAAATGCAAATGGCAACTGCAACGCTAATTTATTATTTACAAAGTAAACTATGCATTTTTTTAATATGTACTATTTAAACTTTTATTTATGATTTCAATAGCCTTTCAAATGAAATAATTTTTGATTTGGAAAATATATTTTTAATTTTTAGGCAGTTAACGGCATAATATATCTTGCTGTTGTTAAGGAAACCTTATTTAACATAATAAACCCCTCAATCACGTAAGACATTTAAATCAAACTAATCCCACAGATCGAAGGACATTTAACCCTTAACTGGAGAATTAATTTTTCTTATCTTTCAGCTGGTGGAGAATTATTCCTTTCTTTCAAATAATTTGAATTTGACTTTTTCTTTATATGATATGATGTTCTGTGAAGTTGGTAATGGATATGTTACAATATTAACGAACTTAGCCATTTGTAAATTTATAAAATTTCAATTATTTTCTTTAATTACTTATTTGTTCAGAAATTATCGCATTTTTATCATGAGTGATTTTTCCAATTATAAAACATTAAAAATATTTTTTTATTTTTCTACTATTTTGACATTTTCGCAAGGGTAGGTAACTTTACATCACAAGATAAAAGACTACCTAAGACGGGTTTAGACAATTGAACGCTAGCACAGAAAAAATAAATCTGAGCGCATAGGGAAAACAAGGGCACTTAAAAGGGATTCTATTCTTTTAAGCTTCTTTTTCACTTTTATGAGGGTTTTGGGACCGCCGGAGTGTTTGGGGCACTATAGCAACCAAGTGTATAACATGCTTGCGGTAAGTAGCGAGATAAATTTTACTACGCAGTATTTTTGTTTTGGTTTAGAAAATCGTGTATTAAGGCAAAAATTGTAACAATAGCATTTAATTAATAAGTTACATAAAGGAAATTTTAAATTAGCAGACTTTTGCTGGCGTTAGGGTAGTGAGACGTGGCAACACCGCTCACCATTTACCCAATACTGAAACTTAAAGATGGAACGCTCTATAGCTGGGCTGTCCAATACGGTAGCCACTAGCCACATGTGGCTATTCAGTGCTTGAAATGTGGCTAATGCGATTATGGAACTGAATTTTTAATTTTATTTAAAAACTGCGCTGATTATTAAAGAATAATAGGAAAATAACGAAGGAAAAGATAGAAAAATGATACCGTTCTTTCTTTTGCAAGCGTAAAAAATGCAAAAGAAATTTAAAACTGTCTCGAATTACGTTTATTACATTTATTACGGGACACTGATGTATCACCGTTGCAGTCGGCTGATAGACTCCACACCCAGTAGAGGTGGGAACGTCGATTCATCTTACTGACTCGATTCAGTCGATTCAAACGTTGGATCATAGTTTTCGATTTTATAAATCAGACTATTTAGAAATAAAACCAAAAACTTGAGAGTTTGAAAAAGTCATTTAATATATATTCATAAATTTTCGCAAAAATCATGCTAAGTGAAATGTGAAATAATTAAATAATTGTAATTTTTCATGCCAGAACATGTGTAGGTATGTACGAGTATGTATATACATATAGGTGAAGTCAATGATATAATAGCATTCTATTCTATAAAACGCTTATCCTCTTGATCCCTAAACGGTTAATATTATTGTGCAGTATTTTTATCAATATCATTCTCAAAATCAGTGAACAATTCGTTTCGTCAGAGGTGAATCGATTCACTCGATTCAGTGCACTGAACAATTCATTCATGAAATACCCATCTCTACCACCCAGTCGGCTGATAGATCCAACTGCGTGCGCACGTTGACCTTGCGTTTGATTTGTGTGATAATAAGACATTGTGTAAATCATAACTACAGAACAGGTAGATAAAGTGTAATTTTGAACTTGATCCGGAAATTTTTATTCTTATAATTTTTTAACTAAAATTAAATTATATTTTCTAGTTCTGAAAATATGGATAAATTTTTAAATTAAAAAAAACAACATACTGCTGGTGCAGAAGCCAGTACTTCGAGTGGAATAGTAAAGAAAAAAAGGTGTTGGAAAAATGTCTGTCGTAAATTTCATGATGAATGGCAGTTGCAATTTGCTGCGACAGAACAAAACGAAAAATCTGTTTGTATGTTGTGCAAAAAAATTTTTAAAGACAAGAAAGTGGACAATATTAAGAGACATTTTCAACAAATGCATAGTGAATTTGATAAGAAGTTTCCTCTTAACAGTCAAACCAGGATCTATGAAATTATTCGTCTAAAGTCAGAGTTAAATGTGCAACAAAATTTTTAAAAAAGATTTTTAACAGGATCTGAGCTTGTAACTTTGGCTAGCTATAAAACGGCTTGGATTCTTGCTCAAAAAAGAGAACCATATTCAGATGGAGAGCTGATTAAAGATGTTATCATTTCGGTTATGGAAATTTTATTGGAAAATTATGAGGAAAAGACAAAAAACGATATTTTACAAAAAGTAAAAAATCTTCAATTGAGCCACCAAACGGTTGCCCGTAGAATACAAGACCTATATAAAAATATCAAGGACCAATTGCTTCAAAATTTGAGAAATTGCATGTACTTTTCTATAGCCTTAGATGAGTCATGTGATATTAGACACACTGCACAATTAATATTATGGGTACGTTTTGTCTCAAGAGACTTTGAAATTCACGAAGAAATGTTATCAATTCGTGGCATGAAAAATCGAACTCGTGGCGTCGATATTTTTGAAGCTTTCATAGCTGTCAAAGAAGAATTTCAGCTAGATATGAAAAAATTAGTTTCTGCTACGACGGACGGTGATCCAGCGATGCACCGTCAAAAATCTGATTTTATTGGAATTCTGAAACAAGAAACTGAAGTTTTCCTTATTGCTTCTTTCCACTGCATGATATGTTGAAAATATTTGTGCTCAGTTGTCTGGGACAGGCACTATGAAAAGTGTCACGGATACAGTTGTTAAAATCGTTCAGTATATTCGTGGAAATGCTATGAATCACCGTCAGTTTATAGAACTGTTGAAAGAAATAGAGGACAAGGAATTTAATGATCTCGTATTCTTTGCCAATGCTCGTTGTTTGAGTCGTGGAAAGGTTTTGCAAAGATTTACTTCACTATTGACTTCAATTCGAGATTTTCTTGAAACAAAAGAAATGCTAAATTAAATTAAAATAATTAAATTAAAAAATAAATACTCCTTAACCGTACAAAGTGAAAATATTTAGAGACAAAACAATAAAATAGGGCTTTAAAAAAAAACCTGATAAGAAAGAAATCAATGAAAGGAAAGACAAAAGTAACACTTACAGGTTTTTCGGGGGAAAAAATCCTCGCAGGTAGCCTGGTGTCACCCGTTCATGCACACATATCCTTCCCCAAAGGAAAAAAAACAAACCTTCTTCCTTCGGGAGAAAAATCATTCAAACACGCACTCAAACAAGGGAGGGGGGAAGAAGAAGAAGAAGGAAAAAAAAAACGGGAAACCTATTACACATTCACTCCTAAAGAAAACAAGTTTTTTTAAAAAACACATTTATACGTACATTCTCGCAAAACGGGGAATCTCTAAATATTCACAAAACACTGATACGTATTTCGGACGCGAAGCGGCCATCATCAGAGAAAGATGTTGAATGAAGGTCTGGTGTGTGGTTTAAAAGTGTTGATGGCGAAGTGTTTACGTGAGAGTAAAAGGAGGAGGATGGACCGTTAGACTATAAAGAGGGGAGTGGGGGAGAGGGCCAAAATCGCTGTTCATAACAGTTCCTTTGTATTTAGCGATGAGCATACTTTCGTAGGCGTCCAGTTTAAAATCGTTGTGTACAGATTTCAAAAGTGATAAGTTGTCTATGGTAATGGGATGATTGTATTCCTGTATGTGAGATGCTACACTGGAATTAACAAACCTCCCGAATTTAAAATGTGACAAATGTTCCTTAAAACGAGTTTCCAGTTTTCGTTTTGTCTGCCCAATATAAATTTTGTCACAACCCTCGCATGAAATTTTATAAATACCTGATTTCTGTAACAAAGGAATGGTGTCTTTCGGATTGTGGAGGAGGTTGATAAGTTTATTTCGGTTAACTTGTACAGTTACAAAACCGTGTTTGGAAAAAATTTTGCATAGTTTGCTTGTTGTACCTGGGGAAAACGGAATTTTCATGTATTTTAATTTGGTTGCAGAAATATTAGTGAGAGTCGTGCGTGTTTTAAGAAAAAGTGTATAATTATGTTTACGTAATATATTATAAATTATGTTTGTGTCATAGCCATTAAGTGTAGCCACATTTTTAATGTGAATCAGTATTTTATAAAAATCTGTTTTGGAAAGTGGTATATGTAGAAGTCTGTGTATCATGGAATGAAAAGCTGCTAACTTATGTGAAATGTGGTGGTGTGACTTAAAAGGTATGTAAATGTCTGTGTGTGTAGGTTTTCTATATATGTTAAATTTAAGTTTATTATCTAGTCTGGTAACTAGTAAATCAATAAAGGGCAGGCAGTTGTTTTTTCTTTCTCATATGTAAATTTAATGGTTTCATATTGTTTGTTTAAATTTTCCAAAAAATTGGGAATGTTGTCTTTAGATGTGTCAAAAACGGTAAAAATATCATCAACATATCTGAACCAAGTATTTGGAAAATAGGAAAAGGTGTCTTTACATTTTTGTTCAAAATATGTCATAAAAAGATTTGCTAAAAATGGGGAAAGCGGGTTACCCATGGTTGTGAATATTTAGAGATTCCCCGTTTTGCGAGAATGTACGTATAAATGTGTTTTTTAAAAAAACTTGTTTTCTTTAGGAGTGAATGTGTAATAGGTTTCCCGTTTTTTTTCCCTTCTTCTTCTTCTTCCCCCCTCCCTTGTTTGAGTGCGTGTTTGAATGATTTTTCTCCCGAAGGAAGAAGGTTTGTTTTTTTTTCCTTTGGGGAAGGATATGTGTGCATGAACGGATGACACCAGGCTACCTGCGAGGATTTTTTCCCCCGAAAAACCTGTAAGTGTTACTTTTGTTTTTCCTTTCATTGATTTCTTTCTTATCAGGTTTTTTTTTTTTAAAGTCCTATTTTATTGTTTTGTCTCTAAATATTTTCACTTTGTACGGTTAAGGAGTATTTATTTTTTAATTTAATTAATTCAACTCGCCGTAGTCTCCCACGTTATTTTTATTATTTTTATTAAAAGAAATGCTTGCAAAATTTTCTATAATCGAAGATAAAAAATGGCAGTGTGACTTACGTTTTCTCACCGATATCACACTACATATGAACGAACTAAATTTGAGGCTTCAAGGGAAGGGAATGGTTATATGTGATCTGGCTAGGTATGTACAAGAATTTATGTTGAAATTAAAACTTTTCGTATCACATATGAATAATAAAGATTTGACACATTTTCCTAGCATGACTTAATATGCAGAAGATCCTAATTTTAATCGACAGCGTTATGTATATTGGCTGCAGAAACTGCAAGCAAAATTTGAGGAACGCTTTGTCGATTTTGACAAATTTAGACCTGCCTTTCAACTTATGCAAGATCCCTTTGGATTTGATGTCAGTAATTCTGAGTTGTCACAAGGGCTAGTAAATTTGCTTAGCTTGAACAGGCGTAGTTTTGAAGCAGATATGCTTTTACTTCAAAGCCTAATCGAATGTCCGACAAAAGATGAATCAGATTTGTTAATGTGACTCGATTATTAAAAGAAAATGAGTTTTTGGTACTCGACTCAGCTATTGCAAAGCTTTTCAGCATGTTCGGAACAACATGGGTGTGTGAAGCTACTTTTTCGGCTGTAAATTTCAGTAAATATAAATATAGATCAAGTATTTCCGATAAAAATTTAGAAGGGGAATTAAGATGTGCTGTAAGTGTGAAATACACACCAGATTTTGAAGATATAGTAAGAAAAAAAGAGTGCAAAATATCACATTAATTCTAAGTAATTTTATATTGATGTAATACTTTGGATTATATATACATATATGACGTAATACGTTGAATTCAATAAAATATATTATTAAAATTGATCTCATCTGCATGTTTTTGAATCATTTTTATAATGTGGCTAATAGAAAAATTTTAAATTACAAATGTGGCTCTCGTCAAATTTATATTGGACAGCCCTGCTCTATAGAATGCTATTGAAATTGTCTTGAGGGTGCATAACATTAAGGATACTCAAAACTACTCTCACAATCAGTAGACCAATTAATTTGGTTAAATTTACTGTTCTCATGAAAGCTTTAAAGGTAGCTAAAGCAGATGTAAATTCATAAAACATAGAATTATTTAAATGTATAATTTCTTGTAGGATTTCATACCATGTACTGAGCATAAACAAAAATGTTACAATGTGAGAAAAACTGCGTTAGATGCACGGCATCGAACCGTAATTTTTTTCGCTCAGGTTTTCGTTCCGGTTCACTCAAAACGCAAAATATCGGTTCAGTTCCGGTTTCGCTCCGGCAATCATCAGTGAACCGGTTCAACCCGGTTTTTTTCGCTCCGACCTTAAAATAATTTTAGGAAACTTTCAAGAACTGATTTATTAATTTACGTAATTTTCTAATTCAATCAAATACATCTTCACTGTAACAATAGCGTTATTAAAAAACTAATATTAAAACACGAAAATAAATTATAAAAATGTAAATATTTAGTACGTATTTTATTTATTTTAGATTTATATAGAATTGAATAACTTACAAACCATACATGTGTCGCAAAAGATTTCAACGGGTTAGGAAAGTATAAGGTGGATTAAAAATAAGCACGTTTCCTACGATACAGTATTCTAAACTTATTATGTTATGTATTTTCTAATTTATTCATTTTCTAATTTACTGTGCTTAGTCATTAGTACTAGATTTCATTAAAATCCGCTGAATAGCTACGAAGAAAATAATTGCATCCGGGTAGAAGAATGGACAGACCGAAGAAATACGCGCTAAAACTTGAATGCGCAATAATGAATTATTAATATTTTTATTCACAAATCATGCGGCAATATAAGAGATCGCGTTGTCTCAATCGAGTCGGTAAGTTGAATAAGAAATTACGTTATTTTCATTAAGAATTTGTAGATTATAAATACTGTAAATGCACGGCTTTATTTTTTCATTCAAAGATCACGTAAATGAATTTAAAAATGTATAAAATTTTTATGAGGAAGAAGCCCGCGGAAATTGAGGGTCTGAAAATCCAGAACGGCTGAGAAATGTTTATTAGTACGATACAAATTTACTATGACGGAATTTTGCAAACACACAAAGAAAACATTCATTAACACTAAATTAAAAGCAACAGGGTAAATGGAAGATTCTTGAAAATAGTATTTAAAACAGAAATTTGACGCTTTAAACTTTGCTTTGATTTCAATGATGTCATTATCAAATACGCAAGTATAATAGTTGCATCAAAGTCACAGCAATGAATTACTTTGAATTAATTTCTCACTATACCAAATATTCTCTTGAAATTAAAGTACATATATAGAAAATGAGACACATATTCCGCGCTGGATAATTTATCTTGTCCTTACCACTTCGTTATTCACACCTACAAGCTAAAAATTTTGATGTAAATAACAAATATACATAGATTTTTTATTCCTATTTTCAGTAACGACTAACATCGAATATGAAATTGAATTTTTCGATTTTACAATATATACCTATTTTAAATTATGAACCTGTAACAAAGTGCAACTAATGCAGAAATGCGCACAAGGAACAAACGTGCCAGCTGTTGCGTTGCTAGAGACTTGAAAATTGATTTTTTTAGTATTCTAAACTTATTTGTAAGCATGCCCTACGTGGATTCGACTTTTCTCTTCAGCAAAATTTTAACTACGTTTTTTCCTGTATACGGAAGTCCAAGTCTCAAGTTCGTAGTTTGATTATTGCATATTCTAAAATGAAAATGAATCAAGGATAAGCTCAGATACAATCCTCTTTTTTCATTTATAGAATAATGTTTACGATAATCTTTAAAACAACAAAGATAGTATCTTTTAAAGGGAATATGCCCTTTATTCTTTTTATTGTTCAATAAATGTTCTCCTTTTATCAATTTTATTTATACCGGAAAATTTTCATTTTCTTTCTACCTAAAATAATTTTATTTGATTTTTGTGCATTACTGCATATGCACTAATTACGTAATTTTTCTATTTATCTGTAGAAAATTTACGAGGTTACAACAGAGCATATTTGTGTACCATTTCTGAACGATAGGATTACCCGTATTGGCAATGAAAAGCTGAAAATGTTGTCTTTTTGTCGTAAGTGCTCTGATAAACTTAAGAGGACGCTAAAACCCTTTTTACAAACGAGTGACTTTAACATTTAAGACTTGACCGCTGAATTTCGTGGTGTTCATTGGAGTGAACTAAGCTCCAAATCAGGCGTTATGCTAATCTCCATATATCTCTCTCTCGATTTTTGCGTCACGGTCGTTTCTGAAAAGGCATTTTATGAGCTTAAATTCCGTACCACTTTCTTTCTTCTCGCCAATTCTTTCCAAATAACTTAGCGCTCTCGGCCAAGTTGACAGATTCTGTTCTCTTTTGTGATCATCCCGAAAAATTATCTCGCAATCGGCACAAAAAAATTATAAGTATCACATGTTTTAACTTATTAGAGCATAAAACTGAATTTTAAAAACCTGATGTGTCCGGTACATGACTTTCTCCACACAGACTAATGAATATTATAGCAATAGTGATTACAAGCTGCTCTAGAAGACAGTGATCCCAAGAATAAATATCGGAAATAACGTTCCCATCGCTGTCAATATTTACAAGATAATTTGTATGCAAAATATGAAGGTATCACTTATCGACGTATGCACATACTTCAGAAAATTCAGACAACCGAAATATCTCTTAAACAGGGAGAAATGTTTCAAACGAAACATGTATAAGATTATATTTTTTACAGCTTTAATAATAACAGATATTTACAGAAATGAAATCGTAAAGAAGACACGGAAAAAAACGGGAAAATGACTAGAATAAATCCCCACTTGCCGTTGACTAGTTTCAGCCAAAACATTTTCATATCTTGAATTACTAATAAATATCTTAAATATTAAGTTTTGTGAGATGTGAAAACAGGTGAAAAACTCTGCTATGACCGGAAATCGAACACGGGTCTACCACTTTCCGGGCGGATACTCTACCACTGAACTACCGTAGCAGACAAATTCTCCTGTTTCAGAACGGGAATATTTTCTTAGGTTGGAACCTTGGAACCGGGCTAGCTATGCTAGTATCAACCGACCCCAACGGATGTCCTCAAAGCCAATACCCGTTCTGAAACAGGAGAATTTGTCTGCTACGGTAGTTCAGTGGTAGAACATCCACCCGGAAAGTGGAGGACCCGGGTTCGAATTCCCGGTACATAGCAGATATTTTCACCTGTTTCCACATTTCACATCCATCCAGTTTATGCCTGTCGCATAAGGATCTTCGGATCATCCATTCCATCAATTTATTAAGTTTTGTGCTGCTCTGATAACTGATTTGTCGAGCTAGAGCTATCTTACCCAAAGACATCATCGATAAAATAGTGCAAACGTATTCAAGGGACCATAAAACGTGCATTTCCGTTTAAATCTCGAAATTGATTTTTTTTTCAAGAAAACAATACTTTCTCAAATGCTGCGTATGGAGAAGGTAAAAATACGACTTTCACAATTATGTATGTCTATAAGATTTTTATTCAAATAAAACTGGTTTGAACAATTAAGAGCTCTATACACGAATGCATTACATATTAATGAGATACAATTAAAGGCGGTGAAAATTTTAGCATACTTTTCCCAAAATCTTGAACATACGGGAAATCCGAACTTTCATTTGAGAGGACGCCATGCTCTGATACTGAAATATATTTATATAAGAACGAAATTTAAAAATTTTCCCAACGAAACAAACTTTCTCCTTTAAAATAATTCGTGAGAATTCAAACGTAACTTTTAAACATACTTTGTAAGTAAAAGACACATTATTGTAACTTGCTTAATAAGACGAAAAATTGGGGCGCTTACCACCACCAATTCCCGTCTATAAATAAATGGAGCGTTTGAATCCGAAAACCCACGAGTCTTGTTGCACTACGATTTTTTAAAAATACTTTGAACTTTTCTTTAATAATAAATAAGCCACAATTGGTTAATTTTCGGAGGAGTTAAAGATTATCAAAAAATTCACGAGCGGATTTTACGTGTAATTTCGGAAAAAATAAATTATCAAAAAAATACTGAATATCGTTTTAACCTTTTGCAATTTTCGATAATTTTTATAAAACTTAAATAAAAAAGTGTGCTCTGGACAATTTATAAAACAGGGCATATTCAATGGAAATTATTAGCACGACATATGCATAGGTGAAATATAATTAGATTTCTTATATTCTTTACGAATACCTTTCAATTCTGTATACCAGAGAGAGAAAATGTTTAGAACGTATTATGATTCATACGTTAAAAATTTCTCATTTAGTATATTAAGGTAAAATAAATTTTCAGTGAAACGAACATTTAATTTGTTCGGTTTCGCCTAGCTACTCTCTTGGATACTAGCGAATGCAACATTTGGCCAGAAGATCCATACTCTCCGTCAAAAATGCTAAAATTTCAGATTATAGTAATTATGATGCAAGCGATGAGAAATGAGTGTAACAAAACTGACGGAAATAAAGAACTCCTGATAGGGTGAAGTATGTTTATGGCATGGATATATCTACTCGTGACCGCTTCGGTAGCCGTGAAGGACTAACTCAAGCCTTGAAACCCACGACTTTGACTATCATGGCAATAGGATGTAATAAACATATGCCCATGAGTGTGTACTTTAAGAAGGATGCGCAATTCAGAATTAATTTCCTTTTCATTTTTCTCCCCTCACTCAGTCAAATTTTAGCAAAAGAATTTAATAGCTGGCACCTAGACATTTTATATTGTCATCTGATATTATTTAAACAAATCCTTACATTCCTCGAACATATTCCATTGTTGCAGATTTAAAATCGTAACCGAGTTCAAGTAGGAGACGAATCGACTATGATATCATGGTGTTTTTATTTTTATATAACTTGGCGAGTATTTATGGTATCAAGTTATTCTTTGTTTAATTATTCAAGTAATATACGCTGCTTATTAATTAACTAGCTTACACCAATGAGGTTTGATGGAAACACAAGGAAAAACAAAGGATAGTTTAATACACCGGTGCAGTTAAAGATAATTACCTAATGACATTTACCCAATATAAGTTTATTATTTAGACAGTAATATCCATTTCCACTCCCACTTAATCATACTGTGTTACAGTTTAAACTCTCCACTCTGATATCACTCACTTAACTTTTGTTCTCCTCGTATCGATTTATTGCCCTTTCGAACGATCTTTCTACACTTCCTCGATTTATCCAGTTTTCATCTTAACGTTACGCAATCGAATTTAATAAACCTGTATTGGATTTTTTTGCGAAGTGCGTCTTAATTCATTGCTATTCGTCTAATTTTTGCTAACATTTTATTTAGGTCAATGCTATACGCGATGAAGACTTTCAGGACTGAGAAATGTATAAAACTAATGCTCAATAATTCGTGCGTTTCAGATTTTAAAGTTCTGATAATTTCCAAATAGATTACAACCGTCATAAATAAATGGAGGAGATGGGACGTACTGTGAACATACCTGTGAAAAATATACATCATTAGCATAAGAAATGAAGTACTAAATGTTTTAATTATAGTACGATATAGAGGATTATGTGTGAATTTAAACGGACGAGACAATTAGGCAAATAAATTGCACGCATAGTTTTCATCTTCTTGACGATCCAAAGCCCCTATATCAGAAACAAAATATTCCTAAAAAGTACTAGCGATGGCTAACCACCATAGATGACCAGACATAGGCATTTGAAGGTTAATTATGTTATCGGAGTACGAATTCCACGAAAATAGGAAGAGCAGAAGTAAGAGAATTATATACTGTTTCGGTGGTTTGAAGCAAGGAATAAAAGTGAGGATATAAAGATTATCATTGGAATAAATTGCCATTTTTAAATGAGTAGCATGTAGAAAATCTGCAAAATTGTTTTATTATGCAATTTTAGAAGTGAAAATGATCTTTTCTGACGTCATATCTTTAATAAAGACGACTTACGAAGGATTTTCGCAACCCTCTTCTTTCAGGTGCTTCCACAGCAGATGGTCTTAAGTGACCATATAGAACTTTTAAAAATTTTCCCACCTGCATTAACTAAAACATTGTTCTGTGCATTTTAGAGTTACTCGTCTATCATTCAAACTTATTGACTTCGTATTATGGATTTGTTCAGATAATAGAACAATAACAAAATCGAATTATAAATTAACTAGAAGCAAGTACATTATTTCAATGTATAAATGTAAAGGTAGAGTAATATAGTAAATGAGAATGAACAAGTGTGTAACATTTTATTCGAAATAAAAATTTATTTTATGTTTAATTAAACTTGATAGGAATCCATCGCTGTTAAATCTCTAATCGTGTGCTTTGGAAGTGATTTCCAGACATTTCAAATAGTTGACGTTAGTTTAGTATCACGTCGTATATTTAATTCTTCTTTTTCTATGGATGCGTGTATTGTATTGTATTGCACTGTACAAAACCACGTAACGAATAATGAGATTTAGCAGAGATATTAAAAGCCTCCAGCCTCCAGCCTAGCCCAAACAGCGGCAATTATCTTACTGCTGTGACTGCAGTGAAGCAACTAGCTTTAGTCAGCAAATTAATTGTTTTTTATAGTTCCTCGCGCCTGTGACCTTGGAAATGTTTAGTCTTAGGTTTACGAGACCCAAGGTTAAGCCTGTAACTCATTGTCAGAACTGATCCATGCACCTTCTGTCATCCTGCTTTAATAGGAATTGGTGGCCGCAAACAATCACCACTTGTGGTTTTTGTTGACTTTAAAGCGGCAGTGAACACAATAAAGGAAATACATTTGAATTTTAAATGATGACTAATGATTTTTGTGTTTCCATGAGCGTGTTCGAAAGCATTGTTTCCCTTCTTGGAAAAGGAAAAAATCCTTCGCTTAAAACTAAAATATTCTCATATTAATGTTGACATCCAAACAATTTGAGATAAACCGAAGACACCATTAGACATATTTCTATCATTTTGTGGGGATAGGATCAATTTAGAGAATAATAAAATGCAATGGCGACAGTTTAAATATGCGATAACATATTCCTAAGCAATTTCTTACTTAAATTTAAATCCTACATTTAGGCGTGTCAGATTAAATGGAATTCCACATTTAGATAGGCCGAAGTTCAAAGAAAATTATTAAAACTTGTATAGCCCATTGTTTTTCGAAGAAAAAGGGTCCACTGATATGGCAGGAGGAACCATATTCAATTATCTGAATTTCGAGTGTTGGTAGCACCTTTTCTATGCCCTAAATTAAGCAGTCACTTCACGGCTAACTCAGTTGTCGTAGGTCTCACGAATTCCCCACCTCACATAACTCTATCGAGCACACAAACTTCAACTCAGTTTTCTCCTTATCTAAATTAAAATGATATTAACTGTCATTAATTCCTCACCGTTTCAAAATGTTCCGCGTTCATATGTAAGTTGTTGAAAAGCACATCTGGTGACATTCCATTCACTGATTTTCCCCTTAATAAATTGATCATACGTAAAATTTCTTTCATCTCTCCAGTTAACTTTAAATTCATGACTGGTTATTTCCAAATGAAATTTATTTGCTCGAATCTTCTCATGCCTCTTCATTGCTGCCTGTTTACTCGTTTTCTATACTCTTAGCGTTTCCCAACATCGTATCAAACGCATTATTATGTATTCTAGAAGTAGAAATTTTCAGTTCCAAGATCCTCAATCTTTCGTAATATTGGCAAGAGTTTCGCTAACAAGATCGACATCACCTCTTCTTCAAACAGTTCGCTTTCTCACCGGTGGTGTTATTGTCACAATTCCCTTTTCAGGCGACTTATTGTGAATACGCCTGAGTCCTAGGAAAGTAACGTTGGTACTTCCCTGCACAACCCCGACACTTTCTTACATTTCCAACCATGCTGCTATTTTTCAACGCGCTTTCAATTTCGAACACCATTCCATAGTCCTCGAGGATTTTCTCAATATGTATATTTTTTAAATTAAACAATTTCCCTTGGTATTTTTAGAATTTTGCAGCAATAAAAATGACCGACTTCTATTTCATATTTTATTTAATGCAAGAGAGTATCTGTCTGTCTTCTATAGATTCGGACACCGCGAGAGCCAGCGCAACCAAATGTTTCACGGAGTCTACTTTCATCCAGAAAAAACTCCGAGAGTTTGCTTCCAATCCCAAAGTCCCAATTTCGATCCCAGAAGCTTTTAATTTACCCATTAAAACACAGCGTATTTTTATTTTGCATCCTAAAATTGCTTATTATCATCGAAGAAAATCGGACTTGAACCAAAAAAACGCCTGAGAGAATGCATTTAATTCTGAACTCGTCGATTTTAGAAAAGGCGTAAAATCGATACACAGTTTTTTTATGAACGAGAAAATTCGCCGATTTCTTGAGTTGAAAATCTCTGGCGTTCACGGCGGACACCGAATACTCCAAAATTCGGCAACGATTTGTCAGTCTTTTCGAACTGAAAGGCAATGAGGTATTTCCTTCTCTCCAAAGTACCAGGGTCGAGTCCAGATGCAATTTTTCCTTTGTTTACGAGACTTTCGTGTTAAAAATTCTCAAATTTTAATGATTGAATACATTTTTATCGGCATCATATGGATCATATAAGACCTACGGATAAGAAAATATTTTTTTTTAGTTTTTACAACAAAAAATCTTCGTGCCAATCGATGCAGACATACGTAATTGTTTCTTTGGCGATTTGGGATCTTAACAAGTGAGTCAATACCACAAGTGAGAACTGTTAGAAACTACGTATTTGGTTCATTGCGCTTCCTTCCACTCTACTTTTTAAGAAAAACGTAGATGTTATCACACGCTGTAGTGTTTCATTTTCATAACAATTTTAATTGGAATATAACTGGATTTCATGAAAAAAAAAGGACTTTTGCAGAGGTCAAGTATCAATATCTTCGGTGTACTTATTCCCTCTTATATTACGAAGCGCTTCAAGAGAAAAATGTCAGCATTAACCGCAGTAATGTGCCACCATATGGGAAATGTCAGCTAACGCCGAATTCCTAGGTATTAGCGATATTTTTAAATGGAAACTTTTCAGAAGTTCTTCCGAGCTTACCATCGCACGTTTTAATCGCTTCCTGCTCCAGTGGAGATTTAATCCACTTTCAAATACTTTTCTGATTCAAGAGTTTCGTGCACTCCGAGTTCACCCACATGATTCGTTTTAATCTTTATCAGCCGACTACTCGTTTTCGTATTTAATTTTAACTTCCTTTAAGCAATTACGTGCAATTTTCTTGTCAAATCCGGAAGTTGGAGTTTTTTCCCCCAGAGTTTCCATAAGGAATATAAAACTCATCAGGCTGGAGTCTACGACCTTCAATCTAACCAAACGGTGGACTTTCACCGAAACCTAATATGTAACTCATTAGCATGATGTAAGGCAGTCGAGATGTTTTCTCCTTGAATTTCTAAAAAGAGGACCGATCGTGCGATTCGATCTGACGGAAATATCTCGAGTTAAATAAAAGCACTACCAAGAACCAGGGGAATTATTTAGGTATGCCTGCAATTGGCCTTTTGCCTGCGACTTCTGCATGAAAAATTCCTTCATATGATGACTCTGGTCTCATGCCCCCCATACTTGGATACATAAATGAATGGCAATTTGATATATAAATTCTTCAATTACAATATTTAAATGCTTTATCTTTCATTATTTTTTAAATAAAAATAAGGTTTAACAGTAAGAACTCATAAGAAATTGAGAACTTCGAGTATCAATTGCAAACCACGCTTACATACTGCATTTATCTATCTTTCTCTTTTACTGTCAAAACTAGCTAAAGAAAATTTGGTAAACTGAGAAAATATCCGTGACCATCAATGGAAAACTATCGGCTATCTAATTTGAGTGTGCTTTGTTTTAAATGTGAGTCGTCATAAAGTTTTAGATAAGGTGTCGATTATACGGAGGGAAGGCAATCTTAAATCTTTATCTTGGGTGCAAAATTACCTTGTCCCAGCACAATCAAGAGGGTTGGTAATATTTTATTCTCTGCTTTTGAAGAATATAACGCGGCTCCGGGAGAGAGTTATCGCTCGCATCCGCTACTAAAGCAACAAATGACATGAATGGGCAAACAATGCGACCCTCGCGAACAATATCTCTGGCACGTTAAGCAATGACGATAAAGAGATACGACAAATTTAACGGAAAATGTGAGTAGAATACGGCCATAACATTTTCTCGTGATATTTAACTCTAAATAACATTTATAAATGGTTTTAAAGCGTACAGTATCTCGGAATCTATTAAAAAATTAATTTCGGTATTCTTATACGGGCCTTATTTTCTCTTATTTTTTGCCGAAGGATAGTTGCCGAAATTTTTTAGAGGATTCCAGGAAAAGCAATCAGAAACGAGAGTTTTGTTCAAAGTAACCGGTAGCCTTCTCTTATAATTACGAAATGCTTTTATTTTAAACTCGCCATAAACCATAGAGTTAGTATAATACACTACTAACTCTATGCCATAAACCCGTATATTCGAATTCGGAGGCAAAACCTGGACACGCAAATTCTAAACTCGTTATTGCATGAGGTAACACGCTGAAGACCGTTTATAGCGAATTTACGCTATCAAATAATTTCGCTCTGGCGTAATGTTAACAAGGATTTGGCTTTCAATCATTTCAAAAGTATTTAAATAACGGATGTGCATATTTTCCCCGAACATCCGATAAATAAATTTTGCGTAAAAAATATACCTCATGATCTTTATCGACGCGACTAAGTCCATTTAGCTTTGTATAATTTTCATGAAACTCATTAAAAAGATTCAGTTTCACCGCTGACTCCTCATTGGTTACAAAAATTAAAAAGAAAATCTTTTCAAACAATTTTCCTCGCTGAAATTATTCAAAAAGTATTTTCTTTTCAGTAACCAAATAAAATTTTACTTTTTTATATTATACAACAGATCGATTCCTAAATCTGAAACCGATCTTTCATGTGTATACCACCATGTGGTAACCAAATGATTTCCCCCCACGATGGGTATGGAACTCGAGGTATCGACGCCATATACAAGACCTTGTGGACGAACGGAAAGCAATATTCAATTCTACGCACGCATACGCGGTCCCCTATCGTTTGGACCTCGGCCATGAACATGTACGAATATGAACGTATGAATGAATTTTTAATACAAATCACTCGTTGAGAGGGAAGAGCCCGTTGGTGCGACCGAGAACGGAATTGCAACGCGTGCTCGTAAGTACAGAGACTTCGACGAAGGACACAGGAAGACAGGCGGCGAGAAGAGATGAGAAAACAAATGACGAGAAGGGTTATCGGCTTACCGTTAAGGGAATAAATAATGCCGGTGCTTTTTTCTGGAAAAAGATACCGCTACTCAGACCTGAAGATTTCCTAGAGGGTGGGGGAACTTAAAAAAACATTTAAATATTCAATTTAAAGTGACAATGGCAATGAATATATTAAACAATATACACATTATAGCAGCGGATTTCATAAGAGGCTCTAACACTCATTCGTGTTTTCACGGGAGCATTGCCTCGATTGTGCAGCTTTTTTTTGTATTCACTGCAGGATGTCGCCGACGAAGCGTCCATGATTTAAATTTAAAGTACCTATTTCGTCGGATCGAAATTCACAAGAAAATGTCCAACGATTAAACATCAATTCCGACATCGTGCACGTCACATACACTTGAGAAAATAGGATTGGTATCAAATTTATATTTCAGCGGTGATAATTTTTCCGTAATTTTATTTTCCTACAGATATTCGCTGAGTCCGAAGATAACTTTCCTTTCACTCAGACAAAATATTTTGAACAAATTTCTGATTTCTGTCTCGCCGAACGCTAAATGCTAGTGGATCTCTGTTGGCAACTGTTCTTCTTCATCGTCAGTCAGTCTCTTTTATAGAGATACTAGCTGTACCCGCGCAATGATTGCGCGGATATTTTTCAATTAATTTATAAAAAAATTAATGTGTGAAGTAAGTAATTATGCTTGTAATAGCTGTCGTTGATCTCAATAATTCACATTTAACTCTAATAATGCATTTCCCCGGTATAGGATTTTAGTGTCTTTGGCTCCCAAAGGTTCGCGGGTTCGAATCTCGCTGACAGCATTGCGTACTGACAATTTATTATCATTTCCTTGCATTAAAGCATTCAATGCGCACGTATATATTACGCACATGAGGACTGAGAAAATAATGCGATCTCGTGGGTCGACAATGGCATGGCCGCCATGGTAACCTCCAGAAATGAACCCAAGTATATTCACAAATACGTTCTTTATCTGTCAAAATTCGAGCGATATCGAACCGAATGCGAAAATTGATGATTAGAATAAGAACCCTAGTTTATTTTCCTTCAAAACACTTAAAATCCGAATATCGTAGTTCAATTTCAATTTCCTATGAAGAAACTGTATCGCCCGCCTGCACCAAAATTATTATCATTATCTTTTTCAGTGAACTTCTCAGCTAAAAAATTACACACGGCTGATCTTCAACTACCATATAGAAAATACCATAACCAGTTCTTCTAAAATGAATTAAATTCATTGCACCCTACTTAGAAAAAAATATTTTATATTTCAGATCGAATGCGAGGATTATAAACTTTGGTATACGAAAAAAGACGTATTTCGTCCTATAGAATTGCTTCCTGAGAGTGAAAGTGTGAGAGCATAATGGGATATCCCCGATATGAGTCAGTCTTTATAACCTCCGTACTTTAACGCTCGATATATGATCGCTATCCAAGAACTCTGAAATTGACTATTTCTTTTTTTAACAAAGGATTTTTTAAATATTTTGAAAAAGGTGGCGGTACTGCGTGCCGCTAGATAAAAGGAATGGACAATACGCTTCAGAATACCCGCAGGATAGGTACCATATCGGCTTTAATCCGGGGTATCCGGTTGATCGAATCCATGATCAGACACCGGCTTGGGTTGAGAGGATATTCGGGTTTATAAATGTTAACGAATGCTTAAGCCGAGAGAGAATTTTCGGTGGTGTTAATGACCATCTGGACGGATGCACGGAACCTGTTACGGGTAAATGCAATAAAATCAAAGCGCATCGCTATCATAAATTTAAAAAATAGTCCTACTTTCGAAAAAATTTGGGATGTGGGAAAGAAAAAAGGACGGTCGCCTGTTGCATTTTGCGGGAGAGAGGCGGAGGGGAAGGCGGAGGTGGGAAGGGGAGGGTTAGGCGAAAAGAGAAAGGTGAGAAAGTTACATTCGCAACGCATGCTTTTTCCTACTTTGGTAATAAAAGAGTTACGTAATTCTATAAAAAAGACGCGAATGGATGAAATAACTGGACAGATGAAATTAGTTGTTTGGTTCATAAAATTCACGTCTCGATTACGGAGAGACACAGCAAAATGTGATTCGAGGAAACGATTTCAAATTTAACAGAAGGTAAATGCGCGAATAGTTTTGTACTTTTGTTAACTAACGGGAACGAGATTGAATTTCGGTGGCCTTAGCGACTAAAAGAACTTGAACCTCACCTAATTGCTGATGCATTTATAAATATGCCGCCACTGTTATATTTTACCCGCCAATAAAAAATACATGTAAGGAAAGGACTGATAAATCATATACTAACGGTGGGTTAAAAAAAATAAAATCTTCATTCCTTAGGCTGCCATTGGTGTCACAAAATTTCAATCGCGGAAATAACGTATGGACATGAACAATACCTCAAACTTTAGTTGCACTAACTTGAACTGTGCAAAAGTAGTTTTCCCGACATGGAGTTGTGACGGACAAAACGATTAAATTATCAGATTTTTTTAAAAACGCTACAAATGAATCTTTCTTTATGATAACCTTATTAAATAGGTTTCCTTCGCCATAAAAGACAGTTTGCAGGTAATATGTAAAATAAAAAAGAACTGTACTGAACAGATGCATTTCTGAAAATCAGAGGCAGTAATAATTATTTGCGCAAATTTCGATCTAATTTTTAGCAATATTTTGGCAATGAATCGAATCGCCTTCACTTTTTCTTACATTGACCGCGAATGGAATTAACATTTAAGTGGAGTAAAATGCTGATGAAACCATTTTTTTCCTCGTCCAGTTTAAACGTTGAAATTTCGCGACTTTTTGATGAAATTTAAAACGTGTTCTACCTGCCGTATCCATACAGGCATTTCCACCTTCAAATGTTTATATTAAATACTTTTCGAATTACCGTTCAAAACCTTAATAAAATATCACTATGAGGTAATTATTTGGCTTTTACAATAAAAACGAATCGTCAGCGTCATAAGTTGTTTGAATTTGCACGGGATAAAAATAATGAATTTCAATCCATATAATTTTTCATGATTCACCGACCAGTTTCCCAGTCCTGTCATTCCTTTATATTTTAATAACTAAATGTTAATTTAAAACCTCTCTAAGTACTAGTAATGATGAATAGTGTCCCGAATTTCCGAACTAATGTGGACCATGGTTTTTTCGAATAAATAAACGTTAATTTAAAAACTCTTGTCAGGATTTGCCGTGAAATATTTACATACACATTTTTAGTATACATAACAAAATATTAATAAAGCACTTAACAAAACTACGTGCATTAAATGTGACATCAATCAACAGTACGCAATATTATTTACTTATGAGAAGAGGTGAACGTCTGTTAGCCACCTTAATAAGGAAGCGCTATCTTAGCTAAATATAGTGGAATTCCGAATATCCGCGTGCGAATCAACCGTGCGGCGGATTAACCAGGAGTTTTGAGGCGAGTTAGAATTTTCCCGCTTATATGATAACTGAAGGAGACATAGATTTCAATGATTTATTAACATCTGCCGATATATCAGATAAATCAAACAAAATCTGTGTTACCAGAGAAAAATTGACAAAGTTATTTTTTTTTACCATTTTTACCTGAAATGCTGTTTTCCCTTTTATTTGAGAGAAATTATTATACACTAAGGACCACCTTAAATTCGCAGCGATGTTAAATAACTACTATCATAGTTATGTAGTATATGGGTGAGTTAATGTTTTAGTAACAATTTTATCATTTTTATGTGAACACATAGCGGTAATCTGTTGGTTAGACATAATAGTCAATGCCACAAACATTTTATTTATTTGTTAATTTATTCCACCCTAATTAAAACTTGTTTTGATTTTTTTTATTTATGGAATGTTTTTTTACACAACTAAATGTGCATAGACATTTTATCATATTTTGCCTTTAAAAATGTGGATTTTCCGTGTTCTTCAATTATCCGTGACTAAAAGCCCCAGTTAATACGTATGATCGGGGTATTACTGTACATAGTTATTAGTTAATACGTAAATGGATTACAGTAGGTTTCTTATTAGACTACTTTTTTAGGAAATACTCGTATTAAATTATATTACCAAATTCAAATCTCATGTAAAGAAAAGCAAGATATCAATAAAAATAAGCCAATTAATTTATTTACGAAAAAATATTTTAATTTTCCAAATTTGACTATGATAATTGGAAATGAATAGGAAATCTACTCATCACACCTATTATCCGCTTCCATTAATAAATCTAAAATCCCTATTCTCCTTCCAGCCTCCCCTCTATGGATTCTTTCAAAAGACCGTTGCCTCTCATAGTTCGTTTCATCCATTTCTTTTGTCTAATCCTTATCATTCAGATTAAGCTCCTCTCCTCTGTACGAAAATAATTTAAATCGATTTCAACTGTTGCATTGCTTATTGTTAATATCACTTTCGTAACAGTTAAAATTTCAGAGTCCGAAGGGTTAGCCGTAATTCATATCGAGAACAGATAATCTTGTTTCATTCCTTTCTACTTTGAACTATGTGACGTATTCCTGCTCTTTCATGAATAGCCTATTTCATAACATAATCAGTGAAAGCCATTTCCCAAACGCTAACAGGGAGATGTATAGCGCTTGGAGACAGAGAAAGTGAAATTTCTCCTATGACAAATTGTCAGCTCCATTGAAGCTTCACGGACGCGGTTTCAAACGGCATTTTGTCTCAAAGCTTAAAAACAGAATACGGAATGAATAGCTCAACATTTTTGTGTATATTATAGAGTTGGAATAAAATAAATACGTAAAACTTCCAAATTCTATAGTTAGCTATAGTTGTACATGATATTTTTGGTTAATCAATTGTTTTATTTATCCAATAATTTCTCAATAAAGCATAAAAATATAAAAACGAGTATTAGGCACCAACTGACGAAAAATACATTCGCATAAAACGGTTATGTCAATTCTATAGAAATCATCATTTTGCTCCAAACATCTCGAAAGTTTTTTCAGCGTCCTATATTTTTATTTATGAAGTCTAACAAATATTCCACAGCAATATAACTTATAAATGCGTTCAATAGCTTAAGTAGCAATTACTAAGGACGTGGTAGGACCGTAGGTAGTCAACATATTAAGTTCTTACTTTTACATTTTGTCTTGGTGAGGCGATGGATTGAAATTTCATTCATCCATCCAGTATTTTTATAACCTAATTTTTTTCCAATAGCAAAAACGTAAAACTTGTAATTCAGGATGCGTAGAAAAGAATTTTGATGTATCACCCATTGTTCGGTAGAGGGCTACAACTATCATCTCATAAGAGAGAGCGGGATATTTTCCAAGAGAGCGAAAAAAACATGAATTTAAACGGTGTTCAACGATGAACGTTCATCTTATTAGATAGATGCTTGAAACAGTGAGCTTGCAGGAAGCGAATAAAAATCAACTTCAGGTCGTGACCAGAACAATCGATAGGTATGTATTTAAAAGATGTATTCATATACTCACCACAAACTTTGCTTTGTAATTTTATTTTTAATGGCTGTAGCGAAACTTCAAATTTTCCCAAGGCTGCATAAAGGTACATAGGGGCCACGGCTCAAAATTTTTCTCATATTACCTCCCACCACGCAACACATAATGTGGTTCGGGTCCACTTGATGACGCGGTCCTGGCACAAATGTGCCCCGGTTAATCCGATAATGAGATTTACTAGTATGAAATGTAGAAAATCACACGTAGAACCCTCCGTAATGAATCACCTATAATTCAAACGAACAAAAATTCTAATTTCTAAAGTAGACAAATAGTGAATAACCAACGAGTTCGGCTGGTTAATAGCGGAAATGTTCAACTGGTTTCTCAAATCGCTCTGTTCTGCTTTAGAGATACTTATCTCGTTAATCAGTGAATCGAACCGAAGGAAGACCCAGCGCATCGTTGCAATTCAACATGCTGAAGAGGCAATAAATCCTTATGTATGAAATTGTGCATAGAAATTGAAAGTAGGCCACGGGATGAAGTACGCCCGTTCGTGATCCGCGTGGAAGCGTTGCCTCCTTAACTTGCCCACCCAATTCTGACTTCCTTTATGCATACAAAACTTGTTCAAAACCCGCTGACTCTCGCCGCATCTCATTAAAATTGACCGCCAGATGAATGAACATCACGGACTAATTCTACATTCTTAACTTTGAAGGGTCACAGGACATTTATTTGGACTCTTTATGTTGCTACTCTGTTTGTTATCGATCTCAAGGAAACTGTTTCTTCTAGAGAGAGAGAGAGAGAGAGACTTTGTCATTTGTGGTGGACCCACGTAAAAATCTTGGACCGATTTATTAAATTAATGCAATAAACCCATTCTTTTATTCTTCCGAGTTCATAGATTCACGAAATCATGGGCGGTATTTCAACTACTATCTATATTTCATGATAATTCGAATGTATTGCTAATATTGAACGTTGTAATCATTATTAATATTTAACAGCCATTTTTCTGTTTTATTTTAATACTCAATATAGCGAAAATTAGTTCGGCGTATCGCTATCTTTACTGTGTCTACGCTGCATCTCTGTCAGAATATTGCGACCAATATTACTTTCTAAATATATCGAAAAAGTGCAACATTTTTGATGTTTCATTTTTCCATTAATGTGGAAGAAAATAAACCAGGACCGAAATTTGCAATTTGGCAGCTTTGTACCAAATTATATCATTAATTTTTTTAATTATCACGCGACTCGTCTTCGTCTGATGGAGAAATCAGGTCGCAGCGTGAAGATTAGAAACGCAAATTACCCGACCATTTCAATGTTTATATCGGATAATAAGGATAAACAATCTCGAATCTCCGTTACGTCAAGGCGATTCCGCATCAATGGACCGGGTAGGAATGAAAAAATAAAATAAACTCATTTCTTCCGACATGGATATGCTGTCAGTGAAAGTCAGACAGTTCTTTTTTTGGTTTTTGGAGAGGGCGAAGGGAGGAGGAGAGGGGAAGGCAATACTGCAAACTTGATGGCCCACACTTCGACTAGATTAGCGGAGAAATTTAGCCCCGGGCCACCGTCGGTGAAAAATGGCCGAGCGCGCGCACACACACACTGCACGTGGCTCACGAGATGATTCACACACGCAAAAGGCACACATCAGTCCGCGCTAAATAAAAATGCCACGTGTGGATGGATGGGCTGAAAACTCAGTTTCGGGGTCAACGAACTCGGTCTTTGTTTTATCAACACATCTTTTTCTTGGCGCCTTCTTGATTCGAGACGAGGGAATTTCCGAAAACGCGGTGCTCTGAGCAATATGATACGCCATTTCCTAAAGATTACGCGGGAAATTGGAAAGCACGTGAACTAGTACTATAAAAATCTAAACTATGGTAAAATTCTTCTATTTTTCCCTAGATCTTAATAAAAAAGTATGAAAACCTTATTGATTGTCAAACTGAGTATTCTTTCTGTCAGAAAAATCGATCTTTTCACGCTTCCGGTTTTGTTGACTAAAAATTTATCGGTTAGATTTCGTAAGAAAAAATAATAATATTGGATTTTCTTCGGTTATTATTAATGTAAGCAAGTATTCTCCTTTGGGATGTCATGGTTGAATTATAATTATGAACATCGGCCAATCTTAACTTGATTGGATGTGAATAAATTACAACCTTTCTTCTGTCGGTAATTAGCCGCTTTACGAAAACTGACTTAAAAATTAAACTTTCAATCCTATTGTAAATTGAAGTTGTTTAAGAAGAGCTAGAGACAACATAAATTTCTTTAATGGGTAATTTAAAAAATTGGAATGTAGAAGTTAGTTTGGTTTTACAAGCAATGCTTTCAGTGTTTTGATTCGTTAATTATTATATCGGAATGATACTATAAAATTTGTCATCTCCTGACGATATGAACACTGCATAATTTGCTACTGAGGAAATTCCATAGTAAACCCACAATTGTCCTTATAAATTCAAAATGAAAACATTACTTCTGATACGACATCAAAATTAACCGCGATTACGAACAAAATGTAAATTTTCACAGCAGATTCTATTCCAATACCTTCCACCCATTAGACAAGTGTTTTTCAGTATTCATTTCTCCCAAGTCCATTTTGCTGATTCAATCTGAGATGCAGCGGGAATCGGCATTAAACAAAATTTAGATTTTCTCGGAAAAAGATCTTATTCAGGACTTCGTGAAAGCAACCTGCGTAACAAAACAAAAGTGAAAGACCGCAAGCTTCGAAGGCCAACCTGAAAACTCGCCGTCAATGTTACGACCCCATAAATCAGTGGGCAGATCGTCGGCGGACGGCAAATTTATTCGCGTCACTCGAAAGATTGTCCGTCTTCCAAACTTCGAAGTCTCTCGAGTGATCGACGAGTTGGCCAGAGATTTCAGAGAGAGCCAGGAAGAGGGCTCTTACGAGACGGTCGGAGGGTGACACCCGGAAACTGTCCTCTTGAGAGGTGACGCAAACGACCGCTCTCCTCGTCACAGACGCCGAGGTGAATCCGAAAAAAATTCTCCGGCGATTCGAGCGATTTTATAAGCTAGGGTAATCCCAGCGACGATGGAAACCACGATACAGAGCCAGAGGAATTACAAAGCATGTCCCAAAACCGCTTTTGAAACGATCTATTTCAATGCATATGGGCTTCTTATACGGCAGATGGTGCGATGCGTTTGTTCTACAGGCAATGTAAATAATTTATAATACTTAATAAGTGAAGATGTTTTGAGAATTTGAGAGAAAAAGACAAATGAGGATTTCTAACTAGATTGGGAATTTCCTGAGAATACAGCAGTGGTTGAAGGGAAACTTGAAGGAATAAGGAGAAGGAAAAAGATCCAACCATTAGACGACTCAAAGAGGAAATAAAGTTATCAAGATGCTAAGGTTTCCGAAGGAAAAAAACTTAGAGAATAAAGTTCATCCCATAGCTACAATCCCGTCAAGGGATGATTATTAATTATTATTATTAAAAAGAGAATTAACGAGCTTAAATTGACAAACTATAGGTATCTTTAATAGTCAGCACATTTTAATTGCTATTGGAGAGACAGTCTTTCAACAAAGGCACTCATCGAATTAAGACGCCCAGAACTTGCTGCATTTTATGACTGAAGAACGTGCTCCAGGCGCCATAATCCCAATTTATGACATAGGGCCTGTGCATCCAATTACGACGACGCGTTTTCCAGGAACGCAACTCCGCCATACGTTGAGGAATATCTCCCCTAATATGACGAATATCTGTTCTGAAAATCAAATTAAATATTCGTGCTGCAACGGAAGGAAGCTTTAAGTGATATCTGATTTCGTTTATGGACAGTAAAAATAATTGCCTGGTGCCATATCTTCGGATTTAAGGATGGGAGATTCTCACATCTTAGGCGTTAAGAAACGGTTAATTTTGATAGAATAATAACTAATATCAGCAACCGAAAATTCGGGATTATCACGAAGAGCCCCAAAGGAAATATGCTACCTTAAATAAATTAGCTATTTGGCAACTTAGCCTTACACCCTGAATTGATGAACCAATGATCTTGAAGACTGCGAATCAAACATTATTTTTAATGGAACAAATGAAAGATCGAGACAAGGATGGATATTGTACGGTAGAGACGAACGATGAGATTTCCATCGATTAAATCCGCAGAGCGGTTTTTGTGGAACGCAAGATGGGATACGCGAAGCCAGCACTTATTTCTCGAAAGGAAGACGATATATTAAGGGAAAACTACATTCATTTAAAAAAATAATAATAACCGGACATAAGTAAATGTTACGGGGTATAAATATTTTTAATTCTTAAATTCGTAAAAAATTCCATTTTAATTATAACATTAATCCTCGAAAGTGTCTTATCTCAATATTCCCCGGGCGCCGAAAATAAAAGACGGTTTCTATTTGGATGCAACCTGGTCTGAAAGTAAGCTCTCTCTCTCTCTCCTTCCGATCGATTAAGGTGCAATATTTGTTCTTTTTGTTTTCGGTACGTCCCGATTTGCACTCGACAAACTGGTAGATGGAAAACATTTTCGTGAACGAGAAGAAAACGGGTTTGGGTGCTTTTTGCCTACACTTCGTGATACAATCGTAAACTGAAGAGTAAGACAAAAGGCTTTTTAACGCAGAAACATAAGTTGTTTCAATTTATACGACGAGACAATGCACTACATATGTAGCTCTTATAAAGGAAACGATCTATAGACCAGTTCAATAAGTGCTTTCCAAATCCAATTTCTAACTCGCAAAAAAGTCGATGTGTTCGAGTAAATAAAATCGTCGAATCGAGTATATCTGAATAGGCTGTATTATACGTATCATCAATTTAATATTATATTTTTAGCATTATCTGCCTAAGTGGGTATAAATAGCGAGGAAATATAATCTAGTAATATTTCATTTTGATATAGACTTGTTCGTAAATGTGTTTATATACGTATGCTGTGTAATACTTTATTTTAATAAACGCTAACATCCACAATAGTTCTCATATTTCTTTATTAAATAGCTAATTGAGACATTATGCAGTACTCATCCATGACACGAACCAAATAAAAAATTTTCTGGTATATAATTTACACAAAAACTGTTCAAAGACTATAATCACTCTAGAGACGTGTGTCAATAACATAAACATTAATTGTGATCGTTTTAAATATAAAAAAAGATAAAGTACATTAATTCGGAATCTGTAATGCCGAATGAATGGCATCCAATGAAGGAAGGACGGATCAACGACATTATATTATTCCTTTGGCTGTGTTTTTCCAATTCAGTTTTTTATCTTCCCCTTTATTAAAACACCGAATTTTAGGTAATTTTTATCATAATATTGTGTTTTTTCCTATTTTAAAATATCTGTTCACTCTCTATCTGTAGATCTCGCGATTTGGTTGCAATACTGTTAAAACTTTTAGTTTTATAGCCGTCTTAGATAGTTTTCCGTTTCGAAAAAAAGATAATTCCCTAAAAAAGCGAGAGTAGAAATAGTTTTTAGTTCATTAAATCAAAACTGATCTGTGGAATTTTTAGGAATACCCTTAACAATTAAAACTGTCGTACGTAGTTAGAAGGCGTGCATACAAATTAAAATTTAATTACAGTTAGGGAGACGAAGCATTACTTTCCAATCAACCAACTTCAACACGACAAATCTTATGTATCTTTAGAGACCTTGGTTACCCAACTCATATTTCAATAAATGTGCATGCTGGTATAACAAGAACAGGTTGATATTGTTCTCATGGAAATCCTCTCCACCCCACTCCCCATTAACGGACATAGGAGTGTGCAAGAGTGGCGCTGGTTACTCAAATATATGGTTGTTCTTCCGTTCGACAGTAGTGCAGAAGTCGTTGTCAACTTTTGCATCGTACGTGCCACCGAAAAACTTTGCCAAAAACTCTCGTTCCAACTTACACCATCTCCAAATATATTGTTTGCGTTTGAACACTTGTTATGTATTTTAAAAATATACTGTACATCATACTGGAGACGTCAATGCAATCTGTCTTAATTTAACTTTTTTTAAATTTCCTGCCTGGTCTAAAGGACTTGATCGTCCAACTATTTGAGAAATACTCGTCCATATCAACAGTCAACTAACTTTTCATTGATAAGGCCACATTCAGCATTTTAAAAAAATCGAGAGGAGGACCTGAAAATCACTGAACGGGCCAATTGAATATGTAATGGCTTGATTTCGAGAATGTCTGATGTACGAAAAACGAAAGCGAGACGACTTACATCCGCAAACTCAAAATTTACCAGTCGGATCTCAACCGTGAATGCTAAATAAAATGCTCAGTAGTTGATACCACCTCAGGAATGTGAAGCCCCTTTTACATAGAGAACAAAATCAGTAGTTGCTCCAGGAGGCTGAATAAGAACTAATACCAAAAGTTGTTTCAGGGATATTGCGGTATCGTATTAGTGAGAATAAAGTCTAAACAACTGTTAAAACTAAGATTTGTATGGCCACAATTTTAATAAGAATATCATAAATTGCCTGGATAAACCACCGCATTATCTTCTCTTCGTAGCCTCTCTAGCCATATAAAATAGAAGCCCGGACCACATGCGGTCCGCGGGCCTTTGCTTGCACGTTCTTTGTCCAGATTGTTTGGATCGATTACCTTCTAGAGTCCGTGTGCCAACATTACCGAAATTGTCGAATCTTTTCCGCCTCGCGTGCCACAAAAAGTCCTTGATTTTTTTTGGGTGTCAACTAAATTAAATTCGAGATCAATAAATAAGATTGTAACCGTAAAACTAACGTTTACAATAGTTAACTAAATAAAACCAATGTTTTTGCGGCGTTAAATCAGTACGATAAATGCTTTGTATGGTTTTCGCCTTTCGTTGGCGTGCCAACCAAAATCGTCTTGCGTGTCACTTATGGCACGCGTGCCATAGGTTCGCCATCACTGAACTATAGTAGTAATCAGTGCTGTTTTCTGCCGGAACGCCGTTCCGGAACCTTCATTGCAGTAAAACATTAATTTGCATAACTAAAAACAAATAAACGAAGGTTTTACTCATATTGTACAATCCCACGTATTTCTCCGCTGACAAATTATATTCAGTTCCTATTTGTTTCAACACTCAACTCTATCGCGTTCCGGAACCTTTTTTGATAGCAAAAACCACTGGTAATAATCTTTCAAAAACAAAACGATTAAAATTTTATGAAAATATAGATGCATAAGGTGGAGACCGGTTATTGAAAGGGATAAGTTTTTATTTTCACTATCTTTATTGCCGATGATTGGCGGATGCACGAAAGAACTACAAACCAAACCTTCCTCTGCCGCCGTGGGAGTCCACCCCAATAGGTTAGTGTAAGCTGTCTCCCTCCTATTCCTTTCGACAATTGGTTTCCACCCTATTTGTTTCCCCTCTGTTCATTATTGTTATTACACACACACACACACACCTGGGAAATTGAGTTACGCCCAGACACGATATTTCTTTGAACCTAGCTGCCGATGAAAAACATTACATAGGTGATTGTTTTAAAAGTACATATATTTCCAGAAAATGGCTATTTTAATTTCCTGCTAGCTGACTTACTCCAGGTTCCTAATAATAAGAAAAAACTATTTTTCTTATACAACAGATCAAGAAACTTCGTGAAGATTCGTGCAATAGAATTGTTCGAGATAATATCTTCAGCATTTAGCTAAATTTAAGAAGTTATTGGCTTCAGACTAACAATTTATCTAGTTAACTAGAGACACCCATAGGGAAATTAATCTGAAATCTTAAAACGACACCTAAGACAGCTGATGACATTGGCGGTTTGTATTGGTTTCTCGTCTATTGCAGAAATCAAGGACGCGAAATACTATCCCGCATTTCTCAAGGACGTCGGAATTCGTTCAACTCAGCGTCAGACTCACTTCGTCCCAGTTTTACCGACGGCTGTCATTAGGTCATGCAATGCAAGCGACAATCCAAATTAACCATTCTTTTCCTATGCGGCTACCAATCCTTATTTTAACTAAGACCTCAATTGGAATGGTTTAACGAGGCGCTTGGTTCTCTTTCCCAAGTTCAACTGACACACGTGCATTTTGCATCACCAGAACTGAAATAATTTATTCTTTGGTGCAAGCAAATTCCATCACCTTGTTTAGGTAATGTTTCAATTCCTCTCTGTTTGAATAAGCATAAAATAATTATCAAATAATTGTAATTCAATTGGGCTTCAACGTTCCTTCTGCTTCGAGGTTAATCTGAGGAGTTCGTGACAATGGGTCACTCGAGTGATTTTTTGGGAAATCGACTTCCTCTTGTGAATCCTCCCAGTCCAAACTCAGGAAGTTCTTACAACAGTGGCACAAAGTACTTTCAACGTTTAGTTTTTGATAAGTGCATAAGTACTTGACAGAGTAAAATTGCGACAAAGTCTGTTCTTGAAATTTCGCTTTGCATAGCTCGACTTAGTTGAATAATAAAACAATAATCCAAGGACACGAATTATTGTTTTTTGTTTTTATAATTCAATATTTCATAACATTTGCCTTCCTCATTCATCTCGCTGTAATAAAAAAATCATCACAAACTTTCGCCGTAATTAACTGTATGCGTAAAAATGCGCTTTCAAAAACACCAAACTCTAATATTTTTGATGAATCCTTATATTGCACAAATTACATTTTTCCGTTCGGTTAAAACTAGCTGACAGCACAAACAAATACTGAAACGTGAGAACAACCTTCACACACAGACGCACGATATTAAACGTCTTCTCTTATAGTTTTTTAATGTTTTGATTCTGGCGGAGGGATTTAAAATGAAATTTTCTTAACTAAATTAATGCAGAAATGGAACACTTAAAGTTGGAAATGTGTGACCCTATACTTCTGAGTCGTAACCAAAAGTATTAAATAAAATCCTGTGGGATAATAAAAACTAGTGAAAGAGGATACAACAATGCCTGGTCACGTGGCTAACGCACATATTCTATTTTACCCTTTCGATCACTCAGCCGACAATTAAGATGTACATGCGTCTTCGGAGAGCCACGAGCTATAGGCCCCTTAGAATATTGAATCAATGAGGACCCGAAACCGCCTTAATATCATTGGCGATTTACGGAGAGGTCGGGTCGGACGGACCAATCCTAGTGAGAGCCAATAAACGGGCGGATTTATTGTATGGGAGTAGAAGGCCCATGTCCAGGGCTGCAAGGCAACCTTAACCCTTTCGTGCCAAGAACGAGATATTTCGCTTTAAATTTCCCACTTCTGACGTCTCTATGTAAGTGTACACAAATATAAATATGGACTACATATACTGTATCCGATGCTCTCAGCATTTTCAATAAAGTAAAAAATTTCAATGCATTTTAACGTATAAAAATGCATTAAAACGGTAAAAAACTCAACGTGAGAGGGAGAAGGGTGTGAAATAACTCAGGGAGTCGACCAAAGATTTACTCAATAGTTCCATGACAACAATTTTGCCCTTCCGTGTTTCTAAAGAAGTCCATTCTGTCGGATTTTTTCTGGAATGGGTTGACACTGGAACCTTTTGCGTGTCACCGTGGGAGACAAACCGCCCAAACCAGTCAAGGGCCAAAAAACAGTGAGACGCATACACCAACGGTACGCTAGGTAATTGGATCTTTTGAGACAAACAAACTGCAAGAATGCCAAACTTAGTTCGATCTCCAAGAAACAACTTTCCCGTTAAGAACTTTCGAAGTTTCGGAGGATCTACGCTAATTTTATATCTGAATGTGAATGCATGCATTGTTTCAAATAATATCACGTAAAATGTCTCACAAAATCCACAGAGGTACCGAGGCGTTAGAATAAAGGAAAATGAGCCAAAAACGACTGCAATCATAAACTTCGGAGTTCCTGCAGTACAATGTATTTTATCAAAACATGTTTTTCTACACTTCAAGTTGACTATAAACCTATGTTAATAAAATTCCCATTGTTAGCATCAATACGAAAGAAGGTTATTTTCTTTAAACGGCTGTGAATTTTAGGATCAAATATCATCTTACCGTCGGCATAGTGTACATAGATAGCGCCACTTGTAAAGCATCTTCATTTTCCTTAAAAACACTCGCTATTACTTTGAGTTCGTGATTTTCGAAGACAGCCAATCAATTCGATCCAAAACGGGGCTGCAATTACACAGAGTTATAAATTACTTCCAGGATAAAAAAATCTTTGTTCTTTGTTAATAAAGCGGTTAGTTCATTTTCCTTTGAACCTTCTCGTTGACTAAGAGTGTTAAAGGTTAGTCAAATCTCACCTTTCACCAATGTCACTTATCGTGTTTAAAATTAAAGGCAGTCATAATGCGATACATATTCGCAACTTACATCCTTAGAATACAGTTGCGAATTAAGAATGAAAGATACATCAGATCAAAAAGAAAGTTTGGAATTGTTCGACAACCCAGTTTAACGAGAATAATATCCGGGTCCAGACAAACAATCTGAAAGTTTCGGGGAAAAAAGACTTCGAGTGTAAATAGATTCACTTTTTATCATGGGATTTAAGAATTGCAATCAGATGTTAGAGCTAGAGTTATCTGTCAACAAATTAATTTAAAATCGTTTGCAGAAGAAAGTCTTAAATTACGGAAGGAAGTTCTATGGGGGAAGGCAGAAGGAAAGTTAGGTTTTAATTGGTTACAGGCTATGGTGAAGCGGGTCAGGAAATTCTCCCTTTCGTGGAGATTTCAACGCGCGTCCTGTGAGATCGCTAATTAGCCTTTAAAGGTTGTAAAAACTACATCGTCTAAATATTATCGGTGTACATATATACCTACACAGACAAAATATTGAAACAAATTGTTAGTCTTAGAGATATAACCAATATAAAGTCAATATTGATAGCTTTTAATAAATTATATTATCGATTAAAAATATAACTCGCACTCTAATCAGAAAAACTTCACGAATAAGACAGACAGAAGTAGCAAGTTCTGCTTTATACGAACACCTGAAGTTCTTATTTATAATATATTTCTCGGAGGTCAGGGCTCAATTGTTTCAGTGGCAGTGTTCATATTTTGAGGAATAAATTTTGCGGCAGTTAAAAATAAATTGAAACCTCCACGTCAATGTCAAGTGAAGAGCAAAACCTAAAACGTAGGAATACAATATATTTCTGGAATGACGCTTATTTACAATAGCAAACTTTAAAAAAATTATTGCTATCAGCATGTGCTGAAATATGGTTGCGTTTCTAAATTAAAGGCTTGCGATTAACCACAAAGATATTATAACCTGAAAATTTCTATACGGGAAAATAAAATTATTCATTCAAAAGGCACTACATGTTCAACTTTTAATTTAAAACGTTTTATGCAGTCTGTAATTGATGGGGGCATTGAAACAATGAATACATCGTACCTCACTTGGCCAGCAGACAATGTGGATCTCTTTTGCGCGCTGATGTGACGATATAGAATTCCTCAAACTGCACAAAAATGGCTTCAAAACTAGCTTATGCCAACTGCATAAATAGCGGTTAGATATTCTTACAAAACATGAAACTTTTCTCAAAATTTAGCGCACATATTTGGACCTTCTATACGAGCAATTTTTCAACAAAAAGTATAAACTAACGCTAATATTGTACGAATTTTACCAGCCAAAAATGGTATGGACCTCTATTAGTCAATGCTAAATTAAATTTGTAGTTTATTTACTTAGACCTAACAAATCTTCAACTTTCTGTCAACTGTAACTAAGAGTATTTTCATACCATGGAGTTACTAGCAAAAGAGAAAAATAATTGGTAAAACAATCCATCAATTTGAACAAACTCATAAAAATTGACATCTTCCGTTTAAAATTTTTGAAATAACCGGGCTGTTGTCAGTATAAATATTACTCTATTCCGTCGAATAAATATTCTTTTATCAGCCTCATAAAGTCTATGTGGTATATCTGAGCTCTCTTAAAGAGTCATTTAATAAATAAAAGGAACACGAAAATTTCTCCGATGTAAAAAATCTTAGATTGAATCTTTCCACACACAATCACTGAATGAAGTGACCATCTCAATAGACGAAACTTCATTCCACCCCACTGTCGTCCAACAATTCGATTAACTAATTACACATTGCACGATATTAATCGGAGATCGAAACAAAAAAAAACATTCGCAACCAAACTCATGAGACCTTACTCACCGTTCTGCCACTTCCAGAAAAATTTCTCCCCCTCAAATCTTCCGTCATGACACGAAGCGGCGTAATATAAAACCCACTCCTCGCGCCTGCCGGAAGAAAGATGAATCTCACTCGGCGAACTTGCAGCGCAGACTGGCCACCGACTGAAAGAACGCTGACTCGTGTCGTAGAAAGGCTTACGACATATTGGATGAAGGGGAAAGTTGGTTTCCACCCCTCCTCCACAATCATTCTCTCTTTCTCTCCCCTCTCTCCCCACTCCACCTGCTCCTTACCCTCTCCTCCGACACCCTCACTCGCTCTTATTATAATATCCCAAGGTAACCGGGATGGAAAGGGCTATATTTTGGTCGTAGAACCACAGTTACACATTTCAACACCTCGGAAAATCAAATTTTTTTTACAGCAAGAAACTCCGAAAACCCCTTAGAAACCTATTGTTGACTCAGTATCATCACCATTGTTTTTCATGATTTTTCGCACATCAAGACCAATATATTATTATAACTGCTTTGGTTCGTATAAAATTAATGGTTTCTCATACTTTCCGCAACCGCGATTTCGTCCGAAATCGCGAACTAAAATTCCACCGAGCGTATCATGAGCCAATTTCAACCTTTAGTTTTTTTAATGAGCGCAGCTATTTCAGAAGAGCGCCCCGTTATATTTATCGTAAAGTGATATTGTAGAGATGGAATTATTCTCCAAAAAGAGAGATTTGAGTAAGGCCTCCTAATGCGAGCTACTCTCAAATTTTCGTTTCCATTTCCGGGGCACAACTCATACCCGGGATTAGTGTCATCCGAAAAACTTCATATTTTAAGGTTTCATCGGTTCAACCATAAAACTGTTCTATAAAATGGTTTATTACTAGAGTTAATCGCGTAACTGGAGCTGATTTTTGCATTAAAATAAATTGCGTTATATGTATACCACATTTATTTAATGATAATAACACATTTTTAGATGGGCTTACGAATTTGTGTCCATGGTGCTTAAGAAGTTCTATTTTTAAGCGCAATAGAACGGAAGGTTGTAAATATATCCGAAACAATTGAAAATCCTTTTCCCCTCTAAAATCATTTAAATATGTTCCGTGTACAATTCATATATTACCTGAAAAACTCAAATCATCGAAAGAACTGAATTTGAGTGCATGATGTATTCAAATACATTGTCATTATCACTTATAATATTCCAGCATACATTTTCATAAGGATGTAAGGACGTCGTTATGGGCAATATTCTTAAAATGAGCGTTTTTTTAGATTCTCCTTAAAAAAAATTGCGACTTCATTAAAATTCTGGAATTAAAAACGAGAAAATATAATATTTAATCAATCAAAATGATCAAATGTGACTCTCTCCTACTCTATGTCCACTTTGTAATTAACAAGGGACAAATATTTCAGGAGAAATTATTTTTTCAAAGACTGAGTAATGAAGATAGAATAGTTGTGAAAACTTAAATTCGTAAAAAAAATAATGAGTACTACATTCAGGAAAAAGACTCGAATAACCGGAAACGTTCAGCTGGAGCGACTGATTGTGAGACGAAGTGTTAATGCGGAAAATCCCTCCTCAGTGGCAATGAGAAACGCTTGCTAAAATCCATTTAAAATAATTGCGAGACTTCGCAGGAAAATTTTTATAGAAATTTCTTCGTTCGCCTCAGATGATTAGGATTTAGAATTTTTGGAAAGCAGACACACAATGCTGTTTTAATTATAATTCACGATAAAACCTTATGACAATTTCCTGTTAAAATACTGTAACCACATTATACTTGTAGATGTCCTCCATATTAGGACGGAAGGTTTTAAGAAATTAATTTTCTCCCTCACTGTCAACTTAATCTTCACAGCGTGTCCATAGGAATAGCTTCGAATCTTCTTTGTCTTTCGATTAGTTTCATCGCGATGGCCTCCAAAGTCACAGAAAAGACTCTGGAAAATGCACGCCACACATTCCATCATCCGGATGTGTCACGACCTTCTCTTTGTTCAACTCATTTGGTCAATCATCACACACTCCAAATACGTAAAAAAACATTCTTCGCTGCAATCTTAATACGAGACCGAGTGCATAACGCGACAAACATTTCGCAAAACTTTTTCGCTCGGAGAAATTAATTCGATAAATTAGCGATCGCATCTCTTCGTGTATGGCTCGTGACGTAACCGAGTTTGATTTTGATTCTTGCGACGCTTTGTCGTTTCATAATCCGCTACTCACGTGCACGCTCGTGGGCAACGAGAATTTGTGACGAAACTCGTGCGGCAACAATCGAATACATATTGACGCGTTCCTGCACGGAAGTCAACGCACGTCGACAAAAACGAATAGCCGAAATGTTTGTTCATTGTTTTTTTTTTAGGTAGAAAACGAAATCTCGAATTCAGGCATTAAAGGAAAACCAGAGCCTCGTGGGAAAAAATTGGAAAATGAGGGGGCTAGTTAAAAAAAATAAGATTATCCGACTGATTTCTGCGAGAAAGACGATTTTTTTAATTGCAGCTACAATGAATGGGCTGATACTTAATCTCCAATGTGGATCGTCAAAGCCATCGGGATCCTTTTACAGCTACCAAATGATGCGCACACCCAGCTGTCTAAAAGTACGTTTCTCTCTCAAATGAAAACTAGGTACATATTTATTTATGAACTTCACGAATCGGATCTACGCAATGAACCTGATTCAAAGCTTCGTGGAGTCGTACCGTAATTCATACACTTCCGGGTTGAATTGGCGTTTTATTTTCTTTCGCCAATAACCTAATTCCTTTGAATGACCACAAAAGTCTTCCGATTTTCCCATATTTTGCACGTGATACTCAAAACTTATGCAATTATACGTGACAAAAACTATGTCCGGGGCTTAGAGAAAGCGTAATAAAAACAAATGAGCCGAGAGTACGTGTTATCTCCTTCGATTCTGCAAATGTCTCCGAGAGGAAATGTTGTCAAAATGAATAGCCAAAACCTTTCAAGGCCTCCATTACACACAAATATGTACTAGAAATTGAGCATTTTTCCCCTCGCAATTTGTTTAACTCCCGATACGAGATCATCCATTTTTCTAGGGCTGCAGACGCAGGTAAAAACGAGCCATGTTGAAAGTCAAAAACGCAACGAAAAAAAATCAGAAAAAGACCAATCCGCTCAAGTATTTATATAAATGGCTATATCGCATCCTACACATCGCCGATAGGAAGAAGGGAATTCTCCGACGAAAGTAGGAGTGCGTAACACGGAATGAGAAAGCTAACACGTGGGTGGGGTGGGAGGAGCAGAGGGAGGGAAGGGGTAAGGGATTTACAGGAGGGAGGGGAAGTTTTAAAAAAGGAGGTTCGAATCGGTTGGCTGTACCCGCACTAACGACTCCGCACGAATGAGTGAAAGTGACCGGTTTGGGGGGAAGTGGAGAGAGAGAAAGAGGGGGGGAGGGCAGAGCGAGAGCGGGAGGATGAGGCGGAAGGAGAGGATTGGGATGGTCAGCCCGGGAGAGGGAAAGTAAGATCTTTGAAGGTCTGCCGTGGAAGTTGCGTTTAACAGCTGAGCAAAAGATGGGGAAAGAGCGCGCTGCCGTAGGTGTAGGGCGAATAGAGACACTTTCTGTCTTCATTAGAGCGAATTTATGATTTGTTGGGCAAACGGACGCGAGAGCGGAACCAGTTCCGAAGAAATGGATATGCGACGACGGGGGGCATTGCAAAAAGGTGATCGTAGGATTAAGAGGGAGCTTATGTCACGATTTTTTTCGGGGGTCCTTCTTCCTGGACGAGCACGGAACATTTGTCAAAATACGCGGGACCGAGATCAGAGTTTGGTGTGAAAGAACCAACATTTACTACGCGATCTTTCTCATAACCGTACGCTTCTGGTGAATACAATGTCACGGATTCCATAAATGCATATTCTTATGGAAGAGGAAATATAAATCACCAATAACTATAAAAGGCTAAATCTCTTGGTCACTTGGTCATCATTTTTTGCGTAATGCTAAATATCTCAACATATCTCGGCCATTTCTTCAGCCAGTCCAGCCAAATTTGATAGGATTGCTATGAATACGTTCAAAAAGCGAATGCTATAATAAACTTTTCAAAAAAGTCCCGAGTTCGAAGCCAGGAGAATGTTTTACATTCCATATGAATCTCATATCTCGGCCCATAAGTTTACACGCTAAAATTTAATTTTCAACGTGCAGAGTTTTACTCTTTTGGCAATTAAAATTAGAAAGAATTGACCTACGACCTTCAAATTAGGACCATTTTAAAAGAAAATAAACGTCAAATTAATACAAAATTTCATATATAACACTTTAGCATGAGCACAAAGAAGTGATTTGATTTTGGACAATACCGGTTAAACGAAAGTCGAGGTTTATTCGAAATCCGATTCGGTTTTTGCGATATTTCTCCGTTAAAACATCATTATTGTATATACAATTCATACAAAGGTTATAGAGAATGTAATTTCCTACAACTTTCATTTGAAACAATATTCCATAGCAGTTATTGTTTAGGAATTATTTATAAATAATCGTTTTTTTCAGTTTCCGTCAAATATCTCCTTAAAAACGTCGTAATTGGTCATCTTCATGACCAAAGTTGTAGAGAATAATATTTCTTCCAAGTTTTGTTCGAAACAAATTTTCGTAGAACCATCCATTTCGGAGATATTCAACTTATTCGTAAATTTCCAGTATACAGCGCCACCACCATGTAGCGGTGAATTTTGTAAACATATTCAAAATATAATTTACGGCAATAAGGACGACTGTATTCTTTTACGATACGAAATAATAATTTTGCCTTATAATGCTATTCATAATAATTAAAATATCTATACCCCAAATATGGAGAAAGTCGTGTGTTGGCCACATCAGATTTTTTTCTGGTACTGTATCTATAATATATTGACTTTTCTTGTATAGGAGGATACAAATTATGAGGCACTTCCAGATGAGCTGGAAACTTGTAATTTCGCACGATTATAGGTTTTTTATCACAACCAAATGAAAAAATCTGAAATTGTTGTAATTATAATATTTAGAAATTATTGCCACAAAATAAAAGCACGTAAATTGCGCAGAAACTTTCAGATGAGCTAGAAGCTTAGAAATTCGCACGACCGATGGAAGAATTCTGAAATTGTTGACATTCTAATTTTTAGGGGCTATTTTTGCCCCATTATTGCCCAATACGACGATAAAAATTATAGCAAAAATAACTGGAGTTGCCCGGGGAAATTTGGTTTACATCCGATAGGAATTCTAGATTATATGTACATGGTATTTAAGAATTCAATCAGCCACAGTTTTGAATAAAACGGGCAGAGAGAAATAAAAATCACATGAATTATTCCTTGGAGCCCTCCACAATCGTACTAAATTTAGGTTAGTTAAGATTTATTTATAACTAGCTGAAACGCCCGGCTTTGCTCGGGAAAGTTTTCTTTTAAGTAGCAAACGCTTTCTATTATTCGGGGCAAACGTTCCCCATTCCTTAATTACGACAAAACATGAACAGAATTAAAACATTCACTCTTTCGTGCATAAAATAATCCATTTTTCGTGATCGTAAGTTAATATTTAGGTATATTTATATACACATCAGTGAAGGGCTGCATGGCATTTTGGAATTTCTCCACACCATTTCCCATACATTCTTATGGAAATAATATTTTGTTGACCCCATGGGGTATTAGAGACCCCACGGTCTGCAAACCTAGACCAAGTTCTTCCTTTGGTCCATAGGATGGCCCATGAAACTTTTGAATTCGATAGCTTCAACGGTGTAAAAACGATTTGGTTTTTCGATGATAACTCTAGAGTAAATTAACTTATGAAGTTCAAATTTGATATTTGTCACTTTCAATACAAGTATAAGATCAAACTCCTATATATTTATGAAAGTCTGTTTTTTTGTGTATCTATACATTTCCACACCGTTAAAGCTAGAATAATCAAACTGTCAACAAATACTTTCTTCACAAATAGGAAGGTCGTAGGCTACTTTTTAATCCCAAATGTTTTATATTAATTGTACAAAAAGCAAAATAACTTACACCGTTAAAGCTAGAATAATCAAACTGTCAACAAATACTTTCTTCACAAATAGGAAGGTCGTAGGCTACTTTTTAATCCCAAATGTTTTATATTAATTGTACAAAAAGCAAAATAACTTTGTATGCAAATGCACTGCCATCTAGAGGCGAGTCAGAAAGAATGGGACAGTTCTTTTCGAACTGTTCAATAAAATAACTGTTCTCATAAACTTCTTGTTCTCAAAGAACAGGTAACTCTACATCTTATACACAGTGAGAAAGGTGAGAAACGACTACTTCCTTATCCGTAATTGGACGGCAGGGACTGATTAAACTGACTGATTAAACTACGTGTATTTTCCCAAGTCCTACTATTGATTTGAATTAAATTTGGTATGATTGTGGAGAGCTCCCAGAAATAATTCATACATGGTTTTTGTTTCTCTCTTCCTGTTTTATTCAAAACGGCGGCCAAGTGAATTCTTAAATACCATGTATCATCTAGAATTCCGATTGGATTTGAACCAAATTTCCCCGGGCAACGCCAGGAATTTCTGCTAGTACAAAATATAAAGAAATCATTTAATTTCCATATATAATGAATTTTCTTTGTGACTTAACACATTTTACATATGAATGTATTACATTACTATAAATTCTCCGTTTCCTATCTATATTTGAAATGGTTAAAAGCTCAAATTATTAAAGTTAATGAAATATTATTATTTAATAGAAATATTTTAAGGTAATGTCAATCTACGAACTCAAAGGTCATAATATATAGATATCCAGTCATAATATATAGATATCGAAAAAGGTGTATGCAGGTATGCACATTTATATGTATGTATATATGTTACTAAACGCATGTTATGTAACTTAAAGAAAATTAATTATCTAAGGATAAATACTTCACTGAAAATGTCACTTTATATACTTAAAGTTAATTACGAAAATATTCTAGATTGATATATACATTTAAAGCGAAAAAAAAAGTTTAAAAATTATCATGAGATTTGAACCCCTGAACTTCGCATTCCATGTATAATGGGTTTTCTTTGTGACATAACAAATTTTACATATAAATGTATTATATTACTATAATTTCTCTGTTTCCTGTCTATATTTGAAATGATTAAAACTACAAATCATTAAAGATAATGAAATATTGTTATTTAACTGGCAGAAATTCCCGGCGTTGCCCAGGGAAATTTGGTTCAAATCCAATTGGAATTCTAGATTATACATGGTATTTAAGAGTTCACTCAGACGCCGTTTTGAATAAGACGGGCAGAGAGAAACGAAAACCACGTATGAATTATTTCTGGGAGCCCTCCACAATCGTACCAAATTTGATTCATATCAATAGTAGGACTTGGGAAAATACACGTAGTTTAATGTTTAAATCAACCGCCATTTTGAATGAAGTGGATACACAAATACTAATAAACCAAATTTGGTTGGAATCGGTTGATTGTGGGCGAGCATAAAGGAGCCGACAGATAATGGGTTGCCATTAGCATACAAAGTTATTTTGCTTTTTGTACAATTACCTATATAAAATATTTGGGATTAAAAAGCAGCGTATGGCCTTTCTATTTGTGAAGAAAGTATCTGTTGAAAGTTTGATTACGGTAACTTTAACGGTGTGGAAATGTATAGATGCACAAATAAACAAACTTTTACAAATATATAGGAGATAGGTATTAAATCCAGAAATGCTAATGTAAATGTAAATGATGCCTTGAAGCAATATTGCATAATTTTCAGGATAGCTCAGCAATTACAAAAATTGAGGGGTGTGAGGCAAAAAGATTGTAACCCACAAACTTATCTCTTTGTGGTTAGGTTGAGTACAGAAAAGAAAAAACTTCAATTATTATTTTGGAAATTTATCATTTGTGGTTCATATTTTGTAACGCGTTTATTTATGATTTTTCTTATGGGTGCCCCCCCCCCCCCCACAACCCCCCTCCCCTTTGTCTGATTTTGCTCATCTACAAACTTGATCTTATACTTGTACTGAAAGTGACAAATATCAAATTTTAACTTCCTAAGTTAATTTACTCAACAGTTAGCGTCGAAAAACCAAATCGATGCCCCTCCCCCCCCCTAAACCCCCACTTAAAATTTTTTTTAGACACACGACATAGCCTATATTTTAAGCTGGACCAGTCTAAAGATACACCAAGTTTCATAAAAATTCGACCAGCCGTTTTTGCGTGATGCGGTAACAAACAAACAGACAATTGTGCAAACCAGTTAAAATGTCTTCTTGTGACGTAAAACACAAAAAAATCAGTACAACATACATTGTACAGACTTTCTCATATACTAATGTGTCGTTTAGTTATCTTTAGAAAATGAAAATCGTATGAGCCTGTTTTTAGAAAATCCAATTTTTGTTAAAGTTGCCCAAGAATAAACTAGCCTTATATTCATTCATTGAGAAAAATTAAATACATAGTATTATTGTAGATGTAACTGTAACTGTACAAAATTTGATCAAAATCGTTAGATCCGTTTTTGAGAAAATCGGTTTGTCGTTAAAAATGCGTAGAATAAACTACTCTTAATTATTGAGCAATGTCAACCATTTCTATGTATACTCTGCTCAGTATGATAAAATGCCTAAGTACGAGATTTCATTCATTTTTGCTTTACCATCTAGGCTCCAGAGCCAGTAACAGACAGACGGCATTGCAAAAACCACTTTTTCGGATTCAGTGACACCTAAAACGTATATTTCTGTAAAAATCTCGAAGTCGAATTTTTTCGCGATAACAATACTTTCTCGATACTTCCTATGAGAAAGTAAAAAGTAAAACCCCAACAAAAAAACAAATGTACAGACAGAGGTTACAATTTTATTTATATAGATAATGACGTTGAAATATAAATCCATACAATACACACCAATATTCTTGTTTTTACACAGTATTGCACAACAATTATTACACAAAATAGCTCAAAGTTACAGTATATTGGCAGAGAAGTATATCAAGAATACAAATCGCTCATTTGCGAGAAGAGTGACAGAAGTGAAAAATCGTCTTTTTGCAGAAGTTTGAAAATTTTGCTTTAATGAAATTTGTTATTAATGATGACTATGTTAAAGAATCACTGAAAAACTTCATCAAGGGCGTAATGGATGCCGTAAATCCAGCCAGATTATTAATAAAAAGTCCTAAATATGCTTGATTTTCAACCCTTATTTTGAGTTATGACGTTCTTGCTGTAACATTGGTTTCTTTTTGGAAATGTAACAAGAGTTGTACGAGTTATAGTTACAACTTTTGCGGAAAAATAAATAATTTTTGTGTAATTTATAATTTTATTATAACAAACAGTACAAAACCATAAGTATCAATAAGCAATAATGAAATTTTAAAAGCTTTCAAAAAATGATTTGTAATATTTAGGAATATGGTTATGTCTAACAAGATCATGTAAATCACCTTTTTTCCGTTCATTCATTCATTCATTGGATTCTTCATTCAATCCTGAATACAGTCACAACTCAAAATAAAGCATGCTTTCATAGGCGTATAGTTTGTGGTCATGTACCGCTTTTAAGAGTGTTAAATTTTCAAGGGTAATGGGATGGTTGTGTTCTTGTATGTGTGTTGCAACACATGACTTATTGAGTCTGTTGTGACCATGAGATCTTAGTCTCCTTCGATGTCGTTTTCCTTTTTCCTAACGTCCCAATAGAAGAAGCCATGCCTTTTCTAGAAACTCACGGAACAAAACCTGCCCCAAGAAGCTGTTCGTGATTACATACACCTGACACACCTTTGCATGAAACAGGATTTCTTCAAAGTAAACAATAACATATACCAACAAACCTTTGGCACAACCAGGGTTGTTAAACGAAACTGAACCCACTGAAAAGGAACGGTTCCAGATAGGTTTCGGTTCAAGGAACGGTTCACAGGAACAAAACCGAAAAAGGAACCAAAGTCGTGGAACGAAAGTCGAACCGGAACGAAAGTGGAACTGAATCTTCGGAACGAAATGTCGATGGAACGATACTGAACCGTTCCGGATCAGGTTCGCACAGGAAATAGTTTCGTTCCTGCTCCTACACCGATCCAGCTTTGGTTCCAGCCAGTTTTCAATAGTTTTTACTCGCGTTTAACGGCGAGAGTAGAGGGCAAGGGGGGAATGCGAGAGGGGAGGTCGGGGATAGAAGGGAGATCTTAGTTCCTAATATCACCACCGGGAAGATGTAGAATGCGCAGTGAGTAGTGAACGCCGACCTCGTACGCAGTTGTTTTTCTCGCTGACGGAAAATGGGTGTTCGCGGAAAAATCGCCATATCATTAACACATTCAATGCCGCCGTCGACGATTGCTACTGAGTGCAGACGACTGACATCGACGTGCAGTCGACGCATCTCCCGCTCCGTAATAACGTACCGTTAAGTGACAGCTTCGCCCATTGGCTCCTCGTAGGAAGCCGGCTCCTCAGTTTAGTTTATGTCAGTTTGCTCATCGGTTAGTTTGTATTTAGTGCGAATTTTTCCGGAAAAAGGATATTTTATAAAATTGGTGAAATTTCCGTTGGCCATTGGGGATGGATCTAAAAAACCAAGAAGATACTGAATGTGTTAAAACGGCTTACATTAGAAGAATAAAATTAAGCCTCTAAGGCACCACGTATGATTTGCGGGCTTCTACTCTATGCGAGTACCTTGCTCTCTTCTCCGCCCCATGACCAGAATAATGGTGCAGTTTGCTTGAAACGAAACGACTGAACGTATCTCCCAATAACTCTCAACTTGAACCCGAACCCATTCAAGAAAAGGAACCGTTCCGGAACGGAACTAAACCCATCACAGAACATACAGTTTCATTACGAACCGAAACTAAATGGCAAGAGAAAATATATAGTTTCGTTCCGAACCGAAACTATTCTTTAGGTTCGGTTTCGTTTAACAACCCTGGGCACAACTATGGGAAACCCCCTTTCGCCGAGTCGTTTGAAGTCACAAGGTCCCCCCAATTGGTTGGTTTCCTTTCTAACCTTTTCATGACTGTTTTCAAACAACAATGTAAAGACACCTTTACTTATTTCCTGAATACATGGTTTAGATACGTCGATGACATTTTTACTGTCTTCAACACCTCAAAAGACAATATCACTGGTTTCCTAAAGAATTTAAATAAACAATATGATTCCATAAAATTTACATATGAGAAAGAAAAAGACTTCTGCCTTCCCTTTCTTGATTTATTAGTGATTAGTCGTAACAACAAACTAAATTTCAATATATACCGGAAACCTACACATACAGACAAATACATATCTTATGATTCCCACCACCACATCTCACATAAGTTAGAAGCTTTCCATTCCATGATACATAGACTCCTCCATATTCCACTTGCAAAAACAGATTTTCAAAAAGAATTTACTCACATTAAAAAAGTTGCTACACTGAATGGATACAACACGAATATAATTCAAAACATACTACGAAAACACTTGCACAAACTCCATCTTGAAACACACATGATCCTCACAAACACTTCGTCCGCTAAACCTAAATATATTAAAATCCCATTCGCCCCTAGAACCACAAACAAACTTCACAAGATCTTCTCCAAACACGATTTTAAAACTGTACAAGTCAACAATAATAAACTTTATAACCTCCTCCACAAACCAAAAGACACAATACCTTTTTTACAGAAATCAGGCATATATAAAATAACTTGCAGAACACGTGACCAAGTATACATAGGACAGACTAAACGTACATTGGAAACATGATTCAAAGAACACATTGCACATTTTAAACACAACAGACTCAATAGGTCATGTGTAGCAACACACATACAAGAACACAGCCATCCCATCACCTTTGAAAATTTAACACTCTTAAAAGGGGTACATAACGACAACAAACTAGATGCCTATGAAAGAATGCTCATTAAAAAACATAAATACAATGTAATGAATAACGATCTCGGCCCTCTTCCCCATTCCCCTCTTTACTGTTTAACGGGCACCCCTCCCCTCCCTTTCACAGGAACACGCCACCGTTCAACTACCCTTAACCACACGTCACACTTTCATTCTACATAGCTATTGAAGATGGGGGCATAGCTCCCGAAATGTACATTTAGTTTCTTTTTTAATATTTAGGGATTCCTTTTCTTTTTTATTTTTGAGTGCATGTTTGATTGTTCGTCTAAATGTTTGTGTCTGTATGAGTGAGTGAGTTGAGTGTTTCTTAAGCGCGTGTAATTGTTCGTTGGACAGTCTTGTGTTTTACCGAGTGATTGGTACCTATCAGTGCCCTGCATTTCACCATTTCCGTGAGTGGCAGAGGTTGTGGCCTTGACATCTAGCCGCTTGTGAGGTGCCTTCCGGTAAACCTGTAAGTTTGACGTTTATTTTTTCTTCCTTCATTTGTTTCCCGTTTTTTTCCTTGTGTTGTCCCTGAATACTCAAACTTTACGGCTAAGGAGTTTCCTTTTAAACATCTATTTGATGAATTAGAAACTAGATTAATGCTTTTATTACCTGAAACACTGACACAAAATAAAATACAACGCTCTTCACGCAAAAATTTTATCGGCAATGTTGACACAATTCGAAATGTGACGTTGTAAATGAAAAAATTATAACCTTTCTCTTCAAACAACGTGAAACAACTGAAATGTGATGCTCTTCCTGAAAAATGCCAGTGTAAGAGTGAGGAATGAGACGACGACACTTCTGCTCTCCTGCGTCTAATGGTAGAGTTACGCTTGTGTCACTCTTTTCGATAAAAATATACCATTTTTCGAGCAAGTTTTTCCTGTAATCTAAAAAATGACGATTTTTGACTTGTGTCATTCTTCTTGCAAATGAACGAAATAATAATATAGAAATAATATGAAAATTGTTGAAATATTATTAAGAAATAGTAACTAAGAATAACGATGTAAATAATTAAAAAATGTATCAACTTGTCAAAATATAATATCTGTACACAATGTATTACAATATCATGATCAGTATACTAATTTTCAAACAATATGGTCCTTCAGAGCCAAAAGGCTCGTCTGAAGGAACAATAAATTCTAAAGATACATATATATTTACTCACAATTTAACTCAATTATCCAAAAGGTACAAAAGTTACATATCTACAGAGCAAAAACTTAACGAAGTTAAAAATCAGAAAATATTCTTGTTTAAATCTTATGAACAGCTCTTTTCATTTAATAGCCATATTTTTGTTTGTTTCTTCACTTTACCTATTTTTTTAAGGCCTCTTAGGTTTTTGGGCAGCCTATTAAATAGCATTGGAATTTGTACATCCATAAGATTTTTTCCATAATTATTGTTAAACCTAGGTACAAAAAATCTGTTCTCACCTCTTTTTGCCATATGGTGAAACTTATCTACTATTCTTTTATATTTTGAATGAAAATAATTATCAACAATGATTATAAATTTATATAGTTTGTCTACAGGTAATACATTAATTACACTGTATAACTGGCTTATACCCATGTAACATTTGTTGTGGCAATCATTTGCTACCATTCATAGAATCCTGTTCTGCAAGACAATAACATGTTTTAGGTAACAATTGGATGTATTTCCTCATACGGTAATGCCATATCTGAGTAAAGATTCCACCAAGGATAAATATGGTGTTATATTAATCTTTACTGGGAGAATATACTGAACATGGTACATTTGGTATGAAACTTTCCACAGTTTTGCACAAAGTTTTATCAGATGATCATTAAATTTTAAGTGTTCATCAATATTAATTCCTAAATATTTATAGACTGATACCTGTTCTACTGTACCACAGGAACAGCTGCTGAAGTTCATAACACCAGAGTGGAGGCAATCATGATTATGGAGAGTTAAAGTAACATTTCTCCTGAAGTCACATCTGCTAGATATATGCATACATTTAGTTTTTTTCACATTAATAAATACGTCAACATTATGAAACTATAACTGCAAATTTATGATGTCCTGTTGCATGTATCTAACTGCAGTATCAAAATTCTGATGACTTGTTATAAGGACTGCATCATCAGCAGCAAGTGGTTCTCAACCTTTTTTGTTTGTGTCACCCCATGTTTAGTTCTGCGACACCCTGATTCCAGTTCCATTATATTCATGTCAACTTTAAAGATAAAATGGGTTTTCCAATACCACATAGAGATAAAATTCTGGCATTTAAATAAGCACGCACTTATTTCCCAGATTTTATTTATTTCCGTAAGCCAAATTATGATCTGGTGTGAATTTATCAAATATTTGCGTCACCCCTCAATAACCCTCGCGTCACCCTGGGATGTCATGTCATCCCGGATGAGGATCACTCAGCTACAGACTTGAAATTCTGTGCGAATATAGGGTTTTGGTCACAACTAATGGGGATAATCTGAAACTGTTAAGAAAGACCTTAAAACTCACACATCCATCAAAATCTGAAAATCGAGTTTTTTAAAGGTCTCAATCAGGGCCTATTTTAAGGAAATTTTACAGCTGCACAAAAACAATTTGATACAGTTCACTCTTGGTGACCTGAGCGAGCCGGTTTAAAAAATGCACCTCTGGCGAACATTTTTGAAAAGTGGGTGTGGCTTCTTTGAATGCATTTTAGGCACATTAGCAATAATTTTCAAAGTTTTTGTTTTCTTCTAAAACTGTCAAATTTCAGTTAATATTTTTGTTTACACTTAACTAAAAAATCTGATGTAGCCAACACGACTTTCTCCATATTTGGGGTATAGATATTTAAATTATTATGAATAGCATTATAAAGCAAAATTATTATTTCGTAGCGTAAAAGAATACATTCGTCCTTATTGCCGTAAATTATATTTTGAATATGTTTACAGAATTCACTGCTACATGGTGGTGGCGCTGTATATTGGAAATTACATAAAAGTTAAATATCTCCGAAATGGATGGTTCTACGAAAATTTATTTCAAACAAAACTTGGAAGAAATATTATTCTCTACAACTTTGGTCCTCATGAAGATTATTAAGGAGATAATAAGAGTTAAATGGTGGAAGTTAACTAATATGCTTGAGTGCATAGTACTGATGACAAATGGAAAGATTGAGAAAGAGAAAAATTCTGAACTTGACCGGGGATCGAACCTGGGTCTCCCACATGCCCGGCATGTGGGAGACCCGTGTTCGATCCCCGGTCAAGTTCAGAATTTTTCTCTTTCTCAATCTTTCCATTAAGGAGATATTTCACGGAAACCAAAAAAACCGATTATTTATAAATAATTCCTAAACAATAACTGCTATGGAAAATTGTTTCAAATGAAAGTTGTAGGAAATTACATTCTCTATAACCTTTGTATAGAATTGTATATACAATAATGATGTTTTAACGGAGAAATATCGCAAAAGCCGAAACGGGTTTCGAATAAACCTCGACTTCCGGTTAACTGGTATTGTCCAAAAACTAATCAGCCGCACTTTGGCCATGTCTGATATTCATTCATGGTTTTCAATCCTAAGATTGGTTTGACATGACTATTATCCATTTCAGATATCTTTGGCCATGAGATTTCGGACGCAGTCGGGACTGCCCGTACGTTTCCGCTTCTAGGAGGTGGGGAGTTCTCTCTCGTCCAGAGAAATCGGCGTTGCCATATCTACTGCACTAGCATGCAACTTGCTGTCAATTCGTCAGGCAAAGGGAATAAGGGAACAAAATTTATTTTTAACAGACCCACATAATTAAAATATTCTTTTGACATTTCCATTATTTTTTGGAATGGCTAACAAAAGGCCACATTATTTTTCAACTTTGGAAGTCTACTGGTGAAATACGAAATAAAAACGATGACCACAGTCCGATAGTAATTTTTAATTTTCTGTGATGTCCCATCATCGTAAGTTACATCGAATGCATACTTTTTTGAACTTACGGTATTTTAAACACATCTATGTTAATCTTTTACAAAAAATAATTAATTCTCGTTTGACCAATAAATTCGCCACGTCTTGTACATTCATATTTCGTCCAAAGGAGAAGCCAAAACCTCTGAATCATGGTCATCTTCTTCGTCGTCATCATCATCACTCTCCACAAGCCGCACAATGATGGGCTCAATTACCTCGTCCCTCACAATCTCTTTGTTGAAGTCCTCATCTTGCAATTTCTCTGCATGACGAACACATGCGGTCCAAGTTTCATTTGTAACTCCGTCGGGTGCCTGTGAATCGCAATGTAACAATTAAAAATCCGGTAATTGGTATTATGAAGTACATTGCAATCTTTCAACTTTTGAAATGTGTTGATGTTGTTACCTGATGGACAAGGGTTTCCAAGTCATTGATTTTAAATGTAGTATTCCTCTCTGCGATATATCTCTTAACCTGTGACCAGACAAGTTCAATGGGGTTATATTGGCAATGGTATGGTGGCAGTCTTACAATAGTGTGTCCTTCAGCTGCAGCCTTCCTGTCCAGCTCATACTCTTTGGTGTTTATCTTCGCCAATTTCACCAAAGCCAGTAGATCTGCCCTTGTCTGGTCACAGGTGTATGCGATTCCTTTTAAACTCATCCAATTTTGTATTTCGAGTTTTCTCGTTGAAGTGGAGGGAGGTTTATCCACTACTACCGAGTGGTAACTAGCATTATCCATAACAATTATTGCGTTTTTTATATCTCTGTTTTTCAGAGCCTCCAGAAACTTCTCAAACCTGGAAATGAGAAATAATGTATAAATGCAATCAAGGCAGACAGATGTCAAGAATTATGAAATGTGTCAGCTAAACAGGCAGTCATAAAATATGTAATATAAATTACCATTTAGTAAAAACAGCTGCATTCATATCACAGTGATAATCCTTATTTTTCTTCCCCTTCGTTCTGAACACGAGTTTACATTCCTTCAGGAATCCCGTCTCCGCTAAGCCAACATGGCATATTATCAATCTGGATCCTTTCCCAATTGGAATTTTCAGTCCTCCTCCTTCGTTTGGACTAATCCATGCCGAACCAAGGGAATAATTCTGGTTAACCCATGTTTCATCTATATAAAATATAAGTCTCTCCCCTGCGTTACGTAGGCTCTTCATTTTCCGGAGAAATGAAATCCTCGCTGCGACGACATCACTCCTTTCCATTAAGAATTTCCTTCCATCCACTGTTCGCTTATATCTGAATCCAATTTTTTTTATAACTCGCCAGAGCGATGTTCTGCTTCCTTCATATCCCGATTTTTCTTCCATTTTCTCGTGAATTTCTTTAACTTGGGAAAATTTTCTTTCGTCATAAAATTCGAGGATTTTTCTCCTCAAAACATCCTTCTGAAATCCATCAAACTGGGTAACAGTTTTAGCCCGTGGCTTCCTCTGCTTGTAGGGTGATTTGAAGGAGGGTGATCCATTTTCCGCAATGGAATCTCTACCTGTAACAACGTCAGATAATACATATTATAATAATACTGGGCAGTAATTGTAAAGGCTGTCAATAGTAAAATATAGCACCATAAATAAAAAATGGTTATATTATTTTAGTTACCTTCACGAGCAATCTCCTTAATTTTTCTTTTGCTTACGCCACAGGCCTCAGCCACCCTCTCATGCACTTTGTCAAGAGAAATAATTGGACGTCCTAATTCTCTCTCTTTCTGGAAGTAGTGCAGAACATTGTGGATAATCTTCTTTGCTTGACTTCGAAGAACCAAATTAATTTTCTTTTCTGCCATTATTCACACGATAGGTATGCCAACAACTACCAAACTGAATGACTACAGCCACTCAATGAACGGAACAGAAAACAAAATGAATATCTATAAAAATCACTGAGGTAGCAATGAATCAGCGACGAAACACTTCGAGTGAAAGCAACACAACCAGCGACGAAACAACTGGCAACACAGTTCACAGAGACACGAAGTAAACACGATGAAGCTCAGAAACGTAATGAGCTCTCGGACCCTTAAGGCTCCACCTTCTTTATTCCCATTGGTTCGCTCAAGGTCGCGCTTAGGGAAACTTTCTTTTTCTCTCTCTCTAAAGGCCAAAGATATTTGAAATGGATAATAGGGAATAAACACATATGATGTGGTGGTTTCCTGATGCCTTTCACATCAGACACAAACACGAGTGATGAAAAAATGAATTATGAGTACGAACACAAACATCCATGCCCTTGGCGGGATTCAAACCCGCGACCTCAGTGATGGTAGGCCAATGCACTAGCCCTTCCACCACCGGGCCCGTATGTCTGATATATACTATGCAAAAATAAAGAGAGTGGAAAAAATGGAATTTTGGGGTAAAGATAGTCCTGTTATGTACAAATGCCCACAAATTACTATTCTTACGTATCATCTCTACTCCTCAATGACCATGTTGGTGGCTGCCTTCTTGAAGATAGAAACCCCCGAGAACATTTGAATTCCCACGTCACGAAGCAGTGTTGACAAGTTGCTCCCCTTCCATAATCATTCTGATATAGCTGGAACTCGGTTTTCTTAAAAACGACCATAAGAACGCCAATAAAAAACTATTTTGGTATAGTTTTTAATGGGGAATATGAATAATTCATCAAAAAATACATATCTTGATCGATTATTCTGAAAGAAAATTGAGGCAGTCTCCTTAGACCTGAAATCATACCTCCTGTTGAGAGAGTTACCTTCAATCTGAGGGAAGGTTGGAAACCTTCGCCGCGAGTATCTTATGTGCTTCAAAAACTGACCTAAGTCCCCTCTTGCCACGTATATTTCTAAGCCCCTACGATGAAGGGATAAAGCCACTAATTACTTATATACAGTTATAATTCCATCCTTTCTGCATTTCATTAGCTCATCAGCTGACTGTTGTAATTTTTGCAAAATCACCAGATAGACTTCCCGCAAAACACGCATCGAAAACAAAGAAACATAGAATAAGCAAATTGAAATAATTTTATTTAGTCAATGATACTAGTATGTACAATTAACAATGTAAGTAATTGAAAAAACCCATAGAATGACGTGCATGAATTTAATCTTATCAGTCACGTTTCTTGTTTCCAGATTTGTTTGTTACATTTTCATGTTATTCCTTCTATTAAACAGTTTTAGAATGAGATAGGAAAGAGAGAACCAACATCCACTATAAATCAAAACTATCTATTTTATAGATCCCTTTTTGTCTGATTTAAAAGGATTGGCAACAGTGGCGCTGTGGTTTTCTATGCAGCATCAGTTTGGCCAACTTACTGTTGTTGCCATCTCACCTCAATTGCTTTCATTATTGATGTCTCTCTAAGACGTAATGTGGAGCTTATTGAATGTAGTACTTACGAGCAAGTCCAAGTGTTTTAAAATTTTTAAAAATCCAAGGAATTTGGCTGAACTTTGTGGTAACTGATACTCATATTTCCTAAAAAAATCGTAACTATGTTAAATTCCACAATAAAAAATAGTAGAATTTAAGTTATTATTTTCTTCGGAAATACGTTTTTTAATTGTTAACTGGTGATAATTTAATGCTTTAACGTATTTATTTACGGTACTCTAGTTAATACTTAGCATAACGATATGATTTTGTTCTTATACTCCACAAAAATCAAGGGTGCACGTTATACATGGGGTATGAGAAAAAGTTGGGATTTTTTGGCAAAAATTACTGGTGCGTGTTATACACCAGTATATACAGTAGTTAAAATTTTTTAAAAAAATTATGAAAGAAACCTAATGCACGGGATGCTTGGATCATGGAAAGTAGAAAAATTGGGACTACGACTGCATTGGTAGTATAGTTGTGGCAGAAAAAAGTTTCAAAAGATTAAAAGAAATAACCTGAAGAGATAAGAATATGAATGAAAAAATAATATACCTAAACATTTTTCAATAAATATAGGAAAAAATAAAATTACCTTGCTAAAATGGAAAAGGAAGGGACACCAAAAGGATTTCTCAATAAAAAGTCAGAAGGAAATAGGAGCACAGGAAGGCCAAGTAATAGATGGAGAAAGTCAATAGACACCAAGACTGCAAAGTAGAATAAGAATAATATTGGTCAATCCTATGTGAATCCTCACTCAAAGGTGTGAATATTTCCTAATTAAAACTTACATGATTTTAATTACACTCATTAGATATAAGGTATTTGTGAGAAAAGTTTTATTTTATAACAAAGGTACAAAAATGATGCACAGTCCATTCGTAATTGAGAATCCTAAACAAATAGAGCTGCTAGAACATAAAATAATATGGGAATATTCACATTGGTACAAATTGTTAAGCAGAAGTTTGTCAACGGATATAAAAATTAAACCCATTAGTCTCACTAGAATACATGACAAATCAACAGGGTGAGGATTTTTGGTATTTTAAATCAAAACTAGAGTAATGTTATGTTTTCTTGCATCTTCAATAGCATACAAATTTTTGTATCAATAAAAAATGTTATTGTTAACTTTATAGCCTAAGATAGAGTGTTTAGATAATATTACGAGAAGCAAAAAAGATGTTCTTCATCTATAAGGAAAATACATGCCCTCTATAAATAAACAACCAAAATATAGATCCCAATTTCAACCTCACAAGACTACAAACCAGTTCATTCATTTAAAAAACATGATTAAGCAAATTAATGGTACAAAATAACACTCAACAATTATTACACTAAAATCTTGTATAAATGGAAAGCTATACAACAATACCTGAAAAATACTATCCATGCTCATACCAAAAATGCCAATACATTCCAAAATCTCTCTATACATAAAACTTCTACATACTATTAAATTGTGTTCAATATAAATCTGTAAAAAGCCAAAGATCCTACATCCTTGGTAATTCAGTAATGAATAATGAAGGAAGTACCCAGGCCCGTCCCTAGGCTGTGGGCAAGTTCTGAGGGTGGCACAAATTTGGTAAAAAAATAAATAATTCTTCATATTTTTTTCAATTTTTAATAATAGATGTCGTTGGTAAAAATAAAACTCTTTGATAAGAAGGTTTGGCTATTGAAAAACGAATTATCTATTTTATATTTTATTTGTATTTATTTATTGTCGAGCTAATTCTACGTTGACAACTGCGTGCATTTTGACATGACTAGGGCAACAATCTGAAAACAAATTAAATGGTAATGAACTAAATTTTGTCCTCAATTCCCTCAGGTTTTACAAAGAATTCCCTACAAAGCAAATCTTGTTTTTTTTCACATTGTAAAGAAGAATGAAATTCGAGATAAAAAAATGTAAACCTTTTGACGTGACCAGTGATTTCACTGCTGACGCATTGAATTGGTAGGTCTCTTCATTAGCATAGTGTTTATAAACAATGTTAGTCCTTACTTTTAAAAATAGCAAATGCAACATGAAGTCAATAGGCAGAGATAAAGGTAAAAATGAAACCATAGCACACGATGGGCAATTTCTCTGAGAAGTCTGATGACGCGAGAAAATAACGTATACTTAGTAGATAAAAAGGTGATTACAATTCAGTTTGTGTAATTCATTTCATGCAAAAATTAAAACTTAATCTATTCACTTTCTATTATAAAAGGTCAAACAGTGCTCATTTCATTTGTTTACCAAATATAGAAGCAGAAAGACAATATTGCACGGGACGGGCGAATTGTCGGCTCTTTAAGTAAAGGCAACGTTTGTGTGATTTACCGTCTCTTCCAAACCCAACCTTAGCATGAATCATTAATATTTTTCAACAGCCCTGTTCTGCAGAGGTTGTGTTTATGTCTCAGAAAAAAAGTTTTGGTTAGTCCCACTTTTGAATGAGATATGATCCAAGATAAGGTCAGGTATAAACAAACTAACCTTCTTTGCCAGCTCAACTGTGTTCATTGTATTAGACCTTCCACAGGATCCAATATTGTACACTTTGTGACACTTGGTCATTGCTCATGGATACTAAGTGGCCTCTCTTTTTTCCAACCTTATCTTTTTTGAAATTTTATTTTGTATAGAGGGTTTTCAAGCGTAGAGCAGTTTTCCTTTGTCTTGGCTTGTGAGCAGCTGCTATATAGTGTATCGTGGAAAGTTTAAATCTTGTCAGTGGCGTTAGTTCTTCTTTTCCAAATATTTATATTTTTCTTGTAAATTTTGCATAAATAAACATTATAATCCGTGAAAGCAGTACAAAGAGGATCTAATCTCTCGGAAGAAGAGGAATTTCAGTGTGAAGTTTTTCTTCAATCTGATTTGGAAGCTGAGGAAAGATTTGAAGTGTATAGTGACTTTGATTTTGACAATAATAATGAAAGTGATATAAAGTGGTCTTGGTGCCATCCTTCACGAAACTGCTAGGAAATTGTGGATCCTTTTACTGGACTATCACCAGGGCTGGATGTGAATTAAGTGCCACTTACGGTCAGTAATTATTCTCTAGATTTTTTTCAGATTCCGTTTTTCATTTTAAAATTTGAAAAATAATACAGAAATTTACTGTTTATTTTTAACATAGATCCCATAAAATTATAAATGGACTCCCACAAATGCCTCTCTGGAGCAACCTAATGGAAAATTCGAGATAATAAGAAAGCTAAGATTGCCAGTCAGGCAGGGAGTCTTTCAAAGTTTGTAACTGACACAAGCCAGAATCTGTCTACTACTAATATAGATATACTCGTAAAAGATACTGAGTCTCTACCTGCTACGTCTCGTTCATTAAAATCACACCCATCTACATCTCAGTCTAAGAATGAAAAAGAAGTTTGTCTACCATCCAATTTCGATGATAGCAACAATGATGATATTGAAATTGAGCAAAATAAGGAAGAATCACAATGCTTTGAAAAAATATTGAATGCCCCCGATGATCCCAGTCACTGGCCTTTTAAGAATTAATGAAATTACTAAAACTGAGCTAGTAAAGAAATAACAAATACAGGTGAAAAATTTTAATTTTCCTTCACATGAAAATGGCAGAAAATTTTCAAATATTTATTATAAATGGAAACTGAAGAATGGCGACATAATTGAAAGATCCTGGTTGGTGTATTCTATAAAAAACAACTCAATTTACTGTTTTTGCTGTAGAATATTTACTAAACAAATTCTTGAGACTGGAATCTTGTCAAACGCTGGATATAACGACTGGAAAAACCTTTCCTATATGCTACAAATTCATGAAAAATCGAAAATCCATATTCAAAATTTTTCTGATTGGCAGGAATTGTCTATAAAACTGTAGATTCAGCCCATCAACATATTTTTGATGAAGAGGTTGAGCGTTGGAGATTGGTATTACCTCAGTTATGCGGGATGCATAGCTACACAAAATCTTGCTCTTATGTTAGAGGTTCTTCCTCATGACTATACACGCCTGATAATAGCAATTTCTTAAAAATGGTGGAATTATTTGATACAACTATCAAAGATCATGTACACAAAGTTACAACTGATGAAAAGAGGGTACAATAACTTGGTCCAAGAATTCAAAACGCATTAATTTTTCTGTCTGAAAAAATAAAAAATGAAATTATAAATATGCTTCAAAATGTGAAGTACTATTCTATTATCTTAGATTGTACACCTGACTGTAGTCATAAAGAACAAAAGTCTATAATAGTATGGTTCGTGTGTAAAAATTCAGGGACTATTCATGAACATTTTATAGGATTTATTGAAAACAATGAAAAACAGGGGCAGGTTTAAGTAATAGTATAATACAGCACCTGTCAGATCTGAATGTAAGTTTAGATGACATGTGAGGCCAAAGCTACGACAATGGTGTGAACATACAAGGCTAACATAATGGTGTACAAAAACATATATTAAACATTAATCCACATGCATTTTATTGTACCTCGTAATTCACATACACTAAACCTTGTCATTAATGATGCTGCCAAAAGTAATATAGATGCAGTTTCATTTTTTGGTTTAATCCAGCAATTATATAATTTTTTCTCAGTGTCCACTGACAGATAGACCGTCCTTTTAAAGTTTTTACCAAATTTGACACTAGAGAGAGTAAGTGATACACATTGGGAGTCACGAATTGATGCAATTAAACCTATACACAGTCGACTACGAGAGCTTTACGTGTTAATGTATATCAAGGAAGATCAGAACTTGAAAGGTTCACATGGCTTACAGTCTAGGACTGATGCACCTGTTCTCTTGAAAAATATTTGCGATTATAAATTCATACGTTGCATTGTAGTTTGGCATGACGTATTAAGTATCATCAATCCAGTGAGTAAGCAATTACTTCGATATAGTTTGCTGTTAAATCAATTGGTAGTGTATTAAAGTTTTTGAAAGATTATTGAAAACATGGATTAGCTCAAGTAAAGATAACAGCATGCGAGCTTTCAGCTATCATCGAAATAACTGCAGACTTCTTACCAGAAGAACAAGTCTGAAGATGAATAAAATAGAGAAAATGTGATTATGAAAGCAAAGATGAAACATTGCTCCATGATCCCGAAAAGAAATTTGAAACTGATTTCTTCAACACACTTGTAGATACAGCTATTAACTCAATAGAGGATCGATTTGAAAAATTAGAACATCATAGTTCATAATTAAAAAAGGTCAGAAACTATGGCGAGATGAATTAATTAAATTAAAACATAAATATTCCTTAACCGTACAAAGTGAGAATATTTAGAGACAAAATAAACCATAAAAAATCTGATGTGGCCAACACATGACTTTCTCCATATTTGGGTATAGATATATCGTCCGTATTGCCGTAAATTATATTTTATGTTTCCAGAATTCACAGCTACCTGGTTTTGGCGCTATAAACTGCATATTACGAAAAAAGTTGAATATCTCCGAAATCGATGGTTCTACGAAAATTTGTTTCAAACAAAACCTGGAATAAATATTATTCCCTACAACTTTGGTCCTCACGAAGATTACCAATAACGACGTTTTTACAGAGATATTTGACGGAAACCGAAAAAACCGATTATTTATAAATAATTCCTAGACAATAACTGCTTTGGAAAATTGTTTCAAATGAAAGTTGAAGGAAATTACATTCCCTATAACATTAGTATAGAACTGTATATATAATAATAATGTTTTAATGGAGAAATATCGCAAAAACTGAATCGGGTTTCGAATAAACCTCGACTTCCGGTTAACCGTTATTGTCCAAAAACTAATCAGTTCTTTGTGCTCATGCTAAAGTGTTATATTTGAAGTTTGGTAAGGATATGGCATGTACTTTTTGAGTTAGAGCGCCCCCAATCACATACACACACACGCACACACAGACATCATTCCAAAAATAATCTAAACGTGTTCTAGGGACCTCAAAACGTGTATTTCCGTTGAAATCTCGAAGTAGATTTTTTTCGTGATCACAATACTTTCCCATTACTTCGTATGGAGAAAGTAAAAAGGGGTTTAAACAACAATCAACATCTTCCTCTTATGATGGCCTCATCACGTCCGAAATACATATTAGTGTCCCTTGAATATTTAGAGATTCCCGGTTTTGCGGGAGCGTGTGTATAAATGTGTTTTCTAAAACATTGGTTTCTTTAGGAGTGAATGTGTACTAGGTTTTCCGCTCTTTTATTTCCTTTTGTTGTTTGAGTGCGTGTTTGAGTGATTGTTCTCCTGAAGGGAAAAGGTTTTTTTGTTTTTCCTTTGGGGAAGGATATGAGTGCATGAATGGGTGACACCAGGCTACCTACGAGGTTTTCTTTCCCCGTAAAACCTGTAAGTGTTACTTTTGTTTTTCTTTTCATTGATTTCTTTCTTACCCGTTCTTTTTTTCAACCCAAAATTTTAATTTTTTTAAACCCCTTTTTTATGGTTCATTTTGTCTCTAAATATTCTCACTTTGTACGGTTAAGGAGTATTTATGTTTTAATTTAATCATAGTTCATATTTCAAGTTTTTGTATGAAATCAGCTCCTTAATCAACTGGACATCAGAAACACTATTACAACATTGCAAAGATTTGGAAATTATTCTCATGGCAAACAATACATGTAATATTGATGCAGTGGAACTGTATGAGGAAATAAAGTTATTATGTCTACTTGTTGAACCAAAGGACGGACCACAAAATGTGCTTTAACTTATTTATGACAGACAATTAAAAGAAATTTATCCAAACACAGAAACTACAATGCATATTCTACGATACCACTAACTGTTACCAGTGCAGAGAGGGGTTTTTCAAAGTTAAAGCTAATAAAGAACCATCTAAGGTCAACCATGACCGAAGAAAGACTAGTAGGACTTTCCATTTTATCTGTTGAAGCCAAAATGGCTTATAATCTCAATTTGGAAGATATTGTAAAAGATTTTGCAGCAAAAAAAGCAAGAGAATTAAATTTGTAATTGTTTTTATAAGTATTTTGTAATGCAACCATTAAAAAATAAAATTATGTACATATTGTTCAAGTTAAATTTGTTTTATTTAATTCCATGCTAGGGGTGGCATTTTATTTCTTGCCTGAGGATGACAGATCTCCTGGGGATGGGCCTGGAAGTACCTCTTGAATAGGAGCAGAAGCTACAACTGACTGTCACAGAAGCCTCCTCTCGATGGAACCCCAATTCAGACTTATCTTTTCCTAACTATAAAAATAAAACAAATAATTTAATCTGCCTTTCAACTTCAGTATTTAATGAAAGAAACACAGATCTATAATATATATTCAAAACAGTATATAGATTTTGAAATACAGCATCCAAACAATTACCGAAGAACTAAAGATGTTTTCAAGGTAACGATATGTTTAAAAATGAATAATATTACAGTAAATATAAAAATATGTACTAATTACAATTATGTAAATTGCCTATGAAAAGAATTTCGTTTATCACCCTTTCAATTATCATTTTACAAATTTTATACCATGTTATCAGTAAGTAGAATGACACGCATACTTCAATTATTACCATAGGCAGTGGCATGCCAGGCACCTAACAATCCCTCATGATGTGGAGAGGTCCACAACCAAATGGGTCCTGACATTGAGGAATATGGATGTCAGGGAGGTCCAGAACATTCCTGGTATGCCACTTGGCCATTGGTAAGGTATTATTCATCATTTGATCCCAATTAGTTCACTTGCAAGTTATCTATCAGCCATAAAGATCTTCATTTGCTGATGAAATTTGCTAAATCACAATTATACCTCTAAAGTTAATTGAACAGTATGAATTAATACTTGGAATATTTTATTTAAAATACCTATTTAACCCTAAACATTTCCTTCCAACAATGAGCTGCAATTTAATAAAGAATGCTTCCAAACTGTTTGAGTTGGATCTCATAAGAGAATTTCTTCATACAAAGAGCTGTTAACATTTAATCCATCACAAAGTTTCAAATACAGTAAAAATATTCACCTCACCAAGTTAGGATAACAAGTGAAAAACTTAAATTCCAGCACCAGATAAATGCAGTTAGAACAATTAAATTACAGCCATGAAAAACATAAAATTCTATAAAATTTACCAAAAATATATATAAAAATCTCCAAGGCACCTACTAGTTATAATTTAACATCTGAGAAATGCTACCATAAATTTACATTAGGATCCCTTGACTCCTCCAGGTAATTCAGCATCAGCCTTCTTTACGTGAATAGGACGTAGTACCGTAACCCTTCCAAGGTATTCATTGTATGGTGAGCCAAAGTAATATGAGCGATCAAGAAAATCAATATCGCTAATGGACGTAAGTGAGCCATCTAAGCAATGAAGGCTTCCAACAACTCTGCCCATATTGTCCACTTCCAATACTCTTGCACCATTTGGCACTGCCCCAGAAAGTGATTCAAAGTGTCCAATCTGAAAATAGAGAGGTTAATTTAGAACGCAGCAAAAATTGTAGTAGAGTAAAACCCCCAAATTTGCAGAGGTTACGTTAATAGGATCAGGAAATCTCAGAGAAATACCTAATATTCACATCACATTTTTGATATCATGTCGTTATCATTTATTGCAACTTACAACATAAATTATATATATTTTTTATTTTAGAATATAAAAGTGCAGGGTCATAAAAAAATATTTTTAAATGCCTATATTTATTGACGTAATGCATTGACAATGATTTTGCTGTCATAGAACATGTAACAGTTGAGAGTTTATTATTAGTCAGTGATGCTCCACACCAGAAAATTCTATAAGCAGCTGTAAACATGATGGAGTACACTACTGAGCAGCATGTCTTTTGTGTGAAAAGGTTTTATCAAACCGGCAGTGTTATTATGGTGATGCATGAGTTTCATGTAAGATTTGACTGCAGAGAAGGTCCAAGAAGACCAATAATAAAGAGGTTAGTGGAAAAGTTTGAAGACTAGTTCTTTGATAGACAATAAGAAAGGTGCTGCTGACAGAAAGAAGGGTATTCTTCTAATATGCGGTCTATAGTATTCCATATATTCTAATATGCAGTCTAAAGTATTCTAAATAAGTGCTGTTAACAGCGATAAATGATGTTTACATTGTTATATAATGTTTACATTGTTATATAATGTTTGCATTATTAAAATAATTAGTTGTTTAATTGAGCCCTCACAGAAATGCTTGCGAGATTTTCATGCTACTATTCAAACTGACGAAACAACTGTTGCCTTTCTCAAAGAAAAAAATTGATACTGAGTGAAGAGGAACTTCCTCCATGTAAAGTTTGCAGAGGAGAAACTAAATTTTACACCACAAAAGAGAGAGGAAAGGAACGTGTGGTGATAAGGTGTAAGAAGTTTGGGTGCCAGAAAACACAGTCCATCAGGGAAAAAAACATATTCCTTGTATTTAAAGATAAGAACGGAAGATGCAACGGAGGATTAAAACTGTAGGAAATATTGGAATTGTGTTATTTTTGATGTTTGGAAATCAAACAAGCGACAATCCAAACGTTAACTGGATGTGCTAAAAAACACAATTTGTGATTGGTTTAATTTATGTAGAGACATTCTGCTCGTGATGTTTCAGCAAAGGAAGCGAATGGGTGGAAGCAACATCATAGTGCAAGTAGACAAATGTTTACTTTGTGGCAGAATAAAGTGCAACTGAGGTCGATATCAAGGAGGAGATATCCTGGTAGAGAACGTCGATCCCCAAAATGTTGTCGCAGAGGATATTTTCACTAAACGTAACTATGGAACGAGATTACTAGGTCCATGGATTTTCGGAATCTGCCAAAAACAATGGAAAAATTAGTGAGGCCCGATACTTTGAGGTAGACAAATAAGACAGAGAAATGCTGCATTCAATAATAAAAAACGAAATTGAAATCAGTACGGAAATTCACTTATAGTTAGACGAGTAGTCAGCATACAGGACGCTGGATCAATTAGGTTACAATCACAAGACGGCAAACCATTCACGGTTCTTCGTCAATCCAGTAACTGGTACAAACACACAGGGAATCGAATCATTATGAAAACCTTTAAAATTGAAGATAGTAAAAAAAAAGCAAGGAACGTCAGATGCTTTGCTGTCATCTTATTTGGCTGAGCCGTGGTGGAGGTTGAAAAACCAAAATGAGGACATATTTGAAGCTTTTCTTAGAGATGTAAGAGATATTGATGTAATCTGAATATTAAATGATTTCTTATTATACTTATTTCATTTGTTTTCATTTACTGTTGTTTTGTTGAATAAATTACGGTTCCCATTATTGCATTTTTAGTTCACTGTTTATGCCAATAGACTGCATGTGAATACAGACTGCATATTAGAAGAATACCGAAAGAAATCTGTAAGAACACCTGAAAAAATTTGCATGTGTACTGGGAGGGCTTACTCATAGCTGATGAAAATCTGTCAAATGGCTGCTCAACAGCTGGGTTTTAAACAAACATCCACTTTAACCATTGTTTGACAAGCCTTAAACATGTTTCCCTACAAAATTCAGATGTAACAATCCCTGACTGATGTTGACAAATATAGGCAAGTCACCTTTTGTGGTTCATTTCGCCAATATTTGGGAACAGTTATTCATCACATTTGATTCACAGACAAAGCACACTTCCACCTGCATGGGTACATCAACAAACAGAATATGCATGTATGAGGCACTGATAACCCCCACACAGTCATGGAGTCTGCACAGTGTGGGGGAATATCTCATACTGGGAATGCAGTTCTTCATTTCCTGAGCAAACATTTTCATGATAGGATCATTTCAATCATTATCCTGGACGGTTTAGAATTGGATGGTTTTGGCCACCGTACTTGCCAGACTTGAATCCCTGTGATTATTTCTTATGGGGATTTCTGGAGGACAATGTCTACAGGAATAATCCACATATGGTTGAATAATTGAAGAGAGAAACAGCTGCTGTGGAGAGCATCACTGAAGAAGCACTGGCTGCAGTTATGGAAAATTTAAATTGATGCCAGCAAATGGTATTGGCTGCACAAGGATCATATATTGACTATGTTTTTACATGAATAATAAACTCCCAACTGTTAGTGTTCTATGATATCAAATTCATTGATGTCAGTGCAATGCATCAATAAATATAAACATTTAAAACTACCGCATCTATTTTATGACCCTGTATACAGAAACATCTTAAGTATTTTATATAGCACACCTATGTATTCACTGTATAAATTCACATGCAGAGTAAAAAACAATTGAGAAATTCCCTCGCTTCTCCTTCCTCCCCTTTATATTTCCTAGTCCCTATCAAAGTGGGCAAATGCTACACTTCCTTTGTTACCATTCCAAAGAAAAGTCTTCCATAGGTAGCTGTTTCATAGAGTTGGGTTGACATGGCTGATCCCTGAACATTTTAACATCATAAGCCTTAAACTTAGATCAATCGCCATGCATGTGAAGAAAAAGCTGGAGAGCCAATACAAAAGCACGGGTGACTGCTGCGCTTTTTATGGATTGGTTTTGTAACTGTTTTGTCCATGAAGTAGAGCACTATTTAAAAACTGAAGGAGAAATTGCGGCTTATATGAAAGGGAAAATTATTGTGATCCGATGGAGGGATGTGAGAGACGTTTCAATTCTCTCTACTGTTCACAATGCAGAGATGGTGACAGTGGAAGGAAAAAGCGGAAAAATGGTGAAAAAACCGAAGGCTGTGGTAGATTATAATAAGACAATGGGAGGCGTCGATAGGCTGGATCAGCATTTAGCTGATTATCCTATCCCACGAAAGCGCGGAAAAAAATATTATAAGAAAATTTTTTTCCACCTTCTCGATATTGCCGTGTGGAATTCCTTTGTACTCTACAAAAAGACTGGAGGAGAGGATGAGCAATTAGAATACCAAATGAGGCTAACTGAGAAAATTATTGAGGTGTATAACCCCAATGTCACTTTTCCTAGGGCAGGACGTCCATCATCCACACCGCATCCCCTTAGCCTCTCTTACCACCCACGGAGAAGAAAAAGGCACACAGTAAACATTGTGTATTGTGCGGCCGAAAGCGAGATGCTAGGGGAAAGCCGATTAGGAAGGAAACCAGTTACTTTTGCCCAACATGCAACATATCGCTATGTGTGGTTCCATGTTTCCAAATTTACCACACAAATGTAAATATATGAAATAATTCTAATTTTAAGTGTTCTGTATATGGCTCATGTTAATTATTTAAAAGTGTGAATTAGTTATAGTTATAGTTTTTCATTGATAATCAGCCTTTTTTAACTGTAAAATTTTCATGTTTATGGCAATTGTGGAAGTAATTTCTATTGTATGTATGTAAATATATGAAATAATTCTAATTTTAAGTGTTCTGTATATGGCTCATGTTAACTATTTAAAAGCTTGAATTAATTATAGTTATAGTTTTTCATTAATAATCAGCCTTTTTTAACTAAAATTTTCATGTTTATGGCAATTGTGGAAGTAATTTCTATTGTATGTGTGTAATATATCCTATTCATGAGTATTATCGTGGTTTTAATAATGTATTCTATATTATTATATTGCTTTTATAGTGTTTCTGCTAAAAATGGAAGATTAAAAAATGTAAATGTAAGGTGCTTGATTTTTGTAATACAATCAATTAATTTTCTAAGTGCAATAAAATCAGTTATAATTGGGAAAAAAATTAAATGAAAGCATTTTTGTATTTGTCTTCCTATGATGCATCCGAAACTAAAATAAAAAAATATGACTTTTTTTTGACCAGATATAGTAAATAAATCCGTCAGGGAAGCAGTTAATTATTGAGCAATGTCAACTATTTCCTCATAGCTTCTATTCTGTATGATAAAACGACTAAGTACGAGATTGCATTCATTTCTGCTCTATCATTTAGACTCTAGAGCCTCGAACAGACAGACCTATAGACAGACGGAATTGCAAAAACCACTTTTTCGGACTCAGGTACGCCTAAAATGTATATTTCCATCAAAATCTCAAGATCGAATTTTATCACAATTACAATACTTTCTCAATATAGATACTTCATATATGAGAAAGTAAAAAAATGGAATAATACACAACTCTTTGAAAACCTTTTAAAGCATTCTTACCCAGTGTACAACTTTCTTTGTATAAATGTTAGGGATGACAGACTCCACCATAGCAAAAGATAATTCTATGAGCATGAATGCGCGGGCAAGAAACTTCTGCAAAATGGGAAACTTTCCCAAAAATCCAATCAAGTCAAAGGTGTCTTTGTCTCGATGGGTTATGAGACTGATGAAGTAACCATCTTCCGCATTGGGTTTAATGTTGTCAGGAGTCCCAGGGAGGCCATCTATAAATAGATCAGATTTCCCAGCTTTGGGACCCTTTAAGTAATACCTGTAAAGTGAGCAACAGTATGAGTTATGATAGATCCAATCAGAAATTGTGTATATTCCAGAATTTGTAAAACTACCCAAAATATGATGAAAAATGTGCTCCAAAGAAAATTTTTGCTTCTGCAAATGATTGAAATTAAGCATTGTAATTCTGAACACATTTTTACTTTACATGAAACCTTCTACGCAAAAATAATAAAGCTATATCCAAAATATGAGTGCACATGTGAGCTCACGCACATAAGGTAGAGAAAATCTAGGAGCTGCTCTTTTAATACAGATAAGACAAATGGAAGCATGTTCTACTGTTTAAACCAAAAGAGATATTTATCTAATAGAATAGTAACATTAAATCAAATTACCTTAGAACTCTGAAGCCCAAGGTCTCTGACACCAAAATATAATCTTCTTTTGCAGATAAACATATACCATTGGCAAAACGTATTCCATCCATAAGAACTTCATTGGTTTTAGTGACAGGATTATACTTTATAAGCCTGTAAAGATATAAATTGATTTTTAAAATGCAGATCAAATGTTGGGTTTCATATAATGTAATACACCCTTCCCTCACCAACCGCGGGGGTTACGTTCCTGAAAAGTACCGCGGTTGGTAAATACTTAAGTATATTGGAAATTGGGGGTTAGGTTCCACGGTTCGTATTACTATACCATATATTATTGATCACTTACATTACTCGCTTATTTCTCACTTAAATTATATAAATATTATGAATACAATAACATGCTGTTCTTTCCTTACGAGTTCTCTGGTTTGGCATAGTCGAAACTCCCGTAGATGAAAAACGTGTGACGAAAAACAATCACCGCCATCTATGTGCTATTAAATGTGAGAAATAGCATTCCGCTGTTCGGAACTACATATTCTACCCCAGAATGAATTATTTTTTTAAGAATTTCTTCAAACATATCACACTATGCATAAGCCAAACTATTGAGTAAAACAATTACCGACTGAAGGATTACAAACGCCCCATAGGTAACAGAGAAATTACGTGCATACTACGACGTACATCACATCATTTTATACAATTTACTACGGTCTTCTAATCTTACCTGGCATTTTTTTGCATTTAAACAAATATTATTACGCACAAAATCAGGAAAATATTAAACGTTTAATTTATTTAGTATGCTGATATGAATAATACACAACTAAACACGTCGTGTGGACTTGCGGTGCGCGAAAAGTATGCGTATGCTGTGAATAATACACAACCGATCGCCTCGTGTGGAATGTAGAGACTTGTGGCGGGCGAAAAGCATAATCGTACATTACGGCAACAAAGTAATAGCAAGCAAGTTAGAACAACAACATATAGCCTTTGTGAGTGAGTGCAGATACAACAAAGTCATACGATGCGTGGGATTATCGTGTTGAATGCAGTGACTTGTGGCACGCGAAAAGGATACGTAATCGTGTCAATACAGCAACAACGTAATAGCGAGCAAGTTAAAACGACAATAAAGTCTTTGTGAGTGAGTTAAGATAACAACAAAGCCACAAGATGCGCGGTATTTAAAAGTTTTCGTGGTCCGAACCGTGGATACGCAAGGGAAATGTCCGCGGTTGGGAAGGGTGGGACTCAATATGTAGACCGCGTATATTCGAGGGCCGTGGTTAATAAACCCGCGGTTGGAGAGAGAAGGGTGTACAACGAAATACTGTAACAACAAACCTTCCACTCTTATCCCCAAGCACAGAAAATGCACCATTCTGCAGATCTATAATAGTTGAGGAATCTGACCAATACACTGTGCCATCACTTCCCACATCAACACTATTTGGAAACCTAGGTTTCTTTCCATTTATAGGTTCATCCATAGTCACTAGTTGGGTGTATGCTCCTTTAATAATTACAAAAATTTTTAATTTTCTTTTGATAGTTAAATATGCAAAAACAAAGTTTATATTCGCATTAAAAAAATTTTCTGCTTTGTTTAAAACAATAAAATTGAGCAAATATTTTTAAACAAACGGTATCTATAAGTGTAGCAAACAGTAAATCACATGAATAATAGCTTCTTTTACTCATTTCATTTTTGTTTCCTGTTATTCGCCTTAATTATTAGCCTTTCTTAACAAAAATAAACAATATCATGTGTCCAGCACATGACTTTCTCCATACAAAGTAAATAATATGATTCCTCTCAACATCAGTATAAGCATTTACTGATTTTTGAGTACATAAGAGTTTGCTTTTATTTTCCAGTACAGTATCGGATCCCTTATTCGGCATCCCAAAATCCGGCAGGACCTGAAATTCGGCAAAAACTTGTGTGGTTACCAATTTAATATTTGTAGATATCAGAAATTTTTGCGATCTCGAAAAAGCGACGATAATTGCGCTGCTGTTTTATCATTGTTCTTTTGTTAGAATTTGCTGTGTTTCACAAATTTAAAATCTTTGTAGTCCTCTTTTTATAAAAATGATGGAAAGATCAGTGGAATAACCTGTGGTTATCGTAAATGCAAACATTTATGTTAGTATTAAGAAGAGTGGAATTGCTACAGCATTTAGAGGTGCTTCGATGAAAACATTGTGCAATGAGTATCGTGTTAGTTCATCAACTGTTTATGACTTGAAGAAGCAAAAGAGTCAATTAATGAAATTTTACGCAGAATGTGATGTTGCGAAGTTAATGAACAATAGAAAAATACTCCATCAGTCAAAGACATTCGACGTGGATAAAGTGTTATTAAAGAAAAAGTGGCAGCTGATCATGAAGCCGCAGAAGAATACTTGAAAGAATTTTCTTCAATGATATCGAAAGAGGGTTTAACAACAGAACAATGCAGATGATATATTCCCAGAAAAACATATGTAATGACGGGTGAGTCAGCACCAACAGGATTCAAAGATTCCAAGGAACGGCTTACAGGAATCCATAAGCGTAAATTGCTCATTATTGGCAAGAGCCAGAATCCGGATCATGGTATTTCCAGTTGTTTATAAAACTAACAAGCGTGCATGGATGACAAAGCAAATTTTTCTTGATTGGTTCGAGAACCATTTTGTCCCTGAAGCCAAAGCTGTCAGTCTATAGGTCCTCCTTTGGATTGCAAAATTATATTACTTCTTGATAATTGTGCCACACACTCTGATTCTGAATTGCTCATTAAAGACAATGTTTATGGTATTTATTTACCTCTTAACTGTGCATCGCTTATCCAACCAATGGATCAAGGCTTTCTTCAGGCATTGAAAACTTGATACAAGGCTGAACTCATGCAAAAACGCTTATAGCGTGTAACAAAGGAATAAGAGTGACCCATTTCCAAAAAGAATTTAACATAAAGTATGCTATTTGGAGTGTTGCAAAGGCTTTGTTGAATGGATGGCACAATTTATGGCTATCCACCTAATTTCAAAATGATGATGATGAAAGTGAACCCAATTTTGAAGGTTTTGCTTCTTCTGAAGAAAGTGGAATTGTTGAAAACTTATTGGCATTTGCAAAAGTCATGTGATACAGCAAAATGGTAGATAAGCCACTGAAGATTATTTAAACATTGACAATGGAGCTACAGCTTACCTCCAACTTACAAATAGCGAAATTTGGCAATATGGTTATGAATCATAATAAAATGAATGAGTGATACTGAAGTGGATGATGAAGTGTTGAATGAAAAGGAAAAAATATCCATTGATAGGTGTATACAATTAACAGACCTAATTCGTGGAATGGAACAGAAGAGTTTTATTACAGAGCAGCATATTGTGGGTTTACAAAATACAAGAAGTGTTCCAGAAAGCGAGTCAAAAACATGAAACAACAGACTCTGAAGGACATGTTCAAGAAGGTTTCAACAGAGCCTCAACCTTCAACTTCTTCAGCTTGTGCCTATACAACAGCTATCACTTCACATATCCATTCTTATGATAACTTTTCTTCGGATGAGTTTACAGAATAACTGTCCCAGTAAAGTTTTGTGGCTTTGCTGTAGTTTATGATTAAAACCTTGAGATGAAAAATTATTCCTATGTTTTCAAAGTTTTTATACTGAAATAAAATAAAGTCTAGTGTTTGAAATTATTTTGAGGATTTTTAATTAAAATAAATATTGAATGTGGTTGATTCATTTTCTAGGTAGCATGTGAGTTCAGCTCTCATTTAAAAGCATTGAAATCTATATAAGATAGTGAAATGAAAATGATAATTCAAAAGTTAGAATGAGCTGTTAGTGAAGAGTTCTCGGGTTTTCCACCGGGAAAGGTCTCATATAGCATTATAAGTTTCGGCGTCAGACACATCCGCCATCTTCAGGAGTTCCTGAAGATGGCGGATGTGTCTGACGCCGAAACGTCAAATGCTCTACGAGACCTTACCCGGTGGAAAATCCAAGAACTCTTCACTAAGAGCATTTGCCGAGAAAGATTGAAATCCTCAGAAAGATCTAATACAAATAATTGATAGCTGAAATGTGCGATGGTTTTTTAGCTGCCTATATAGAGACGATAGATTCATTCTAGAAAACAACATACTTTTAGGTAATAATAATTTAAAATGATAAAGATACCTGATTTATCTGAACAAATTTAATTGTTTTGTGTTACAATTCGATATAAAGTGAAATTATCATTTACTTTTAAACTCCATCGATATATTACAAGTATATACTAAATTAAGGACCCGAAATCCAGAAAATCCCCAAATCCGGCAAACGTCTGGTCTCAAGCTTGCCGGATAAGGGGTCCGGTACTGTATTTAAGGTTTCAGTAAACACTTTCACTTTATTCATCCATTCATAAGTATATATTACCATTAAAAAAATAAGTAAAATGTTTTACTTATATATATTCACACCACCCCTTGAAAGAAATTTATAATATTAGCACAAGTGATTTAATTATCAAAATAGGTATAGAAGATTATTGGGAGGTAAACCTTAAAATGCTAACAGGCAAACTAGTATTGAGTAAAGCTGGAAGACTATCTATAGATATCTATAAAGCAAAGTGTTTGTTTATATGTATATCTATAACTCAGCTATATGGCAATAAAAAAGTTGGGGAGAAAGGGTGCTTAATTCAATAATTATTTTCCCATAAGTTTACATGTAATTTTCGATTTTTCAAAGTGCAAGGTTTTTTTCCTTCACTCATCAAAATACCTATATATGGACCAATTTTCTTTGTTTTTCGCTTTATTCGATAGTTACAACTGTGTACAGTAATACCTCACTTTACGCCGGGTTTAGGCTCTAAGAGAGCACTGTCGCAAAGAGAAGCAGCGCAAATTGGGGTAAAATTATAATGTATTTAAATGAGATAGGTTCCTAGAATGTTCCTAGAATACAAATAGTGACCGCTAAAAGTACTTTTTGGTAATTTAAATGCTGAAAATGAAATATTATATTTTTTATGCAAGTAATCAATTACAGTACAGTAAATAATAATAATAAAACAGCAATAATAAAATAAAAATTCCACTTTGGTCCTTCGGAGCCACTGCTGGAGCGACAACGCAACTGTCTGGTCCCTACGTTGATGTTCTTCGACAGTGGTGTTCTGGGGCGGCATTAATGAGACGGGCCTGGCGAAGGCTCATCTGGATCAATAACTTCTCTGAGTTCAGGTTCCTTCTTTTTGAAAAACTGCAGCAATGATGTCTGGGATTAGGAGAGACACCTGAGTAATCTTGCGTTTTTCAGAACATTTTCGCCGTAAATTTCTCGACAAAAAGTGAGTGAATACTGTAAACGTCTAATGTTGCAAAATGAAAAGAAAATTTTATCGTTTAGCTTCCGTCATTCTCATTAATAGGATATTTGACGACAGCACAGGGAATAGGATTTCATTCACTTTTGCTGTGTAACCAATAAAATTCGGTAATTCTGTATTTTAGCATGCTAAATTATTCTACCGATGTACATGGTGCTAAATTAGGCAAACAGTCTCAAATATACAAAAGAACTCGTAATTTAATAACTATAAATTTATCGCAAAAGAACATAAATTACAAAATAACTACAAATTTATTAAATTTAATAAATGTATTGCAAAAGAAAGGAAAATAAGTAAATTACACGTTTAACATGGGAGATTTCGAAATGTGGGCGAAAAAAGATGAACGGAATAAGAAACTTTATATTTTTTTCTTCAAAATGGTTCATATCCGAAGGTCGTAGGTTAATTACTTCTAATTTTAATTTCCAAAACGATAAAAGCCTGCATGTAAAAAAATCGTGTTTTACATGTTAACTGATGTAAAATGGAAATGCCTTCCTTGGAATCGAACTCAGAAATTTTTTCAAGATTTAAATTCGTCATACCTGAAAATGTTTTAATCAAGCAGAAGATTTTTGCCCATGCAGACCTCTAATGTACATTGTAGCAATCCACCTCCTCTCCACTTAAATGATCAAACAACTGCACTCTGCATTCCAATTGAATGCAACAATGTCCGAAACTGCTTCATGCTGCAAGATAACTTTAATACATAATTTTTTCCGATTTTTCCACATTTTTTTCAAAATTAAAAATTTTTTGGGGGTTGATTTTGCAACCGGCGTAAAAGTGAATCGGCATAAATAGAAGTGTCGTAAATTGAGGTATTACTGTACTATCTTATTCTTGCAATGTTTACATGTTACATGGTCCAAGTTTTAGATTCACTAAATCCGTTGAAATTCAATGTACACTTCTGCTAGTGAAAACATATAATAATGAGGAACCACATGTCAATGTTACAGTAGATAGGGGGAAGCTTGGGACAAATGCAATACTTTACGATCTCATTAAAAAATTAACAATGAAAAATATATAAAAACGCCAATTTAAACTCACTCTTTTTCACATCAACCTTGAATATACCATAGTAAGCATCTGCCACAAATAGATTGCCTTTGGAATCAAATTTTAACCCCAAAGGGCGACCACACTTTTCCTCTTCAAAAAAGCCATCTGAAATGATAAACATTTATGAGGAGAAATGTTACATTGGATAAATATATAAAAATTCAATATAATAGGATAACAAAGAATAAAAGTTTGCAGCTTTTCACTTTAAATATCAAAATATCATAAATTTCATTATTTATGACATCATTCAAATACATACATTAAAAAAATGAATTCCTTGTTAAATAAAGCTTCAAAACAAGGCATACATATGCTGATATGTATGCCCTCCATTATAAATTACTTCAATACCATTATAGTGCTGTAAATGTTTTATTAATTGTTTCATTAACTAACAACTTGGGCAGATTGCTGATTCAACTGTTTGAGTCATATAAGTGTAACCCAAGTAAAAGTATGATTTCACATGAGATGCTGTTTAATTTTACAGTTAAAAATCGCATATGTATTAAGAAAATGTTTAATTTTCCTACACAAAAATAAATGAAACAAGTAAAACAAGAAAACATAATTCATGAAGATACTGTCTCAATATTAAAATTTTGAAACCCTTGAATATTTAAACTCTGACTGCAAAGATATGAAAATGGGAGAAAATATTAAACCAATTCTATATTAGTACACAATTTATAATGTGCTTCACATTTTCTGGAAGCAGAAAATTCAAACATTGGATAGTCCAAGGCGTAAATTAATTAAATAATAAAATCGAAAACTAACATCCAATCATCAAGACATCAATGACATTTAGCCAAAGATTACACACACAAGACAGCAATCTTTACAAAAAATAGTGTCCCAGTGGGTGTTGGGCGCAGAACATTTTAATACAAATATAAACAAAAGGTATCTCCAAGAATATTATCATCACAAACAAAACTAAATCATGGTTTAATACATTACTAAATAATTTCTATTTGAAATCTGATGAAATTCTTGGTATCTTAGGAATGGACAGAATAACTTGTATAGATTGAAATTAGTTGGGTAATCATGAAGTTTAGTCACTTTTATTATCCAAGGAGTTCCAAGCTAATGAAGTTTAGTCACTTTTATTATGAAGGAGGTTTTAGCACTCAGGAACACCCAAATTCAATTTTTAAAACATTTATTACTTTTATGTTTAATATAAATTCAAGTGAATCACAAAACATACTCCTGAATAACACAAAGTAAAAAGCTATTAAAAAGATCTGAATCACAAAATGTGTTTTGCCAAATAAATTACATTGGTTCCATTTGCGGCGCAACAGTCAAGAGGATATAACATTTAAAGTATATATTGACGAGCCTTCAGCTCGCTGTTTTAATGAGCAGTCGGCTCCGGGCGAGGCGAAGGGTGCGGTAGCGCCCGGAGCCGACTATGCATTAAAACAGCGAGCCGAAGGCTCGTCAATATATACTTTAAATGTTATTTGAAGTATACAAATCCATTTACATAATAAAAGTGACTAAACTTCATGATTACCATTAGTTGTTCTCAAGGATTAAGAATGTAAATACAAAGGACTTCCACTTCTATGTTGAACATGAAGGTATTCAATTTTCTTGGTCCATTACATGATATGGGTAGAAACAGGAACCATTTCCCCAGTCCTTTATTGCTAAAAAATTTTATCTAATTGAAATTCCCTCAGAAAAGTAGAGATTTTTAGAGATTACATAAATGGCAGAAACGAGGACTAAAAAATCACCTTAAGAACGTAACCCATTCTAACTGTTCCATAAAACTAAGACGTTTAGGTGAAAATTTGAGCAGTATGACCTTCTTTAACCCTCATCTGGATTCATGGCACTGCAGCTGCGTTTTCAATTTTCAGACAATGTTACCGACGTTGTTAACACAAATACAGCCTTGAGAGCTTATATAGTATTATTTTTACATTGTATACACAATAAATAACAGTAAATTTTTCAGACGTTCATTATTTTAGTTTTCAATGCCTTTAATGAAAATAGTTACGTAGATGCATCTGGTTGCATCCCTGGTGACACATCGACTACATGTATTTCTGCTATTTGAAACATTTCCACAGAATGTATAGCAATGTAATTCAAGTGATTTGTGTTTTCTTTACGCATGATCAAGCAGTTTTGCGTCAAATTAGAATCTACGTATTCGTATCTATTAATACTGTCAGTGATATTTTCAGTATACACAAACCATGATGTTAATCGATTTCACAAAGAAAAAAGCTTGAAAAGTGTTGGAAACCAATAGATATGATTGAAATGGATACATTTTTTGGACTTTTATTAGCAGTAGGACATATGAAATCACATAATTTTATCTTCGGGCATCTTTGGTATAAATTTTACGGCCCAATGATAGCGAACTAATAGATATCCTTTTCCATGAATCTATTGGATATTAGTGGTATCGCAGCTTATGTTGTTTATACAAAACTATACCCGAATTGAAACTTGAAAAACTTGAAGTAACACTTTTCTCAAAAAAATTGCGGATTTGGTTGGACAAAATATGATAAAAAGAGTACAAACTGCACGAAACAAAAATTTGACAAAAGTGTTTGGGAGTTCCAAGGGAGCGAGAGCAATACAAATTTAAATAAAAAGAGCAAAACGTTCGCAGTGTCATTTATGTTCATCAAAAAGACTGATATTTCAAATTTGCGATTCCTGTAGGAAAAGCACTTGTGCGGAACACTAATAGTATTTGCAATAACTGTTTAAAAAATAATAACATGGTTATTTTTCTGCTAGGTTATAATAAGTCAGTGAAATTATATTTGTTTTTTTGTTTCCATAATATGATAAAGTTGAGTAATAATAAAAATAAGACTGGCAAAATTTGTAAAAATATTTCCTGTGTATTCCTGTTACCTACAAGATTTTGATTTAAATACGTGGTAAAAATCTATTCAGCAATACTCTGTATAATAACAAACACTATAATTAAACAATTTAAATATATAATGTTGTACAAATACTTTATTTATATACTAAAAAATCTGATGTGGCCAACACATGACTTTCTCCATATTTGGGGTATAGATATTTAAATTATTATGAATAGTATAATAAGGCAAAATTCTTATTTAGTATTGTAGAAGAATAGTTGTCCTTATTGCCTAAAATTATATGTTGAATACGTTTACAGAATTCACCGCTAGTTGGTGGTGCTGCATACTGGAAATTTACGTATAAGTTAAATATCTCCAAAATAGATGGTTCTACAAAAATTTGTTATGAACAAAACTTGGAAGAAATATTATTCTCTACAACTTTGGTCCTCACAAAGATTAACAATAATGACGTTTATAAGGAGATATTTGACGGAAACAAAAAAAAATCTGATGTGGCCAACACGACTTTCTCCATAGTTGCGGTATAGATATTTAAGTTATTATGAAAGCATTATGAGGCAATATTATTATTTCGTATTGTAAAGAATACAGCCGTCGTTACTGCCTTAAATTACGTATATTTTGAATATGTTTACAGAATTCACCGCTACATGGTGGCGGCGCTGTATACCGCTATTAAGAAAAAGCAAAATATCTCCGAAATGGATGGTTCTATGAAAATTTGTTTCAAACAAAACTTGGAAGAAATATTATTCTCTACAACTTTGGTCCTCACGAAGATTACCAATAACGATGTTCTTTAGGAGATATTTGACAGAAACCGAAATAGCGGTTATTTGTAAATAATTCCTAAACAATAACGACTATAGAAAATTGTTTTAAATGAAAGTTGTAGGAAATAACATTCTCTATAACCTTTGTATAGAATTGTATATACAATAATGATATTTTAATGGAGAAATATCGCAAAAAGCGAATCGGGTTTCGAATAAACCTCGACTTGCAGTTAACCGTTATTGTCTAAAAACTAATCAGTTCTTTGTGATCATGCTAAAGTGTTATATATGAAATTTGGTAATGATATGGCAAGTACTTTTTGAGTTAAGAGTGCCCACAATCACATACACACACACAGACATCATTCCTAAAATAATCTAACGTGTTCTAGGGACCTCAAAACATGTATTTCCGTTGAAATCTCGAAGTCGATTTTTTTCATGAACACAATACTTTCCCATTACTACATATGGAGAAAGTAAAAAACGATTATTTATAAATAATTCCTAAACAATAACTGCTAAGGAAAATTGTTTCAAATAAAAGTTGTAGGAAATTACATTCTCTATTACATTCTCTATAACATTTTTATCAAGTTATATATACAATAATGATGTTTTAACAGAGAAATATCGCAAAAACCGAATCAGGTTTCGAATAAACCTCGACTTCTGGTTAACCGGTATTGTCCAAAAACTAATCAGCTCTTTGTGCTCATGCTTAAGTGTTATATATGAAATTTGGTAATGATATGGCAAGTACTTTTCAAGTTAGAGCGCCCACAACCACATACGTACATATATACATACATGCATCCATCCATCCACACACACACATCATTAAGAAAATATATATATATATATTGTTGTATCTCTCTTATGCTGACGAAGGGATCATCCCGAAAGCTCTAACCTCTACAAATGTGTCTCTCTCCAACACCCCAGTGGCTCTACTTCCGGTAAGTGTTCACTGGGTTTCCTTCAACACCTAGTTGCCCTAAGTATCCTTACTTACCTTTCCTCTTCTGTAGTATTTATATATAGGGCAACTAGGAGTTGAAGGAGACCCTGTCTCTCTCTTGTGCTGATGAAGGGATCATCCCGAAACCTCCAATAACTTCTACAAATGTGTCTCTCCAACATCCCAGCGGCTCTCCTTCCGGTAAGTGCTCACTTCCTTCAACACTTAGTTGCCCTAAATATCCTCATTTACCTTTCCTCTTCCGTAAGTACACTTGCAAGGGTGCCCAAGAGCAAGGAAGTCTTTAGAAAGTCCGAGGAGGACACAGGATATCCCAAGACCGTCCCTCCTGCGGTTCCTCTTTGTTTACACGTGCATTCATTCTGACACATTCAAAATTCTCGGTTTATTGGTTGTGGCTTTTGTTTGAGGACAAAATATTTATCTTTTGGGTTTCTTTTACTGCTTCTTAGTAATTGATATGCTGTGTTAGGTCGCACTGAGGACGGGGTACACATTCTCACACCACTGTTTTCTACCCCTTTTCTTTCAAAATTACCTCCTCCCTCGCATTTCACATCGGTGACATCGAAAAAGAGCAATTTGTCAGGACTAGTTCCAATACATCTATCGTTGTGGAAACATCAGTCGAGTGGTGTGCGTCATTTAGTGTTTGAAGAATCTGCTATCAAGTTATAGGAGGTTATTTTTCCTTGGGAATACATAATTGATATGTTTTTGTCTTTGCTGGAGAAGTGACGCTAATATTTAGTGTAAATATTATTCATTGGTAAAAGCAGGTTTTTGACACTGAGAGTTGGAGCTATACCTAGTCTATGATCAATGGAGATTTTCTAAACCAGTAAGTTAGTATATACTTTTATTCGATCTTTTTATATATCTTTCAGGTTGTATGGTTAAAATATTTTTTAGTTTCATCCAAATAAGTTTGTTGCTATTATACTCTTCCTTGAACCAACCTTTGCTAAGATGTTCAGTGTAGAAGTTTTTCTCTTTACAATTTGAGGTAATTAACTCTATAATTGGGCATTTTTCTTTTCTTTTAAGAAATTCATCCTGAAGGTCGTTTTCAATTTTATATTGGTAATAAATTCGTATGCTACTCCTGTTAACAAAAGTTGTCCTTGACTTGTTGTAATGATTCCAAGTAATAGACGATGTTCATCTTGCTCTTGAAGTTCGTAATCAGTCATAAAGTTGGAGCCTCATTTATTCACGATATAGCCTGCTTTTCAGTCCAACCCATATTTTTTAAATCATTTTTTTTGGAACGTCTTTCCAAGATCACTTCCAAGATAAGGTTTTTATTCGATTTGTTTCGTCGTTTCTTTTTTCTCTGCATCCTCCCAAGTGCATTTCTCAATCAAGAATCAATTTTTCTCCTTTCTATTTCATGCTAAGAGGAATTCGTACCATTAGCTTTAGATAAGTGCGTCGCTGCCTATATTCATGCATTTGGCAACATGTGCTTGTCTATGAATAAGGCAATGTGTTGATGTTGCATTTTTTACGCATTCTTTATGAAACTTACTGCACCAGCAACTTTTCCAACCAATGATTGAGCCCCATCTGTGCATACATCGATGCAATAGTTCCAATCAATCTCATTTTCATTGAAATAAGTATGGCACAATTTATAATTTGTTTGTGACATTTCAAATTTATTTTTCTGTGAATAAAGTCTTGTTTTTTTATTAAACTGTTTAATCATAAAAATACACAAAACATCAAAATAATTATATCCTATTAACTACTAAACTACCTAATATTAATGCCAAATTTATGTATCGATGGGGCGCCAAAATGTCTTAGGCCAGCCCTGGAGGCAAGATATAATATGGTGCCCCCTGGCCTCGCTGGCCTTATGAATTTATTTTGTTAAGTTTTCATTTTTGTCAAATTTTGGCACCCCCCCTGAGGCGGTTGCCTTGCCACCTCACCCATCGGCACGGCCCTGTATATGTGTGTGTGTATATCTATAATATATAGATGCTTCTTACACATGATATATATATATACAACATTATATATTTAAATTGTTTAATTATAGTGTTTGTTATTATACAGAGTATTGCTGAATAGATTTTTACCACGTATTTAAATCAAAATCTTGTAGGTAACAGGAATACACAGGAAATATTTTTACAAATTTTGCCAGTCTTATTTTTATTATTACTCAACTTTATCATATTATGGAAACAAAAAAACAAATATAATTTCACTGACTTATTATAACCTAGCAGAAAAATAACCATGTTATTATTTTTTAAACAGTTATTGCAAATACTATTAGTGTTCCGCACAAGTGCTTTTCCTACAGAAATCGCAAATTTGAAATATCAGTCTTTTTGATGAACATAAATGACACTGCGAACGTTTTGCTCTTTTTATTTAAATTTGTATTGCTCTCGCTGCCTTGGAACTCCCAAACACTTTTGTCAAATTTTTGTTTCGTGCAGTTTGTACTCTTTTTATCATATTTTGTCCAACCAAATCCGCAATTTTTTTGAGAAAAGTGTTACTTCAAGTTTTTCAAGTTCCAATTCGGGTATAGTTTTGTATAAACAACATATCCAATAGATTCATGAAAAAGGATATCTATTAGTTCGTTATCATTGGGCCGTAAAATTTATACCAAAGATGCCCGATGATAAAATTATGTGATTTCATATGTCCTACTGCTAATAAAAGTCCAAAAAATGTATCCATTTCAATATCTATTGGTTTCCAACACTTTTCAAGCTTTTTTCTTTGTGAAATCGATCAGCATCATGGTTTGTGTATAATGTTTATTTATTGGGCCGTAAAAAATTCCTAAATGTTAAAAAAATTTACTAATGTTTATGCACTTTTATTAGAGCTAGGGAGCTGAATATTTTGAGAAGTTAGGGAATGCTATTACAGCGGTAAATAATATTGAAAAATATAATAAAGTTTATTATTGTGGCTGTTAAAAATTCATCATTTCTAAACAATTAATTTTATATTACTACACAGTTATAGGTGCTACATCGATGAATTATTGCAGAAATGTGAGGTATTCGTATCAAATGACGAAAAACTATAGAAGTTTTACAATTATAAATTTTAGGGGTTGTTTTTATTCTAATGTTGTCCATAATGTAAAACATTATTCGGCGCAAAGGTGCAAACTTTTGCATTTAAAAATTACGCCTACTATACTCTTTATATTAAGATGAGACAAAAAGCTTGCAGAATGCAAGCACACATTAACTAGTATATATATATAACAATAATAAACTTTTTAAAATCCAAATAAAATTACATTTACTGCGGCCCAAAAATGGAAGCCAAATCCTTCTGACTTTTAAAACTTATTTCACAAAAATAATATAAACAATAATGCCTCCCTCCATTATAAAATTTCTAAATATAATAAGAATATTGACTAAAATGTTTTCAAGTGCTAGTGAGTAATTTTAGGACTCAAAATAGTCCCAGAAAAATGTTCCCTTTCTGATACTGCCCATTCCATGTTCATTTTGGCTATTTTGTTGACTGTGGAAATTCCTTTTAACTATCATTTTAACATTTAAATTTTACAGTAGCCTTCAAAATTATTTATTAATTATTCTGTGAACAGGATATTAATTTGCATATTCTTAACTACAAAAACATTTTGTAGCATTTTAAATTGAAAATCATAATCTCTGTATATCATTCTCCACTCTGTATTGACTGAATTGATTTAAACGTGAAAATATTAAAAATAACAGTAATTTTGCACTTACAGCAGGGCTTTCCTATTTTCACAACAGGAACGATTCTGTCATTAACAAATTTAACAATTTCCCCCCCGTGTATTCCTGAGTAAATTTCTCCATTGAAAACGGCTAAGGATTCTGGACCTTTAATTTTTCCTTCAAACATGTGCTCTCCTTTCTCAACAGTGTTATGTTGTTTTGGAGCAAGCTGACCTTCTAAAGGCATCGAGGGCTTAAATCTGAAAAGAATATTACACAATCCAATATAATACATAATATTAACAAAAAACACTTCGTTAAATTCCACAATTTTTTTATTTCACGACCGGTTTCGCTAAATAACTAGCATCATCAGGTGAGAAAAGTGCTCAAAATATCCTTTATATGCTAGGTTGATGGAGGGAAGGAAAGCAAAGGAGGGGGGAAAAACTAAGGGGTAACTGGTGGATGATGGGGGTGGGAGTGGTAACCATTAAGGACAATGTAATAGAGCAACTAAAAGTAGCGAAGGAAGCAGGTGATAAGTGGAAGAGGATGAACAAAGACAAAGTGTTTACAAATAAGTCAATTTGGATACACACAATAAGGGGGAAGGATTCTGAAAAAGAAACTCATTAAGAAGTAAACATTTTGACTCAAAATTTACAACTTCCAATTGGCACCCCTAACGGGGGGGGGGGGATTATATCCCCAGCCTGGGCCATATGACCTTTTTTTCTTGCCACCAAGTTCCAGGGTGGAGGGTTTTATGGGGTGTTCTGTACTCAATTTAGCTTGTTGGCATCTTTGGCAATTCCCTGTTTTGCTACCCCATTAGGGTGGCTCCGGGATAGCATGCAACAAACATATTTCAATGGGAAATTGAATCGAGTAAAGCTAGATGGCAGGAGATCCTTCAACTCAATTGCAAACCTCCCTGCAGATCTGGCTTGAAAGATCACAGGGCCGCGTGAAAAATTTTTAATAGTAAATTTAAATAACTAAACAATCTCTTTTACTATGACTCTTCACTATATTTTTAGATAAAAAAATCGATGTGCTTTATAAGTACGTTTTCCGGATAGCGCGGGGCCTCTTTAACTGCGGGGCCTGGTGCAGTCACACCGTTTGCACTGACATCATGCTGGCCCTGCCTCCCTGGCCTGTCAACATAACATCGATTACAAATAAGAGCCAGTCTAAGGAAATACATAGACAAAACGGAAGTGTAGTCCGAAGAATGAGCGATAACCCCAAAGAGGTCATTCATGAAGTTTAGTCACTTTTATTATTTAAGGGATTCCAAGCTAATGAAGTGTACTCACTTTTATTATGAAGGCGGTTTTAGCACTCAGGAACACCCAAAGTCAATTTTTAAAGCATTTATTACTTTTATGTTTAATATAAATTCAAGTGAATTACAAAACATATTCCTCAATAACACAAAGTAAAAAGCTATTGAAAAGATCTGAATCACGAAATGCGTTTCGCCTAATAAATTACATTTGGTTCTATTTGCGGCGCAACAGTCAAGATGATATAACATTGAAAGGATAATATTAGCGATAATATTAGCTGTTTTAATGCGTAGTCGGCTCCAGGCGCTTCCGCGCCCTTCGCCTCGCCCGAAACCATAGTAACTCTCCACGTTTTCCGGAGATTGGGTTAGTAATTGTCGAGACAGGCCAATCAGTTTTTACAAACCCAATCTCTGGACAAGAAACTGATTGGCCGGTCTCAACATTTACTAACCCAATCTCTGGAAAACGTGGAGGGTTATTATGGTTCCGGGCGAGGCGAAGGGCGCAGAACTGACGCATTAAAATATAGCGAGCCGAAGGCTTGCTAATACATTCTTTCAATGTTTTTTGAAGTATACATATCGATTTACATAATAAAAGTGAGTAAACTTTAGCTTGGAACCCCTTAATAATAAAAGTGACTAAACTTCATGATTACCTCCAGACTTCGAGTGAGACATGAAGAGGAGGCAACCAAAAGCGGGACTCCACTCATATTTTGGATAGACAGAGAGTGGGTTTTGCAAATATTTTCTCTGACCAGCTTACGATTACCATTTCTTAAGTCTTAGGGACCATCTAAAGCTAAACAAGCTACGGTATCACTATATCCTAAAGATAAATACGAGGGTGATTCATTGCATCTCGGGCCAGTTCCCAGAGGCATTTTTGATGACTCGCGCCTCTCATAAGCCCTAATCCGCTATGTTACTCCGCGACCTCCTACCGCATCTGCTTTCACCGATAAAAATTGGTCCGTGAGTTTGCGCCCCTTAAGTCCTGCGCCCGGGGGCAACTGCCCCCTCTGCCTCCCCCCTTCGCTACGCCGCTGCCCCTTCGTTTCCACAAGGAGCACTTGCGGGATGAAATCACTGTTATGTCCGTCCTCCATAAGATGCTTAGCAAAATGCGATGATGGATTTTTCAATGCAAAGCACCGTTTATGTTCGTTGCACCTTACTCCCACACTTCTACCAGTTTGGCCGATATAGCAAGCCTCACAGTCACTGCACTTCAGTTCGTAAACCCCGCTCTTCGAGATTTGTCAACAGGATCTTTAAACCTAACAAATATTTTCGCTAAGTTGATAGGGGTGTAGAAGGCTGGTCTGATATCGTATTTCGGAAACAATTTTGCCAGTTTATATGTCAAATTGCCAAGGAACGGGATTTTTCGCCAACGTGAAACAATTTCCGAGGGATGGCAATAATTTTCTGAGCTGCAATTCGTTTAATTTTAATGGAGAGCAGGTGATCAATTAATTTAATATTACAACCATAGTTGACAGCTATTTGCTTGATGGTGTTTAGTTCTTTTCAGAAATCGGAAGGGGAGAGTTGAACCCTTACTAGACGGTGTAACATGGAGTGGAAGGAGATGTTCGTGAGAATGATAAGGAAAGGAATGGTACTATATAATGATTTTAATCTATGTCTTAAATAACCGATAGTTTCGGCAAAAAGTACCTGAACTCAGAAAATTCCAACGGAGGCGGCAACCCAGGTAAAAAGATTATTATCAAAAATACAACTACTGCCTCAGTTGCATGCCGTATCACCTTCCTCATTATTCCAACCATTTCTGATAGATATGTAGTGCTATGATGCTTCAAACGAGGTAATCAAATTAAACTAAAATTTCATAAATCACGAAAATTCCGGCTTCAAGCGATTTAACCAGAACACCACACCATGCGACAACTGTACTAATTAGTGGCGGAGAACTATCGATAGTGCTATCGATAATTTGAACTATCGAGAACCATCGATAGTTTCAAATAGTTTAATTTTTTGGGAGGAAAACTAATACTGGAAAATTAAGACTATTTTCTTAAGACTTAGCATAATATGATATTTTCTTTTAGTAATAAAGGTTCATTATATTGCTAGATCACTTGCTTCCAATTTCAAATCATTAAACAGGTGGCTATAGCTTCTAAGTTTCATTATATTGGTTGGTGGCACTGACTGACGCTAGCTCAGCGTTATTCAGGTTCGTGAAATTTATTGTCAGTAGTGGGGGGGAACAAGGGGGAAGTAGTTTAAGAGGAGTCGTCTGAATCAGTCAGAATGGAGACATGTGGTACCTATACAATGAATGATGAAAACATGGGTTAACTTGTTTTATACCGGAACTATCGAAGGAATTAACACATCTTCAAATAAATATAGCGATTATTTAATGGTTGCGGACAAATAAAATCAAAAATTTGGCGTATATCACGTTTTCGCATATATCAAATCTTTAATGCTAATTTTTTGTATTGAGAATTAAAAATATTTGTAAAGAGGAATTTAATTCAGCTTAAAATTCACACGTTAATTTTTCTGTCATGTTAAATATAGATCTTAATATTAAGATACAATAGCTAAGTTGGTTGTAATGTCTAATCTGTTACTACCTATACGCCTGCAGTAGTGATGTGACAGGATCGGTTGGGTGAATTGTTTACAAAACACGGGCATAAACAGGAAGCAATTACTACCTTCGTGAGAATTTTATCGAAAAGGAATTTTGAACTACTTGACCTGGAGCGTTTATAAGCATCACTAAATATAAGGGTATATTTCCAAAATGGTGAAGACTGCTTGCGTTGTGTGTGGAAGAAAAGATATGTTACATAGATTTCCAAACAATCTAAAGAGGTATCGTCTCCAAAAATTTCACTATGCTGATAATTATTATAGCAATAAGTCACTAAAATTTTGACTTGTTTTATAGGTGCACCAAGTGGTTAGAACAGTGTAACAGGTTGGATTTATTGGAGAAAGGTGTAAAATGTCTTCATCAAAACTACAGATTATGTAGAAGGCACTTTAAGTCATGGTGCTTCACTTCTAATGTATCCAAATGTTTAATTCGGTGTGCCCACCCGGAAATCTTTAACTGTAAGCCTTAATCACATCATAGCCTTTTAATGTTTTTGTGAGTTTTGAATTCTTTGTTAAAATAATTGGTGTTTTACCTTGTATAAAAAACCATCCGTGTTTGAGCATTATTTCTGACATTTTAGAGGTTTCGTATAATGAAGTGACTGTTCATGTTTTAAATTACATATATGTACAATAAATCATTTAAATTGATTTGTACTTTTTTCAGTACCACCGGTTAAATCTTGTGAATTACCGGATACAGACAGTGATAACATGATAACTGAGTCAATTACCTCATATAAAGGTAAGAATATTTTACTCGGTATATACGTGTATATTTGTTGTATGCCATTCAGAGAATTTCTTAATTCTCTATTTTTTTATGTTTTAGATACTGACCATGGTACAGCATGTGATGATGAAGTTGGTATCCTTGAAGAAGTTGTAGTGCCTGTTTCAAAACACATTAAAAATCAAGAATCGCATCTTGTTATTTATAATAATGGGAAAGGTAACCAATTTTTAAACTATTTTCTTAAAACATAAAAAATGTATTATGGCCAATGATGTGCTTAACCAGTCTTGAAGCTGGATTGTTTTACTTTTTAATTATTTATAATTATAGAATCAATTTTTGCAGGATTACCTCTCACTAAGTCTGAAAATGGTGGTTTGTACACTGTATTGAAGAAAGACCAAATAAGGTCCCAACAGAAGGGAAAATACAGTTTAATAAATGGTAATCCCAAGGCTAAAATAAAAATTGAGATTAATGCAAGCATAGGTAACAACTTAATGTCTGGTCTTCAAAAGGTATGTGTAGAGAATTTTATAATGAATATTTTTTGTATGAATTTCTGTAAAACATGAGAATTGACATTTTAGCTTATAAGGGTGAATTGGTTTATTCCATTAGCAGTAGAATTTTGTGATTAATGTAATTTACATTTGAATTTTTTTACTAAAATAATAATATACATGTATTTTTTTGCAGACCAGAAGTATATTTTCCAAATTTAATCAAAAAAAATACTCACTTTCAAACTCTGAAATGGCTCGATTGTGCCTTTTACTAGTTCATTGCAAGAAAATGTCAAATTCTGTTGGGTCATTTAATCCAGATTTTGAGGTAATTATAATATTTTAAATTATTAAACTGTACTCATTCTTTTGTTATAAATTTCTTAAACTTTTCTCTGGTTACCGATAGTTGCAAGAGAGTTAAAAAGGTTTCATATTTAGAATAATATGCACAGTTTATAAGGGATATGATTGGCTTTGTAGATTATTATTACTATTATATTAATGCATAATATGAAATTATACTTGGAGTATTTTATCTTTGAAATGTGAGAATATACAAATATATGAGATTGGTTTTGAGGAAATCATCACCTGTACACATACTTTATATTTTTTGCATTAAAAATTTGCTTTCTCATCAGGAATTAGTAAATGGATTAATATACAGCTTCCAAGATAAACTAAACAACAAAGAAGATCAATCTAGATTTGATAAGTTGGTCTGTGATCTACTGGAATCTTAGAAGGGTGAAGAACACTTCAATATATAATCAGTCCATGCAACAGTTACATTGTTAAAATAAAATGTTCATATATGTGTATGATTTAAATTGGTCCCATTGTGCAATATTTGTATACTGCCTCAATGTGATGTAAACTGCATTATACATATATTTTTATGAGCTTAAGCATGCTTCATGGAATCACTACAACTATACCTGGCACACAAAGTTGGTCCAATATTTTTCTTAAACTAATAGTAATGTTCATTTTTAAAAGGAATGCATTGTTTCATCGGAAACCCATAAGAATTGTGATTTACTCAAAAAGATGAGACCATGCAGTTCTTTAAGACCTTCTCCGAATGTTTAATTTCTCCTTATAGAATAAAACTTTGTGAAAGATGTAATTCTTAAACTATATTTGGCTTCCTGATACTTCACACCGGTTTATTGTTTTTTGGCAACAGTTTAATTTTTGATTTCTTAGATCAGGGCTTCCCAAACTGTGCTCTGTAGAAACCAAGGGTCCCACAGATCCTAAATGGCTTTCCGTTGTAAACAGAGAAAGAGACCTGATATACTCTTTCTCTTCTGGTTATCAAAGGTAGGAGATAAAATTAATGACATACCTAAAAGAAACAAAAACTTTTTTTACACGAAGTTTTATTTTTTCAGAAAAAATATTAAGTATGAAAGTATCTACAGTGTTTTATAGTCCTGCCAAATGCCATCTTTAACCTAACGTACAAAGTATACATTTAAGGCGACTAATGACCTCTCATTGTGGCTTTTGTATTTTTAACTGAGAAAGTACTTAAATAAATAGATACAATTTTCATCATCATCATAGGTAGTCTGTCCTTTGACAGGTCTGTGATTATTCATGGTTAAACTTGGTTCTACCTATACTCCTATTTTCCAGTTTTCTTTGTCTTGATAGCTCTCTTTCCCTTTCAAGTCGTCTACCAGCTGAAACCTTTTCTTACCTCTTTCTCTTTTTCCATCCAGTTTTCCTTCTAGCACTTCTTTAATCGTGCACTCTCACCTCAGGTAATGCCCAATCCAGTTCACCTTCCTCTTTCTGATAGTCTGTATAATCATTCGCTTCTCTCCTATTCTTCGTAGTACTTCCTCATTTTTCACCCTATCTGTCCATGTTATCTTCGAAGCTTTCCAAGTATTTAATATCATTTTTCCTTAGCGTCCATGTTTCTGCCCCATACAGAGCTATACTCCAAACATAGCATTTTACCAACTTCTTGCGGATTTCCTGCTTTATATTTCCCATTAGTAGAAGTTTCTTTCTTCTGAAAGTGGCTTTTGCTTTTGTTATTCTAGTCCTGATTTCATCGGTACATTTGGCTTCTCTCGTTATGATGCTTCCAAGGTATTTATAATCTGAAACTTGTTCTAATGGCTTTCCTCGAATACGTATGTTCAAATGGTCTTCTTCTTTACTTGATATTCGCATGACCTTGGATTTTTCTGTATTAATTTCCATACCGTATTTTCTACCTGTTATCACTAGTCTATTTATCATTTTCTGGAGTTCCTTTTCCTTTCTTGTTAGAAGTACTTGGTCATCCACGTATTTCACTGTTCTTATAATCCTTCCTCCAATTTTAAATCTCCGATGCCTTCTAATGCTTCCTGCATTAGCCTCTCTCCATATACAGTAAAATCCCATTACAATGAATTTCTCGGGGTGCGTGAATAATTTCGTTGTACTGAAATTTCGTTCTAACGAATTTTACTAGAAATTATAACACAATGTGAATTACTCATTCAAATAAGTTCCCCTTCTTATTTATAAGTCACTGTAGTTTTGAATTTTACTTTTTTAATAATAAGGAAAAGTTTAAATACGTAATTAAAAAGGCAAATAAATATGTAGAAGCATTTCAATTAAAAATACGCATATTTTATCGTCCAGAAACATAATTTTAATAAAATACAAAGAAACATACATAGAAAGTTCAAATATGAATTTTTATTTTTATGAATTAATTTTTTTTGTTTCGATAAAGTCCGTGATTTTTGATTGGACTAAACTTTTTTAAGCACTTGTCATTAAAGTCATCAATAGCATTAATCTGATCAAATACAACAACTGGAACATCACCACAACTATAAAGAAACTGCTTCACTTTTTGAATACCCAAGATTACTTCTTTGACGGAAACTTTAGGCGATTCTGGTACATCAACATCCTCTTCGTCATCATTTTCAATTTCAGTTCCTTCAGTCTTTGCAGACTGCCTAATGCTTTCAATGATTTCGCCATAGATTAATTCGTGAGTAAAATACTGTCTGCGGAAACGTAGTCCATAAAGTCTATTTTGCTCGAAATACCTGCGGTATCAGTGACTGATTTCCATAGCCTTCTGGTTTCAGTATCCAATTCAACTTCTTCTTGTTGAGTATCATCATTGGTCATTTCCATCAGAAGAATTCCCATTTTTTGCCAGCATTTTATAATCGTTGATTTTTTTACTGACGACCAAGCTCCAGGAATCATATCGATTGCCTGTTTTACGTAGATTTTATCTTCTTTATGACTGTTGAGACCAATAAGGATTTGTTTTAACATTCTGCTTCTATAATGAACTTTAACATTGCGAATTATGCCAAGATCCAATGGTTGTAAAATGGCAGTGCAATTCGGTGGTAAATATTCAACCCGAACATTTTCTAGGTGTGGAAGCATAGTATGCTCAGCACAATTGTCAATAAGGATTAAAATTTTGCTTTTGGCTCGTTTCATATTGGTATCAACTTTTATCAACCATCCATTAAAGATGCCATGTACATATAATCCATGCCCACTGGTTGGCACGATAATCGCAAGGAAGGAAAGAACGTTTTTGAAGCAACGAGGCTCGGATGATTTTCCAATAATTAACGGCTTCATCTTCTCAGTTCCTGATGCATTGCAACAGAAAAGTACCCTCAATCGTTGCTTGGATTTCTTGACCCCTCTACAATGATCACCCTTAACGGCAAGTGTACGATTCGGCAACAACTGATAAAATATGCCTGTCTCATCCGCGTTAAATATATCATCTAAACTGTAGTCACTAATCACCTTTTTAATTTCCCCTGCATGCCAGTCATTCACCTTATCTATAGGAACGTCATTTGCCTCCCCGCAGATTAATTTTGACGCAATTCCATAGCGTTCACGAAATCTGTTTAGTCACCCAAAACTTGCTTGAAACATGTCATGTCCGAGCAGATTTGCTAATTCTAGCACTTTTTGCCGAACTAGTGAACCACTTACGGGAATTTTTCTCGATCGAATATCTAGAAACCACGAAAGCACAGCCTTATCGATGTCTTCGTAGAGTGCACCATGCATCCTCTTGCGTTGTGGTCCCATATTTGCATTTTGTATTTGTTCTTCCATTTTATCACGATCCTTCATGCAAGTGGATAATGTAGAGGGTGTGATGCCATACTACATCTCCCTTTTTCCTGCCAGAATCTACAGCCATCAGGACTCCTTTTTTTCTCCAGCAAAAACTGCCAACGTCTCTTCAAACCTTCGTTAGCTATGTTAGCAATTGTATGGGGTATAATTCACACACTTTTATTGGTAGTGATTTTGGACACGACTGACAGAACTTAGATACTAGACATGTTTATATAGGCTGAAGGGTCTTTAAGATGAAGAGATAAATACATTGTTGCAACAGGAGGGATAGTGGGCAGGAAAAGTAAGTTGCCAGCTGTGGTACAGTTGTCTTGTGACACACATTGTAAACTTTTCTACTTACATTTCTCCCAGAACCACCTGCATAGTATCACACTCCATCTAGATAAATATTGGAGAGTTTAACATAGAAAAAACACATTTTATGCATAGATGATTTCAAAAAGTTTTTGTTGTACTGAAATTTTTGTAACAAATAATTTTGTTATAATGAGATTTATAAAACACTAGCTGGGCCACCCGGCGTTGCCCGGGATAGGCAACAATAAAAAACTGATTTTATTCACACCCTTTATTGTAGTGCTTTTTGGTATACAATATTTTTAGTCTTTCCTTCTGGTGCATATATGAAAAGATATTTTGGAATTCTGACAGGAAACATAGAACACGAAAAAAAACTTGTGAAATATACTTATGCTTATTGTTAGTTTCATTTGTGATACGGTTGTATTCAGGTCCTGTAGTTGTGGTTATAACGTTACAGTTGCTCTTCCTGCCGTGCTCCAATTTTGAGTAAATTGAGTAATTCGTAATCACTCCCAAGGAATATACGCTTTACGGCTGCAGCGGTGCAAAACAGGAGAGAAAGGTAATGAAAAATTGAGCTCTTTTACTTTATCAGCCGTTTATTGTACTTTTAATAAATTTAATTTTGCTTGTTAATAAACCACTTTGTTACTTTTAACAATTCGATATGTATTTAGTACCCTAGAAACGAAGTGCAGTCAATCAACTTTGGATACATTTCTAAAAATGTAGGTGATGAATTAGTTGCAACAGAACATCACAGTGAACTAAAAAGTGGTGAAGTTGACGAAGAATGTTCAACTTCAACTTCCAGCACATCAGTTACGCCTGCAAATACTTATAGCTTTAATAATGTGTCTGACAGGAATGATATAGGCAATTATATTGACTCAATTTCTTCTATTAATGATAGAATCATATGTGAGCTAATAGAAAGACCATGGAAACCCCCTTCTGGATTCAAGCTACCCTATTCAACACACCTTAAAAAAGGGAAGGAAGAAAAAAGATATTTAAATCAATCCCACCTAGACAGCTACCCATGGTCAGTATACTCCAAAGTGAAGAAAGGGCTTTTTTGCAAATATTGCGCACTCTTAATCACAGCAGGGATGGGTGGCTCGCACAAGTACATACCTCTTAAAAAACTTGTAACAGAGTCTTTGACTGTTTTTGCTAAGCTTTTAGGGAAAGATGGTTACTTTCGCACTCATGAGAAGAACGAATACCATAGGGATGCTGTAGAAGGAGCTAAAATTTTTCTTAAAACATATTATACACCAGAAGAAAACATTATAAATAAGATTAATTTAGGACGTCTAAGGCAGGTGCAAGAAAATATACAGACGTTGAAACCAATTGCTGAAACCATCATATTTCTCAGTAGGCAGAATATTCCTTTGCGAGGACACCGAGATTACGGAAAATTAAATGTTGAAACAGAAACACCAGCATCAATCATAAACAAAGGCAATTTTAGGGAGATTCTGCGGTATAGAGTAAAAAGTGGAGATGCTATTCTAGCAAAACATCTTGAAAATGCAGCAGTGAATGCCACTTACATCAGCAAGAGCACACAAAACCAACTAATTGCATGCTGCGGGGAAGAGATTTGGAATGTTATTCTTAAGCGTGTAAAAGAGGCAAAATATTACTGTGTAATCTTTGACGAAACAACGGACATATCGCACAGGTCGCAGTTGAGCCTGTGTTTAACTTACGTGTACAAAAATGAAAGATATGAAGATTTCATTGAGTTTGTAAACGTTCACGATGAATGTTTTAAAGATGCATCGACATCATTTGAGCCATGAGTGACTGGCAAAGTTCTAGGGCTAATCCTTAAGAAAATAAAAGAGTTGAATTTAGATCTTCTACACTGTGTTGGGATTGATACAGATGGGAGTTCGATGATGATTTCAGAGCAAATTGGTTTGCTGCTTTGGATGTACATGAGCGTATACATGACGCGCTGGGTCGATTCATAAATGTGAATATATTATTTTTCGACTCTGCTTCGGCCTGAGGGGGGGGGGGGGGGGGGGGGGCGATCACCCTGATCACCCCCCCCCCCCCCCGGGAACCACCCCTGTATATAGAGCAACTTCTGCCCTTTTCACTAATATAACTAGTATTTTTATTTGCACCAATAAATGCAATTAAAACTACTAAATGTTAGCTTTATAAACCAAGACTTGCTAAACATGGTGCATTATTAATGATTCTCAGTTACAGCAACTGTGGATATACACATAACAATAACTGCAACTTTAATGAACTACACAGAGTAAAATAGGTCACAAAATATCAAAATGAAAAAATCTAGGGTCACACAAGCTAACTGGAACATAATGAATCTGAGAGTTGCAGGCATAGTAAAAAACCAATACAGCCATCCCTCGCTTAACGAACATTCAGTTAACCAAGTTTTGCTATAACAGAGGTTTTTATTTGATACTACTTTAGAATATAACGAAGACAATCTTACTGTAACGAAGGCGAAGATGTTTGAATTTCGCACGCGGCACACTACTAACTCTGCAACACTTTCTTTCGCAGTGTTTATTTGTTCTCATGTGTTTTGTTCATCTCACATGTGAATAAAGTGTTATTATTACTATTTTCATAACCCCAATATATATCATGGCATCAAAACGACCAATCTCAACATCATTACCTAATCCTACGAAGAAGAGAAAGGCAATAACGATAGAAATGAAGATAGAAATTGTCAAGAGAAATGAAAGAGGAGAGAAGACATCTGTAATTGCCTGTGCATTTGAAATGGTCCTGCAGTGCATTTTGTTCTCGTTAAAAGTGAGAAAGATAAAATCAAGCCACTCATTGAAGCTAACTCTAACCACTAAGCTACCAAGCCAGAATAAATCTCCAATCTTGAATTGGGGTATTTATGGTGAAGAAAGAGCTAACAGTTAGTAAATCTTCCTACACTAAATGTCCTCACCCCAGCAGAAAACACCCCACACATTGAGAAGATGTTAAATAATAAGAGTTAAATGGTGAAAGTTAACTTATATGAGTGAGTGCATAGTACTGATGACAAATGGAAAGATTGAGAAGGAGAAAAATTCTGAACTTGACAGGGAATCAAACCCGGGTCTCCCACATGCGAGGCAGGTGCTCTAACCACTAAGCTATCAAGCCAGACTAAATCTCGAATTGGGGTATTTATGGTGAAGAAAAAGCTAACTCTTCAACAAAATCTCTTATCTGAAACATGACAATGCATGAATAACATTATCAAACACTAGATGAAATAATGTGTTTAGCACTTGTAAAACGGTACAGCATTGGAATTGAATTGTAATTTGACCAGAAAATGACAATTTATATCATATTTCAAATAACTACAATCGTTTTTTACACTCATTGAGAGCATTTACACAAAAATATTCCATTGGTTATAACCAGGGATACCAGACGTCCCGCACGACTTTCAAATGTCCCGCTAAACCATTTCGAAACTAAATATTTGAATGCGCCCACTATAAATAGAAAGCATTAGTGCGTTGGTGTATAATCATATTGAAAGCTTTTGGCACATAGTTCCTCGAAAAGTCACTTGATTTAGGAAAGGCCGTTATGGATAGGGAAGCTTACGGGGAAGTGAAACATCGGCTCAATGGAGAATGACTGATTTACTCACCCCCGCGCAGTTCGCTTTTCGAGAAAGGACTAGATGACTGCCTTTCTGTTTCATGTGCTTTTGGCATTATATTTTCATATTTTGTGATTTTTCTAAAACTTTATTATTGTCGAGCTTGTGGTTTTACTATGTAATACTAATTGTAAATAAATAAATGTTTGCACTTTCAAAATTAAGGTATTGGTATTATTTCAACATTATCCTGTTTCGGTAATATTTTATTTCTTATTTTTGCCGACGCGTATAAAATGTCCCGCGCAGTAGTTTCAGTATTATTGGCGACACGTAAAAAATGTCACTAGCCGAACACGTCTTATGGTATCCAACTTGGGCTATTTTAAGTTGTTAAGATAGTGAGATAGGGACTCAAGCATTAAATACGCTGATAAAGAGCGCCTTTTAAATGTGAATCCAGTGGCGTATCCAGGAGAGGGTTTTGGGGGTCATGCTCTTAAGAGTTTCTGCTGCCGTGGTTTACAGAGGGAACGGTAAATATGTAGTATCTATTAAGGGATTGGATAACGGAGGTGATTACAACCCGAGATGCAGCCGGAAATTCAAATTAATTACAACAAAATTCATACGAAAAAGCAATTCAAAAATAAGTATCACCCAAATTTTCTTAATATGTACCGAACTGAAACGTGAAATCGGTTTCAAATCCGAAACACGAAATATATTATCTGTATTTTGCTAAGTAAAGAAATAATTCTTCATGATTGAACGGAGGCTTCCAGGTGTAGAATCAATAGTTCCTCTTTTTCAATCACGAAGTTGAGAAAAACGCGATGGTGTAGGTAATAGAGAGAAGGTTTTATTAATGCACTTGATGTAACTTGAGAAACCTCGCTAAAAAGTATCCTTTTTCTAAAAAGTGAAATGCCCTTCGTTAGATTGTTTCAGAAGAATGGGAATTTCTGTACACTGTTTAACGAATAAAAAAATTGGAAAATACCCAGCTATTGCCTCTCGAGATCTGTAAGCCCTATTAAAATATACATGTAAAAAAATATTTTTAAAAAGTAGCAAAACCCCATCTGTAGTCTTGCCTCCAGAAAATCTCAAATTTTATACGTTATGCATTAAATCGAGACGGGGAATTAAATTTTACAAATCGTAAGTCCGTTGTCAAGCGTCGAAACCAAATATCAACGTAAATAAAAAAAATTCTTGGCTTCCAAATGTTCACCGCACAACCAACGAAAAATTTAGTAACCGCTGAGGTTAACGGCCATACGGATGTGTATCAACAAGGCGCGATTTTCAAATGTATTTCCTAGAGGTAAGCTCCTCCAGGCACAGCCACATAATGGATAAAGCCTGAAACTTTTGTGTTGTCGATGAAACCGAAAAAGAATGGACGATTTTCTTTAATTTCTCAGATCCGTTCACAGCCGTGTATTCTGCATTCCGTTCTCTAATATCCCACTTTTATGTTCCGATTACTCCTCTATTATTTTTAAACAACGTTACTAAATTTGCAAATCAAAACTTGCGACGCTCTAACATAAACATAGAATTGAACACACTCATCCTTTCTCTCCCCCACATCTCCAGTGATTAACACTTTGGACCCCTCACTGCTAAGATAAGAAGTCATTCCCATAATTCCCCTTTCAAAATTATATAAATTTCCCTTGATTATTTATCTTGTTCTCAATTCCGAATCACTGCTTTCTCTGCTGCAGTGGTTTCACTAAGCGACCGGTAAATATCTATTAAGGGTTTGGATAACGGACGTGATTACAATCCGAGATGCAGCCGGAAATTCAAATAAATTACAACATAAAATTCACACGAAAAGCAATTTAAAAATACGTATAATCCAAATTTTCTTAATATGTATGTACATACCTAGCTGAAACGTGAAATCGGTTTCATTTCCGAGACTGGAAGTATTATCTGTATTTTGATAAGTAAATAAATAATTATTCACGATTGAACGGTGGCTTCCAGGAATAGAGTATCGTTTTTCATTTTCTATCACGAAGTTGAGAAAAACACGATGGTGTAAAAGAGAAACGGTTTTATTCATGCAGCGTGTCTAGCTCCCACTGCAAGGGTCGCGGGTAAGAATTCTGCCGAGAGCATGGTCGTTTGTGCTTGTCATAAAAATGTATTACAACACGTGTGATTGGGGGAAACCTGTTTGTGTTACATAAATGATTATTACTAAAAATAATTTTTTCTAAAAAGTGAAATGCCCTTCATTAGATTGTTTCAGAAGAATGGGAATTTCTGTACACTGTTTAATGAATAAAAAAATTGTAAAATACCCAGCTATTGCCTCTCGAGATCTGTAAACCCTATTAAAATATGGATGTAAATAAATATTTTAAAAACCTATCAAAACCCTACCTGTACTCTCGCCGGTAGAAAATCTCAAATTTTATACGTTTTGCATTAAATCGAGACGCGGAATTAAATTTTGCAAATCGTAAGTCCGTTGTCAAGCGTCGAAACCAAATATCAACGTAAATAAAAAACTCTTGGCTACCAAATGTTTACCGCACAACCAACGGAAAATTTAGTAACTGTTAGTAACCGCTGAGGTTAACAGACACACGGATGTATATCAATATGGCGCGAATTTTCACTTGTATTTTCTCGAGGTAAGCACCCCCAAGCAAAGCCGCATATGTAATGGATAGAGCCTGAAACTTTTGTGTAGCCGATGAAACCGAAAAAAGAACGGACGATTTTCTTTAATTCCTCAGATCCATTCGTTCACATTTATGTATTCTGCATTCCGTTCTTTATATCGCACTTTTGTTCCGATTACTACTCTAATATTTTTAAACATTGTTAATAAATATGCAACTCTAAACTTGCGACGTTGTAACATAAAGACAGACTTTAACAAATTCACCCTTTCTCTCCCCCACAGATCTCCAGTGATTAACACCTTGGACCCCTCACTGCTAAGGTAAGAAAGCATAACCATTTTTCGAAATCTATCCTAATTTCCCGTGATTTTCTATCTTATTCTTCTTTATGAACTAATGCTTGTATTGCTTCCGTGATTTCACTAAGCGTATAATATCGACGAACGTTAACATTAAATTACTACATATAATCTCAAAATTACTCCATTCCACTAGGCACATAATTTTCTACGCCGTTAGCAATGTGGCCGCTACAGTGGCCCTGTAAAAAATAATGCCGTGCTTTATTCCCATAATATTACTTAAGGACTGTAATATAATCTCCACAGAACTCCATTGAAATCCACCTTATTGGGATTGGCACTGTTAAGGTAAGAATGCTCTTTAAACATGCGTTTATGCAAATTGACACCGCATTGCGAATACGCGCATATTGGGAAAACACGAACAAATAAATTATATGTATCGCAGTTTCCACTATTCCATATCCGATAGTCACCCTTGGTTCCACTAGCAACGTCATCTTCATGTGAGGTAATACGGTTACTGAGTCAGTATATATAGTCTAAGGTGAGGTGCACGTTGGAGTGCGAAGCGGGGATGGGCTATGAGGGGAAACGAAAAACAGTAGCTTCTACGTAACGTTAGCCGATGGAGGGGCTAGGAAGAGCGCCAGGTTGGATGTACATGGGAGATGAGGATTTTGATGAGGCAGATTGAAGCTCTTACTATATATTACCGAATTTTAAATAAATTGCATAATGTACAAACCAAGACATCTTCACTCAAGGGGGGCCTTAATCTAAAATACCTTCTTAGTTAGTTGTAATAAGCACCAATAATACCCCAGGGACATAAACTCATGCTAAATCTGTATGTACATTCATATCCAGAGCAACTGACCCTCAGATAATAGATAATTGTAACAAGCCTTTCCTCGCTTAATCAATCCTTGCTTTAACTCACCATACATAAAAGCATCATGGTGGCGTATATAGAGGCAGCATCTGTTTAACATGCCAGGTTGGGGGGGTCCATAGAAGATCCTAAAGATAAATATGATGGCGATTTATTGCATTTCGGACCAGTTTCCAGAAGCGTTTTTGATGACTCTTGAGTCTTAAACCGCTAGGATATTGCCGTAATATACTTTTCATTTTTGAATTTCAATTTTGGTTATTCATTAGAACATACACTCGACAATGTGAGAGTTTTATTCATCGAAAAATGAATACAAATGTCTACTGCAAAAAAGAATACGTTAGGAAAGTGTACAACTTATAACAAATGGAGTATGAGAAAGAAACAATATACCTGTACGTAAGGGAAATAGCGTTTTAAAGTTCTTTTCTTCATCATAAATAATCCATTTTCTTCCTATTTAAAAATATTGCATGCACACGTAAGTAAATTAAGCGTTTGTTTGTGAGATTGTTTATGTTAGCAACAATGAAGAGGTAACCATGCAAGAAATTTTCTAAGTTCAACTCGCTTTAAGACGTTTTTGTTTGATTTTATCGATAACGGCTACCTCTACGATAAAAATGTATAGGAAAGGAAATAATCTTCTTTACCAGTTCTACAACTTTTATTTGAAAAATATTTTGATATGAGCAATACTTTACGAGATATGACGAAAATTTAATTTTTTGTCACCAGTAAAGTGGTACACCTGATTGGCGTACGAGATTCATTTTACGATTTTCTTATTATATTTGATTGGAAGTCCTTAAGCGAAACGCGCCTAAAAACTGAAAAAACTCAAAATTGACTAAAGGTTTAGAATATTTTTTCAAGCCCTGAAAATTCCTGTTTTTTTCATCTTCATTCCCGGTTCATACAGCAATCGAATTAGGAATCAACTGAATAATTTTAAAAAATATTGGTTGTAAACTATAAAAAATGACGATCATGTTTTCCAACCATATACCCACACCCGCATTTCAGTTGATTTCACTCTCATGATAAAAACTCGGTTGTGGCACTTGCTCTTCTTCGATATCACTTGCACGGTTCAAGTACTCAAATAGGTTTTTAAACGTCGCAATGAAGAAAAGCTTCTCTCGGCAGACGCAACGCTTATTGGCAACGTCAAAAGAATTTTTAAGAGTTGGTTCACTAAAAAATATGTCCTGATCACAATTTTTAAGAGCTTCTTCAATGGATAAATGAATTTCCATAAATCATGCTGATCTAACTCACTTTTCTCTCCAGATCTTACTGTGTGCAGGTGGCCACCAATATTTCCAGAATGTATTGCATTCTCTACCTCAAACGAGGTTTATTCGAAACACGATTCGGTTTTTGCGATATTTCTCCATTAAAACATCATTATTGTATATACAATTCTATACAAAGGTTATAGAGAATGTAATTTCCTACAACTTTCATTTGAAACAATTTTCCATAGTAGTTATTGTTTAGGAATTATTTATAAATAATCGGTTTCCGTCAAATATCTCCTTAAAAACGTCTTAATTAGTCATCTTCGTGAGGACCAAAGTTGTAGAGAATGATATTTCTTCCAAGTTTTATTTGAAACAAATTTTCGTAGAACCATCCATTTCGGAGATATTTTGCTTTTTCTTAATTCACAGTATACAGCGCCACCATGTAGCGGTGAATTCTGTCAAGATATTCAAAATATACCTAATTTACGACAATAAGGACTGTATTCTTTTACGATACGAAATAATAATTTTCCCTTATAATGCTATTCATAATAATTTAAACATCTAGACCCTAAATATGGAGAAAGTCGTGTTGGCCACATCAGATTTTTCTTTTTAGTGATTTTTCACCACAGGTGGAACGAAAATCGCCTATGTATTTGGTTTTACCGTTAGTAGTTTTCTATTGTTTTGAAATTTTAAACACTTTTTAACGCTGTGATTCAGTCGTAAAAAGTAACATTTTCATTAGAAGTAAAAAATCTGTGGCCAACACGACTTTCTCCATATTTGGGGTATAGATATTTAAATTATTATGAATAGCATTATAAGGCAAAATTATTATTTCGTATCGTAAAAGAATACAGTCATCCTTACTGCCGTAAATTAGGTATATTTTGAATATCTTGACAGAATTCACCGCTACACGGTGGCGCTGTATACTGTAAATTAAGAAAAAGCAAAATATCTCCGAAATTGATGGTTCTACGAAAATTTGTTTCAAACAAAACTTGGAAGAAATATTATTCTCCACAACTTTGGTCCTCACGAAGATGACTAATTACGACGTTTTTAAGGAGATATTTGACGGAAACTGAAAAAACCGATTATTTATAAATAACTGCTATGGAAAATTGTTTCAAATTAAAGTTGTAGGAAATTACATTCTCCATAACATTTGTATACAAATTGATGGTTCTACGAAAATCTGTTTCAAACAAAACTTGGAAAAAATATTATTCTCTACAACTTTGGTCCTCATGAAGATGACCAATTACGACGTTTTTAAGGAGATATTTGACGGAAAGCGAAAAAAATGATTATATATAAATAATTCCTAAACAATAACTGCTATGGAAAATTGTTTCAAATGAAAGTTGTAGGAAATTACATTCTCTATAACCTTTGTATAGAACTGTATATAGAATAATGATGTTTTAAGGGAGAAATATCGCAAAAACCGAATCGGGTTTAGAATAAACCTCGACTTCCGGTTAACTGGTATTGTCCAAAAACTAATCAGTTCTTTGTGCCCATACCAAAGTGTTATATTTGAAATTTGGTAATGATATGGCAAGTACTTTTTGAGTTAGAGCGCCCGCAATAACATACACACATACATCATTCCGAAAATAGTCTAAACGTGTTCTAGGTACCTCAAAACATGTATTTCCGTTGAAATCTCGAAGTCGATTTTTTTCATGAATACAATACTTTCCCATTACTACGTATGGAGAAAGTAAAAACAGATGCTTAATTTTTAAAGTTTATGGCAAAAAGTATGAGTTTGAGAGGGCACCAGTGGCGTAGCTAGGGTCTTCAGCGCCCCTAAGGGGGGTTATATCACCAGTCTGGCCCATATGACCTTTCTTCTTGTCGCCAAGTTCCAGGGGGAGGGGTTTACGGGGTCTTCTATAGTCAATTTAGCATGTTGGCGTCTTTAGGCAATTCCCTGTTTTGCTAACCCATTAGGGTGACTCTGGGAAACAAGCATGAAACAACATATTTGAATGGGAAATTGGTACGAGTAAGGCTAGATGGCAGGAGATACCTCAACTCAATTTCAAGCCCCCTGGCCCATCGGCACAACATTGTTTACAAGTGAGATCGAGTCTAGGTAATATATAGGCAAAACAAGAGAGTAACCAGAAGAATGAGCAATAACCCCAGACTTCCGGTGAGACATGAAAAGGTGGCAACCTGGGTTGCCACCTAAAATTCGTCAATGACCCGGAGATTTCATAATCTGACCCGCAGTTTTCCTAATTTAACCCGGATATTCTCATAGGTGAAGAAATTGAAGTACGTTTACTGTTTTTAAATGTTTGATACACAAGAGATAATTAGTTTTCATAGAAATGTGAATGTGATGAGCCATATTTTGTCGCCCTCTCACGCAACTTGGCGGCTCCCTCGAACATCAACAAGAGATTGCAGTGGTACCTACTTTATAACAGCGCCACCAATCCAATACCACCGAATAAATGTAGTAATCAGAGCTATGAGCCATTCACTGGGATTCAGTATTTGTCGTTGCCGTAGTTATGGTGGTAGCTGCTGATGCGATAAGATTTTTTCCGTGCGTGCTACACAAATTAGACGTTTTAATTGTAAGATTCTAAAGGCTCCTGTGTTTGTAAACTAAAACTAAATGTGCTGACCGAAGAGAAAATGTAATACCGCGAGGCCCTCGAGACTGTTTGCTTCATAGAGAGCATTCTGATTTATTTATGCGTACATGTGACGATATAGCATGGGTTTGGGATTAGACTTCGGACAAAAACCAAGCGATAGATATGGTCTGTAATAAGCACCATCAATTTTAAGGCCTTCTGAAACGTATTTTCAAAACATCGTAACTAATCTTGCTGACTTGAATTGTGGAGTCTATGGTGACCATATATGGCTGACTATTTTAAGAGACAGATCTTTAAAAAAACCGGACTATTAAAAATTTTACGGGATATATTTAAACTTTGAAATTAAGACAAAAAATACTTTGAAAGTATATAAGAAAAAATTATTTTTTACAAACAAACCTACACAATATAAATGCCTAGCAAATAAAAAGAACAAAACATTTATTCTTGAACAATAAAACTAAATTGCACACAATACTAAGAACATATTTACAAATAGTTTTTGTCACAGTAAGAAATAAACAATATTTCTCGTAAGATTTTTTGCGCTTCAGAAGATCTTCATTACTAAGAAGATAATTATAAAAGTCTTTACAAGAAAGATAGTTGCTTTTCACCTGCAGTTCTGCTTTTGCTGCAATTATGTATAATCTGTTCCTATTGTCATTCCATTTATTACGACTTAAAGAAAATATTCTTTCCACAAGAGCTTTAGAACCTGGTACTGACTTCATAATTTGCATCAGCTTACAAAATTATTTCTTCGCAAGATTTTAATATAACATTCCGTTTATCTAGGAGAGATGAAACCACGTTTGTAACTTTTCGTAAAAGTGGGTTCATTTCTGTAAACTCTTCATACATTACATTACATTAATTAAGTACACGAAATGGAAAATATTACGAAACGGGACGTTCGGGAGGAAAATATTACAATTCGGAACTAATCGCCGATATTTTCGATACGTTCCGGCTCATTCCGAGCATTGCATTAATTACATTAAAATACGGGACGTGTGATTACCCTAAGTGTATCTGAAATCAATATATCTATTATCATAAAAAATACGGGACAAAATGCGTCCCGTATTGATTTGCCACAGGACGCGGGACATTTGAAGAAAAATTGGCCGAAAAGACGGGGCATCCCGTAAATACGGGACATGTGGTCACTCTGGTCCATGTATGCTGTTGACCCGAAGAATTTTACCCTTAACCCGGAGACTAGTCCCAAAACCCCGAGACTCCTGGTCAAATACGGAGACGTGGCAACCCAAAGCGAGACTTCACCTATATTTTGTAAATATTTTTCTCTGACCCGCTTACGATTGCCATTTCTTAAGTCTCCGGGACCATCTAAACATAAAGAAGTCACGGTACCACTATATCCTTAAGATAAATGAAAGGGTGATCCAGTGCACCTAGGGCCAGCTCCCAGAAACATTTTTGTTGACTCGCGCCTCTTTTGTTTTAATCCGATAGGATATTACGTTAGTCCTCGACCTCCTAGCGTATCTGCTTTCACCGATAAAATTCGGTCTGTGTGTTTGCGCCCCTTAAGCCCTGCGCCCGGGGGCAACTGCCCCCCTCTGCACACCCCTCGCCACGCCTCTGCCGTAAGGTCAGTTTAGGTTCGGACTCTTCATGCCGGAAAAGGTTAATCCGCTAGGATATTATTGTTTTACGACCTCCTAGTGAATCTGCTCTCACTGATAAAAATCGGTCCGTGATTTTGCGCCCCTTAAGCCCTGCAACCTGGAGCAACTGCCCCCTCTGCCAACCCCACCTCCCCCTCGCTATGCCTGTGCTGATGGGAAGAAAGCATTGGAGATAGGAAACAATGGGGATTGGGCAACATGCTCATTTAAGCGAAGTATCCTTTTTTGGAAGACACAAAAATTGCCATTTCTTCCGGGGTTGAGCGATCTTGGCAGGCTTCCTTTGCTAATAATTGAAGGGCTGCAAGCACCAAAGAAAAGTTTATTTGAGTTTAGTTGCATACATAAAAATACTACATCTGACGGGCTATTTATCCGACTGACTGTCACAACCTGGAGTTTTCCCATTATAACAAAAGTTTAGCCATGCATACATATTTGGTATCATAGGTGCCGACTTTTAACTTTTACGACAGGGGCAGAATAGTTATATCCAAATATTCATATGGGCAATTGCCCCTGTGCCTAAATAAGCACGGGGGAAATTGCCACCATCGCCCCTGTGGAGTTGGTGCCTATGTTTGGTATAAAATCTAAGTGAACGTAGAACACACCATAGGGATAGATGCACATTTTGTAGTGGTTAGCGATCTTAAATCTAGGCCATCATGCTTGGGGCATGTAAAAATTCTGTAGTAAAGGAGGAAATAGAAGAAGCACCATAGCAAAAATGAGAACTAATACATCCCACTTTTATCTCTCATTCCATTTATTCTTTCGAACTGCAAGTTATTTTAGGACAGGAATTCTACTACGCCTTGAGGTTGGTTATTATTTGGGCAGGCATTAGGTTGTTTATATTATATACTACCAAAAAATGGTGTTTCATAGCATTTTGATGGTTTACCAAGGATTTCTGGGGAACTCAATAAGGTAGGTCAGTTTTCAAAGTTTTCCGTATAGGTTGTTGTCTGTTATTTCACTCAAGTAACCATTGTTTATCACTATGCCTTTATGGATGGAACTATAAATCGAAAGATGCTCTATTAATAAAATATTGAAAAGGCAGCGGATCAATTATGGAATTATCCTCAATCAACTCGAACTAGAAACATCCTAACCTAATGACCGACTAACAAAATCATTGTCCCCCTCCACAGATCAGCAGTGAAAACTACCTTTAGTACCTCACTTTTCAGGTAAGAGATCTCAATACCGCCCAATATTTATTTACTGAACATTGAGCTGGTTCGCAAAAAATTAACGAAAGAATATTTCAGCTTTTGGCCCTTCCCAGGTTGACTAATTTCAAACTAATCACAAACCATTACATAATCACAACTCACATTGAGAGCTCTGCTGGTACTGGACAATACAACTGCTTTGTTACTTATAATAAATTCTTTGCCATTAAATACAATTGATGTTCTTGCAGACATTAGCAACATTTGTTCATAGATTATCTCTACTGTTCCAGTCAGCAAATTAAAATCCCCCATTCTTTCCCTACCTTCTACCTTCTCCATCCTTGCAAAGCAAATTTTTAAGAAACCCTCTCCCTCTCTCACAGGTATGCTGCCAATATCCAGCCAGTAAGCCAACCAGAGTCAAGGTAAGGCAGCACTCTCTCCCTTATTTTTTTATTTGAACACCTTGCAAATTACAATTACTGACTAAGATATTGACAAATCATCCTCTTCATTCCACAGATCCCTGTGTGTGTCACCAATATTGAGAAATTTTCCAATAAGGTGAGTCAGCATACCAACTCATAAAACCTTTTACTTTCAAGGGCTAATTAAACATCTTTGATTTCTTAATTTACCTAAAATACTTTACAGAAAAAAGTTAAAGTGCGGGCCATAGAATATGAACATAGCGGAGCACTGCAATTTCTCTGATACAGCTGAACTACTAAGCTTGAAACATTCATTATCTAGTTGCCTGAAATGATTATATCTTATTGCAAATCCACTCTTCGAGAAAGACCAAATTTGCTTACACCTCTTAATGGAAATGAAATTCTAGGTGCAAGTTGTCCCTTTAACCCTTTGATACCCAAATAATTACAGTTGTTATAATGTGGTCTCACCAGTATAATTTATCATTATTGGTTAATATATAGCAAACAAAATGCTTTCAAAAATGCAGAGTAATTGAACATCATATTTTAATTGTGATAATATCATTAAACTCACCTAATTTTTCAAAATAATCAGCGGTAATCAAAGAAAGTATCACAGAAATAAAAGTTACAAATTGAGTTGCAAAATTAACTATACGGCACTATATAGTAGCAGGAAACAGGCTTCAATGTTAGACTACTGGAAGCGTGCTATATAAGCATATAAAATGGCGGTTTCACCAAAAAACCACTGGGAACAAAGGGTTAAGCAAGCTTGAAATATCCATTAAGTAGACTCTTGATCTTATGCCAGTGCTACTACTCTTCTGAAGCAAAAATTAACCTCTTAACTCTTTGAAACAATTTGGCCCTTCCTAGGGAGGTAAGACTGTAAATTCAACTGTATGTTATTAAAGGAATGCAAATTCATAAAATCCTCTTTCACCCACAGACCACCAATTACAACAGCCACATCCAAGCCTTCACCTTTAAGGTAAGAGAACAAGCCCACTCATTAAATATTTCTTTATTGAAAGATTAGCAAATTTGCTAAGAGATATCTACTAGCAGACAAAGCCTGAAATTATACAGAATAGCAAAACTTCTCTTCACAAAAAAAGCTTTAATTCCTATAACTGCAGGAATTCTGCTTTCCTCAGGAAGACTGAGGCTCTTACAGTAATTACAGCATTTTAAATGAATTGCATGATGTACAAACCAACATACCTTCAATCTAGGAGGGGGGCAATTAATTTAGGACGTAAATACCTCCTTAGCACATTACTAATAATACCCCAGGGATATCAACTCATACTAAATCTGTATGTATATTCATATCCAGAGCAACTTTCCCTCAGTTAGTAGATGTGTAACAAGCCTTCCCTCACTGAATCTACTCATATGCTTGCTTTAATTCCCCATACTTAAAAGCATCATGGTCATGGGCACCGCCAGGGTTTTTTCCAAGGCAGCCAGAAAATTTGCTTACAAAATTGGCCTTAATTTTCACGAGTTTGCCTAGTTTTTCGAGGAAGTTGTTCAATGCTTTTTTATTCAGGATAGAAGAATAAATATCTTTTTAATAATTTTAATTTTTGATATTAGTATTTGGTATATTTCCTTCTTTCTTCAATTTTGATTTTTTTCCAAAAATCCATGGGGGCCAGGTACTTGGCTTCTCCCCCCCACTCCCAGTGCTCATGAACATGGTGGTATATATACAGGCAGCATCCGCTTAACGAGCAAGTTTTCAAGAACGTAACCCACACATTAAGAGGATAGTAATTTTCCATAGGAACTTATGTTGGAAATGGAGATCCATTTCCATAATCGAAAAGCCCATACTTTCTCACTGACAAGGAGAGTAGGGAGGCTAGTACCCTCGGATTTTGTGCAAATTTCACGTAGCTGAAGTGGTAAGGCGTTGAGCTAATAAACCAGGTGTCTGGGGTTTGAGTCCCTGTTGTGAAATTTTTCTTTTTTGATTTTTATCTTTTTTAATGCTGAAAAAATGTACAATTCCCATTATTAATTTATTACGACTGTAAAAATTTTAATTGTACTATTTTTCTCGATTATAAGAATAAATATTTTTTTATCTTATATTTGTGATTCAACAATTTAAAAAAAATAAATTCTTACACTTTTTATTGCTACAAAATAATTTACATATTTATTTTGTATTATACATCAATACCTTATAAATTAATTATTCAGATTCTTTTTTTGAAAAAATCTGTCATGCGTGCCGGCAAAGTGGGGGATGAAAATTGTCATAAAAACAAACAATGCACAAATGCTTCTGGCACCAGGAACACACAACAAACGCAACATTTTCGCATTCACATTTCCTCTTGCGCAGGCTATCGGGGAAACAAACTTCATTCACGTTCATAAAAACACTCCTTGTCGTCGTAACTCATCTAATGATGGACCAACCAGTTTTGACCTCTGCTGCCCACCATGGCTTTGGACATCTGAGGCTTTTCGTATAGCTTTGTTAGTAATGGTAAATTAGAGTAGACTAAGTTACCAGCCTAAAGCAGGGCACCCACTAGCTCTGTTCCGCTCGGGCTGGTTCCGGTCAGTTCAGGTGAAAAAAATAAAGTGTAAATGCATGGAGCTCTGCCCACTAGGTCCGTTCAGTTCAGCACCTTCCGCTCCATTCGGCTCAGGCAAGAGTTCCAGATGGAGAATATTTTGACTGAAGTCGGAAGCGTTCTGAAAGCCGAGAGAAGGCAGAACTATCAGAGTGATCACGAAGTGAGGTTTGCGTCACCTTTGAGCACACATTCGGTGTGACAAAAGTCTGGATAGGCATTTTTTAGCGTAAACATAAACACTAGAACTGGTTTGCCGCAAACCAAGTGGCAGGCCTTCTAAAGTAAGTTCAAAAATATCACTTATGTGATGGAAACAAAGATAATCTATATTAATACAACTCAGTAAAGTGTACAGTGTATCAAAATGCCCAAAACAATTGTTGCTTTGTGGAACAATCAATTAGGTGAATTTTATGCTTATTTTCACTTTCTAGTTTTATTAATTTTTATGCAAATCTTTTATTTTATGTAATACCTAGTTTAAGCATATGCGTCATTTTTTACGGGTAATCACATTAGTATCCAGATTTGACAAGCGTCCCTTCAGTGCAAATGTGCTCTGCATGGATGATTAGGGAAGTGAAATATACTTCGATTAAAACTTACTATAAATTACAAATATAGCACATACTGGTTTCTTTTGGACAAAATCTCGTACTACCAAAATCTACGGGAAACTTATTTCTAATTCATCGCACATCAAACTCAGAGCGATAACCTCGTCGACTGAACTACCCATGACGACTGAAAAGTCTGATCATAACTAGTGGGCGCCCTGCTTAAAGAAGTTAGTCTGAAGTGAATGGTAGTAAAAAAGATCAGTATAGATGATTCATTGAAATTATATTTTCCTGTAAATTTAATGGTAACTTGGATAAAGCAAATGCCTTAAAAAAAACTTTTAACTTTTTTAATTACGCGTACTCTGATACATACAGCATCATATCTCCGTTTCTACGGAACGAAAGAGGACAACTTCTATAATGATTATGAATGACTACTGTACAACTCAAAATGTTATAAGCTTTATGAAATGCCTTTTAAAAATAAACGAAACAAAATTTATTTCACATCTTTAGTCAAGACATGAAAAAGTTGACCTGCGAGAAACTTTTTTCCTAATTGGTTTAGGTAGGTACATCCAGCGAATGAAATGTTTACAAAAGCTGAAATATTGTTTTGAAGAAGACTGCATATCAATACCATTTATAGTTTTCGGAATACTGAAAAATATATGTAAGCACAGGTGCACGCTAGCTGGTTGGCGATCGGGATGATATACGTATTTTTCTTCTCTCCTGTAAAGAGTGGTTCATGTAAGATAACGTAAAAGGTATTGTTTATAAATGTTGTTCTAAAAAAAATCCTCAAAATTTTTTATACAAATCCAACAAAAATGGAGTTATGAATTTTCGTCCGAACGGATGGATCTGTCCCGTTCCGACTGGATTTAACGGGCGGACATACGCCTGAATGGATCTGACCCAGTCCGACCTGAACGGATCGGAGCAGAGCTAGTGGGCGCCTTGCTTAAGTCCTACCCATGCCGACGCAGCATTCCCTGCTAATGGTAAGGCACATTACTGGTCAGTTTTGGCACATTTTGGCCAGACTGCCACAAACGCAACCGAAGCTCAGTATTATCCCAAGCACGCTTACGCTATTCTGTACAAGCTAGGATCCCTATATTAGAGACTACCTTGCAAGCGAGCAATCTGTTGCCCGCATCCTACCACTAGGAGTTACATGCAGTGTACTGACACACTCAGGATGTCTGACACACTACAACTAAATTTAATAATCATTCCTTGTTGCATTAATGGAAATGGCAGATATCATTTTCACAGAAACTAACAAACGTAGGCAATATAATTTATAACAAAGCAACTATACAGAATAATTTCATTGCAACAAAACCATCCACAAGAACCTATAATTACAACCTATAATTTATTAGGGTAAATTTGAATAATTTCACATCCATCTCATTTTTTAATAGTTTTCAAATTATTTTAGTGTTACTTGAGAACTAATGGTATTTTAAAAAAATTCAAATTTTGCAGTAACAGATGTTAAGTAATGAACATTTTTGTAAATATTTTCGAAATATTTGGTATTTAAATTACTCCCTAAAAGGCCTTTATATATGCTTGATTATAATGCATTTCTCTCCTCAAAAGTAATGGCAAGCCATCTTTTGGATGTTTTGAAATTGTTTTGATTACAATTTTCACTAAAATTGTATAAATATAAAAGCACATGCAAAACTCAAATGCCACCAAAGTTGTGTTTGCATGTGATATATTAAGTCATCACTAGTCTGCAGTAGCTGCAGCTGGAGTCAGTATGTAAAGTACATATCAGGAGACGCTGCCTATACTCACATAAGAATCTCCAAATGCCTTTCAATCATTTACTTTCACCATGAATGGCACGAGATGATTTTGGTTGGCATCAAAAGGCGAAAACCAATCAAGACATTTATCGTACTGGTTTAGTGCCGCAAAAACATTTGTTATTCAGTTTACTATTGCAAAACATTGGTTTTACGATTACAAATTTCAGTCTCTGTCTTGATCTCAAATTTAATTTAGTTGGCAAGCAAATAAAATCAAGGACTTTTTTATGACATGCAAGACGGAAAAAATTCTAAATTTCAGTAATATTGGCACGCGGACAATAGAAGGTTTGCCATCACTGTCCTACATTATACCCATTACAGTATTTATTATCATCATGTCTTTTATGACCCATGACCTAACAGATACTAAGTTAAAGTTGTTAGCTTAAAATGCCAGAAAACGTTTTCCCTTTAACTAACAAAAACTTAAGCTAGTAGCTTCCAGCCACATTTCTCACATATTGTCCCATGAACATGAGTGGGACTTCTGCTGTTGTTAGTAGAATTGGGCAATGCCTACCCATACAAACGTTTACCTAACTCTGCATCATCGCTTTACTCAAATGGCCTAGAGCAGTGGTACCCAAACTTTTCTACATTGGAAATTGCCAATTATTCAGCAGGATGTTATAATGGTATCACTTAGCGACATATTTAACACAAACTTAGAAATCAAAATACCTCAAACTATCGGTTTTATGAAAAAGTTTCAAACAAAATTACATTCTCTACAACTTACCGTAAATATTTACGGAAATTGAATTTTAATCAGCCAGAACACACCCTACCTTTTAAAACACCATGACACGTTAGGGAAAAGACCAATAACTAAAAACTTGCTTTTTGAAATTTATTAATGCAAAAATTGCATTTATTAAAAAAAACTCGCAATTACATATTTTATAAAGAATGAATGAAAATTACTATGGTTAAAAAACGGGAGTATAAATAGGAATATTGAAATACAAAACTTTTCATTTACTTATTCGGATTCTTCAAAATTCGTTTGTTGATAGCATGAGGAACAAGTGAATGTTGTATGCTCTCTACTGATCAGCTTCTCACAAGATTACATCGTCTTGGTTTTGCAGTTTTCTTTTAGAGCAATAAGCGCCAAAATGCGCTGCGCTTACACACAAACACTGCGAATTCGTCATTGGCGCGACGTCGACCAATTTTATGTATATAAACAGGAAGGTAGTCTCTCTAGCTTACCCTATTGCTGGATGGAAAAATATTTATTTAAAAAGTGCGAGGATTCCCCGTAGGTGCGGTCTCTCTCTTGCTAAAGATGCGGTGAAACTTCTTATTTACACTCTCGGAAATTACGTTTTCCCGTAATTTACACCATTTTACTTTAGTCACATCACCTTTTTTAATGATTCCATACAAATGAAACCTCAACAAATCATAAATAAAACTATATCTTTCCTAGTCCGCTGTTATTAATACGCAAAAATTGCTCCTATTAGTCTTTTAGTATGAATTTTTAACGCACTCCAATCATGCATGCAGAAAACTTCCGACTTAACCGAAGGCGTTTTGTTTGACGCAAAAACTTTTTAGGCGCGTTTCGCTTCCAGCGTGAGCGCCTGTCGTCGGTCTGGCCTCCCGCATGTTCGTTCTCGGCTTCTACCGAACGGATCTTCATGAAATTAGATATTAAGGACTTACAATCAAATATAAAAAAATCGCAAAAATGAATCACGTACGCCAATCGGGTACCACTTTACTGGTGACAAAAAATTAAATTTTCTTCATATCTCGTAAAGTACTGCTCATATCAAAATATTTTTCAAATAAAAGTTGTAGAACTAGTAGAGCATATCTTTCCCTTTACATTTTGTCGTAGAAGCCGTTATCGAGAAAATCAAAGAAACAAATCGAGTTGAACTTAGAAAATTTCTTACATGGTTACTTCATTGTTGCTATCCTAAACAATCTCACAATCATTTAATCGCCTTACGCGTGCATGCAATATTATTAAATAAGAATTATATTTGAAGAATATAACTTTAAAACGCTATTTCCCACACGCACAGGTATATAATTTCTAATACTCCATTGCACGAAACGCGCCCATTTGTGATACGTTGTACACTTTCCAAACTTGTTTAACTTTGGGAATAATGCGTTCCTGAAAACGGGTGTGAAGTACAAATCCTATTTTTCCATAGCCATAATGCTAATTTTTGTACGGTTCCAGACTAACCCAAAAAATGCTTTCTGAACATAAACAATGCAGTTATAGTAGAGCAGCACACTAACAAATATGAATTTGCTTACAAAGTAAAATTTTCGACCACGCAAAGCCTATAAACAGCCGTGTACAGTATAAACTGTTGTGAAATACAAATTACAGGACGCTCATGTTGGCTTACATCACAAACTGCAAATAATGGACACGAAATAGAATAACGGTTAACAAAAATTCCTAATTACCATTACGGAAATTGGCTACGCAACTGATTCAGAGCATTCCTCCGCCGCCGAGCGACCGCATTCGAATCATCCTGCTTCAGGACCCAGCTACAAAGGCAACCAGTGACACCTACTCATCCCCACGTCATACAATCAGCATGATGGAATAACATTTGTTGGCTGCAGAATCCCCTTTCAACAAGGACATCTCTAACTTGCCTTCACTCCATTATATTGTTTCCTTAACCCATCCTTTCATTGATAGGCTTGAATAACACCAGCAGGCATCATATGTCATCCACTTTCAGGATTGAATTGTGAAGTTATTCCATACACTTTCTGGTGCTAAAATTTTTTGACGTCCTAATAAATTTTGTAATTTGATTTTTCAATATTTATCAGATTTTTAGAAATGAACATACAGGTAACTTGCAAAAAATCTTTTCCTGCAACTTATAAAATCCCAAACTACACATTCCCCCCTCAGTTCCTTACAAAGTGTAATCAAGGGTTTCTGTATTTGGGAAAACCTACAAACCACCAGATCCAGTTGAGCAATTACATCCATCGTTTCATATTATCTTATCTTTAAGTATCAAGTTTTGTGCTTATCTGAGTATTTGTTATTGAGTTCAACCATACAAAATTCTTGTTACAAAAATAGTCGAGACAGACCTCAAAACATTTGAAATCTCAATCCACTTCACAAATACAACTTTCCTATACCACATATGGAGAATGTAAAAAATAGAAAAATCAACAATCAAATAAAAAATTTATTGAAAATAGTAATACAATCGTCAATGTAGCCTCCAAGTCTCAACGAGTCCTTCTGTGGAACTGAAAGGAAAGGAAATAAATATGAATTAAAGCATGATGAACTAAATTACCCATTTGCTTAGCCATTCAAAATACCTTATCAGTTATGTCCAACTTATGTCACCATAGACATCAAGGAGCAAAAGCTGTAAAAAAAATAAGAACCCAACAGTAAAATTATACTAACAGACTACAAATATTCAACCATAACAATGTTAAGTGCAATGTAGAGTACATAAAAATGGGCCCACTTTCATCAATGACTTAGGATAATACGCTCATAGAACGACGAATATAATAATTTCAAGAGCTCTCCAACAGACAAGTGCACGAGATATTATTCTCCGCTTATTTACATTAAAGATAAGACGAAAAAGAAGAGTACCCTTCCTTTCCTCTATCATTGATTTTTACTTGGCATATTATGAGCATAATAGAGTCGGCAACTTAAAATGTTCCTAACAAGAATCACACATAAGCAGAATCATATAATGAACAAATTGGGGAATGCCTTTATTATTATACATACTGACAGGAGTGATGACTAGATACAGAATGTCACGTTCTTAAATGGTTTTCACATTAAACAAAACCAAAACAACCGAAGGACCTAAGGCATGAGATTGAATTAGTTCAAGCTATATATTGATGCAAGGCATTCATAGATGAAAGCTTTAGCAGTAAGTCCACTCGGCAGGATGGAGGAATTTTCATCAGAACTCATTCAATAGATCAAATGCAACATCCAAAATTAATATCTAATGTTAACCACTTATTGGTATTAAAAGTTCACCAGGAAATATTTAATGGCAACAATTTCAAAAACATGCAAAATACATGTATTAAATATCACAGAAGGCATCCCCAACTAAGTTTTGCAGGCCGCAAAGATTTCATGGGCCAGATGTAGCACTGAAGTTAATTGGTACTCCTATTGCACCAGCAAAATGTCTTGAGCCGCAATTCCTAATCTTTTCCTGCTGTGACACTAAATTGGCCATTGGCTTATGATAAAATTTAATGTGTAAGAATGTTTAATGTGTAAGAATGCACGTAAATAGGAATAAACCTTGGAACCATGAATTCCACAAAAATGGCTACTGCAAGAACCTTCATTATACTATAAAAGGAATTTTTCAAAAATACTTTTTTAGATGATGACCTTTAACTACCCCTCTAATGCTCACTGCAAACCTGATTTGAGTCAATCCATGTTTGTGTGCCACTGATTTAGAGCATTGTCAAAAATCAACACTGATAACCATTTTGAATACTCACACCCTTAAACTTCATGCATAATCAACATTCTTCACAAAGATCCAGATGAATTGTATAATTTTAATATCTAAGGCTATAAGAATTGGGATTTTCCTTCTAACTCAAAATCACCTCTAAGCCTGGCCCAGATTAATATGCTATTACCAGTAATGTGCTTGCACTCTGCAAGTATTTTATCTCACCTTATTATCAAAAGAGCCTATATCTAACAACTGTCCAAGTTTCAATCTTATCGGAAAGTGCCCGAAATTAATTTTCCAAAATGCCACAATGCTTTTCTTATGGGAAAAACCGCAACTTTTGGAATTTCTTGAGCCGAACCCATGACACAGGTAGGAGACCTCAATTTTTCTGACATTTCTGCATGCCATCTACAACTTCTGAAAATTTTCAGCTATCAATCTATTGTAGTTTGGGCTAGACCAGGGGTTCCCAAAGGGGGGTACTTTTAAAGGTGCTAGGGGGTACTTGAGAAAATTTACATAATGGCTGACGCTATCATACTCAACACTTCAAATAAACTTTTTTTATTTTGATGCTTTGAAACAATTGCGATAAAATAGAACAATTTTGTCTAAAATACACTCATGAAGTACATTCAAAATCAATTTATAAAATCTGTACTCTTGTAATCTCACACAAAAGAGCATGTATAATGGTATTGTTAAACATGAGCTTCACGTCAATAGAAAGGCTTAAGACCACATTGTCACTGTCCACGCGAACTACCAAAGAACTTTCACGCGACAGCCCGAGCACTTATAACACACCACCAATACAAATGTGTTATTCATGTTTGAATTTGTCAAGTGTCAAACATAGTTCGTGAGTTAAGTGCTGCTGCTGTGGAAGAATCATTTATGTTTTTGAATAATACTCTCCTAGGTATGTCCAATAAATTTATAAATTAACTTATGTAAGTACCTATTCAGCTAAAATCCTAACTGTTTTACTATTAACTTGGTAACTATTGCTGATTCTTGATTAAATAAATATGAAATTAGCCAAAATAAATTTTAATTTCAATTATACCAAATAAGTAACAAGAAAATTATTTAAGATAATTTTGATAAATTTATCTGTGATTGTTTTCTATATTAAATAATTATATTTAATCACAGCCCTCTTTTATCATGGATAAGTGGCTGAAAACTAGGAAAGTTATTAAAACAACCGATGCTCCACCTGAATCTGCAGTGCAGAAATATTGACCTTCAAGCAAAAAATATGTAAACATGACTGATTTTTTTAGTTTTTGATTTATTTGACGAATAAAAAACTATACTATCTTAATTCTTCAAAGTTCACGTTACACGGTAGAAGTTTTCAGAAATACACTATTTGATTCGAAATTTTGTAATTTTTCGTACTCCTTCCAGGCGTAACCAAGGCGGCCGTCATTGTTACCTCTGATTCAATTAGCTTCAGTGAAGCTTATAAATAGGCGAAAGTTTAGCGTTATTCAATTCACTTTTGTTTAAGCAACAAAACGATCGATGTTTATGGATAGCAACGTAAATAGATTCTGATTATTCAGGAAACGTTTACAACGATTGATGAAAGTAATTGAACCTTCTTTCATCTATTGAATACAGGAATCTTAAATTTTTTGTAAGTAAAATCATTATACTCTACATTATGTTTATTAACGTAAATAAGCTCATATATCTGGTATACATTTACCATTCAGTGTTCAATCATGGACAACTGTACATCGCTTTTTCACGGATTTCTTGTTTAAAAGACAAAAGTAAACATTTCATAGGCATAATTACACGAAGCTGGATTTGGCAAAAGTGATATATATGACAGGAAATACAATTATCGTTATATTTGAATGCAATAAGTTCGGAAACGGATTGTTACAAGCAAATATGATTAATTGTTAAGAAAAGCTAATTGTAAGTTAAAAAGTATCTACTACTACATATTTTAAAGTATGTTGCGCTGTAGTAGCTTCACTAAATCCGTTGAAATTCAATGGGAAATTCTGCTAGTTATATATAAACCTGTAAATTTAAGTATATCTACTTTGTATGAAATAACTCAACTACCAGAATTATTTTATAAGGGGTACTTTGAATTCATCAGGGAATGCGGCCAACAAAGTTTGAGAACCCCTGGGCTAGACAGTATCCTCGATTATAACCTAATAGTCATTCACTAACTCTTATCACCTTAGACAAACCTTTCTAACCACGAATGGACCTCAACGTGAAACTAAAAACTTTTTACCTTACCCTCACTTCAGAGCCATAAATTCACTTTCAACACTTAAGATTCTTTTGAATATATGTGATTTAGAGTAAAACTGAGTTAACAACTCAAGAGTTATCAGCATAAACACTTTAGCAGCCAAGATCCTGCTGACGTATTGCTCAATGCACAATGGATGACTTTTTAGGCACGATTTGCTTCCAGCGTTAGCGCCTATTATCTTCGGTCCTACCATCTGTTCTTGACTTCTACCCAACGGATTTTCATGAAATTTGATATTAAGGACTTACAATCAAAGAACATAAGAAAATCGCAAAAATGAATCATGTATGCCAATCAGGGGTACCACTTTACTGGAAACAAAAAATGAAATGTCATATTTTGTATAAGTATTGCTCATATCAAAACATTTTTTGAATAAAACTTGTAGAACCAGTAAAGAAGAGTATTTCCTTTCCTATACAATTTTATCAGAGTAGCCGTTATCGAGAAAATCAAACAAAAATGATCGAAGGTTTTTGCAGCGTGGTTGTTCCATGATATTGTCAGCTTTCAGTTTCAGCTGCGTCCGTAACATGATTGAACCGACGTTTCATGACCGTTGCAGGTAGCATCTTCAGGGCTGAAGAAGCTACCAGCAATGGTCATGAAACGTCGGTTACATCATGTTCCTGACGCAGCTGAAACCAAAAGCTGACAGTATCACCAAACAAAAATGTCAGAATTCGAGTTGAACCTAGAAAATTTCTTGCATGGTTACTTCTTCATTGCTGCTAATGACCTCAATTTCCTCACATGTGCATGTAATATTATTAAATAGGAAGAAAATGGATTATGTATGATGAAGAAAACTTTAAAACACTATTTCCCTTACGTACATATAATTCCTTTCTAATACTCCACTGCACAAAACGCGCCCATTTGTGATACGTTGTACTCTTTCCTAACTTGTTCCTATCGCTCAATGATTTGTTATTTTTGCACAGCACAAGATGGCATATCCCCTTAATGTTTTTTTCTAAATGGTAGGAATAGCAGACCATCTTTAACTCTGCTTACTTGCCTATCATTTGATCACTCCCTTTATGTTCCATGGACCCATGGGGCTGATCTGGATCCTTGTACTCCAATTATGCAGAACACTATAATGGGCTACCCCAAATACTCCCAATACATCAAGGACATGAACTTGGGATCTTAGCCATACAAGACATTGTTCTGCCCTTGGAGCACTAACCATTCATGTTGCATATTTCATGATATAACTATTTCAGTCTCATATTTATCTGTAAATAATTTACAAGGTTTATAAAATGGCCAAATAATACAAGTTAGCCAATAATCACCAGATTATAAATACTCACTCCTGCATTTTCAAGATCAGGTCAGCCCAATATAACCCGTAACAAGCATCTGCAAGAAACAAACCATGTAAGAACTGCAGGAGAAATATCACCAACCAGATACTGAAAACTACTCCATACTTACCAAAAACACCCATCAGACCAGCATTTCTACCTCATTGGAAAACTGAAAATACAGAAAAGATATATCACAAGTTGTGTCAATGTATAGAAAGCTTATTAAGTGTTCAAAGAACCCAACTTCATCCTGCTGATATTGACTTGGTAATAGTGCAAAGACCCTAAATTAAACGTTCCAATAGTATAGTAGTGAATTGGTGGATCTAACGGAATTGAGTTCCAACGCAGGACAACGCTTCGATGGTTTCGAGTGGACAGGCAAAGGCCTAATTTAAGTCTCCCTCAGTACAAATATACCAAAGTAATAGCATAGTATACGTGACACGTGGGAGGAATGCAAAGTTTGTTTCATGCAACGCTATTGGGAACACTACGTACTGAAGTGGATGTTAACACCAACGGACGCATACTAACCTTTCGCCATCCGCTACTTTTAGCCGCCGCTGTCGCTATTTCCTCGATGGTATCAATTTCCTCCGCACGCAATGGCAACTATGCCAGACACGGCCCAACTGAAATAAGACTCTTAAAAAATGGTAGTTCACGTACTATTTAGTACTGAATCTCAAGGATTTCGTCAGCTCATCAGTGAGTGATGCTGCTCATACTCAAACTGAGATCACTTATCCATCACCCGCAATATTTAGAGTCCAGGAGCAGATAAAATAACCTGAAATGCAGTCGATTACACTGGAATACATAGCATTAATGACTAAAACGATGTTTTACTTAGAATTGATTAGCAAGAGAATTTCAGTCATCATTAACCACCGCTCGCACTTTAAGCACCAAGCAGTAGATGACTCACTCCTGGTTGTAGCCCCACCGACAATGCACAGTAACATTCGGGTTATGGAGGTTTGGTAGTCATACGCAACTTCAACTTCTTTACAAAGAAAGTTATTTATTTATTATTACGTGTACATAAGTAGGGGGAGAGAAGCTTCAAGTACTTATGGAAGACACCTAAAGATAGTTCTAAACCAAACACTTCGTTAAAAATTAAAATTACGCAATGCAAATTTTCTATCCAATGTTACTCATCCTGTTACAATTATGATTTAAGAGAAGATTCTCCAAAGTTCTAGAAGCTCCCTCGGACCCCCTTACGCAAACATTTGCTACAATACGCCAGTTTGAACACAAAGAAATGTTGTAGACAATGACACGGACTGAATTGTAACACTTCACAACTGTCTTACAGTACACAACTGAAAATCATTGAATCACTTAAAAAGTTCCTGAATATATATATAAGTACGCCACTTGACTTAAAGTGTCTTTCTCATAGTAAGAAGCAATTGGCTAGCCTAAGGCAACATTACTGAACGATAAAACAGGAGTAAAAATGAGGTTGACATTAATGTTTTAATTTGTCATTTTTGTACCGGTGTCACCTTCCGACCGCCGTCCATTGGGGATTCTCACTCGCTCGCTCTTCCCGTTAATGCAAATACGACGCACGAGTCATACATGATGCGCCGCAACTGAACTTCCGGGAGTCGACGCAGAATCTAGAGTATCTAGAATCGTCGAGGCGGCGGCATGTCACGATCGAGGGGAGACGGTGCGGGGTAGCTACGACGAGAAAAGACGCAACGGTTGTTAACTTCCAGTAGGGTAGGGAACGCATTCCCCCCCGCCCTCGGAGATTTGACCAGCAAGCGCGCTGGTCAAAGCATCCATCGCGTGCACCCTTGGGGCTGTACCACTCTCACGTGGCCGACAACTCCGAGCGCAATGCAGAGGTGCAATTAGCGGGGAAGGAACAATATAAGCACAGTATATGAAGGTGCATGCAAATGTAACTTAACTTACCCATCTGGCAAAAATGATACATGAAATTTACGTGATAAAACCAGGCCATTATTAAGAGGCAAATAAAATTTCATGCACCCTGGTTATTATTTCAAGCAGGTAAAACCACATCTATTGCTAGCCACACATTTGAAAGTAATAACTTACTACCAATGCAAACATAAGACTAGGTAAATTATGAGAGGCAAACTCGACCCTTTGAAATCAAGTGATTTCCACCTTGAAAAGGAGGAGCATCAGCATGCTTTCTTCAAACAAGCCTACCCTTAACTATATACTCAACCAGTGAGTCATAACACTAGTTAATACAATCAAGGCTTTAAAAAGAAGCCCAGTTTTTCATTTAAAAGATGTTACTACAAAGGAAAGCATTAACCTTACCGTCTAGGAGCTGGAGGGCCATAGGGGTCGAGAGTACCCCTCTCATAACTACAAATAAATGAATTATGTACATTAAAAGCTACACTTAATCATTAACAACTGAAAAGAATATTCACCAGCACAAACAGAACATTTAATGAATGACGCAACTGATATGAAACAAAGACTACAAAAAATTTATCTTACAGTGCATAATGAAACAAATCATTCCTAAAACAAATTTTCAGTGCAAAAAAGCAGAATGAATGTTATAATTGAGTATTATCTCACTTCTCACAAAGCTAAATCATGACTTCATCCTATACATTATACAGATTGTATACAAAATAGCAGTTATCTAACAATTCCCTTAATTATCATGCCATTTTCACAGGCAGGAGAGCAAACCCAACAGCAAGGCTCATTTAATATACCAAGCAACAATATATATTCTGCAATTCTTCCAATATGCAAGGATCAAAATATAAGCATGACCATGAAAATCAATATTAGCAACAAATTTATCAATCAATGCAAAACATTAAAAATGTGCCCTATATCATAATTACACAGTAAGCAATGGTATATTCCAAACCATATATGAACTTCCACATTGTAAGATGTAACAATTAAAGTCAAGCAAAAGTTATTCCAAACCCTAAATTCATTACTCCACAATCTTACAACATAGATAACCCAAATGTTTTAATTCAGCAACAAAAGGTTGTAATGCAACAGGAGTGCAGTACATTACACAAGGCACCACAGTCAAAGCTCAAAAATCCAGCTTCAAAAACCCTTAAAAGCTTAAGGATCTTTGAATATCTCCCATTATGACCACTCTCAAAACTTAACTTTAACCAGATATCAAGAGTCCATATTTGTACTTAAGGTTCTTCATGTTGCAAGTATAGCATGCCATACCCAGATTCAGAATTTTCCTAATTTTTCTTTTACTGTCTTCGATTGTACTTGCATAATCAATCACGCATTTTTATATTTAATACACCAATCGAAGTTACTATTATGCCAAATCAAACATGCTCCATACCACTCGAGAGTTTGTAGTTTTAAGAAATCTGTGCATTACTCGTCCCAAGGTTTTCGGATTTTTGAGGATTGACAGTAGTACTTTTCCTCACCTCTAGAATGGCACAAAAAATATTAAATTTCAAAGTAATATACTCCAACAATTGAACTTAACAGCAGTACCACCGAATGGATCTTGCAAAACCTATAGAAACTAAAGCCGCAATACTCGCATAAGCGTAATGAGTGATGCACTGCACTACTGACCCCACATAAGATATTAGCAAGAAGGCATGCAACTCGCACCAAGCAGGAGCAACACCCATCCCGATCGTAAACGAATCACCCGGTAAAGTAAACCTACCCAGTGGCAGGGCTGCCGTAAGCAGCCGGGGGAGGAGGAGTCCTACGGCGGTAGATGTCCGGCGTCACTCTCGCGGGATAGTCGGTGCGCCGCTCGAAAGCCGGCGAAGGAGGAATAGGTCTCTCGTACGGGACACGACCTACGTCGGAGAAAGATCGGCGCTCGTACGGGTCACGCAACATATCTGGATAAGTGCGTCTCTCCGGCTCCCTGCGAAATCGATTAAAAATCGTCTCTAATCCGCCAAGGACCTCGCTCTTAATTTAACGCAAAAATATAATTCAACATGCGATTCGCGTATCCTTAGGGGAGAATTTTCACTCCTCTGATCTGTAACGCTTTAAATTCATCCGAAAGAATAACTCAATTGGCTATGGTTAACTTCGAATGTAATTACCTGTCTCGGGATCCAAGAATGGGTGGTGGTGGTGGGGGACCTCTAGCGGTGTAGTATCCGTCGTAGCCCCTGTCGTAACTATCATAGTATCCATTTCTCATCGATGGTGGTGGAGGGAGTCCGATGCGGTCCATTCCCGGACCTCGTCCATCCATTCCCGGTCCACGCCTATCATAATCTCCACGACCATCGCGCATCATGTAAGGAGGGGGAGCCCGGCCCATTCCCATACCTCTCATCGGGCCGCCGCGACCTCTCATCATGGGCCCGAATCCTCTACCACGACCGCTTTTCTTCCCGGTGGATTGCTAAGGAGAAATGATTATATAATATTATGCGGAGCATAGACAATCTCGAATTATTACAAATATCGGGCTTAAAATTGTCGCTATAGCGAACTAACACTACGTAAACCAACCTCGACGCTTATCTGAACTCCCATAAATTCTGCATTGTTCAGTGCCTCGATTGCCCTGGCTGCCATTTCTTCAGTCTTCATGTGTACGAAGCCGTATCTGTTGAGAATGTCACATTCTGTCACAACACCGTACGTCTCAAATAAACGCCGCAGCTCTTGCGCTTTAGCATCTTCTGGGAGACGTCCCACGAAAATCTTCGTTTTCTGAAAGTTGAGCAAAACCTTCATGCTCCTAAAAATTCTTAATAAAATATAATTTCATTTTCATTGCTCCATTCACAATAAAATGCTAGTGTCGAGGCAGTGTATTTACACTGCCTCCTCACCGCAATGATTAACGATAGGCAAAAATAATGTCGCCGATAAACCGATTAAGCTTTCAACCAATCAACCGCCAATGACTTCAACGGTATTTGCAATAGATACACAATAGTGTGAATAAATATACTTACAGGTGGTGTACTGCCCGTGCGGATATCTGCAAAATAATAAAATTATCATTAGTACCCATACATGATTCATAAAATCACGAGTTTCTCGTTCTATTTGGATTTCATAAAAACTTGCCAATAAGAAAACCAACAACCCGGTAAGATTCATAAGACTTAATATCTGCTTAACTACAGCATTTTCATCAACATTAACTTTATCGGGATTAATTATGGCAAACCTACTGCATCGGATAGCATTGCGAAATTATGGCGGAAAAATAAGGCCAACGGTGAAGCACGGTTTTAAGAAAATTCGAGTCGGATTCAAACTAGTCGTCTATAAAGACGCCGGATTAAATGTACGCCCGCAACTAATAATACATTACGCTTTTATTCAAAATACAACCGCAAACCACCGAACCAAAAAAGACAAGATGTCTACAACTACCGCGATCCAATATGGCTACCCAACGCTAATCCAAACACGTGCAATTTCATCAACGAAAATTAAAACTTGAGCATAAAACTTACACTCCGCAAAAACAGTTTACACAGCAATACAATTAAATCTTGGGGAAGTTAAAAATGAATATGTACCTAAAAGTTTTAATAAGAACCAAAGCCTGGGGCGTGGGAAAAACTCGCCGGTACCAAACACTCAATTCTGCGTACAAACCACGATTATACGACCAAAAAATATCGTAATTGAAATTGGAAACTGCTAAAAACTGTCCTTTATAGCAAATTATTACCCCCCAAAACTTACCGTCACCCATTTTCACTGATTCAGCGGAGCTCGTACTTTTGCGATGCTATCCCTTTCAGAAATGGCGTCGATCAGGATAGCGTCCCCCAAACTTCGGTGAGAGATCCTGGCAGATTCAACCAATAGTAAGGCTTATCCAAACTAGATGAAACTTTGGCCAATCAACAAAGCGTTTACAAAAGAATTTTTCATTCGAAGGCCACTGACTTTGGCGCGAAGCTTTATTAAATAAATGTAAAATACTTAATTAATACAATTATTGTGAAAATATGTGGGTTAAATAAAATTTCTCTGTAATTAATAACTTTACTTTTGTGAATCATTAACTTTTATTCTTCTGTAAAGCAAAAAGATGATTCATTGATTACTATTCAAGTCAAGTGAAGGTACATAAATTAATATTTGTAAACTACTAAATAATTTTTATTGAAATTTTTTAAAGTTAATACCCTAATAGAAACATTGCATTAATTATTTATTTATTATTCCCAGAGATTCAATTCTTTTCACCGGCGAATTGCTATTCTTTCGTTTATCTTATTATAAGAAATACAATTTTGATATTACCTATTATAATTATTTACTTTTATATTAATGTTGTATACCATTTAAACCATAAATATGAATTCCTTTAATAAATTTGTCTTATCTTCCCTTATCATCCCCTCTTGTAAAGTTGTGTTATAAAACGATTTCAATTCCACTTTGTAAGTACCCAGTCATCGTTTGCCAACCGTACACTCAATAAATGTAACATGTTGAAAGAGTAACATTCAATGAATGATTTATTCTGAAGTTACAAGAGTCTACAACATCGTATTATTTGTAGATTTACATTTAGCTTTCAGAGAAAGATGGTCCACACGTCTCCCTACGTTTTGCCCAACGATCCACCGGTAATAGACGTGGATTGTTTAGAGGCTTTTACATCTTTATCTGCCAGAGAAAGATTATATGCGCATCATTTAAGTCGGGCAGCTTGGGACGGAGGACTTATCGTTCTTCTTCAGGTACGAAATATACAATTACCATTCTTAATTTGTTTCTAGTGATTATTCCGAGTTAATTGTTTTAATGACAATCTTCCATCGCAGACTTCTCCCGAGTCACCTCTAATCCACTCAGCGTTACATCGCATATTTATTGAGGAGACTATTTCTGAGCTGAGGAAAAATGCCTTGGAGAACGGCATATTACCAAAAAAAGATTTTCAGGTATACACATGATTATTAGATTTGTAATTCCTGCATTAAGAGTAGAATTATTCACTGAGTCATAATATTTCAGGCCATTCTCGCGTACACAGCGGGAATCATAGCCAACAACGGTAACTACAGGGGCTATGGTAATACGAAATTTATCCCAGCAATACCCAGGGATAGGTTTCTTGATTTCGTTATGAATACCAAGGCGTTTAAAAACAACCCAAAGCATATCTCCAAGCTTTGGAATGAAGTCTCCGAAGCGATGTACTCGCTTAAGGAAAATGAAAAAACACTTGGATTTGATGTAATGATATACAAGTTATTTTTTTAAATTCTTAACATAAATTTGACTTGCCTATTCATTTATTGGATTCATGAATTTTTTTAGGGTGTCACAACGTACTGCTTGGGAAATTGTACTGTAGAGGATGCAAACCTTCTCAACGATTTCCTACAGCAGAAACGTTTGGAAGCATACAATACAAGAGCAGTTAAGACAGTTAAAGATGGAATTATCCATTATCAGGTATGATTTGATGATGAACAAATTTCTCATTCAATTAAATACGCTGTTGTTATGTTTATCATCACTCGTATTTGTGTGCAAATGATCGTCACGTAATAGAAGTGAAAATTGTGTAAATTAAACCAAATGATAAAACATAATTACTTCCAAATCTGTTATAAATTTTCCTGTGTTTTTCAAATACTAAATTGACGTGAAGAATGAGAAACATTGGTCTATTGGAAAGAGTTGAAATGTTAGAATGCATAAGTATAATGCTATTAGTAGTATGAGAAAGTCATGATTTAATCTGATATACATGAGCAAAATTTGTGTTACAAACAATAGAAAACATCATCAATTTCAAGTTTGCTACATGAACTTCTTCATAACCATAGTAACTTTTAACTCATTTATAAATTTGATTACTTTAAACAAGCAATGCCTAAGAACATATATCAGAAACAAGCTGTGGAATCCAATTCAAGTTGTATTAAAACATATGTGTTTCAGTTTTTTTTAATCACCAATTATGATTTTATATTCAGATAGCTCCAAAAGCCATGAAAATATTTGGAAGACCAAGTGTATATTTCCTTGTCAGTTCATGAATAACAGATTCATATTTGGAAAGAATTGATAAAATTTTACCCAAAATGCATGCCTGGTTTTTTCAACCTCTATTGATATTGGGACCATCTAAATATGAATTCATAGAGGGGTGGTTAGCATATCTAGCTCCCAATGCTAGTGTCGCAGGTTCAAATCCTAGCAAAAGCATGGCCATATGTGTTCCTCTTTGTAATTGTTGTTGCTCTTATTGTAAAAGGCAGTAAAGTGCTGTAATGAGCTGCTTTAGAATAAAAATTTTTAATACGTTAGATTTATGCAGCATTGCTATCAAAAAATGTTTTCTGTTGGTGATTTATAGCAACTCTGTTTAAAGCCAATAATTCCATTTCTTGATAAATTACATACGCTTTAATATCCATAAAAAATTATTTTTTCCACAGCCTTTTCTGTTGCTACAGTGGCTACCAACTTTTTCTGCCAAATTTCAGATATAGAGCAAGCTGGATAATTCTTTTTTGAATCAATTGACTTGATTCATAAAATACAAAAACTATCACTGAAAGTGAAATTATGAAGTATTTATAGTCTTGTTTGTTAACGTAACTATTTATTATATCAAATACATTCATGTATTAATCTCATAAGTCAGTCTATTAAATTTTCATCCTTTTAGTTGGATGTGAATATTATTAAGTGCTTTTACTATGCAGATAAGACTGGCTTCAGTAATGACAGATAATGGTGTGGCACTTCAAGAGGAGGAATACAAAGGTGCCAAATTTTCTATTGGCCATGGAGATTATTCCCCTCTTCTAAAATCTATCAATGAAAGTCTTCTTAAGGCTTGGGTAAGAATGACCTACAAATATATCTTTAAAATTTATCTTCTGGAAGTTTTATTATGCTGAGTCAGTGGTATAGTTATAGCAGTGTGGGCTCCAAGGCAAGAATTAATGATCTGCCACTGTCTTGAACAATAAACAAAGAAAAATTAAAATAGCACTTAATCTTCATAGGGAAACAAGTATTATTAGTCTTTCATATAGTAAATAAATAGAAAATATAATTTGGTGTATGTATACATAAGCAAAAATAAAAATTGATAATTTTTGAGTTTCTTGTGGATCCCTCTTTGGGTGAGCTCCTACTCACCATGTAATTAGCTTTGGCATAGCTATACCACTGGTAGTAGAAAAAAATGACTATCTGACTGATATTTTTCTAACAACATTTTGCTTGAAAATATCTCAAAAATACAAATAGCATCCATTTGTAAATATGGGTGTTTGAGTTAAACTTTAAAGTATGGCATAATTAATGCTAAAGTGATGAAGCCGACCTCCAGCCTAGACTTGTATTATATTTGAGACTATTATCAAAGTACATATAAGATATCAAGTAGATTTTTTTCCATGAACATGGGTAAAATTTGGAATTTGATAACCTGTTATATGCGTAAATTTAGATTATCTTTTTTTATATGGTAGTACCAACACATATTCAGTCATTTGAGCCTCATTTGTAAGTGGCATCAATATGGAAATGTACGCTCAAAATTTCAGCTTTCCATCTTTTATGCCTTCAAAGATAATAAAAATTTTAAATGGGCCCCTATCCGACCCTGTATATTTCTCAAAACTCAAACCTGAAGAAAAGCAAATGGCAGTGGTACAGAAAACTACCTTTCAAGTTTCAGCTCTCTATCATTTATGGTTTCGCCACAATTTCAGTTAAAGCAAATGCATGGAGCGACAGACACCAAAGTGAAACTATGACAGCATTAAAAAAAAGACATGCTAAAGATAACCTTATTTGGTCATATGGCTGTTGTTTAATTTTTAACAAGGATTTTTTACTCTAAATTACCCTTTATTTATCTGAGAAAAAGATTTTATAATTTTAAAAAAATTTAATTTTATAATTAAATTTTTGCAGTTTCACAAAATAAATATTCTTATACATGTTTTGATAGAATGTGCCATATTAGAAGAAATAGTTATCAAAATAATTTCTACTATTTTTACAGATCATGTGTGGATTTTTTAGTATTGTCTTTGTCTCTAGGAAAAATTACATATTTGGATCATAATTTCTAAGAAACATGTTCTTTTTTCTAAGAAATTTCTTCTTGTTAACAGTCAGATGACTGACTGAACAGCCCTACATTAAATAACATATTTAATTTAATTAATGTCATTTGAATTTTAAGTAAAATTTTGATGAATAGTTTTTGGAAATTTCTTTAGCATCTTTTTTTCATGTAAAAATATATTTTGTAATGAGTTTCTCTTCAGGCATCAAAAGAAGCTGCCATTTATTTTTATCATTAAGGTTATAGTGTTATCGATCATGATTTACATTTTTACCGAATGTATGTCATTGTACATTAAACACCCAGTTACTCAGAATGCCTGGGGAATTGGGTTTTCCGGTTAAGTGAATATTCCAGTTGCTTGAGAGTTTTATTACATAGTCCTCAATAAAGCATTTCACTCTAAACATCTAGACGTCTGATCCCATGCCTAATCTTAAAACATGTTAGCCATAATTACATCAATCTTTGTTTCCATTGTCATGGTTCTATGTTTCTTAGAACCAGAAACATCTCCAGCACTTTAATTTCTCTTATCAGACTTTTTAAGGACAAATACAGTTAAAAAATTATGCAAACAATATGCAGCTTCCACAACCACACTAGCATTGTGACATAGACTAAATCACTCGTAAGTCGAGGACTGCCACTCTAAAAATAACCTTTCGTATTTCGTTTTCCAGGGATTTAACCTGGGGAAATCGAATTTGCCTCACGTACTTATAAAACGTTTCACCGATGTTACTTCCCATCTACATCTGTAAGTTTTAATCACACACGGAATCACTCTGAATGTCCTTCTTTGGCTGAAATTTAATATCTCGTGTAGAATGGATTTAAGAAGACAGTGACTTGATGGGTTTTCATGTGAATTCGCTGTAAATTACATTGTGGCACATTTTGCGTGGCGTATTGTTACTTGCCGTTTACATTGTAGCCTGAATCAACCTTAAGACTTCAAACGTCGTTTTGGCCCGGGTGACCGGGCGAGCATCATAACTGTGGACCAGTACCTTAAGTCTGGAGCATGTTCCTTAATTAGTAAATGCTGTAAGCCCAGAGCATCGCAAGTCGGAGTGTCGTAAGTCAAGGACTGCCTGTAATTACCAAATGACTCAGCTCATTCATATAGTAATTGTAATTTTCAGGAATATGCAGCAAATGAAAGGGAAAAGCAAATGATAAGCTGCTATGTACAGAGTTTTACCAGTGGAAGCATATTGGACCATAAGGAAGGCTCAAGGCATTGGGTTGCTAACAAAGGACCTGTCATTGAGACGTAAGGAAAATTGGCACTTAGATGTTTAATATTAACCTAGTGCATTAAATTAAATGTTGTTATGGTTGTAACTGTATGTATAGAGGTTTCAAAATTCATATTTTTTAACACAGCATCATTTATCCAAACTTGCTACAAATTAAAAATTTCAAAATTTTGTTAGAAGCAGTGAAGAAACAGTGGAGTTACAGAAAATATATTGCCCCCTTCCCATCAAAAAAATATGAGACCCCATTATTAAATAATGGCAAATACAATACAATTTGGATTGTACCCTTTGTTAGTAAATGAACTGTTATCATATTAGGTGCTGAAAGTTGGTGAGAACTTTTCTATAATGTTCATTGAGGTTAGATTTTTATCCAGCAGGAAAATTTCTTGTTTACAAATCAACTGACAAATGTAACTTTTACAATGTATGTACCATTTTAAGATAAAAAGTTTTTGTCCCAAAATTTTTTTATTAAAAAATAAATCATCTAGCTCACCTGATATGAATCTAATTGATAATGAAAATAGCTCCAATAGACATAATTCAATTTAGTAATCCAGATGTGCATTTTGATTGCTATGCTGCATGATAAGTCACCGATCATTGATTTGAAAAACGAATTCGTGGAGGGGTACAGCTTTTTTTTTGAAAAGGAAGTGCTCATGTATTAGATTTGTCTGCTCACCCATCTGTACAGGCAATATCTCTGGAATTCTTCCACTTGGAGAAGCCAAATTTTCAGGATTCATTAATCTATGTGAGAGTCAGATTGGATAAAAATTTGGTGGATCTAGGATTAGTTGCTGGGGAGTAATTGACAAAAGTGCGATTTTATACTCTGCCGGAAATATAGCAGCGATAAAATCACCTTATGTAATTTTCTCAGCAATTCTTCCCTTGCTGATAAAATCACCTTATGTAATTTTCTCAGCAATTCTTCCCATGCTATCATCTTTAATCATGTAAAAATTATATCTATCTAATTATCATGCTTATTTAAAAGTCCAGCAGGTTTTAATACAATCTTATTATAAATACTAGGTAAATAGCCCGTTTAAAATGGGTTAAGTTAAACAATTTTTTAAAAATAAATCACATTTATTTTTCAATCATCTAAGTTTCTATTGATCACATCTTCAAGAAGTTCTCTTATCACAATATTTTTTGTAAATACCCTATTATTGTTAAGCAATTTTCCCTGACTTGATCTATCAGTAACAAAAAACTTCAAATTATTCTTATCTCTTGTTCTAGACACTGCAACATACAATTGGCCATGTCCAAATACTGGTTCTTGCAAGTACACTCCAACTTTATCAAAGGTTTGACCCTGAGACTTATTTATAGTCATCACAAAAGCTATTATAACTGGAAATTGTCTTCTCTTTAATACAAAAGGCAAACCTGTATCACTTGGTGCTAAATTTATTCGTGGAATAAACACCCTTTCTCCTTTATGATTTCCAGTCAAAACTTCTGCATCTAGAAAGTGTTGATGAGTTCCTCTGATAATTAATCTCGTGCCATTTAGCAATCCTTTTTTTGGATTCAAATTTCAAATTAACATCACAATAGCTCCAACCTTTATTAATAACTTGTGGCGGCATTCCTGATGGTGTTTGTGCATTTAAAAACTCTATTGGGAAGTCTACTCTTAACTGATCATCATTATCTTCTATTACAATTGAATCGACACTTTGATATTCCTTTCCATTCGAATTTATCAATTTCAAAACTTCATTATTCATTTCTGTAGCTTGTTTGTTCTTTGGTGTTAAAATTACTTTTCGTGCAAGCTCAGAAACTGCTTCAATAATGCTTGCAACAATTTGATTACTCTTATCAAGTTGTCATTATCAATAAATTTCTCTGGAATTTCAATCAGTTCTGGTAAACCATCAGTATTTGAAATTGATCCATTTCCAATGCATAGTGTTCATTCATTGAATTCATTTTGACCAACTGCACGCATGTTTGCTTTTAAACTTATTACTTCTACAAATCTCCACAACTTTTAATGCATGCTTCAGTAATGTGAGCTGTTGTCCCTCTTCGAATTACATACAAATCTGCAGCTAATCCAATAGTTGCAAAAGGCAATACAATTTGTCCCCTGCCTTGCAAGTAACTCATTAATGTATTATATAAATATGTTTTCCCTGATCCACCTGGTCCATTCAAAAAGAAAAATCTTGAATTTGCATCAACATCTTCTATAGCATTTATTATACAATTAAAAGCTGCTCTTTGTAAAGAATTCAAGTTTCTTATTTTCTCTGCAGATATTCTAGCCTCTTCTTTTACATTGAATACATCCCATCATGCAGAACACTTAGTGATGTGGCCAACACGTGACTTTCTCCATATTTGGGGTATAGATATTTCAATTATTATGAATGGCATTATAAGGCAAAATTATTATTTCGTATCGTAAAAGAATACAGTCATCCTTATTGCCGTAAATTACGTATATTTTGAATATGTTTACAGAATTCACCGCTACGTGGTGGTGGCGCTGTATACTGGTATTAAAAAAAAGCAAAATATCTCCGAAATGGATGGTTTTATGAAAATTTGTTTCAAACAAAACTTGGAAGAAATATCATTCTCTACAACTTTGGTCCTCACGAATATTACCAATAATGATTTTTTAAGGAGATATTTGACGGAAACCGAAAAAAACGATTATTTATAAATAACTCCTAAACAATAACTGCTATGGAAAACTTTCAAATGAAAGTTGTAGGAAATTACATTATTTATAACCTTTGTATAGAATTGTATATACAATAATGATGTTTTAACGGAGAAATATTCCAAAAACCGAATCGGATTTCGAATAAACCTCGACTTCCGGTTAACCTGTATTATCCGCTCATGCTAAAGTGTTGTATATGAAGTTCGGTAACGATATGGCAAGTACGTTTTGAGTTAGAGCGCCCACAATCACATACACACATCATTCCAGTCTAAACTTGTTCTAGGGACCTCAAAACGTGTATTTCCTTTGAAATCTGTTGATTTTTTTCGTGATCACAATACTTTCCCATACTACGTATGGAGAAAGTAAAAACATTTCAAATGTTGGGGTGTAAATAATTTAAATGGGAAGAGAAATTATTTGCCATTTTAAACATTTTAAGATTATAAAAATACATTTTACATGAAAATTGTTTTATAAATTGATCGACCTGTTATTACTTTCTCCATATGTAGTAATGGAAAAATATTGTCATCACGAAAAAAATCGACTTCGAGATTTCAACGGAAATACACGTTTTGAGGTCACTAGAACATGTTTAGACTATTTTCGGGATGATGTGTGTGTCTGTGATTGTGGGCGCTCTAACTCAAAAAGTACTTGCCATATCCTTACCAAACTTCATATACAACACTTTAGCATGAGCACAAAGAACTGATTAGATTTTGGACAATACCGGTTAATCGGAAGTCGAGGTTTATTCGAAACTCGATTCGGTATTTGCGATATTTCTCCGTTAAAACATCATTATTGTATATACAATTGTATACAAATGTTATGGAGAATGTAATTTCCTACAACTTTAATTTGAAACAATTTTCCATAGCAGTTATTTATAAATAATCGGTTTTTTCAGTTTCCGTCAAATATCTCCTTAAAAACGTCGTAATTAGTCATCTTCGTGAGGACCAAAGTTGTGGAGAATAATATTTCTTCCAAGTTTTGTTTGAAACAAATTTTCGTAGAACCATCCATTTCGGAGATATTTCCTTTTTCTTAATTTACAGTATACAGCGCCACCATGTAGTGGTGAATTCTGTCAAGATATTCAAAATATACCTAATTTATGGCAGTAAGGATGACTGTATTCTTTTACGATACGAAATAGTAATTTTGCCTTATAATGCTATTCATAATAATTTAAATATCTATATCCCAAATATGGAGAAAGTCATGTGTTGGCCACATCAGAGTTTTTGCTGTTACCAATGCTCACATTAGCAGATTTTTACTGTACATATCTTGATATTTTAAAAAATATTTGCATTCTCTAATAAATTATTACTGCTGAATATTCTATTTTTCTTTATGATATTCTTTTAGTGAAGCTTGCTAATATTTTACTCCCATCAAGTACTATGAGAATTTGTATTGCAAAACCTATTCTAAAATAATAAATTAGTTTTGTCATCTAATTATTGCTTATTGTTTTGATATGAAATAATTAAAAAGGGGGGATTGTGGCTATGGCGAGATGGATTTTTTGAATGTGGAATAAACTCCTTAACCGTATATGGTTAAGGAGTTTATTCTACATTTGAAATATTACTTTTTCTGTTTTCTTGTATTTTATTCTTAAGATTTTAAAAATTATTTACTTCTACGAATTATAAAATTACTGAAAATTTCATTTCCTGTCTTTTAAGGTACCTTGGTTTTATTGAGACCTACAGAGATCCCGCTGGAACACGAGGCGAATTTGAAGGATTTGTTGCTATGGTTAATAAGAAAATGTCTGCCAAATTTACCGAACTTGTAAATAAAGCAGAGCAGTTTTTGCCCAGACTCCCCTGGCCTCGAGAGTTTGAGAGGGAGAAATTCATAAGGCCCGACTTTACATCGCTGGATGTTCTCTGCTTTTCTGGGAGCGGGATACCATCTGGGATAAATATCCCAAACTGTAATTGCATTACTTTTGTGATCAATTTAAATTTTTTAAGGTGTAATTTGGCAAATTTCGGTAGCTATAAAAGTAATTTCATAGTTTAATGTAACATATTATTTTAACAGATGATGAGGTACGCCTGAATGAGGGGTTTAAGAATGTCTCACTTGGGAACATAATCCCTGCAAGCTTCAAGGGGTCAGAACTAGGCTTTCTTAGTGAAGCTGATCAAGAGCTCCTAGGAAAGTATAGGATCTGTGCTTTTGAGGTTAGTAGTATCTTGAAAGTGACATTTTTCATCCTTATGCTTTAAAAGAAGTGAAATAAGAAAAAAAACTTGGAATTAAAAAGAAATAACTACAATAGAAAATTGTTTCAAATGAAAGTTGTAGGAAATTACATTCTCTATAACTTTTGTATAGAATTGTATATACAATAATGATGTTTTAACGAAGAAATATCGCAAAAACCGAATCGGGTTTCGAATAAACCTCGACTTCCTGTTACCCATTATTGTCCAAAAACTAATCAGTTCTTTGTGCTCATGTTAAAGTGTTATATATGAAGTTTGGTAATGATATGGCACGTACTTTTTGAGTTAGAGCGCCCACAATCACATACGCACACACAGACATCATTCCGAAAATAGTCTAAACGTGTTCTAGGGACCTCAAAACATGTATTTCCGTTGAAATCTCGAAGTCGATTTTTTTCATGAATACAATACTTTCCCATTACTACGTATGGAGAAAGTAAAAATTGGAAGGATTGGTAAATTTTCACATCTTAGGGAAAAATTTAATTTTTTATTGTTAATTCTCCTGTTGGTTATTTGAATCCTTGAACTTAGTTGTATAAATAAGTTATAATGATAATCTAAATTGGTTGCTGCAGGTATGGTAACTCATATGTGACGATTCATGAGATCAATTCTGAATCAGAGAACTTTCTCATTAGCAACTGTAATTTTAGTTTGATTTTCAAATCATTCCGACTGCAGTAATACACAGAAGGGATGACCAGTTTAACGTGCCTAATCTAGTGAATGTACTCCAAATTTACATTAACATTATTATCCTTCAAGCAGCCAATGACAAATGGCAGTGGAAATAAGTAAGAAAGGATGAATATACAGGAAGACTTTTGATGATCAAATTCATTATTTTTTTCTATGATGCCAATCTCATATTTTGCTACAATTTTATTTTAGTTTTCATATAATAGTATCCTTGTCTCTGAATTATTAGAGAGCATATTTATTTCATTCAAATTAGATTTTTTAAATATTTCATTTGTTTATTTTTCAGCTGCAAGTGGGACTGCATGAACTGCTTGGCCATGGGAGTGGCAAAAAACTCAGAAGAGATGAGGCTGGATTATTCAATTTTGATATTGATAATCTCCTTCATCCCATAACAAATGAAAAGGTAAGTCAAAACCGTTATCGTTTGAAAGGTAATGTTATGAAACTTCACAAAGTTGATTTCTTCTGATTTTATTTTGATCACATCATATGATTTCCTTTTAAAATATTTTATTTTGCTTCCATTAACCCCATTGGCCCAGATTTGCGTGAGGAATGGTTTTTAACTATAGACTGTAATAGTTCTGAGGAAAGTTTACCTGTTTCAACAAGTTTAATTTATTCTTATAAGTTTTAATGTTTGAATGAAAGATGTTAGGCCCATGAAAATTGTAACAGATGAAAGCCCATAAAAAAGTTGAAATTGAAGGGTTAATTCTATATTTTATTCCTGAAAACCTCGGCTGCCCTCAAAGATCAAAAGTTGGTATGAGCCGGGAGAGACCCAGGACAGTAAATTTATGGAGATGGCCTCAACCTATGAAGAGTGCAGGGCTGAATGTGTAGGATTATACCTCAGCCTTGAAAAGGACATTCTCAAGTAATTGAATTTGTTTTATAAATAAGTTCTTTTTAGAAATGTTACATATTGAATTATTCTTGAAAACTATTTACTTGGAGTATTATGCTGAAAATTAGAAGTCTCTAATTGAGAATTGCATAAAAACAGCTCATTGAAATGCAAGAAGAAATTACTTAAGATAATATTTAGTTAGTTTTAAATGTAATATTAATATTTATTGACTTGAAGATTAATAACTTTTGTACTTCCAAAATTTCTTCATAAAATTTTGAGTTTTTATAGTTCAAACCAACAAAGAAACATGTTTGTTGAGTTTTTCGAAATAATATTTTTTGTTGCAGTAATTGCCGCCGTATTAAATAAACATCTTAATTGATTTTTTCTTTAATCACATCATAAGAAAAAATCCAATTGGTACCTATAGTACCATTTGGTGATTTTTTGAAAAAAAGATTTTAAATAAGTGGCAGATTAAATGATTCACATTAACAATACAAAGTCATTTGAGTAATGAATTTAGTTCTTAAGAACATAGTGTGTTTGTTCTGTTTCATAAAAACTTTTTTCTATGTTTGGTTGCCTATTAAAAATGTAGTGATTTTTTCTTTATTTAAAACTGCTGGTATAATAACTTATATAGTCATTTCACTTACTGTATAACTTTTTATTCATCAATTGTGTTATGGAGAATCATCATAAAAGTTAGAATAAGTGAAATGACAATAACTTTATAAAAATTCCAATTTTATTATGAGAAATGACCAGTTTCGACTAGTAACTGGTCCTCATTAGGTCTAATTAGTTATTAATTGAAACTGGTCATTTCCTATAGTAAAAGTGGAACTTTTAAAAATTATTCCATAGTTTCATTTATGTTAGAGTCCCACAAAATAAAGGCTTCTTCGGTCAAATTAAGAATTTTTCTTTTGTATCAACTATTGTTGATTTTGTATTATATTTGTTTGTTGAGATATTTCTAGAGATAAATTCTTCCATGCTAGTATTTTAGTTTAGCTTCTCTCATTTCCTTTAATTAAATGCTGTTCATACCAGTATTTATGGTTGTTTGATCAGCACATAGTTAATGGGTTATGATCATAAAACACATTTTTGTGTCAATGCAGGACTTAAGAATAGTCGCAAATGGCAGCTTAATAACATGCAGCACAGTATTGTGCATTTTTGCTGTCGTAACTTATCAACAATTCTTGAAAGTGCAGTATTCTATAACAATTAGGTCTTCATTTAGCTTATGTTATGTTGTTCTTGTACCTTACTGACATTTGTTTATTTTGCTTTGTGCAACTAAGATATGCTTATGTGAGTGATACAGAGTTCTTAGAACATTTTACAAAGAATCACTTCAATCCAGAGATAAAATACGTCTGAAATTATTTAAGATTTCTATGGCTATTAAGAACAAGGTTTTTTAAACATAACTTTGTAAATGATTATGGCCAATTTAAGATAGAATTCAGCATATAAATAATCTACATAATTGTGTGATTCTGTTTTTTAATCATAACAAGGATGTGTAAAATTTAAAAAAACCGGCATCATAATTTTTGTCTAAAAAGATTCAACTTCAAGACAAGTTTTTTAGAAAAACTTTATAGTGCATTATACTTATGTTCTTAACAACAACAGAAAAAGATATATAGCACACTAAATTAACTGAGTGAAATAAAGTTGATTTATCTGAGAACCTGATATATTTCCTAAACTGACAAGAAAGAACAAATTAGTATATTAGTTATGACTGATGCACACCAACAAGTCATCCACTGACCTGATATTGAACAGCCACTATCGAGAATCACCAAACAGATGATGCAGTTTATATACCTGCAGCAAAATGTTTGTTTGAAACTGAAGTATGAAAGCTTCCACATTACTCTCAAAACTCCTAAATCAGTGTCAAAACCTCTTTAGAAATCTACTCCTATGTATCATTTTACAAAGTGACCATCTCATTCCTTAATCATGTCAGTGGATATTTTGTGCCAGAAATATCTGTTGCTAGTTTTGTGAAATGATTTTGGTATTAGCATAGTATCAGGACCTTTCCAACATTGTGTTAGATCATTGCTGGTTTTAACACCATCACCCATACTTCAGATTCACATATATCATTGGTCTTTCTTACTCCCTTAATCATAGTATATTAAACTTGAAAAGAATTCCATTTGGCTGATTAAATGATTGTGTCATTTTATTTTGCTATTTATAAAAATATAATGTAATTTTAAAATTGTTTGAACTGTATTGGATCAATGGCAGCATATTCTCAGTTATATTGTGGAAGATATTATAGAAATGGACATCTTGCCCTTCTGTGGTATAACCAGAAGCATTGTACTTCTATATTCTTGTAACAAAATCTGTTGCAATCATTTGTCCGAAGAAAGATCCTGTGTTGTTCTACTTTCTGAGAATGAAGGACACTTTTTTTTTTTACTATCAGAGACAATCGTTAGACTCAATCTTTTTCTTACTTTACAACTAGGGTACCTTTGTACCATCAGCCAATAAGATGCAGGTTAGTTGGCAACTTTTTTCCCTAAAAGTGAATTTTATTGGCTGAAAAATGCTGTATGTACATTTTCCCTTTCTTTTCCTCAATGCATATACCGTATTTAATCATGTAAGCCACACACCTTTTTTCCCAAAACGCCAGTGAAAAAAGGGGGTGTGCATCTTACACGAATTCTTTTATTTGCCGTGCACCTTTTTTCCTAAAATGTCATGTCGGTAAACAAATATACGTTAAGCTAGCACCCATGCTGCGTCTATTATTCTATTTCCAAATTTCGGTGTATTTAGTCATTTTCATTCATTGTATAAAAATTTTTATTGAGTTTTAAGTTTATTAACGGGTGCTCCCCAAACTTGACGAAGTCTTCTGCTGCAATCGTCATGGAGGCCACGGCGCATGTGCGACCAGTTTGGATTGGTGGGGGTTTTGTGCTCGCAGCAGATGATGCCTACCATGTTCAGATACGGCACGCTTCCTTTATTCACTGATACGTCTATGAAAGTCATGGCCGCCGTGGTGATCATTGAATGATCACCGATCATAATTTTAGTTTGCCAAAAAAATGACAACCGCTACGGTAGCAAGCAGTGACCATGTGCCTGGAAAATTACGTACAGCAGAATGATCGGTGATCGCTCCCGGAGCGATTTCTGCTGAACGTGACCAATATGACGACAAAGATAGTTAAGTGTTTAACAAAAGAGGACTATCGAGGAGATTTCTGCTAGTACCGATATAAAGAGATCACCCAATAAATTCATCATGAAGGAGTGTGAAGATGCTTAACTTGAGCGTAGCATTTTTGAGAAATAGGAATTAATGATTTAAAAAACCCTTTTTTGGCTCAAATTTTTTCCTCTATAGCCGGCCCAAAAACCGGGGTGCGCGGGATACACAGGGGCACGGCTTACATGAGTAAATACGGTAATCCTTCCAGAATTAAATGCAGAAGAAATTTATTCCCATATAAAGAACAATGGTTTATTTTCAACTTTAGTTTAATATACACTTGATCAAAACAATTTTGTTTGATTTTTAATATTATTTTTATGATTTAAGTTGTTTTTAATACTCAAATCATATATTTATATTTAATGAGACTTACATATTCTCTATTTGCAGAATATTTGGCTTTGAGGGCCAAGAAGCAGAAGACGTGATGTATGCAAACTGGTTGAGTCTTGTTTGGACTGGCATGAGCCGGGCATTGGAGATGTACCGGCCGGAAACTAAATCATGGCTACAGGTAGGATGTTTGAGGGTGGCAACAAAGAAAACCCAGAAAATTACAGGTCCCTAACCTCATTATCGTGCAAGTATATACTTGTTAGCAACATAATGCGATTTCCTGACAGTAATTCATTGTTAGACAATTGTCAGCATAGTTTCAGGGAGGGTAGGTCTTGTGACACTCAGCTTGGTCTATTTGTGAATTGTTTACTGAATAGCTGAGAAAATAATAGGCAGATCAATGTCATCTTAGATTTAAGATAAGCCTTTAATAAGGTACCCTACAAGAAATTAATAAAATTAGATACCTGAGTCATTAATTCCAAAATTATTAATTGGATCCATGAATTTTAATTCATAGGAAACAGAAGTTATAGACAGGAAGTCTAGTGGAGGTTATCTCTGGCATTCCACAGGATGGTGTACTTGCTCAGTATTTAGAAGTAAAATTCGACTTCTGGCATCTATCAATTCTTACAGTCCAAGATATGCCTTCATGCTTAAAATTATAACATCAACACTTTCCTTTGTGTTTGTCAAGCATACAAGATTTATACTGTAACTTGATTATATTAATTTTATTGCAGGCTCATTCTCAGGCCCGCTTTGTAATTATGAATGTTCTGGTGGAAGCAGAAGAAGACCTTGTAAAAATAAGCCAGTCAGAGGAGAAGTATCTTCTTCTAACACTGGACCGCACCAAAATAGAGACTGTTGGCAAAGAGGCTATTAGAAAATTCCTCCTGAAGTTGCAGGTACATAAACAGTAATTTTATAAGGCATTTAAATTTTTTAAATTTAGAGATCAATAGCATTTTACAATGTTATATATTAAGTGAAATATTAATTAATATTATTAATTTGTGCCTTCGGTTTTTTGTTTTCATATAAATTAAACAGAAAAGTCAAGAAAAGTAAATAAGGATAATTTTCTTCATAAAATTTATTTTTGGATAACTGGAAATTCAGATATTTGGCATTCAGATAGTTGGAGCTCTAATGTAATATAATTATAAAAGAAATCTACTCCATTATATTTTTGTACAAATAAATATGTTCAGTTGGCTCACGGTTAATTAAGACAATATTCAAATAAATGAATAGTTTGTGGAAAATTAAGTAGAAAGGAGTATTTATCAGAGCGATTGAAGATAAAACTTTTTCTGTAGAATTTTAATTTGAGCATGCTCAGAGGTCAGTGACCTTTTACATATAATGAGCAGCATTCATATTTGAAAATACTATCATGTGCCACATTAGAAGTTAGAAGTGTTAGGAATGTTAGTTTACATTGCTTAAAGATTATAAGTTTAAATCAATTCAAAACAAATATCTGCCTTAAAAGTTCAAGAGTTTTAAGAACCTTATTTTTCATGGCTGAATATGAATTGCATTAAATGTTATAGATCCCTATTCATTATGGTTTAATAGCCACATAAAATACTTGTACATGTCATAAGCAGCCTGGGCACTGTAATTTGCCAGCTCCGCTTAGAATTATTTGAAGATGAGTTTGAATAAATGCATAATTCTTATTTAGTTATTGTAGATCAGTCATTCCCAAGTGGGGCAGCACTGCCTCCCAGGAGGTGTTATGGAATTTTTGGGGGGAGCTAGACACCAAGGGATTGGTATGTGGAAATTTAAGAAACAGTGTTATGTATCAAAAGATCAGGGTCTAGGTAGACTATGGAAGCTCAGAAGTGTTAATTGGATACTATAATAATACCAACTATAGAATTGTAGTGTATGGTATTACTATTATGTAGAAGTGTAGCATATGAGACGTGGCGTAACAGATATTTTCAAAAAGCTTAATGAAGTCAACGTGAAGCTTCAAGGAAACAAAATATCTTCAAATCAAAAGGAATCATTATGGCTTTCATCAGCAAATTGACTTTGCTTAAAAATAACCTTGTCTGCCGAGAGCTTTGCCAGTTTCATCATTGCAGCAATTGAAAAGTGATAAAATTTTGGATAGTGAATTAGAAATTTATTATGCTCATCTTGATTCACTTAAGAAAGATATGCTGATGAGGTTTAAGGATCTGAAAGAACTCGTAGTACCTGATTAGGTAGGTTATTAATCCATTTGTGGCCGATGTGGAAAGTGTGAATAAAGATTTTCAGGAGGAATTCATCCATCTTCAAAATGACTTTGAGGCTAGAGCATGGCTCAACCAAAATGGTTACGAAGAGTTCTGGATAAAGCAACGATTAGCATACCCTCACGTTTGGTAAGAAGTAAAGTTATTGATGTTAGCATTTCCAACTTCCTGTTTGGTAGAAAAGGGTTTCAGTGCTGTAGTTCAGCTCCTAACTAAGCAGAGAAATCGATTGAATATAAATGAGAGGTGATTTAAGATTGAATTTATCAAACATAGAACCTGACATATGTAGATTATCTGAGGCACATCAAGCTCACGGTTCCCATTGATATTGTTGTATTAAACAAGTTTGAAATATATCTATAACATACGATTTGTTTTTACACCTTTCTTTTTATACTCATAAACATTTGTTTTACTTGCTTCAGACATATTTTAGCATGATATATGGTTTTTGCTTAGTTTTTAGGTATGCGGGGTTGTAGATGAAACATATTTATACTGTTTGCTGTGGGAAAAAAATAGGTCTTACATGAATATTTGTATGTATTCTGTAGGTATTATTTTTTTTATTTAGGTCTAGTGTAAATATTAAAAGTTATTGAAGGTAACTTTTCCCTTTTCAGGTGTACTTATCAACAGGAGATGTCAAGGCCATGAAGGAGATGTACTCTAGGTACTCGGAAGTTTCAGATGAGGGGAAGTATCCATGGGCCAGTTGGAGGGAGATAGTAATGGCAAATCTTCTTCCTCGAAGGATGTTTGTACAACCAAACACTTTCATCCGTGGTAAGAATAAATTTTTAAAATAATTATGGGCATTATTTTTTCATTAAGTAGTTGTTAGTATTTACTCAGGTGAAACTGAGAGTTATAATTACAGATAAATAATATCCTCAGATGTTCACATGTAATTTTAAATATTTCTGAAACTATTTTATTTATTGCTAGAGAAAAGATTATTTTTCACCAACTTCCACATAAAATGAATTTTTTGATAATACCTGTCATGTTACTGTTGAAACCATTATGTAAAGAAAGCCATCCTTAAATAAATTTATACAAAAAAGGTGATTACAATATTCCGAGAATTAATTACCTTATATTCCGGCGTATAAGTCGACCCCCACTTTTTCACTTAAAAATACTTCTCAAGAAACCGTTTTCAGACAAAATCAAAGTGACGTACAATCCAAGTTTTAACAAAACAAATAATTATAAAAATATATATAAATATTGTTTCGAGTCCGTGATATTCTTCTTGAGCATTCCATGTGACAGATGTTTTAATTTCAATCATTAAGATATTTATTTTTGGAGAGCTTGACTCACTAAATAAAGTTTCTTATGATTCGATTGATTTTAGCTGCTAATGATACTATTGAAATGAAGTATACCTAGTGATCGCGATCGATCTCTACGGTGGCAAAATTCAATAAAATATCGCAAATGTGTACCCCTTGCACCTTTTTTCCCAAAATGTTGGTCATACATGAAGATTTCTAATCAAGTTTTAAAAATTACGAGTTTTGATAGTAAGTTTACTGCAACATGCTTGCGTCTACGTTTATACTCGCAAAAGATAAAGAATTCTACGAAGTTTACGCATATCTACATGACCAGTACATGTTTAGGGTTTAAATGTGCTGTTTATACTGCTGTTGGTGCATCTTCAACATTGAGATGACGTAATATTTTTATGATATTAAAGCTGTACCTTTTAAATGAGTTTTAAGTTTATTACTGTTACTCAAGAAAAGCAGTTCTGTCATTAAAAATTTACTATCAGCTTCTACCTACACTTTTTGCCGGAATAAGTTGGCTTCTGATATCTCTATTCACCATATTCATCGTGATCCGGTGATGCTCCTTTAACCCGGGAGAGAACCATAGTTCCTTCTAATTTTTTTCATCCATGGGCGGAATGAATATCGCTATGCATGCCTACATGATGATAGTGCACGGATATGCACCTGGGTTGATGCAGTCCTGTTCCGATATATTTTAAAATACACACAATCGTGCGTGCTTGAAAACTTTAGTGTGCAGCCGCACAGCTTAGAGGGAACCATGGAGAGAACACACCTATGGGGAATCCCCACCTTTTAAAAATTTTTTCTAATTTTCCACTGCTGTAGACGTCAGCTTATTAAAGTACGAATTTATTTTTTTCTTCTCGAACTGGTCCAAAAATAGGGGTGCGCGTGGTACATGAGGATGCGGATTACGTCAGTAAATACGGTATTAAAATTAATTATTATAAATCTTCTAAAATACCGTATTTATTCAAATAACCTACGCACTCGTGTATCCCGTGCACTCCTATTTTTGGGCCGGTTCGGAGAGACAAAATTTAATTTGAGCCAGAATAAGTTTCTTTTAAGTCACCGATTCCCACTCCCTGAAACAAGTTCTGCTCAAGTTAAGCATTTTCTCCCTTCTACGTGACACAATTTATTGGATGATCTCTTTATGACGATACTAGCAGAAATCTCCTCATCATTAGTCCTCATTTGTTAGCCCCTTAACTGTTTTTGTTGTAATATTATGCAACTGTCTCCACTTCACTGTTTTTGACGTAATGTTATGCACCGATGCAGAGCTTCACGTACTATTTTTTCATCTATGAATGGGAACTTCTCTACGAGGGGGAGTTTTTTGCTTATCGTCTTGTGAGTAAATATTGTGAAGGTTAGGAACAAACAAGTCCAAACACTTGAGATGATCTTCCTTTCGAATGATGAAATCTTTCATTCGCAAGAAAATTATACCACTCCGAATTCCTTGAAGCGGATAAGGGAAAAGAACCAAACTTGAACCTACCTATTCTCAAGCCAGCAAACCCTCAGTAGTCATTGAACTATAGTTATCAGTTAGTCGGTGTATTCTTTCTGCCTACTTTTGCAAGTTTTTGCCACAGCGCAGGCGTAACTTACACGTTTGCTTGGTCGCATAAATACGCGTGTGCTTAGTAGAATTTGACGTCTTTTATGAATATAAACGTAGACGCAGCATATTGCAGAGAATTTACTATCGATACTCACAATTTATATAACCTGTTCAGAAATCCTCGTGTAAGACGCACACTCCCTTTTTTACCTGGTGTTTCGGGAAAAAATGTGTGCGGGATACACAAGTAAATATGGTAAATGCCATAAAATGTAAATACTGGAACAGCTGATTCAAAATAGCGATCACCTTTACCAAAAGATCAACGGTCTTGTTAAATATCGATGTTATTCATTTTTAATTTAAGGTTCACATTTTTAAGTTCGGCGTATAAGTCGACCCTAAGTTTTAGGAAAAATTTTTTACACTTAAAAGGTTGACTTATACACCAGAATATACGGTAATTGGATTTTGCTTTACTATATATTTCTTGAGTCAAATATAAACTTGGATTTTGTTAAACCATGCATAAAACATTATCTAGTATAACACTTGAGAAATCTAGTTGCTGAATATCAGTGATCTATGTGTCATGATATATCAATAAATATCAATTTTAGGTAATATGGCAAAACATAGCATAATATATGTTACAGTAATAAACCATATGGTTTGGAAGTATATTTTTTCTTGGTGAAAGATACTAGAAAATGGATTTTTTACTTGGGTGTCATTTGATCCATAATGAGAAATTATGTTTTGTATTATATTTTTTTAATGAAATTGAATTTTATCTTAGAAAATCTTTATACTATTAATTAGGTCTTTCTCTATATACTATCTCAACATTACTTTTAGATTAATTTTGTTGTAGTAATTTGATATATTAAATGAATGACAGATATTTGTATGTTATTCAGCTATTTATATCATTTGAAATACCGTATTTAATCGATTGTAAGCCGACGTCGATTATAAGCTGACTCCCACTTTTCACAAGGGCACACGAGGAAAATTCCATGTTGGGGGTACAGACATCCTGGTTTTCCGGGATTTGTCACGAAGAAAATACTGAAAAGCATGAATGCCCCGGTTTTTTCATTTCGTAATTTAAAAAAAGGTATCAACTAAAATTACAACACAAATTAGCTTATATTCAAGCATTCAATACAAATTTTACGGAAATGTAATTTATCCCAGTTATGTCCCAGATTTTTAATCTCTCAACAAAAATATCCTGGTTTCTCTTTTTGTCTTCTCCAACGTCTCACATTCGACTCATCATTCCCGTAGCGCCATTGTGCAGCAAACTTTGATGTTTCTTCCTCATATGCTATCACATTTCTCTTAAAGTTCACAGAATAATGAGTTCATTCCATTATGGGATTATTAAAAAAAATAAAACACTCGCCAAAGTAAATGACAAAAGTTTACACTTGCAAAGGCATGAGGAAATGACAGTTGTCTCCAGGAATCCTAGGATTACGCATGTGCATACTAGAGATAGCTCAGAAGTGAATTTATCGAATCATTTACTTCGATTTTAAAGACTCGAATCTAAGCTGAGTGGCAATTTTTAAGGAGGTAAAAAACTAGAAAAAGGTCAGCTTACAATTGAATAAATACGGTATATACATGAAATTTTTCTTAAGATAACTTGTTGCTGCTTTATATATTACTTATTCTCATGTTTCTTTACAGATGATGATGTATATTTAAAGACATATGATGCATCTGTAGAAGGGATCATTGAGTCCTGGGTTGATCGCTTCCCAAGCGCAGAGGTAGACGATGTACTGGAGGAGTTATACTGGAAGGACATAAACTATTATTAATGTGATATTTGTCATTGTTTTATGCATTATTAAATTTTTCATTTTATTTTTATTTTAATAATTAATTTTATGATATTAAACCAAGGAAATAATTCATGAGATATCATTTTATAGTTGTAACCTGTGCTAGGTATACGTAAAAGTCCAGTGTCTTTGGTGATTAAAATTTGTACTCACCTTATTGACATTTTGAAACTCAAACTACCAGAAGTAGACAATTATAAAAGTGAAATTCAAGTTAAATAGTATACAAATGCACTAAGTCTCAAATTCATTGGATATGGACTTCTATGCCCTAACTTTAAAAGGACCATTCAAATTCTCCAACATTTTTGAATCAGCCAAAAGTATGAGTAAATGTACTGAAATCTTTTTCCTTCACAAAGCTCATACATCCCTCTTTCAATGACTGCTGGATGTGCTTGATATAACTAGTTTCTTTTATCTATTTTAATAGAGAAGAAAGTCATTCTCAACTCATGCATCTGCTAAGCCAGAGGAATTAAGAGTAGAAGGCATTATACAGTAACATTTTGAGAATCAGTTATAGAAGACATACCATTGGTCACTATGCCAACAAGTCTGGATAATTCTAAATTATACTCCTCAAAACAGTGAAGTAATCATTGAGTCAAATCAGATCTTACACTGCCAGATAACTCTCAAGTTCTACTTATACAGGTATTCCTCCTATAAGATGATTTACATTTATGTATTTTCAATACTGCCAGCTCATCAGTTACAGATTATTTTTAACCAAACAGCACATTTTGTTATTACACAAAGGGGATAACTAGGTTTTGCTTAAATTGAAATCACCATTGCTTTTTCTCTGTGTAGAAACTAGATTCATAGCCAACATTATTAGTAATATTGAGAAATTTTTTCCTTCTCAAAGCCCGTAAATAAATTTATCAATGATTGCTGGATCTATTTAATATAACTGGCATGGTAAAATTAATTTAATTGTATTACAAAAAATTATTATTGAAGTTTTGAAGATGATGAGTTTTGTTGTTTACACTCTGCTGGTGACACAATAATAATTTCACATCTAAAGCTATTGTTAGAGAGTTCTGATATGAGATGGTTTATTCCCTACCATCAGATTTAATTTCTTGATGGGCACAGAAATATCTGTTTCAAAGTTGAATATCCATTCTGCATTTTCAATGCAACTCACTTTGAAGATGTGACTCAGCTTTTCTTACATTAGAAATTTTTATCTATTTTAATAGTAAAGAAGACCATTGCATTGTCTTGCATCAGCGAAGGTAGAAGACCTAAGAGTAATAGCCATTGTAAAATACAATTAAAAAAACCAGTAATAGAATTAATTTCCATGGCCCAATATGCCCAAAACATTTGGATGCTTCTATGCTTCTCAAATACGTGATATATACATTGAGCCTAATACTTCTCTAGGAATGCACCTCTACAAGTTCTTCATATACAGGTAATCCTCCTATAGAGCGATTTCTGTTTACCCATCTTTGTTACTACATGGTTTATCAGTTATGAACAATTTTCATTCTGCATAGTACTTTTTTGATATTAAAATGAGACTAACAAGGCATTTCTTACTTTTAAAACACCATGTTTATTCTACGACATTTCTACCTGTAGATCAAGGATTCATAGCCAAAAATCTCCGTAAATGATCATGCTAAAAATCTATCCTTCAAAGATTGCTAGATAAGTTTGATGTAACTACCATGCTGGTATCTATTCAGGTTGAATTATGAAGAACTATTAAGTTTAAAAGATTTAATAACAAAAGATCCCTTACATCTCAAGCAATGGAGCTCAACTAGTTCTTCTTAAACAGGTAATCTTCCTATAATGTGATTTATGATAACGTGTTTTTGTTTCCACGGGGCTTATCAGTTAGGGAAAATCTTTATCTTCACAGCACTTTTATAATTAAACAAAAAGCTTACTAGCCACTTCTTTTAAAACGCCATTCATATTCCTGACATTTTTCCCTGTAGGTCAAGAATTTACTACCAAAATTTTAATGAATTCTCTGAAATTTATGCCTCTGAAGTATGTCAAGTACTTGTTGAGTCAAACTGTATCCCTTACCTCCCATTGAATGAATCTCTACTACTACTTCATGTATACAGATAATCCTCCTCAATTGTACTTTTCATTTATGCAATTTTGTTAGTTGATGGGTTATCTGTTATGAAAGATTGTTATTGTCTATGGCATTTTTCAATTTTATGTGAAGATGCTAACTAGGTTTTGCTTACTTTAAAAACATCATTAATGTTTTGGTAGCATTTCTCTCTCTGGAGCAAATATTTACAGCCATAAAGAATAGTATATTTTATGAAATTATTTCCCATCTCGAAGTTCAGACTCTTTCAAAGACCTCTGTATATTTGGATATAACTAGCATGTTAAAATCTATTCTCCTTGTATTATGAAAAATTATTATTGAAGTAAAATCAACGGAGGAAGAGTTTACTTGGTGGAACTCCGTCATAAAAAAATGAGAAGGATGTAATAAAACGAGAAGTTTAGTTATTCAAAATCTGCTGGCAAAATTAAATAATTTAACTTTTAAGCTTCCATATTATCAGAAAGTTCTAATTTGAGATGGTTTTTTCTCTGCCATCTAATATATAATTTATTAATGTGCCCAGAAATTGTTTAATGGTCCAAGTCATACCCATTTGGCATCTTTAGTGTAACTCACACTGTAGCTGTGATTCTCATTTCGTATAATAAGAATTTTTATCTATTTTAATAGTTCAGAAAACCATTGACATCTTCAATCTGTTACGATACATGCTTTTAAGTATATGAGGCATCGTGCAATACCATTTAGAGAACAAGTCAAAGAATTCATTCAATAACTGCTGGATACATTTGATATCACTAGCATGCTGATATCTATTCATATTGTATTACAAAAAATATTCTTGAAGTTGGAAAAGTGTCATTATTCAAAATCTGCTGGTGCAATAATAATAATTTCTCTTGGAAAGCTGCCCTACATTTAGTGGGTTTTGACATGATTTTTTTCCTTCCCTTAAAGGCCTCAAGCACATGCAAGTGAACCCACAAAAAGAAGGAAGAAAGTCTTAAGACATTAGGGATCAGTTTGCAAATTATTTTATCACTAAGAAACTAAAATTACTTTGGTAGCTGAAGCAAATTTAGAGGACTATTCTTGACCATGAAAATGTTCCCTTTCTGTACTTCATGTGAGATATATTGTAGTACAGTAGAACCCCCAAATTCACGGGGGTTACGTTCCTGAAAACACCGCAAATTTGGAATCCGCAAAAATAGAAGCAAAGGCCTTATGAGAAAACGGGGTTAGGTTCGCGGCTCTCCATTATTTTGACAACAATAAATGAGGAAAAAGTAGGCTAAAAGTGGTTTTGAACCAATACAATGTGGCATTTAAATCTGCCGTAGTTTATTGCATATTGCCTGCCCACTGATGCCGCACTCTGGCCACTAGCATGTTTATTTCACAACTCAGTTTTCTCACTTAAGCTTCACTTTTATCCATAATATCACAAATATCCCTCTCAATCTTCTGAGAATATTTCTTCACATGTTTTGCATGTGAAACATTCACTGCAATGGAGAGGAGGATTTTATTGCTTCAGTTGCCTAGAAATATCCTATATAGTTAGAGGAGAGTGGTCCTACTGGTTAAAATTCACAAGGGGATGCGAAAAAGGCATTAGAGGTCACACCTCCACTTTCACTACTGCAGGGGCAGGTATAGGCATCCCCGCATTACACATGCAGGGTTTTCGTACGGAGCGTATTATTTCTCAGCAAAAGGCAGAAAATACCATCTATGGTCTCTAACCTGTACTAGAAGGACAGCTAGATACCGGAGATGCTCAGAGGCCACGCACTGGGATAGCAGAATGGGGATTGTATGAGGAGCCAATGGGAATTTTGCCAATACGCACAGGCGACGGAGGGGTTAGAGGGGTACTGCGACATCACGTTTACTCGTGGTTCATTGACATCGCTGCTGTGACGATTCAAATCATGGGGGTTCACCTCCTTAGGTGCTCCTTTGACAATCTTTCATGTCACCTACGAACTGGTTCCAAAACTACGGACACTATGAGCCCTCCCCTCTCCTCAAATTGTGTTCGTTGGTTTGAATCACGTGAAACAGTCTTGACTTGGTAAAGTTGGAGGGAAGTTGTTCAGGATTCCAACTTCCAAATCAAGGTAAGATTACGAACTGATTGCCATTTGATAAATTCTTAAAGGGTCAGCTTAATGATATTAAAATTAATTTAATTGTATTATAAAAAAATATTATTGAAGTTTTGAAGTGATTTCAAAACATTAATTTGCATCGATATCATGATTTTTTCCCCTCCTTACCTTGTACATTTTCCCTTGACTTTTTCTGGGGTTGATGCGCATATGCAATGTTATCGTTCTGCTGGCTACAGCCAATTCTTGTTCATAAAGATAGTGTCAATTCAATAATTTATTCCACCAAAGATCTCTTCTTGATTTTAGTTCAGTAATAGCATACATTAAAGTCACCTAAATTCGTACAAAGGACAAAACTTGTGTTGCTTTCAAGTGTGTACCCAACATTTTTCCGATGACAGCTTCACATATCCGTCTTCACAGAGGCTATTTCGTTCTGCATTGCCCACTCTTTTCCCGCCAATCAGCCAACTAACTGAAATTTCTCTAGAACATACATCTGGTAATAGTGCACAGTTGTCATCCCTTTCAGAGCTCACACATCCTCATTAGAACCACTACCATCTACATCCTCTCCTGAATCTCCATCATGTACCACCAGACCTATTAATTTGTGCGAGAGCCTACCTGATGATCCATTTCTGTCTTGTGATGACCCATCCTCATTGGATGCTTCTTTTTCTCAACTGGAGCATAGCAATGTGAAACCTAAGTGAGCCAGACTATCAATATTAAAAAGTCTAGGTATCACCCATTTGGAGAATTTAACACCCAGGAAAAGGTTTTTGGTGAAAAGAATCAGTAAAAAAAAATAGAGAAATAAGCAGATTGAGGAAAGTTAGCCGTAGCATAAAATCAGACTTCCAACAGATATCAGTTCTCACTAAGGGTAATGTAGTGCAAAGGTTAGAAAATCAACTAAACCCTTCAGCATTCATGTTAGCGTGCTCAATTCTTAAACAAGAACAGAAAAAACCTAAAGGTAGGAGATGGACACAATCCGAAGAAATTTTGGCCCTTTCCATTTACACAAAAAGTCCAAAAACTTACAGGCTACTTCACTGTTTAATGCCTCTCCCATCAAAGATCACTTTGCTTTCACTGCTGAAATCTGTTCCATTTCAAACTGGTTTAAATCAGGATATTTTTAAGCATTTGGCATCTACTGTGGAAAAATTGAAAAATCACAGAGACAAATTCTGTGCTCTACTTTTTGACGAAATGTCGATAAAACCACAACTGTCCTACAACATTCACAATGATGAAGTATGTGGCTGTATTGACGATGGAAAGTATGGTCATAAAGGCATTGTTGCTAAGCAGGCTCTTGTGTTCATGGTGTGAGGTTTAAGGAATAGCTGGAAACAACCCTTAGTATATTTTATGAGCCATGGATCAACTCCTGCCACAACTCTTGCAGAGCTGATAAAGGAAGTTCTTGGTGCCATTAAGAAGACGGCTCCATGTTGTGGCCACCATTTGTGACATGGGGCGAAGCAATGTCAAAGCATTGCAACTTCTTGGGGCAGATTTTGTCAATCCATCTTTTAACTTTGATGGAAAAATAATTTTGACAGTTTTTGACCCACCATATCTGCTGAAGTGCTTCAGAAATCTTTTTTTAAGCCATAATATCCAGGTGCCAGTGTGTTTAGCAAGAGAGAATGTGCAGCTAACTGCAAAGTGGGAACATATGAGGATCCTCACCCAAGATGATGCCTCTGTGAAATACCTCCCATTAAGGTAATTCCAACTTTGTTTTATTATTAACTAATGTTACTTGTTAAACATTAGAACCAAAAGTGTAAGAAACACATTCAGTGTGAAAATGTTTGGCAATTTCAAATTACTATTCCTTCTGCTTTCAGCCTTTTCAACTTATCAGAGAAGCATTTGGCGCCCACGACATTCCAGAAAATGAGGATCAACTTGGCTGTAGAAGTATTCAGCAGGCATGTAGCAGCTGGAATACATGCATTGATGGGAAAAAGTAAGTGTCAATGAATGCACTTGAGCCACAGATGATTAAAATGTATTTTTCATTGATGTAACTGTTCTTGTAATTCTCCCCACTCTATTTAGATGTCCTTGGCATGGATGGATTGGCGACTGCAGAATTTTTTATGGAAGTTGATAAGATGTGTTGACAGTCTCAATGGCAACAATAAAGAGAAGAATAATAGAAATAAAATGAAGCAGGCTGTTTGGGATCAGTGAGTTGCATTGTATGTGAATTGCATGTATACGAGTTACATTGATTGCGAGTTGTGTTGTATGTGAGTTACATTGTGTGTTCAGAGTTGTGAGTTACTTTGTAGTGAAAGGGAAGGCAACGCTGTTGGTTGCCTTTGGGACAGAGGCGAGTTCATACATGATCGCTCTCGCGACGAGATGTGTTTTCGGTGAGCTCCACACACCAAGTGTAATGGTAGTGGTTATCCTCTTAAACAGTGTGATTCAAATACTATCAACGTGCTTAGATACACAGTGTTAACAAGGATTCATTTCAAGTGTTCTGTTTTTTGAAAGTCTGTTTTTCACGCCTTAATTGTGTCGAAGAAATATAAATCTGGAGATTGTTCCACCTATGTTTAACCTTATTAAATTATGCAGCCCACTTGCATTTACCACAACGAGTCACCATCGGAACACAGGTCCTATCAGATGACAGCCCTCATCTGTTGTTTTGGAAATCAGCATTAGATAAAATTAGAACCTGGGAATTTTTAGGTAAAAATAACATCCCCCAACACAGGATGGGTGGGTTGCCACCATAACTGTAACTCAGATGCTTTGGAGAACATTGAAGAATGAAAACTTTCTGCACTTGAACACTCAAAATTTGAATCAGGATCCTCTCGAAAACCTTTTTAATGATGTCCGTCAGAATTGTGGGGGTATTCACTTTCCAAATGCAGAACAGTTTCAATCTGCTTTTAAAACTTCACTGCTAAACAATTTAATGTCAAATCAGATCCCAGGTAACAAAATGGATGATGGCTGCTCTTTGGTATGTAATTTTGCTAATTTTTTTACAGAGGAAGATGATGCAGTGTATGTGAAACACCTGAGAGAAGAAACTGTTTGAAATGTACCATGCCTGAGAAGAAGTTATCTTCCGTTGTGCAAGAGTGCTTTTTTTGCTCAGTGCCTTCTTAGAGAAATCTCCTGCACTCATTGCAAGCAATCCCTTTTTGGTGATGCCTCTACCTTGGAGGATCTATTTTTTGAATTTTCTGTTGAAGGATTTGGTCCTCAGAAAATATGTCCCTCATAAGGGTTAGTTTCTGCGGCTACTTCAGTTCTAAATGCTGCAAAAATTAAATTGATTAAGATCGGGTATCACAAAAAACTGTCCACCTACCTTAATCCTGTAGTCATCAAGGCTTTAAATTTGGAATTCTATAAATGTGAAATTCACAAGGAGTTGTTCAGACCAACTTTCATAGATTTCTTTTTGGAAATTTCCATTATTCGGTTATGCATTCATGTAAACAAAAAACATTCAGTTAAATTAGATATTGATGGCTGAATACTTCTGCAGCCAAGCTTCCTTTATCAGCTCTGCAAGAGTTGATGCGTTCCTAAAACTTTGTTCGTATATTGAAACTTCGTATATTGAATAACAGTAACAGAAGAGAGCTGTATGCACTGCAACTTTCCCAAATTGCATAAGGGCCAGTTGAAATTATGTAGGAGGATGGTCGTTGAGTTTCTTTTTAGTGTTTTCTCGACGACCCTCTTAAAGTCACCTCCTGGGGCCTTCATCTACCCCTTATCCCCTAATCATCATTCCTGCTCCTGTGACGCCTGCCATCCCTGTTCCCGTGATGCCTGACATCCCTGTTCCCATGACGCCTGACATCGCCTTACCCATAACGCCTGCCATCCCTGTTCCCGTGACGCCTGCCATCCCTGTTCTCGTGATGCCTGCCATCCGTTCCCGTGAAGCCTGCCATCCCCGTTTCTTTGATGCCTGCCATATTTTTAAAATATTGCACTTTTATGACAAATATAAAGTTAAAAAATTAGAAAATAAATACGTTTGTTAAACAATCTAACGAATAGATGAGAAAATTTTTATTTACAAACACTACACAAAGAACATCTTAAACTAATAATACTCTCAAATATTTTAATTCTCCAAAGCAACTTTTAACTATTATTACAAAAAATTGTTACATACAAGAATGAAAGTTATACATTTTTCATTGTATTACTAATTGTTATATTGTTTGTTAAATCCTAATTTTAACAAGTTACTGAGAAAACAATATTAATTATATTTGTTAGAATTTTTAACTTGATTAAGAATGTCTTTATTTCTCAAGCAATAACCATGGAACTCAATACAATTGTAGTCCTTAAAATTATATTGAATTAGAAGTAAACTCCTAACAGACTCGGTTAAGAGTTTATTTCGTTCTTGGTTCCACTGCGCTTTCATCAGGCTGAAAACTCTTAAGTTAGCACTATGTGATGGAATGCAAAAGAAATATTCGCAAATTTTTACAAACTTGGATGAGCATTCTTGATTGCAATTTTCAAAATACCTTACCCACTTCATATTAGCCAACATATTTGAAAATTCTTCATTGTTTCCCATTTCATTTACAAATGATTTTAAATTTACGACCTGATCAAACAATTTTGAATCATCTATAGTCAAGCCCTTTTCGGTAAGAAAATGAACACTTTTTACTAGGGTTGGGTTTTTGAGCAGTCAAGAACTTTTCGGTCAATTGACCGGTCAAATTTTATCAAAAATAGGTCAAAAATGGTCAAAAAATAATATTTGTATATATTTTTAAGTAAACAATGAATACTTTTGTATAATTTTTAAGTATTTAACATGAACATTCAAAAACATGACCTAGAGTGTAGGCCAAAATAAAAATAAAGATTAAAAACAATAAAGAAGTTGAAATACTATTCATTGTACAATAACAAACTTTAATAAACCGTTCTGGTTCATGTAAAATATAAAAAAACAGTGTTTGTAGTGTCCAACAGTCAGTCAGCCTAAGGACAGCCAAACTGACCTATTGAACTAATATTACCAATGACTGCGCCCATAATATAGATGGATAAGCATAAAGGTTGGCCAAACTTTTCTTAAAGGGATATCCCCTGCCTCCAGCATTGGTCGACGACCAATGGTCGTGTCCACTTAACAAATATGTTTGAGTAAGAATTGATGTAGGCTGTTTCTTTCAAGAATATGTTTACATAAACTCAAAGAGTATTCTAACCTCCATGAGAATCCAGAAGAAAGAGGTGGTATTCAATGGGATCAATTGCGCTATCATCCTCTCAGACTTCTGTAGACCAAGCATCATCTATCAGAACAACTCTCACTTTGCAAAGATGTTTATTTGCTTAGAACTAACCTCTGGCGCAAATTCAAGATATTTTGTACTGAATGTATCTAAGAGCAAATTTTGCTCAGCACCTAGGACAAGGTTTAAGGGTTAATTTTTTCTAGTGTTCAGAAATTTTGGGAGGAGGGGTAATTATTCCCTTTACCCCCCTCCCCTGCATCTGCCCATGTGCTTGATAGTATGTTGCCTTAGAGGCGACAGAATGTCTGCTGACGGAACCGGCAGGCAGCAACCCCGTAGCACCAACAAAGGTTGAGCGATATGACCGTTATTGATGGCGAAGTTTAGTGAGGTCTTATTGTACTATTGTGATTGCTAGAAAGTGGGACATTTTCTAGATCAGATAGGCAGTGGGACAGATTGTCAAAAAGTGAGACTGTCCTGCCTAAAGAGGGACATCTAGTCACCTTAATCAAAACAAATCGGGGCCCATACAAGGAGGGGGCCCTGATGCGATGCATAGACTGCATACTCTAGAAGGCTGTCCCTGGTGAACAATAAAATGCCTTTAACAAAATCTTCCATTACATGCATGCAATCTTTATACAGTAAAACGAACTCCCTTAGAACGAAGAACTCCATATAATGAAAATTATCGTCGGACCTGAAAAATTCACTAATAAAACTGTATAGAAAACCTCTATATTATAAAGAACCTCCGATAATTACAAAACCTCCCAATTACGGAATATAAATTGCACCTGTTCCGCTAAAACCAAACTTCCATATAGCGACATTAAATAAAAGAATTTAATTGATTCTAAGCCAACACTGATTGTAAGCCGACCCTCACTTTCCACAATGCCACCCAAGGAAAAATTTTGATTTTAAAGTGGGGTCATTTACTTCAAATACCAACTAGTATGAACACCTCAGATTTTCAGTTCGTAATTAAATAAAGAGTATTAACTAAAATTATGGCGACATAAAATACATTTTATTCACTTATTCATAACAACTCCTACTAAAAGAGTAATTTGACCTCGTTATCCCCCGGGATCTTATTTTTGTAAAAAATAGCAGTTTCTCGTAAATCAAAAATGGACACAGTATTACATAACATACGTTAGTACTACACGGGTATCACCTAGGCATTCCTTTTCACTTTCATTCTTAAATTATTTTCCCAAGTTGGCTGCTATGCCACTAAGGCCCGAAGAAGTAACTGTTCGCTCAGGAAATCCCAGTACATGCATTCTAGACACCAGGGCCATGCCGTAGTGTTCTGGCACCCATGTGCAACAATTTCGGCACCCCTCAATATAATTTCAAATTTGTTACAATTTCTTTATCAATTTTTTATAAATGGTATTTCTTTGCATGCATAAGATAATTGTTTGTTTTTTACCAAAAATGAAAATAATAAACGAAATACATTTTTAAATTATGTATTAAATAAATTAGTTGCCCTACACAAGAAATTACGATCTCCTATAATGAAACGCTTGATGTCTTTGTCGGTGTGTGTCCAGACGGTCTCATCAGTTAGTTATACAAACTGGCAGGAGAAGGCAGCACTTGCCAGTACAATTAGTTCTGCCCCTCCTGCCACATTCTATAACTAATTGCTGCCGCACCTATATTCATTTACGTAAATTGGATGGATGGTACTTATATACTTCTTAACGGGGAGCCCAACTTATAAATATAAATACAGAACAAATACCATTTAAATCATGTTTTAATTTTTAAGAACATTAAAAGAAACCAATTATCACTTAAATGATTTGTTATAGATAACAATTAAAAAACAATCACATTTTAATTTCTGGTGGCCAATATTTAGTAATTTCTTCTAAAATGGTATCAAAAGCATCTCGACTGATCGCTTTGTTATAGATAACAATAGAAAAACAATCACATTTTAATTTCTGGGAGCCAATATTTAGCAATTTTCTAAAATGTTATCAAAAGCGGCTTTGCTGATTGGTCTGTCGCGACATTTACAAACCCGGTCACTGGACAACGGGGAAGGAAAGATTGATTCCAGCGAGGTAAGGGCGCGGCAGCGCCCAGAGACAACTAAAATAAAAACAAAGTGAGCTGAAGGCTCGCCAATATCCTCTCCATTTGCAGTGCAGCAGTCAAGCGAGACATAATTCCTTTGTAGACTACAGATGTCTTGGTAGAACTCATTCGGTACTTACGTATTAAGTTAGGCTCCCCATTAATACCTAAGTACCGGATGGATAAATGCGGTAAATTACGTATTTTAAAACATGCTAATGTCTAAAATAATTCGACGATGTTTTAACGTGCCTTCATTGTCTTATTGAAGTCTTTCTGCATATTAAAGGCAGTTGCTTGTGCTGTGCCTTCGCATTATCTGAATATAACAGTTATGAAAATTTTTTTCGTGCTGTTTATTTTTAATTCGCGTCAATCCAATTATAGGGTAACCAACCAACCAAACAACAATTACATTGTTATCTAAATAAATAAAGTATATGCGCTGATTGCGTGTGTATTGCGATTGTTCTTAACTGCTGTTTAGTGGAATTGAACGATTGATTGTGATTACTTACTAAAAATTGCTTTTCACATGGACAGTTGTAGCCATAACTAGAACACGTGACACACATAATTTGAAATTTTGCATTGAGGATAAAGATAATCAAGGGCAATTGCTGTTAAACGAAAGAGTATTTACAAGGAACGTCGTTATAAGAGAGCTACTGAATAGCTAAAATAATATTATTGAGGTATAAGACTGTTTTCCTCTTAATTTTTTAATACTATTCCTTTGTTTTCATTTGTAGCCCTTTCCAATCTTATTCAAATATTATAATTTTATCATTCATTTGTTGGTTTTCTTTTTATATTGTTTGTTTTCAAAGGCTGTTTTAAATGGGCTTATTCGCCTAGTGGTATTATAAAAAAGAATACAGTATACAATGATTATTGGTATATACAAAAATGTATAGAAAATGAACCTTTCTTGCTTTTGCAGAAGCAAATTTTTCAACTATTGAATGTATATCTATATCGTTCAATATTTGATGTTCTATTGAGTATGTCGATAAATTCGACATCCTATCTTGTGCTACATGGAAGAATGTAGATAATTGTGTATCAATTTAACTTTTGAAAAAGTTTGTTCTCCAGTCACAATAGTAAGTGGGATGGTTGAAAGAATTCTTAATGATATTCCAATATTTGGAAATATGCTTATTAAATCATTGTTAAATAAATAATTTAAAATTTCCAATGCTGTCATACTTTTGGTTAAGGATGGTTGAATTGCTACAACTTCATCAAATAAATCAATGGCATTTATGTCGCTATTTCCATCATAAGTTAATTCCAGCTGCAAATCTTTACAACATTTCATCATATAATCCTTGTCCAGTGAAGAGTATTTTGATATCTATATAATAAAATACAATTGTCTGTCTGTCAGAAGGCTTCAGGAATGCAGAAATGTTATGCACTTCCAGATATATCGGCTTTATCCCTTCTGTTTGGGGGCAAGGATAGAAATATACCTGGCAAGAGGAGACTAAGGTCAGTTTTTGAAGCACAATAGATACTAGCGGCGAGGGTTTTGAACCTTTGCTCGGATCGAATATAATTGTATGGTTTCAGGTCAAAGAAGATTGCCTCAATTTTATTTCAGAATAATCGATCAAGATATGTATTTTTTGATGAATTATTCGTATTCTCTGTGAAAAACTACACCAAAATAGATTTTTGAGTTCCAGTGGTATTATTTTTAAAAGAAAACTGAGCTCCCGCTATATCAGATGAACTTGAAATTCGGCAGTTATATGTTTTTGAGCAAAACCGACGGGAAAAATATGAATTTGTAAAAATTCCACAATTTAAAAATGCTAACCAATTCTGTACGTGCATTGTCCGAATTTATGCCTACTCAATACATTTTTATTTATTGTGCTCCGTGCCAATAAACCAAATCATTCCCCGTCATTGTTGATGGGAACTTATACTAGTTTTATATAAAAAGTCAAATTTTTCATAATGTTTTTCCAGTAATATTAATTTTTCGTTCATAGCGGTTAAAGTTTGGTCTAATATAACATTTAAAAAATCGACTAAATTTTTCTTGAGGATTTTTCGAGCCTTCGTTATCCTTCCTTGCGTGTAATCTTCTGTCATCAATATAGAAATCTGTTTCGGTATTTACTGTTTCTGCAATTATTTTTGCTTCAACTAATGTTGCATTAAATTCTTCCTCAGTGTGAAATTGTTGTAAAAATTCAGTCAGGTTTTTTAATTCTGTTAATGTTGTATCAACAATCTAAATGTATTTTTTGAAGTATTTTATTTGCAATATTAATTCTCGATAATATACCATACATTTTAGTTTGTCCACGTGTTGGGTACATCTATTATGGGATATTTTATTAAGTATTTAATTTTCTTAAATATCATATATAATTTTTAATACTTACAATGAAAATATATATTAAGTGCAAACATAGCTTCAAATATCACACTTAGAAACAGAACTAAAATGTATAGTGTCATTCGATATTGGTATAGTAAAATGCTATCAATTAGCAAATTTAGATAAAGGTGAGAGGAGGGTGGAAGTAATATAGGTGTCAATCCACTGGAAATAACATATATTTGAAGATTATGCTATAAATTAGGAAATTTAGATTGTGAAGGTGGGGATGAGGGAGAGTAAAGGGAGGGGTAGGAGAAATCCTCATGATATACAGGGAATATGGGTGTCAATCCACTGGAAATAACATATATTTGAAGATTACCTTATATATTAGCAAATTTAGATTACGAAGGTGGGAGGAGGGGAAGTAAGAGTTAGGGTGGGAGAAATTCTCATGAACCATAAGGAATATAGGTGTCTATAGGCAGGAAATAAATATAGTTCATGATTAAGCTATAAATTAGCAAATTTATATTACAAAGGTAGGGGAGGGGGAGAGTGAGAGAAATCCTCGAAGTACAGGCAATATAGGTGTCTCAAGTTAAAACCCTACTTCCTGCTGTCCACTCCGCACAAATCCAGTCCTTCAGTTCTTGTTCCAACTGTGGCCAGAACTCCTTCATGCCCATTTTTTGCAGGTATTATGCTTAATAACGCCTTTTGAGACCGCCGTCTATGCACACTGGATTTGCCAACCTAAAAAAAAAACGAGCTGCAGAACGATTCTCGTGTATCTCAGCATAGCTTATAATTTCCAATTTTTTCTGTGCGGTACATGATTTCCTTATTTTTGGCATAGTTATATTTCTTGATGAAGGGCATCTTAATTGCAAAAATTTATGAAAAAGTTATTAATTTTATATTTTAAGGGTAAAATTACTTTCATTGGAAATCTGGTTATCTCGACTTTGTAATGAAGAAAGGCAAATTCAACTACTTATTCCATAGGTCGATCGCGGTTCACAGAAGCAAAAACAGAAAGTTAAAATTCTTGAGCTACTAAACCCTGTGATAACTAAAAATTGTGATAGGTCGATCTCGAGACCTTGTTTGTTTTTAAAGTAGCTCATATGGTGAAAAAGGTTGCCAGAGTGAGGAGTGATGGAACAAAAAGGGTGAGTTGTGGAGAGAGGGGGAATGAGAGAGGAGGGCAGGAGGAAATTGGTGGTGGTAAGAGAGGTCAGGATGAGAAGAAGAATAGGAGTGAGGGGGGAATAGGAGACTAACAGGAGAAGAGGATAGTGGAAGAGATGGAGAAGGAGGGGGAGTGGTGATAATTGGGATATAGGAGAAAGCAATAATGAGAGGGAGTAACTAAGAGGGAGAGGAGTATGTGATGAGTGGAGAAAAAGGAGGGGAGAGAAGAAGAGAAGTAGGAGAGGATAGAAAATAAAAGTTTTTATTGCAAAGTTCAGACTAAATTACATAGTTTACAATTTACAGTATGAAATTACATTAACTACAGAAATTACAAAAATAAAAATAATAAAATGCAATATTAAGAAATATAAGAGAATAATATAATATATACAATAAATAACATGAGAATTACAATTGTGTATAAAGATTTATGCTTATTGATTTCTATAATAATGAGCAATGATTATCTATAGAGTTAATGGATGAAGTATCAGTCGAGTGTACTGTATTTCTTCCACCCCCTCATAGATGTCACTGCATTCCTTGACGATGGTTTGTGAAGATTAAATGCATGGTATCCGAGGTCAGAGAACACGATCTGCGAGAAGGTGTGACGGAGATGCCAGGATCTAACATCACCATGCTGCGGCTTTGCCTTCACTGCAGAACAAATCAGAATGACGGGTCTCTGACGGGTCTCATTCACATAATGTACATTGCCTTAGAAAAAAAGAGAAGGGGGTGTAGAATGTTTCCATGGATAAAAGTATAGGAAAGAGAAGTTGTACCTTCCATTCTGTACTCCAGCCGAAAGTTATGGAGTACAGCCATTGCCACTGTCATGGCCTTTGATGTTTCCAGGTCTACTGTGGAACCTCTATAAAGTGCACTAAAGGTCATTTTCCAAACACCAAATAGCCTCTCCACTGTGTTCCTTTTTTGAATATGGGCTGTGTTATACGCTTCCTCTGCTGCTGTCTGTAATGAACATCGGTATACAGTACTCCTTCACATATACTATGCTCACTCGTTATATATGAACTGGTGTCAGTAAATATAGGTGGCAAGCATACTCACTGTCACCCAAAAGGACTCCTTTGTAGCAGCCATTTTCGAATTTATTTTTCAAATTTGATTCATTAAAATTCTGGAATCGTGTGCTACATTTTTTATTTTTAAATTGGATGCAGAAACCACATATTTAAGAATATTAGAAGTTAAATTCTCAATGGCTTTAATCAATGAAAAATCAGGTAAACTTTATATCCATTCATGTTAAGGGATATTTTAGAATAACATGCATAATAACATCTACCAAAAATTAGTTACGCATATATATTTACATATTAAAATCTTATTTACTTGGACATTTAAGCTGAAAAAATTCTTCCTGTTGATGCTTGAGCATTTGGCCGACCAGGATTTTAAAAATTTAATGTGGGTGCAGTCAATACATCCCACTACTTTTAGAAATCTCCTTATTCTATAAAATGCTGCCATTTCAGCTCTTTGCTCCAGCACAGAATCAGGAAATATTATAATTTCAGGTCTAAGCCCTGCTAGAGCCGCTGAAATGTTTTTAATAATTCTGCTCATTGAGGGTTGACTTATGCCACGGAGCTCACCATTTCCATCCTGATAAGCCCCCTTTGCAAAAAGGCAGAGTGCTGCCAGGAGTTGAAGAATAAAATCTGTTGTTTTAGGCATTACTTTGTGGAATATATCCATATTTGGAGAATAAATAACTGTCGCTCTAGTACTTTTACCACTAATTTTATTTATATTTAATAACAAAAGACGACCATGGTTTTGCTACACAGTAGCATCATCAGATGAATAAGAGAGTAAAGGTGTTGGGAATATATACAGACCGAGGAGTGGGGGTTGGTGGAGATGAGGAGGAGGGGGGAGGGGCAGAGGGAGAGGACATGCGGTGTCAGGCGGGTGGAAGTTCAAAGTGGTGGGTAAATCCAACTGTAAGGAGGGAAGGGGGGGGGGGGGGTTTCAGGGTATTCAGAGGAAGCCTAGGAATGAGGTTGGCCAGCTTCGTGGGCACTGCGGGGGTATAGGAAAACCGGGGGTTATTGGAGTAGTGGAACTGAGAGTGGATTCCAACTGGGGGGAGGGGAGGGAGTTTGGTAAATAGTGTGGACGGGGTTATTCTAATGGGTGGGGCAAATCTAAGATAGGGGAGTGGTTAGTGAAAATATGCTCGTTAGTTAATGTAGCATTTCTTTTCCGGTGGCAGATTATTTCAATCGCTTCCAAGGCGTCCATTTTTTGTCCTTTATCTGCAAGATGCAGTATGGTTGGGTTGGGTTGGTGCTTCTTCATAAAATATATTGGTGGTATTGCGACTCGGCAAATGAATATAAAAATCCAACCGTCCCAAAATCCTGCCCCTCCCTCCCCCCGAATCCTAGCACCCATAGGAAATTGCCTACTTTGGCCTTATTGCAAATCAGCTAATGCTAACAGATGAATAGCATATCAAAGTAGAAAAAGACTTGGAATATAGGCTTCACAGGTTTCCTCACCACGCAAAGGCGTACTGTGAATCGGCGCGTTACCCCTTTTAGATTGGAAGGGGTTCGCCCCTTAACTGCAGTCTGCACCAAGGCCTGATTGCAATTAAAGAGCCCTATGTATAACCAACTCTAATTGCCTAGGATCCTTTATCGCCTACATAGTAGGCCCTAAAAGTGTCACATTATAACATAAACAACAAATACACAAAATACACAAACATCGAAAAAAAGGAGGGCTTGGCTTGGTTTCAAAAGAAACCGACAGACTTACAGATGCTGCAGTTACGAACCATCGGTGGCCGAACTCTGCTCTCCCACGGCGTTTCCCCTTCTCACTTGAACCAAACACTGCACTATCACAAATTGCCCATATTAAAACACTAAGCACTGAGGAAATTGGAGGTCAAAAACTGGGGACTGGGGTGGCTGCACACGCACACACACTAGAAGTAGCAGGCAGGAACGCTAGATCAAGTCAGATGATTGGTGAAACATTGCTGGAAGCTCTGGATGCAGGAGAGGTGGGTGGAGAATAGAGGCAGCAGAAGAATTCAAAAATCGGGACATTAAGTATCTTGAGGTCTAAGTTGGAGAACATGGGAATGCGTTGACTCCAGGACCAGTTCAGAGGGAGTGGGAATGAGTTGACAGCAGGATCAGTTCAGTCAGTGGGAATGCATTGACTCCAGCACCTGTTCAGAGGCAGTGGGTATGCATTGACTCCAGGACCAGTTCGGAGGGAGTGGGAATGCGTTGTCTCCAGGTCCAGTAAGAGGCAGTAAGAATGCATCGACTCCAGGACCAGTCAGAGGCAGTAGGAATGCGTTGACTCCAGGACCAGTCAGAGGCAATGGGAATACGTTGACTCCAGGACTAATCAGAGGCAGTGGAAATTGCATTGACTCGAAGACCAGACAAAAGCTGTAAGAATGCTTTGACTTGAGGACCAGTTCAGAGGCAGTGTGAATATCTTCACTAGACGAAAAGTTCAGAGGCGGTGTGAATGCATTTGTTGAGACAACCAGTTCAGAGGTGGTGTGAATGCTTTTGTCAAGATATTTCAGAGGCGGTGTGAATGCTTTTCAGGGACTACCAGTTAAAAGGTTGTGTGAATGCGTTGACTAGAGGATCACCTCGGAAGCTATCGGAATACTTGCATTCAAAGACTAGGTTAAGTGGCTGGAATGCATATTTCATTCAAAATTTTATGAATACTACTTTCTGACCTACTAAAAACATGTAACCATAAATTAAACTGGGAGAAATTGATATCACCATTCTGAAAGGGAAATCACTCACTCGCGCGCAAAGATCAGTGACGAAAGGTTTGTCGGCTTTTACAGGGAAATATGCTTCATCGGAAGGCATATATCTCAGTCTACATAGTAACAGGGAGCTCTTTACGACCTAGGAAAAATTAGTTTCTTTAGCAACTTCAAATAACCCAGAAAAAATTGAAATCACCCATACTCCTCACTCACTCGGCCACGTATATCAACTACAGATCTGTTTGTCGGCATTGATAAGGAAATTCCCATCGGAAGGGATACCTCAATCTAATTTATAACAGCACTTTTCGACCTATGACGAAAATCCGTTTCCTTTAAATAAACCTGAAAAACATTGATATCACCCATTCCGGAGCGACATCAGGAATGAGAGCCCGCCAGTAGATTCTTTACGCAGCTAGTATTACCAGCCTGTTCTGAGCAAAACAGCTGCTGTACCTACATGATAATGCCTTACAGGCGTTTTGAGAAGTTGCATGAGACTTTGGACCAGCTAACTGGTCGTAGTCGCCTCAGTGCAATTTGAATGATCTTTCGATCGTTTTGACATTTTATCAGGATATCACTCACTCATCACGAATATCAATGCCAGATCCATTTGTCGGCATTGATAGGAAAATACCGTTCATAGTAAGGGATACCTCAATCTAATTTTAAACGGCACTTTTCGACCTACGATGTAAATCCGTTTCATTGAAATAAACCTGAAAAAAATTGATATCACCCATTCCGGAGAGATATCACTCTCTCTCACGTATCTCACAGATTCCGGAGGGATATCACTCACTCATCAGGCATATCAATGCCAGATCCGTTTGTCAGCATTGGTAGGGAAATTCCCCTCATCGGAAGGGATATCTCCATTTAATTATAAACGTAACTATTCGACCTACGACGTAAATCCGTTTCGATGAAATAAACATGAAAAAAATTGATATCACCCATTCCCGAGACATATCACTCACTCATCACGTATACCAAAGCCAGATACGTTTGTTGGCATTGATAGGGAAATTACATTCAACGGAAGGGATATCTTAATCTAATTTATAACGGCTCTTTTCGACCTACGAAAAAAGTTAGTTTCGTTGAAATAAACCTGAAAAAAATTGATATCACCAATTCGGAGCGATATCACTGACTCATCACGTATTTAAAACTATGATCCTTTCGTCGTCATTGATAGGGAATATACTTTCATCTGAAGGGGTGCCTAATTTATAACGAAACTTTTCGTCAACGACAAAATTAGTTTCGCAGAAACATACCTGAAAAAAATTGATATCACCCATACCGGAGTGTAATCACTAACTCAATCACGTATATCAATGCCAGATCCTTTTCTTGGCATTTATAAGGAAATTCCCTCAACGGAAGGGAAACCTATATCTAGACTTCAATGTCACTTTTCGCCTACGACAAAATTCGTTTCGCCGAAACATACCTGAAAAAAATTGATATCACACATACCGCAGTGAAATCACTAACTCAATCACGTATATCAATGCCAGATCCGTTTCTTGGCATTTATAGGGAAATTCCCTCTACAGAAGGGAAACCTATATCTAGACGTCAATGTCACTTTTCGCCTACGACAAAATTCGTTTCCCCGAAACATACCTGAAAAAAATTGATAATACCCATACCGGAGTGAAATCACTAACCCAATCACGTATATCGATGCCAGATCCGTTTCTTGGCATTTATAGGGAAATTCCCTCAACGGAAGGGAAACCTATATCTAGACATCAATGTCACTTTTCGCCTACGACAAAATTCGTTTTGCCGAAACATACCTGAAAAAAATTGATATCACCCATACCGGAGTGAAATCACTAACTCAATCATGTATATCAATGCCAGATCCGTTTCTTGGCATTTATCAAGAAATTCCCTCAACGGAAGGGACACCTATATATAGACTTCAATGTCACTTTTCTCCTACAACAAAATTCGTTTCGCCGAAACATACCTGAAAAAATTGATATCACCCATACCGGAGTGAAATCACTAACTCAATCACGTATATCAATGCCAGATCCGTTTCTTGGCATTTATAGGTAAATTCCCTCAACGGAAGGGAAACCTATATCTAGACTTCAATGTCACTTTTCGCATACGAGAAAATTCGTTTCCCCGAAACATACCTGAAAAAAATTGATATCACCCATACCGGAGTGAAATCACTAACTCAATCACGTATATCAATGCCAGATCCGTTTCTTGGCATTTATAGGGACAATCCCTCAACGGAAGGGAAAGCTATATCTAGACATCAATGTCACTTTTCGCCTACGACAAAATTCGTTTCGCCGAAACATACCTGAAAAAAATTGATATCACCCATACCGGAGTGAAATCACTAACTCAATAACGTATATCAATGCCAGATCCGTTTCTTGGCATTTATAGGAAAATTCCCTCAACGGAAGGGAAACCTATATCTAGACTTTAATGTCACTTTTCGCCTACGACAAAATTCGTTTCGCCGAAACATACCTGAATAAATTGATATCACACATACCGGAGTGAAATCACTAATTCAATCACTTATATCAATGCCAGATCGGTTTGTCAGCATTGATAGAGAAATAACATTCATCGGAAGGAATATCTTAATCTAATTTATAACGGCACTTTTCGAACTACAACAAAAATTAGTTTCGTTGAAATAAACTTAAAAAAATGGATATCACCAATTCGGAGCGATATCATTGACTCATCACATATTTAAATCTAAATCCTTTTGTCGGCATTGATAGGGAATTTACCTTCATCATAAGGGGTGCCTAATTTATAACGAAACATTTCGCCTACGACAAAAGTAGTTTCGCCGAAACATACATGCAAAAATTGATATCCCCCATACCAGAGTGAAATCACTTAATCACGTATATCAATGCCAGATCCGTTTCTTAGTATTTATAGGGAAATTCCCTCAACGGAAGGGAAACCTATATCTAGACTTCTATGTCACTTTTCGCCTTAGACTGAATTCGTTTCGCCGAAACATACCTGAAAAATATTGATATCACCCATACCGGAGTGAAATCACCAACTCAATCACGTATATCAATGCCAGATCCGTTTCTTGGCATTTATAGGGAAATTCCCTCAACGGAAGGGAAACCTATATCTAGACTTCAATGTCACTTTTGCCAACGACAAAATTCGTTTAGCCGAAACATACCAAAAAAAAATTGATATCATACATACCGGAGTGAAATCACTAACTCAATCACGTATATCAATGCCAGATCCGTTTCTTGGCATTTATAGGGAAATTCCCTCAACGGAATGGAAACCTAAATCTAGACTTCAATGTCACTTTTCGCACACGATAAAATTCGTTTCGCCGAAACAAACCTGAAAAAAATTGATATCACACATACCGGAGTGAAATCACTAACTCAATCACGTACATCAATGCCAGATCCATTTCTTGGCATTTATACAGAAATTCCCTCAACGGAAGGGAAACCTATATCTAGACATCAATGTCACTTTTCGCCTACGACAAAATCCGTTTCGCCGAAACATACATGAAAAATATTGATATCACACATACCGGAGTGAATACACTAACTCAATCACGTATATGAATGCCAGATCCGTTTCTTGGCATTTATAGGGAAATTCCCTCAACGGAAGGGAAACCTATATCTAGACTTCAATGTCACTTTTCGCACACGATAAAATTCGTTTCGCCGAAACATACCTGAAAAATATTGATATCACCCATACCGGAGTGAAATCACTAACTCAATCACGTATATTAATGCCAGATCCGTTTCTTGGCATTTATTGGGAAATTCCCTCAACGGAAGGGAAACCTATATCTAGACTTCAATGTCACTTTTCGCACACGATAAAATTCGTTTCGCCGAAACATACCTGAAAAATATTGATATCACACATACCGGAGTGAAATCACTAACTCAATCACGTATATCAATGCCAGATCCGTTTCTTGGCATTTATAGGGAAATTCCCTCAACGGAAGGGAAACCTATATCTAGACTTCAATGTCACTTTTCGCCTACGACAAAAGTCGTTACCCGAAACATACCTGAAAAAAATTGATATCACTCATACCGGAGTGAAATCACTAACTCAATCACGTATATCAATGCCAGATCCGTTTCTTGGCATTTATAGGGCAATTCCCTCAACGGAAGGGAAACCTATATGTAGACTTCAATGTCACTTTTCGCCTACGACAAAATTCGTTTCCCCGAAACATACCTGAAAAAAATTGATATCACACATCCTGGAGTGATATCACTAACTCAATCACGTATATCAATGCCAGATCCGTTTCTTGGCATTTATAGGGAAATTCCCTCAACGGAAGGGAAACCTATATCTAGACTTCAATGTCACTTTTCGCCTACGACAAAAGTCGTTACCCGAAACATACCTGAAAAAAATTGATATCACTCATACCGGAGTGAAATCACTAACTCAACCACGTATATCAATGCCAGATCCGTTTCTTGGCATTTATAGGGCAATTCCCTCAACGGAAGGGAAACCTATATGTAGACTTCAATGTCACTTTTCGCCTACGACAAAATTCGTTTCCCCGAAACATACCTGAAAAAAATTGATATCACACATCCCGGAGTGATATCACTAACTCAATCACGTATATCAATGCCAGATCCGTTTCTTGGCATTTATAGGGAAATTCCCTCAACGGAAGGGAAACCTATATCTAGACTTCAATGTCACTTTTCGCCTACGACAAAATTCGTTACCCGAAACATACCTGAAAAAAATTGATATCACCCATACCGGAGTGATATCACTAACTCAATCACGTATATCAATGCCAGATCCGTTTCTTGGCATTTATAGGGAAATTCCCTCAACGGACGGGAAACCTATATCTAGACTTCAATGTCACTTTTCGCACACGATAAAATTCGTTTCGCCGAAACATACCTGAAAAAAATTGATATCACCCATACCGGAGTGATATCACTAACTGAATCACGTATATCAATACCAGATCCGTTTCTTGGCATTTATAGGGAAATTCCCTCAACGGAAGGGAAACCTATATCTAGACTTCAATGTCACTTTTCGCACACGATAAAATTCGTTTCGCCGAAACATACCTGAAAAATATTGATATCACCCATACCGGAGTGAAATCACTAACTCAATCACGTATATCAATGCCAGATCCGTTTCTTGGCATTTATAGGGAAATTCCCTCAACTGAAGGGAAACCTATATCTAGACTTCAATGTCACTTTTCGCCTACGACAAAAGTCGTTACCCGAAACATACCTGAAAAAAATTGATATCACTCATACCGGAGTGAAATCACTAACTCAATCACGTATATCAATGCCAGATCCGTTTCTTGGCATTTATAGGGCAATTCCCTCAACGGAAGGGAAACCTATATCTAGACTTCAATGTCACTTTTCGCACACGATAAAATTCATTTCGCAGAAACATACCTGAAAAATATTGATATCACCCATACCGGAGTGAAATCACTAACTCAATCACGTATATCAATGCCAGATCCGTTTCTTGGCATTTATAGGGAAATTCCCTCAACGGAAGGGAAACCTATATGTAGACTTCAATGTCACTTTTCGCCTACGACAAAATTCGTTTCCCCGAAACATACCTGAAAAAAATTGATATCACCCATACCGGAGTGAAATCACTAACTCCATCACGTATATCAATGCCAGATCCGTTTCTTGGCATTTATAGGGAAATTCCCTCAACGGAAGGGAAACCTATATCTCGACATCAATGTCACTTTTCGCCTACGACAAAATTCGTTTCGCCGAAAAATACCAGCAAAATATTGATATCACACATACGGAGTGATATCACTAACTCAGTCACGTATATCAATGCCAGATCCGTTTCTTGGCATTTATAGGGAAATTCCCTCAACGGAAGGGAAACCTATATCCAGACTTCAATGTCACTTTTCACCTACAACAAAATTCATTTCGCCGAAACATACCTGAAAAAAATTGATATCACACATCCCGGAGTGATATCACTAACTCAATCACGTATATCAATGCCAGATCCATTTCTTGGCATTTATAGGGAAATTCCCTCAACGGAAGGGAAACCTATATCTAGACTTCAATGTCACTTTTCGCCTACGACAAAATTCGTTACCCGAAACATACCTGAAAAAAATTGATATCACCCATACCGGAGTGATATCACTAACTCAATCACGTATATCAATGCCAGATCTGTTTCTTGGCATTTATAGGGAAATTCCCTCAACGGAAGGGAAACCTATATCTAGACTTCAATGTCACTTTTCGCACACGATAAAATTCGTTTCGACGAAACATACCTGAAAAATATTGATATCACACATCCCGGAGTGATATCACTAACTCAATCACGTATATCAATGCCAGATCCGTTTCTTGGCATTTATAGGGAAATTCCCTCAACGGAAGGGATACCTATATCTAGACTTCAATGTAACTTTTCCCCTACGACAAAATTCGTTTCGCCGAAACATACCTGAAAAAAATTGATATCACACATTCCGGAGTGATATCACTAACTCAATCACCTATATCAATGCCAGATCGGTTTGTCAGCATTGATAGGGAAATAACATTCATCGGAAGGAATATCTTAATCTAATTTATAACGGCACTTTTGGACCTACGACAAAAATTAGTTTCGTTGAAATAAACCTAAAAAAATAGATATCACCAATTCGGAGCGATATCATTGACTCGTCACATATTTAAATCTAAATCCTTTTGTCGGCATTGATAGGGAATTTACCTTCATCATAAGGGGTGCCTAATTTATAATGAAACTTTTCGCCTACGAGAAAATTAGTTTTGCAGAAACATACCGGAAAAAAATTGATATCACCCATACCGGAGCGAAATCACTAACACAATCACGTCTATCATTGCCAGATCTGTCTCTCGGCATTGGTAGGTAAATTCGTTTAATCGGATGGGATAGTTATACCTAAACATTAACGGCACTTTTCGATCTACAACGAAAATTCGTTTCGTTAAAATATACCTGGATAAAATTGATATCACACATACCGGAGTGAAATCACTAACTCAATCATGTACATTATTGCCCGATCTGTTTTTCAGCCTTGATAGGGAAATTCCCATGATCGGAAGGGTTAGCTATATCCAAACTTCGTCATTTTTCGACTTATGACAAAAATTCGTTTCACTAAAATATACCGGAAAGAAATTGATATCACCCATACCGGAGCTAAATCACTTACTTAATCATGTATATCAATGCCAGATCTGTTTCTCATCGACCTACGACGAAAAATGTTTTTGCTTAAATATATCTGAAAATAATTGTTATCACCCATACCGGAGTGAAATCACTAACTTAATCACGTATATCAATGCCAGATCCGTTTCTTGGAATTGATAGGGAAATTCCCTTCATTGAAAGAGATACCTACATCTAAAATTCAACGTCACTTTTCGACCTACGACAAAAATTCTTTTCGCTGAAATATAGCTAAAAATAATTGATATCACCCATAGCGGAGCGAAATCACTAACCCAATACGTATATCAATACCAGAACCATTTCTAGGCAGCGATAGGGAAATTCCCTTCATCGGAGGGGATACCTATAACTAGAATTCAAGGGCACTTTTCAACCTACGACAAAAAATCATTTCGATTAAATATACCTGAAAAACTTGTTAACACCCATACCTGAGCGAAATCACTAACTCAATCACGTATATCAATGCCAGATCCGTTTATCGGCATTGATAGGGAAATAGGCTTAATTGGAAGGTTTGCATCAATCTAAATTGTAACGGAGAAGACTTTTCTGTTATAGAATGGAACACCTGCCCCTACACTTTCTTTTAAATATTCCTATGGTCCTCGAAACACATTCACATACACCTGCAAAAAATTGTATACTTATATTAGAAAAAATGACCATTTTTGCAATACATTTATCATATAACATTTCTATTACTACGCTGAGTCATTTTAAGATTCACATGACGGGACACCTTTGCATGATGCGTTGTTGCAGTCTTTAGAGTAATTATATTTTCTCTCTTGGAAATTGAGTATCACTTCAATGATTAGGCCTGTGCATGCCAAGTTCGTTTGCTAACTCTACATCCAAACTTTTCATATCATGCGATACTTTCATCCTGGTAATTGTCTTGTGGACTACTAATTGTTTCAATTTATAAAAATGAATGATATTATAAATTTACAGCAAAATGCATTTATTATACATTATACATCAAACAACATTATACTACTGATTAATTTTATTAAATGTAATCTTGATTTGCTTGATTATGGGCATGTTTACACTGCATATCTTCAGCTATTAAATGGTAATTGGGTATGTAACTAGAATCAGAGAGAAGTAAACAGTCTTCGAGACATTCATTACTGAGAGCATTTCTGGTTTTTGATTTAATTAAGTTCATATTAGAAAATAGAACTCCTTTTCAGGCATATAAGCTTAATGCCTTTATGGATGCTTGGCGAAAATGTAGATGTGAAGAATATAGATTGAAGAACAGTAAATCTTTATACATTATACACTTTTTGTATGGAATTTTAAATAAATTAATAATTTCAACTATATTAGAACATTTTATTTAGTGTAGAATTGTAAGAAATTACTAGTATTTTAGTAATGCATTTCTCTAAGTACTATACTAAAATTACCCTGAATAACATTAATTCAGTTAAGCTCTCATTTCCAGGAATGCATTTCAGCATTAAACGGGATGTGACTGACTATATTCTGAAAATGAATGTGAAAAAAGAAAAATAGATTTGATGGAATAATGGTTCACAAAGCTATAAGTAAATGGCAGACAAATACTAAAAAGTTATTTTTCAACGATGTTTCTTTTAACACACTGACGACCGGTGAGGGAGATTTCCATGTTTTGGTATTTATCTTGTTTAACTTTTTTGAGGGAAATTTTACTGTTTTTTTCTAAACTATAAGATGAAAGGTTTTTACTGCACAGTAAAAATATTTTTGTTGAAAGTGTCCCATTGTTATTCTTGTAAAATGTAACATTTTTTTAGTTTTTCTCGTTGAGACATTTAATTCAGTATGCTTATTGCACACATTTTGTATCATACTTTCTGAACAATGGTATGAAATCTTACCATTAGTTATCCTATGATTATGAATTATTATGAATGAATTGAATTAATAAAAGTTCCTTACATACCAAGATCTCAAAGTTTTAATAAACAGAAGGAGTCCACTAAAAACCATTGCACCATCTGATAACATTTCTTTGAAGCTATCGATGAAATATTTTCATATTAATTCTACCCAAATAGCCATTTTGATTATTTCCTAGAAATTATTGACCCAGATTGCAACAATGAATATAAACCAATAATACATGGCCTGTCATTTGATGCCCAACAAGCAGGAGCAGATACATACTACCACATTGCATGGAAAAAGCAAGTTACGCAGAATAAGGCCGTTATACCCCTTAAAAATTAACTATTGAAAAGAGTTACGATCAGTAGCATTCAGTACATGGTAATCCTTAACTATCCACAAGAAAACTACGATAACTTGATTGCGTTCATCCATCAATCTTTGTCATTCTTAATCATGACAAATACAGCTAACAACCATGGAAGAAATTTCCAATGTTATCTATGTACAGTAAAAGCTCGTTTTAACGGCACCCGTTCTATCGGGAAACTCGCTCTAACGGCATATTCTGTGAAATTAAAGTGGAACTTCCATGTCGTCTAATAAATGTCACCACAGTCATGGAGGATCTTCTGTAAGCTTAATCACGCATTGCATGCAGTTCCTCTTCTGTTTTAAGGTGTCAACAGCTGTAATGTACTGTGTAATAATTTTGTTTGTTATTAAAGTTATTTTGTAAACATTTTAAGATACCCTAAAGAACATGAGTAGTAGCATTAGTAATAGAAAGCAAGGGAAGCAAATGGTGCTGACTTTACAACAGAAAATTGACATTTGCCAACGTCTGGATAAAGGAATACATAGACGTGTATTAATGAACAAGTACAATGTAAGTTCATCTACAATATATGGCATTAAAGCAAGAAAACAGGAACTTTTAAATTTTTTGCTGAGTCAGAATCAAATAAAAGTATCCACAAACGTAAAAATTAAAGGAAGCCAAAGCTAGAACAGTTGGATGCAGTATTATACGAGTGGTTTAAAGTAAAGCGTTCTGAAGTTTTCCCAATCACAGGTCAACTATTAATTGAAAAGGCAAAATACTTTTATCAGCAAATGCAATTGAGTAAACGATGTGTTTTTTCTGATGGGTGGCTATCTCATTTTAAACATCGTCACGGGATACGAAAACTGGATGTCTCAAGTGAACTTCAATCAGCTGATTGATTATTGTCAGTCTTTTGTGTCTCTCATTGATGAACATGATTTAACTGCAGAAGAAATTTATAATGCTGACGAGATGGCATTTTTTGGCGTTGTTTACCTTCTTCCACTTTAGCAGGCTCTGACGAAACTGGTGCCTCTGGGTTCAAAAAATATAAGGACAGAGTTACTCTTCTTACTTGTGCAAATGTTGCAGGAACACACAAGTTGAAATTACTTGTTATTGGTAAATATAACAACCCAAGAACCTTTAAAGAAGTTAAACATCTGCCAGTCACTTACATGATCCAAAAAAATGCTTGGATGGATAGAGAAATTTTCCAGAAATGGTTTAATGATAATTTTGTTGTCTTTAAAGAAAAGAGATAAACTCCTCCTTTTGCTGGATAATTGCAGAGCTCACCCACTGGAGTTGGTATCAGGTCAGGTTCTCACCACTTTTCTGCCAGCAAATGTCACAGCTTTAATACAACCCATGGACAAGGAATTATACAGAATATCAAATGCATATACCGGAAAGAGTTTTTAAGAAAATTAATCAATCACGAGGGCACAGTAAAGGATTTCCAATTAACTTTCACCATTAAAGATGCGGTCCATGGAGTTTCCCATGCATGGAACATGGTTAAGAGAGAAACTCTGCAAAGCGCATGGAGAAATCTGTTGCTGATGTCATTTCCTCACATGATTCATCTTCTGAAGCTGAATTCAGAGGTTATAACGACGGGGAAATTGAAAATTATACTGATCAAATTCAGAAACTTTTAAAAAATGTTCCATTTGAGAAACCTGCTGGAAAGCTGCATGACAGTAATATAGAAGAATGACTTATCACAGATAAGGATACTCCCGCGTGACATGATTTTGCCGATGAAAATATTATAGAAAGTATTGTGAACCCAGAATGGAAAAACTAGACCAGATGGAGTAGGAAGAAGATGAAGAAGACAAAGACATTGCAAATAAAGCTTCTTGGACAGAGGCTGATGCTGCACTTCAAACATTTTAAAAATTTGTTGAAAGTAAATCGTGCTATTCTGTTCAGGAGAGGATGCAGTTAAATATAATCAGATCATCTCTTCTCCAGAAGAGAAAAGATCAGGTAAAACAAGCTAATATTTTAGATTTTTTCACAACATTTCCTAGACAAGCAGAATAGACCTCATCCCTTATGTTAGAAATACAGAAGAATAATCAATATTGACAGACACTGAAAAAATTAGATTGCATAAACATATGTGAATGATCCTCTGTATTTCCGTTACTACATTTATTGTTTGGATGTTGCTAGGAAGTTAATAGCACTCTAATAAACATGGTACTATATTATATAATTTTTATTAAATTGTGAAAGATGCAATATTTTAAAAATTAATTTCGAAAATATATTTCTGTTACAATAACCTGTTCAATTGGAAAACAAATGAGATCAGAAATTCGTGAATTTACTTTCAATGTTTGAAGTAGTTATGTTATTCTCGATGGACTCTTATTTGGATCCCAGAATGAGCATTACAAAAATTAATTAAATTATAAGTTACACCATAATAATTCCAACAAAAAATAGTGAATTAGATAACGAAGAACAAGATATACAATATCTTATAGGGAAGAAGAACATTAAATGATACCAAATATGCCCTCAAAGTTATTGGAATGTTATTTTGCGGCACCATTTGTTATAGTGGCAGATTCATTTTAGTGACATGACTTTGGTCCCATGGGTGCCGTTAGAATGAGCTTTTACTGTACATAAAAGTGACGCTCAGATTGTTCTTTATACAAATCCACATGTATGAAGATATCGGCACAAAACTTTGCATAAGTATACAATTTTAACCTGCTGCTATATAGCAATAAAAATTTTTGGGTGGAAGGGGGAGTTTAATTAACTAATTATTTTGCCATAAGTTTACACACAGTTTTCCATTTTTCAAAGTGCTAGGTTTTTTTCTCTTTGTTCATTCGATGGTTAAAACGGTGTATTATCTTATTATTGCTATGTTTAAATGTTACACGGTTGAAGATTTAGATTATGGGCACTTCCGCCAATACTAAATAAACTCCAACACATTGATCACTTACCAAGACAGTTGAGAAGCCCAAGCCTCCTTCCATATGGTCAGGCATCAAGAGGGTATGTTACCAGGATATCTATAGCTTCTCCGGTTTTCCTTCGATTCAGGACTCCCTCACTTCTTCTACGATTCTGCTCTCAATGATTTTTGCCTACCATGATGAAATCGATATCTGAATTCTAGATAATAAAAATGGAAAACAAATTGAAATGTATTTTCACAAAGTTTCGAGTTCTAAACACTAAATTCAAGAAACACTTCCAACAATGCATTTGTTACTAAATACACAATTATCCCATTCATCAATCACAGTTTTAAGGAAAGGAACTAAACAATTCAGCACAACTGATAAAATGGGTTTTTAAAATACTAGTAGGCGAATATGAAAATGCTTTACCCTTGTAACATAAGAATAAATCCAGTAACTACTAATGATTTATTAATATTATATGTTGATCATTTATATAATCGCTTTCGATTCTATTATAAGAGTTACAGAAATTGTTTCTCTAACTCACATCAACATATCAGATGGGTAATTCATATGCCTCTATTTTATTTTTATCTGAAAAGTCTTCTGACTTAATCTTTCATAGACATGGATTCTGCCGATAGATTTCTACGAAATCGTAGCGATCTCTACAAAAGCTAGTGTTTTTCTACACACTAACGAAAAAGTCGATGGCTGAGAGATCGAGACGTGGCTAAAACGGAAAAATGAGACCCAAAACAGTAGTTTTGCTTTCACATTCCAGACAGTCCAAGAAGAACGCCGTTTATGGCATGAATGGTTAGGGGATATCGCCTTTTTCAACTTTGTACTCGCTGAAAAAAGAAATCACAAGAATTTGTGTAGCTCTTTTAATAACATATCAGGGCAAAGTTCTCGCTCGATAATTATGCTATCCAATGGGCTTATTAGTAAGTAAAATATATAACTGGTATCGTAAACCTAGCAGCATTGTAATCACTGTAAGCCATGGTTCCCAAATTGGGGAGCGTGAGAGTCCCAGGAGGGCACGAGGCTATTAGAAAAAAATCAGTTTTTAATGCCCAATTCAGCTCGTATTTTAAACGTACTTTTCAATCTTCCCAATGCGTACCAGATACATGAGTGAAATATTTATGACTTAATTGATCAATGCCGCTAACTGCCTTATTTTCCTGCGGCGGGAACTGTTCAGGAAAAGAGTACGGCTTTTAGTCTCGTGTTCTGCTTAAGGCTCGGTTCGAATTAATTTTACTGGATGTAATCGTTATAAACAATCTTTCATAATGCTTTTAAATTATCCCTACTAGCTCAACCCGCGCAATATTTGCGCTTTTTTTTAAATTAATTTATCAAAAATTAATGACTGCGTAAAAGAAAATCTCAATAATTCACATTTAACTATACTAATGTACTTTCCAGGTATTGGTAAGTTCCGCGGGTTCGAATCTCTGTGAGGGCAAAGTCAGTCAGAAATCTGCATTTTAAATTTCATATTAGAGAGGAAATTAATGCTACGCAGTAATTGATTGCGAACTTTTCCATTTCCCATAAAATAACACGTAAAAATGGAATTCTCGACCTGCAGGCTTTCACTTCTTTTGAGATAAAAATAATCAAGTATTGACCTACAATCTTCGGTTATGAAACATTTTGAATAAAACATTATAAAGTTACGTACGCAAAACACGCGAGTGCGTGGGGCCCAAAGGACAAGGAGGCCGACAGTGGACATAAATCTGTTACTTGTTTCCCTTTATTCTTTTGTATCAAATGCTACGCTTTTCTTAGAAAAACGCTTTCTTACTTTATCAGTAATTCCAACTACACTTACGACATAATTTGGTTCCTGAAGCACATATTCCCATAATAGCAATGTTAAAAATTTGGGTTACGTTCCTGTCCCAACGGCCACATGATATATTTTTATAAAATTACCCATAATATTGTACTCAGGCAAAGATAAACATATTACTTATTAAAGACTAGACAAATTTTATTCTAATCAGGATACAATAATGACTCGTAAAAACCTCGGGAAATTTTGGAGAGTTAACCTGTGAAGTAACGTCCAGGGTTTGATTCCTGAGGATAATTTATATTTCCCATAACATAAGACGTAAAAATAGGTTTTTCGACGTGCAAGTTTTTGTGCTTTTGCAAAATTAAATTGAAAAAAATTCACCTAGAATCTTCGAATATGGACTATTTCATTGGAAAATGAATAAAATTTTTATCGTCGATTTTAGAATATGGATAGAATCCGTCTACAATTTGGCTTTTGGCGCGAAAATTTAACGTTTGTTAAGCTGGAATCCTTCATTCGTCAATGGCAACCATTATGTTGCTGTTAAGCGAAATTGCAGACATTGCATTGGATTTTATAATATGTGAATTTAGTTCATTTTTTACTGTCTACGATTTCGTGGAAAGATTAAGGTGGAGGATGGAACTGCGGGAGAGAAAGGTAGGGGGGGGAGGGAGAGAAACATAAAAAAGGACGGATAAAAACCACACGTGCTGTGAATGAATGGGTCTCTAAATTAATTCGACCCAATTTTAGGCCGGGGCTCAGAACGTGTGCTTTGCGTGGGGCCCGTTAACCGCTTAATCCGGCCCTGAGCCCGCCATGTAAAAAAGGTTTCACGCCCCTCTTCTTATGGGTTACTTGGATTGACAGCGCTCATTATAGTGAGGTAGGGAAGAGGAATGTTTAATTAATGCGATAATCCCTAAACGCGTCTCGTTAGAATAGCTTCTACGTTCCATCCTAACGAATCGTACCTAGTAAAGCACCTAATAAGGCAGCGTAGGCGAATTATGCGTTATCTATATACATAAAGGTACGTTTCGAACACTTGAAAACTTATTCCAACGGGACTTGCATTCAATTCGTCCTCTCCGTGCTCAAAAATGTCCTTCCCCATCCTCCTCTGCCCCTTCTTCCCAATCCTCTTCCTCTCTCCGCGACTGTGAGCCTTCCCGTCTTCACCCCCCTCCCGCTCCCCTATTGACTGCCTCATTGCAAAACGTTCCCATTAAAACTCGCAATAAATCTACTTCCAATACGAATAAACGTGTTCAAAAACATTAGGCCGTCTATGTTACGCGGGGTATAGCTAGTTAAAATAAAAATGAATCTGCTTACCGCATGCTTTTCTGTCCCGCACGCTTTTTCATGTGACTTTTTATTCATGTGTGTCATGAAAGCTTTCGCAGTTATTGATACGGTGTTTTTCAAAAAGAAATTTCAACTATTCCTAAAACTTCATTCTTTGCACGACTCCCTCTAAATTACATGGGGAAAAAGTTTTTCGCAAGCTATCATTTTCATGTTTGTGTCAAAATTTTTGGTTAACGTAACATTTCTTAAATTTTTAAAGGAATTTCGTGTGATATGTTTTTAAGTTACGTAAACGTTATTCAGAATCATTACAATGTCAAATTAAAAACATGGTCAGTTTTTGTCCAATAGAAGTCGAGATATGATGATGTTAAAAAAACGATATAGCGAATTAAAAAATTTTCATGTTTTTTAAAACAAAATATTTCTCCGATTTGCAGAGAGACAAAATCGTATTCAGCATATTTACCATGAGAAAACGTCAATTTCAATTAAACTTAACTATTGTAACAGTTGACAACGGCGCTAATATAGAACAATCGCCATAATTTAGGGGGAATTACCGCAAAGAGCACTATGGATACAGAACTGTCGCAACACGAAGAATCCCCTGTAGATAAGCGTATTATTAAAAATAGAAGATTTTACTCTAGTACATATTCGATTACAACAAAATTTAAAATTTGGGTTAATGTTACTCATTTTTTGGTAGTAGTTAATTCATTCCCCTCCGGTTACAAAATCCTCGATGCACATGAATGAAAAAGAGACATTTCCGTAATAAAAATATTAACTTCAGTTTCTACAGAAAACCGTTATCAGCAACAACTATAAAGTAGCCACGTCAGAGAGCTTCCAAGTTCAGAGTGTACTGATTTTGATTCATTTTCTCGATTAAGACTACTGATACGATATAATGCTCCCTGCAAGAAATATGGTAATTTATTCCGTATGACTGCCAATCGGTACGCTTACGCGAAGTCAAATATGCGCGAATTATTTTCCATTCACTCGATGAGGATTAACGAGTTACTGAAATCTATGTAGCACGAAATATTACTGAAATATTGATACTTACCGTCGAGAATTCTCGAAGTTTTCGGGGCTGACGCCCACACCTCCGGCACCGACGTTTCACTACCGAACCCCTTTGGCTTCCATGCTACGAATGTATCGAAAAATACGATTTGAAAAAGTTCCTCGGACCTCCCTCTTTCAAACCAAACCAGCCAATCCCATACCTCTCCTAGTGTGGAGTGGGGGGTGTTGGGTTCCTATCTCCGCTTCTACCACGCTGCGCATGCGCAGACTGCCTTTCTGAAATACTCGTGTTGCAAATTCTCTATTCTTGGAGATCAAATTGTAATTTCATTAAACTATTACTCTTTGTCACTCTCCAGTTTTATTTTCCATAAATATATCTGGTTTAATTTAAATGAGATAGTATTTATTATTTTGTTCCTGGTATTGTTTTCTGATAAAATTATCAATTCCAACACAAGATTGCCTAAGGTTCGAAGAATATTTAAATTTAAAATAAGTAACTTTTTGGCTGTCGATGGGGAGAGGGAGGAGAGAGAGGCAGAAAGAGGGGGTGAGAGGGAGGATAGCGAGAGAAAGGGGAGGAGAAAAGAGAGGGGGGAGGGAAAGGGGATAGACGACTATTTTCAGGGCGAAACTGAGACCATAAGGGGAGGGAAGATAGGGGCTGAAAGGAGGGGAAGGGAAGAAAGGGGAGGGAAGAAATGACGGGAGGGAGGGGAGGTAGATGTAGGGGAGGGGGATGGAGGGAGGAGGCAATTTTTTAAGTTTAACTAAAGATCGACCGTCATATTGACGGGCTTTTTATACTAGTATTACTAATGCAATCATTCCTCGACTTATGACGCCCTTAACCTGTTGTAGGGTAACATGTATATTATGTAGACCGATTAGTATCTTACATAAGGTTTTTTCATGAAAGATAATTCTTTCTGGAAATCTGACTGAGTGGCACACGAAGTAATCTATGAATAAGGGAATTGTGTGCTACAATTTTTTGCTATGGTAATGTTGTGAGACAATTGGAATAAATCTGTTTGTTTGTGTGGGTTTCAGAATACAATCAATGCAAACGATAATGTAATAATTTAATAACCGCAGTTCGCAATAATATTATCCGAACAGAAGTCGGTTTGTTAAAAAAAATTAACCTGACTACAGGGCTGAATGTGTATGAGGGAGAAGACACGGAAGAGATTCCGGCGAAAGAAGTGACGCACGGGATTAAGCGACGCTGTAAGTCGTAAAAGATGGCTAGATGATGTTTTAGTTGATTGGGTCTAAAGGGGATGAATTTTCTACTTGATAAAGTTTTGGCCTTCGTAGAGCGTTTAATTATATCATATTTCCAGTTACTTTGCAATTATCGTAGTTTATTCATCGATCACGATATTTCATTAATTACACTATCGCAGCGTAACAGGGTAGTTCTTCCAGAGGAAGGTAAGATCTTTTCGCGAGTGTAGTTTCTTCCACTTCTATAAAGAATGCCTTGGTGAGATCGTGCATCGTAGGTATAGTGCTGCTTTTCCCTCCGAGACGATAAAATCGAAAAATTTAAATTTTGAAGCTTTCGAGACGATTCGGATAATCTTATTGCGAACTGCGATTATTAAATTATTACATTATCGTTTACATTGATCAATTATTTAATTATCAAGAAATTTATCTTTCGCTATTTCCTGGCTTATCGGCCATATTTGTGATATTCTTTGTATCTCAATCAATGACACCCCGAGCTGCCCTTCAATATCACCAACCCAACCCACACATCTTCACTAATACTGGATTTTAGTTTCCCTCTCCAGAAAATTATCCCCTCCCTCCATAACGCGCTTCCCCGCGAAATATCCCACCCCACCGCCGATAAAAAACGTGTACTTCCCCCCTTCACGACCTCCTTCGCTCTTCACGCCTTTCCATCTCACTCCACCTGTCCTTCCTCGGACCTTTCGCCCCCTCCCACAGTCGCTCCCGCCAAAACTTCGCTGAGGGAAGCAGTATCCTCACACCCGTCTTTTACATTAATCGGTCTCGAAGAGTATCAATTGTCTCGACACGACCGAGAGAAATCCTAATCTATTGAGCAAGAACTCTCGTATTCGGTTGCAGAAATGTAATTTAAGGAGATACGGTGTTCGCCATGGAAGTCGCTGGACTGATGCAGCTCGCTTACGCAGCCCGTTACCCAAACCCCTTTCCCTACTCCCATTCCTCTCCCTCCCCATGGCACCTTTCCCCTCGTAATCTGTTCTACATCATTAAAACTCTCCTCCTCCAACTAAAACAGGGGTATCCAACCTTTCAGCACCCACTATCTACTGTTCATTTATAAATTTACCGAGGCTCGACCCAGCGGAGTGAGACTTGATAAGAGAAATACTTTTGAGCAGGGGGAAGGAGGAGGAGATGGCTCCGGGGATCCCAGCAAATTTCTCCTCAACTTTAAGAGACATCGAAACTAAATGTCATGCTTAAAACGCCAATCCAATTAAATCGCAAACAACTTTTTATTCGAGTTAAACCATCTCGAATAAGTATTCATTTTGTACAAGAGAATATTTTAGTTCAAATATAATTGATTAAAATTTTATCCACCACGATAATTCAATTCCTCTCACATTTATTCCCATTCAAAAGTCATTATTGTGAAAAAGCGAAGAAAAGAGAAATTCATGCGAAATTAAAAGAAATACTGGCGGAGTTGAATTGGTAATCCCGCGCGACTACTCAAGAATTTGTCTGTGGATAACAGCTGATTCTTGAAGTTGTTCTGAAGTTTGTTAATCTTCCTTTCATGTATAGCCGTGATACGTTGCAGGTTTGTGGCATCTCCTTCTGAAGACGCTCCCACGCTCTTACTCGCATGTGTTCCATCTCCTAGTGATCAACCCTAAATGCGAATTTTTCTTATCTCCATTGGTGGCACAGAATTTTCAATTGTTCGGAGTCGGAGTTTTGCGCGTGGAATTTCGTAGAAAAGCGTTTCACTGAGAAAGAAACGGAATACGACTTCGACGAGTCACTTCAGTCGAATTGATTTCCTTTCTGAACTTCGCCCCGGAGAAGAGAATCGACGATGGGGTAATCTAGTTCTCAGACTTGAACAGGAAGGCGAAAAAATTAAGGTGACTATGGCTCGTCAAATAAAAATATCGTCCCCTGGACAATTTAATCGGACGAACATACGAACGCTTTTATTATTTTATCTAAGGAATTACCGACTCATTGCGTGATATGCGATAGATACGGGTCATAAAATCTTGCTTCTTATTTATTTAAATTAAACAGACTCCTTAACAATAGAGATTCGATGTACGTTTTCATAGAACTGGATGCTTCCCGATCTCTTCGCGTGAAAAACGACAGGCTTCACCTTCAATTAAAGTTTAGATTCCTCTCTTCTCCCCACTATGAATACATCCTTACTTCAGATACTTTTTAGAATTAATTTCTATAACACTCAATTTAATTTTCATTCACTTCAATAAAATTGGCCAGCCATACAACAAAATATCTCCGAGTATGTAGATGAATTTTATTTATGAAACAACTTCCTCAACTTCGCCCTAGAATATATATCTCATACTTTCACCTAGATAATAGAGAATCTCACAATAATGTATTACGTAAGAGGTAAAGAAATTTTTAAAAGCCTGAGGAGCAATTCATTACCTTATCGGCGATCGATTTTCACCTCAAAAAAGTAAATCGTGGACCGATACTATTCGCGTTTGATTTGTGTTTGGGGAAATAAAATTCATTATTTTACCGGCTCTTTGGTTCACGTCCCTTGTTCACATAAATATCCTAAACACTTCAAAAAGCAATTGGAATGCTTTTTGTATTTTCTACGTTTACCGTTTTTGCTATAAAATAACATAGGATACTTCATACGCAAGTGCACAATTTAAGATTAAATCCTTTTTGTCTTCTCGAAAAGCAGAAAAAATAAAAATTGACGTGAAATATTGAGTAAAAAAATATTTGATTCTTACGAGTGAAAGTATATATTTATACTACAAATATACTATATTTAACTTGACGCTGAATGCACAGAATATTGGTACAAGACGTAGCTCTCGCTATCCGTATTACTTAAACGACAAGCCAAGTAAAAGTGACAGCTGCGAAGTGGTGTCCTTTTCGAGAAATTGGAATGAGTAAAGGGGAGAGATCCGAAACAGCCCTCCAACGCATTTGCTTGCGAATTTTCATGTGTAAGGTAGGAAGAAACCACCATAGACTTGACCAAGTGGTTTTTGGCAGGCGGGGGTTCTAGCAAGAGGGAAAAGGAGTCACAAGTATATTACGATGCCATAAAATGCGCTATCTTTCACCACGTGCGGCTCGTGTCGCTCCATCGGAAATTATGAAGCATAGTGGAGGAGGAGATCAAAAGGAGTGGGTAAAATAGGAAAAAGCAAAAGCGAGAACTGTAAATTGGAGGGCCAAACGCCACCCCCTGCTATCGGTGGCCGGATTAGGTTGCGAACGTAAAGAACGCCCCAATTCCGGGAAGTTCTGAGCAGTCACTCCACGCTTAGAAGAGGTCTTCGGACGCCCCTTGTCCGTCGGCTGAAGACGAAATTTCGTCTTTTATAACGTCAATTAAAAAGAAGTATACAATAACTAAGTAATACATAACAATTTTGTTAAAGTATTATTAAATAATAATTTCAAAACATCGACTTGAAGGAAGGAAGAGAGAGGGAGGGAGGAAGAGAGGGAAAGAGAAAGAGAGAGGGGGGAAAGAGAGAGAGGAGAGGGAGGGAAGGAGAGGGAGGGGAGGGAGGGAGGAAGGGGAGGGAGGGATGGAGGGAGAGAGAGGGAGGGGAGGGAGGGAGGGAGGGATGGAGGGAGAGAAAGGGAGAGGGAGGAAGAAAGAGAGGGAGGAAGGGAGAGAGGGAGGAAGAGGGAGGGAGAGAAAAGGAGAGAGAGGGAGGGAGAGGGGGTGAGAGAGGGGGTGAGAGAGGGAGGGAGAGAGGTGGGTAGAAGTACAACGTTATGAAGTAGGTACGACTTCATTGAAGTTATTTTCAACTGAAAAAAGAATGTGTTGTTTGATGAAAGAAAAAATTATCATCAAATCACGCGTAAATAAAAGTAATATAAAATTAAGTACAAAGTTTCCTCAGCTTTCCTATAACTGTTCTGTACCCCCAAAACTGTAAAATAAATTACGCGTACTTCGGGATGACAGTTCCTTAATCGGTTAGTAGGCGAATATTAAAAACCGAATTTAAGCGTTGGAATATATGAAACGTTAATAACACACACCATAATCCGAAAGAATATAATTAATCTTCTGAGTCTGACATTAGCAAAGAGCTGAAAAAACAGGCTGCAATCAGGAATAAAAAAGTAAAAAGGAAGGAACGGATGAAAATGACTCGTCAAATAACGTGCCCTACTGGACATTTTAATAGCACGGATTTGAGCGCCTCATTCTCCCGCGTAATAGGTGATGGATCCGGGATATATACAATATTACTTTTTACTTTAGATTACCTAAAAATCAGCGATTCTACGTATGGAGGAGCTGCCCTAGAGGCTTCCCGATCGCTACTTGCGAAGAGTCCTTCGTCTAATGCTTTTGGGGCAGCAGGCCGCTGCTCAGCGCAGTGCCCGTGGAAAGTATTTTTCAAGGCATTTTCAAGAACAAATCTAACCGAGACACTAGGATTCGCTGAGAATGCCCGCGTGATGCGCCTCTCCCACTTAGATTGCCTCGTCGTTGAGTAACTGCTTACAATGACCAACGCTTCGCGTATCCCACTCTACTTCTTTCCTTCCTCCCATGCTCTATCCTCCTCCACTCACACCCTCTCGAAAACCCTCCTCCTCCTCTCGTACCTCATGGCACTCGCTTAAGCCCCGTAGTTTAGCTAAGTCCCTGGCTTCGTGCAACTTACGACCCGCGAAGCATTGGTAAAGATGTGGTCTGTTTTATTTATCACAGATAATTTTGTAATTTTAGGATCGTTTGTTGCCTTAACACAATGCCGTAACTAGGGTGGGGCAAGCGGGGCATCTGCCCCGGGGGCAACTAAGCAAGGGGCGCAATAAATCCTATTAGAAACGAAATAAACTCGAGAAAATAATTTGTCAAAGGGGAGAGGGGCGCACATTTAAGTAGTTTTCCCCGGGCGCTAAAATATCTTGTTAAGGGGCTGTTTAAACACATTGCCTGGCCAAGTTTTTACGCAAAAATTGTTGAAACTATATTTTCAGTTTTCAAATCGCATATAATCCCTTGAGTAAGTTTCGATGTAAACTCTAATCCGGCCCACCGAGGCACTCGTGACATCTAATGCGGCTCGCCAAAGCACTCCATCAAATATACCTGTCGGTTAATATACATACGTATTTTTAATGTCAGGAAAATGACTTGTCCATTCGAATTATTCATTGTAAAATGTCTTTCCCATATCATTTTAAAACAAGAGATAACACGTAAACATCGACTTTTCGACGAGCAGAATTTTGTTCTTTTTGAGACTAGAATTAAAAAAAAATCTAATGTGGCCAACACATGACTTGCTCCATATTTGTGGTACAGATATTTAAATTATTGTGAATACCATTATGAGCAAAATTATCATTTCGTATCGTAAAAGAATGCAATCCTCCTTATTGATGTAAATTACGTATATTTTAAATGTTTGCTGAATTCACCGCAACATGGTGTTAGCACTGTATAATGGTATTAAGAAAATCGGTACAACATACATTGTACAAACTTTCTCATATACTAATGCGTCGTTTAGTTATCTTTAGAAAATGAAAATCGTATGAGCCTGTTTTTAGAAAATCCAATTTTTGTTAAAGTTGCCCAAGAATAAACTAGCCTTATAGTCATACATTGAGAAAAATAAAATATGTAGTATTATTGTAGATGTAAACTCAAGTAACTGTACGAAATATGATCAAAATCATTAGAGCCGTTTGTGAGAAAATCGAATTATTGTTAAAGTTGCCTAGAATAAACTAGCCTTAGATTCATTTTTTGATAAATATGAACTATGCAGTATTATTGAAGACGTAAACTCAAGTAACTGTACGAAATTTTATCAAAATCGTTATAGCCGTTTTTGAGAAAATCGGATTGTTGTTAAAAATGCGTAGAATAAACTACTCTTAATTATTGATAAATGTCAATCATTACTATATATACTCTGCTCAGTATGATAAAATGCCTAAGTACGAGATTTCATTCATTTTCGCTCTACCGTCTAGGCTCCAGAGCCAGTAACAGACAGACAAGACGGCATTGCGAAAACCACTTTTTCGGATTCAGCGACACCTAAAACGTATATTTCCGTAAAAATCTCGAGGTCAAATTTTTTCGCGAAAACAATACTTTCCCGATATTTCGTATGAGAAAGTAAAAATTGAATCAAAATGAGAATAAAAATGCTATTGTGAAAAAAAGTGGTTTATCATTTAATTTATGCCATAAAATAATTTTCCTTTGAATTTTAAAGTTTACTTAATTCATCGAAAGAAATTAAAACTTGCACAGAACGGATAAGAATAAGGTTCTTTTTATTGCGCCCAATCTTCCAATATGGACCACATTTTCTCAAAATTAAACTTTCAAACGAAAAGTTTCAAGTTTATTCTTATGGAATAAATTTCCTCTTCGTGGCAATCCAACGGTTGCCGATTTAACACAATATTAAGAATAATATATTGTTTCTCTAGAATAATATTCAAATGAAATCAATTTATCCAAATAATGGAGGGGTCATCGAAAAAAATTTGGCCTAGGGGCGGCAATTTTCCAAATCCGCCAGTGTTCATACATATATATACTATATAAGTCTTATGATGTCTTCAACAACTCGACGTGCAGGGTTTTATTTATTTGCACATATAAATTCGAAATATTGACATCCGAGCTTCGGACCTGGATCGTTTTAAAGAAATATTATCAAAGATTTGTATTATTGTCTTTTTACTTTCTCATATGAAGTATCGAGAAAGTAAGAACGAGTCTCGAGTTTCGCGTATCCCTCTCCAAAAGTATACGATCTCACCAAATATGAATCACTTCAATAGAAATGGCAGAAATCCTGTTTACTTTTTTACCCTCTTCAGTAAGAAATTCGGCTGCGAGAATTTAATTAATTATACACCGTGATCAGAATGGAAAATGAAGATGCGATGAATGCAAACAAATGTCAGTAAGATATAATTACTCAAATATAGAAAGCCAATAATTAATGATGCAGAAAATTTCGTCAGTATGAAAATTACAATGGCGTCGCCTCACAAGTTTCCTACCGCTCTATTCCGTGATTCCCTGCCGAGGGGCCGTCTACATAAACGCCCCCACCCCTACTCCCAGAACTTATAACATTCAGGGCACGCATGACGCGCGAACACTCGAGTTCTCAACGATGGCGGACCCCATTCAATGGCGGTACCATTGCGATCGTCTAAATTTCATTTTCGACCAAAAGAGACTTCCTTTCAGAGAACGTCACGGCGCATAGCGATAATTAAATTAATTATTAGTTCTTAATCCCTTTCTTCTACATTTTCGGTAATCATCATATACTCGGTCACTTTTCATCGCATGACGAAATGTCACGAGCTGACCCAAGGTATAGCCATTCTACGAAATGAATATCGGTTTCTCACTTTGCTTACCCACACCACTTCCCTAACTCCTAACGCCGTTTCTCTCATCCCCACGAATTATTTCCCGCCATGTTCGGCGGAACGTTTCTCTTTCCCCCTAAAAAAAAAAAACCTTTGGCTCCTCCCTTCCACGAGCTCCACCGCGCCTGTGCTGTATTCTACAAAACCTTTTTCTTGTTGCCCACTCCACCTGTGACTTCTCGGAGCTTAAATCCCCTTCCATTGACACTACCTTTCTGCAGACGTTCTCACATTTCAATCGCACGTGTTTCCACCCATTCCCCTCCACTCGAAATGAGATATTTTTCTTAACGTATTTCATTTTCCCCAACGAATGAATATAAGGCTAGTTTATTCTTGGGCAACTTTAACAAAAATTGGATTTTCTAAAAACGGGCTCATACGTTTTTTATTTTCTAAAGATAACTAAACGGCGCATTAGTCCCCATATATGAGAAAGTTTGTACAATGTATGTTGTACCGATTTTTTTCTTTTACGATTCGAAGTCGCCCGCATTTTAAGTATAATGCACATCATTTGCACAAAATTTGGCATTTTAACGCTAGATACCTTGACGACGGACATTGTCGTGTTCGAAGTCCGACTTCTAGAAACGTATAAACTTACGAGCGTAGAATTAACTCGTTTTATAAGCCCTTTCAAAGAAGATGGTAAGGGGAAAAGGAGAGAGGGAGAAAGGAGGGAGAAAGTTGAGAGGGAGGAGAAAGTTGAGAGGGAGGAGGAAGGTAGGGGGATAAAGGAGAGGGAGATAGTAGAGGGGAAGAAAGGAGAGGAATGGAGAGAAGGAGGAGAGGAAGGGAGAGAGGGAGGAGAGAGGATAAAAAAGAGATACTTGACGAAAACCGAAAATACCGATTATTTTTTATAATTCATAAACAATAACTGCTATGGAAAATTGTTTCAAATGAAAGTTGTAGGAAATTACATTCTCAATAACCTTTGTATAGAATTGTATATACAATAATAATTTTTTAACGGAGAAATAACGAAAAAACATAATCGGCTTTCGAATAAACCTCAACTTCCGATTAGCCGTTATTGTTAAAAAACTAATCAGCTCTTCGTGCTCATGTTAAAGTATTATATATGAAATTTGGTAACGATATGGCAAGTACTTTTTGAGTTAGAGCGCCCACAATCACGCACACACATCATTCCGAAAATAGTCTACACGTGTTCTAGGGACCTCAAAACGTGTATTTCCGTTGAAATCTCGAAGTCGATTTTTTTCGTGATCACAATACTTTTCCATTACTACATATGGAGAAAGTTAAAATTATCATCTAATTAAATTAAATTTTATTAATGGCACGCGAGACCTTACATTGGCGTGTATTTCGCAGGCCGCTTCTGAAAGGGTGCCGACCCCTGGAGTATACATTTCGGTGCGTTCGCTGACACACAATAGAAAACAAATATCCTCAGCTAACGCACATTCAACTCCATCTAATTTCTTTACTACTTATAAGCTACACTAAGTAGCCTTGCCGCTTGAACGCGTAAATTTAAACGCACCTTAAGTGTCGGAGTAAACCCCCATCTATGCGTTTTAGGACAGTTCCGGTAAACCCTCTTCAAAATATGGATCGGGTATTGAGGGGGATGGAAGTCAGTCATTGCACTTAAAAGTTGTTTTAGTATTAATTGAGCTGAAAGAGAGGTTCACATAACTTATGCAACAATGTCAAGTGACGGAAGAATATACATTAGGTAATTTTTCAAAAAAAACTTCCCAACAGATGATCTTATAACCACATAATTTCTACATCTGCCTCTGCTAACAAAATTGGCTTCTCCGGATGCAGGATTTCAGAGGCAGTCTAAATGCATAAGGATTTTTCCTTGGTTAAAAAAAAGTGCTAAGTAATCAATTTGTCAATTAAAAAATCTTAATTTGTCCCTCATAATTTCTGTTATAAACACTACACATTTGTATTAGATGCAATACATCATTTGATTGACTCATTTTCTTACTCAAACAGAAATACGTCTTTGATTTATAAGCATCCACAAAAGCAACGAATTCCTTGATGACGTTTATATTATAAAATTAATGTAGTTATTTTACATTGCATGTGAAGAAGTTTTAGCAATTACATAATATAGGTGGGAATGCATTATGGTAATCCTATTAGTATACAAATAAAACGAATATAAAAACGTTACAAATGAAAAGAATGTAACTAGACTTTTGATTGCAATGGCTAACATCCTCCCTCAATATCCATCTAGATATTTTTAAAAGTTTTGTTTTACCAACCGTTTTATATGATCTGTAATATATTTCATTTATATCCCTTAAGTAAATCTTCAGCAAATCAAGGTACAAACATTCTTGTTGAAAAGCGTCCCGTTACGATGGGCATTATGTAAATACCATCAATAAACTTTAACTTAAATTACCAGTCACAACTTCAGTAACTTAACTTAATATTTCTTTCATCATTAATGTCGGGAATAAACTTAAAGCAGAGTACACTAATTCACAAGTTAAATTACTTCATTTTGCAAGTGGATGGGATCATTCTTAAAAATGTTTACTTACGCTGACTTTTTCACACTGAATTAACAAATTCCCAACATATAGCCTAATAATTTAACGACGATAACTAATATATAATTGCTCAATGTTAGAAGTTGATACCAAGAAAAAATTTTGCCGATTTTGCTCGATATTTTCTTTAGATCCTTATAATTTCGATATTTCATTTACCAAAGCAACACTAAAAATGGGATTTAAAAATTACTTTAGTAAGAGATTCTTATAGCTTCGATAACTATGGAAATGTGCATCCATTAATTTCCTTTGTAAGCTATCACGCAAGATTACTCTACAATATAATCATGAATCCACCTCAGAATAAAATATATGGATTTGTATACATTTTCCCGCTTAAAACTCAATTGTTTCGAATTAGAGAAGCCGTGACAACGTGAAACATTTAATCATTTTCTAATTTTATCTCGATATTTTATATTGTTTCTAATAAAAAGGATATTGCAGTGTTATATTTTACTTTTCTTTCGAACGTATTGAAAAATTGTAGCACACTCGTACGAAATCAACTGGTTCTCTGGTTCGCGGGGACATTCTGTTCTAGACCAGGTTAACTTAATAGTTGTGTATTGTGAAAGTTTTCTCACAAAAGTAAATTTGAAAGTTAATTCTTTACAACATACACTCATTTTTACTTTAAATGTATTGGTTCATTGAAATCAAAATAGCCACGTTAACTTAATAGATGTAATATGAATATTAACAGGACGCCGGCGCCGTGTCGAATACTGCTTCCGCCGAGGTCCCGTGACGAGTAGTCACATCGTATCGTACAGTCCCTTTCCACTGCTATTGGGGCTAAATTGTTTGAAAATGCCTCTATGAACACCACACCAATTCTAACTGCTGAGAAGTAATTACCGTGCCTATGTTCATTCAATGGAAGATTCTGCTACCTGTATGTACTGCCAATTGGGTACGCTCATGCGCAGTCAAATCTGCGCGAATTAGTTTCCATTCACTCGATGAGGATTCACGAATTACTGAAAGCTAGCACTAAAGATTACTGAAATATAGATATGTATGTACTTACCGTCGAGAATTCTCGATGTTTTCCGGGATGACACCCACACACCGCTGTCACCGACACTGCCGACACTTGACTACCGCTCGCCTTCGCTGCTTTGCTACGAATGTAACGAAAAATACGTTTAGAAAAAGTTCCTAGGTCCTCCCCCCTTTCAAACACAGGTAAGGAAAACCAGCCAATCGTATGCCTCTCCTTTAGGTGTGGGGAGTGTGAAGTTCCGACTTCCACAACGCCGCGCATGCGCAGACTGCCTTTCTGAAATGCTTACATATTCAGTACTTTTCGAAGATCATATTGTAATTTCCATAAAATATTACTCTTTGTCACTCTCCAGTTTTATTTTCCAAAAATATATCTGATTTAATTTTATTGAGATCATAGTAATTATTACTTTGTTCCTGGTATTGTTTTCTGATAAAATTATCAAGTCCAACACTAGATTGCCTAAGTTTCAAAGAATATTTAAATTTAAAATAAATAACTTTTTGGGAGTCGATTTTTTCTCTCAAGAAATGTTGAACACTTTACCTTCTCAAAATAAATTTAACTAATTTGTATAAAAATGTAAACATCAAATAAAATATTTTGAAGAAGAAATTAGTTTCTTTCTCTGGTCTTCTATATATTCATGTATTGCTCGTAATCGCACATGGTGTTTAATACACATAGAGGAAATCTTTCCAATTTAAAGGGATGTTGCCTTGCCTATTAATTACAATGTTACGACCTCAAATCTTACTGTTATATCAATCCTTATGGGTGTAAGCGTGCTTTGAATGCATTTAATACGAAAGAGGGATGGGGCAGAGAGTGAGGGACAATATAATAGAATAACGTCTTTATTTCTGGGCGAGATTGAGACCAGGGCATCGAATCGGAACCGAACCGAAAAAAATCGGCACAACATACATTGTACAAACTTTCTCATATATATGCTTCGTTTAGTCATATTCAGAAAATGAAAATCGTATGAGCCTGTTTTTAGAAAATCCAATTTTTGTTAAAGTTGCCCAACAATAAACTAGTCTTATATTCATTCATTGAGAAAATGGAATACGTAGTATTGTAGATGTATACTCAAAATCAGTAACTGTACGAAATTTGATCAAAATCTTTATAGCTGTTTTTGAGAAAATCGAGTTGTTGTTAAAGTTACCTAGAATAAACTAGTCTTATATTCATTTTTACTTTTTCATACGAAGTATCGAGAAAGTATTGTTTTTGCGAAAAAATTCGACCTCGAGATTTTTACTGAAATATACGTTTTAGGTGTCGCTGGATCCGAAAAGGTGGTTTTCGCAATGCCGTCTGTCTGTCTGTTACTGGCCCTGGAGCCTAGACGGTGGAACGAAAATGAATGAAATCCCGTACTTAGGCATTTTATCATACTGAGCAGAGTACACATAGAAATGGTTGACTTTGCTCAATAATTAAGAGTAGTTTATTCTACGCGTTTTTAACAACAATCCGATTTTCTCAAAAACGGCTCTTAACGATCTTGATAAAATTTCGTACAGTTACTTGAGTTTACGTCTTCAATAATACTGTATAGTTCATATTTCTCAAAAAATGAATATAAGGCTAATTTATTCCAGGCAACTTGAACAACAATTCGATTTTCTCAAAAACGGCTATAACGATTTTAATCAAATTTTGTACAGTTACTTGAGCATACATCTACAATAATACTACGTATTTCATTTTTCTCAGTGAATGAATATAAGGGTAGTTTATTCTTGGGCAACTTTAACAAAAATTGGATTTTCTAAAAACAAGCTCATACGATTTTCATTTTCTGAATATGCCTAAACGACGCATTAGTATATGAGAAAGTCTGTACAATGTATGTTGTACCTATTTTTTAATAAAGGAAAATACATGCACTCCGGTTTCGGGGAATCTACTCTCACAACCTTTCATTCCATCATATGAAGTAGCATCCATCAGTCTGGCCTCGCTAATTATTGAAGAAGGATTGTTCCACGTTTGTTCCTTGTACGTATTTCTGCATTAGTTGCCCTTTTTATTAAAGGTTAGTAATTTTAATTAGATATATAGGTATTGTAAACTCGAAAAAATTCAATTTTATTTTGGACCTAATATAAAGGCGACGTCAATACAAGCGTTTAAGACTATCAATGAAGAGGAGATAACAATAACGCTTTTCATTCGTCTATTTGAAGGTTTAATTGTGTTTAATTGGCCTTAAATGAATCGTAGGCAACAATGAGTGTCTCCTTGGCAACGCCCGGAATGAGTACGAAAAATCCTAAAAATTTCAAAAAAGAATGCGTATTTCTGAAAAATTCGACCGCATAATGTATAAACATTGCAAGAATAAGATAGTATAGAGCTTCAGCAGTCGAATAAAGCAATAAATAAGAAAATTGGTCAACATTTACGTATTTCAATGAACGAAGGAAAAAAACCTTGCACTCTGAAAAATCGAAAATCCCGTGTAAACTTATGGGAAAATATATAATTGTCTCCTGGATTCGAACCCGGGACAATTTAGCAAACGAAAATATTTTTCTACGGACCTCATAGCTAGTAGAAACAAAACGCCGTTTAGCGCATATCTTTACGACGAACGGTTCTCGAGAAATACGCCGATATAATTACGCGAGGCTTAAATTGATAGAACGGCTAATCCAAAGATCCTTATGCGACAGGCATAAGCTGTTATGCCTGTCGCATAAGGATCTTTGGATCAACCGTTCTATCAATTTATATCATGGCATTCTCACCATTTGAGAGGGTAGGGGTTTTCTTTGATGTATCTCCTTGAGGACATCCGTTGGTGCTGTTTGGTACTAGCATAGCTAGCTTAGTCCCAACATAAGAAAATATTCCCGTTTTGAAATAGGAGAATACGCAGCTTCACTACGCGCATAATATATAGGATTAAATGATCGGAGGCAACAATGAGAGTCTCCTTGGCAACTCCCGGAATGAGTACGAAAAATCCTAAAAATTTCAAAAAAGAATGCGTATTTCTGAAAACTTCGACCGTGTAACGTGTAAACATCGCAAGAATAAGATAGTACAGAGCTTTATCCGTCGAATAAAACAAAGAAAAAGAAAATCGGTCTATATTTTAATGAATGAAGGAAAAAAACCTTGCATTATGAAAAAACGAAAATCTCGTGTAAACTTACCGGAAAATATAAGTGTCTCCTGGATTCGAACCAGGAACACTTTAGATAACGAAAATATTGTTCCAGGGACCTCACAGTCAGTAGAAACAAAACGCCGTTTACCGCATGTCTTTACGACGAACGGTTTTCGAGAAATACGCCGATATAAATTGTATAGAAATATCTAAAGACGTCAACGTAAAATTAATAAATAGTTAGATTTGTTATTTCCATCAAAATATTTAGCTTATCGGTGTGAATAACGAAGTGTTACCAGTAAGTAAAAAATCGGTACAACATACATTGTAAAAACTTTCTCATATATTAATCGTCGTTTAGTTATCTTTAGAAAATAATAATCGGATGAGCCGGTTTTTAGAAAACCCAATTTTTCTTAAAGTTGCTAAAGAATAAACAAACCTTATATTCATACATCGAGAAAAACGAAATACGTTGTATTATTGTAGATGTATACTCAAGTAAATGTACGAGATTTGATCTAAATCGTTAGAGTCGTTTTTGAGGAAATCGATTTGTTGTTAAAAATGCGTAGAATACATTACCCTTAATTATTGAGCAATGACAACCATTTCTACGTATACTCTGCTCAGTATGATAAAATGCCTCAGTACGTGATTTCATTCATTTTCGCTTTACCGTTTGGGCTCCAGAGCCAATAACAGACAGACAGACAGACGGCATTGCAAAACCACTTTCTCGGATTCAGCGACACCTAAAACGTATATTTCAGTAAAAATCTCGAGGTCGAATTTTTTCGCGATAACAATACTTTCCCGATACTTATTGTTAGTATGAGAAAGTAAAAAAATCGGTACAACATACCTTGTACAAACTTTCTCATATATGAGTACTAATGCTTCGTTTATTTATCTTTAGAAAATGAAAATCGTATGAGCCTGTTTTTAGAAAATCCAATTTTTGTTTAAGTTGCCCAAGAATAAACTAGCCTTATATTCAGTCATTGAGAAAAATTAAATAGGTAGTATTATTGCAGACGTATACTCAAGTAACTCTATGAAATTTGATCAAAATCATTCTAGCCGTTTTTGAGAAAATCAAATTATTGTTAAAGTTGCCTAGAATAAACTAGCCTTATAGTCATTGTTTGAGAAATATGAACTATACAGTATTATTGAATACGTAAACTCAAGTAACTGTAAGAAATTAGATGAAAATCGTTATAGCCGTTTTCGAGAAAATCGGATTGTTGTTAAAAACGCGTAGAATAAACTACTCTTAATTATTGAGCAATGTCAACCATTTCTATGTATACTCTGCTCAGTATGATAAAATACCTAAGTACGAGATTTCATTCATTTTCACTGTACCGTCTAGGCTCCAGAGCCAGTAACACTCAGACAGACAGACGCACAGACAGACAGTCGGCATTGCAAAAACCACTTTTTCGGATTCAGCGACACCTAAAACGTGTATTTCCGTAAAAATCTCGAGGTCGAATTTTTTCGCGAAAAGAATACTTTCTCGATAGTGCGTATGAGAAAGTAAAAATCGGTACAACATACATTGTACAAACTTTCTCATATATGGGTACTAATGCGTCGTTTAAGCGGGGTTTACACGATGCAGTTATCACTGGTGCCAGACGACTGGCGCGTGCTGGTGCCAGCTTTAATGCATGTGTAAATGCTCGGAGTGTCCTGGCGCCAGCTTATTGGTGCATGCTGGCACCAGCTTATTGGTGCGTGCTGGCGCCAGCAAATGAAAGTTGACGGGGGTTCAAATTTTGGCTCTACTGGCAGGCTAGTTGTCGTCGAGAAGCCCTCCTTCCTTGTCCCCTGCCAGGTATTGTTTCCGTAGCCCTACGTTTGGTTGGTTTTGTGTTGTGTGTGTTGCTGTTTTTGTGTTGTGCAGTCACTGATTTTGTTTTGTGTTGTGTCCCCATGTCAGAACTACAAAAAGCTGGTGCAGGACCTTCCAAACAGACCAAGAAGAAGCGAATGAAGAAGTGGAACAGTGAAAAAATTAAATTTTTTTAGAAATTTATGAGCAGTCCCCTCTCTGTGGAATGTAGGGAGGGAAGATTATAAGGACAGGGATAAAAAGGATGATAGCTATTCTACAATGGTGGCTATGCTAAAGGAATACTTTCCAGACATAACGGTTGCTACAGTTAAGGCAAAAATACGTAGCATTCGAAATGCATACACACTGGAATTCCATAAGGTAGAAAAATCCAATCCACTTCCTCACCCAGCACCGACGTTTCTTCTTCTTCAACTTCAACGCAAGCATTTTTCGCAACTCTTCAGCCACTACCAACATTCCCAGACGGAGAACCGCACCCAAAACCTCCGTTGGCGCCATGTTTTATACAAAAATTTTGCAGTTCCTTTCGCCAGCATGCGTCTCCATGTAAACGCTTGCTAGCGCCAGTTTTTTGGCACTTGGAACTGGCGCCAAAAAACTGGCATCTACTGGCGCCAATAGCAATGCACCGTGTAAACCAGGCTTTAGTTATCTTTAGAAAATGAATATCGTATGAGCCTGTTTTTAGGAAATCCAATTTTTGTTAAAATTGCCCAAGAATAAACTAACCATGTTTTCATTCATTGAGAAAAATGAAATACATAGTATTATTGTAGATGTATACTTAATTAACTTAACGAAATTTGATCAAAAACGTTATAGCCGTTTTTGAGAAAATCGAACTGTTGTTAAAGTTGCCTAATAAACTAGCTTTATATTCATTTTTTCAGAAATATGAACTGTACAGTAATATTGAATAGGTAAACTCAAGTAACTGTACAAAATTTGATCAAATCGTTATAGCCGTTTTTGAGAAAATCAGATTGTTTTTAAAAATGTGTAGAATAAACTACTCTTAATTATTGATAAATGTCAACCATTTCTATGTATACTCTGCTCAGTATGATAAAATGCCTAAGTACGAGATTTCATTCATTTTCGTTCTACCGTCTAGGCTCCAGAGCCAGTAACAGACAGACAGACGGCATTGCAAAAACCACTTTTTCGGATTCAACGACACCTAAAACGTATATTTCAGTAAAAATCTCGAGGTCGAATTTTTTCGCGAAAACAATACTTTCTCGATAGTGCGTATGAGAAAGTAAAAATCGGTACAACATACATTGTACAAACTTTCTCATATATGGGTACTAATGCATCGTTTAGTTATCTTTAGAAAATGAAAATCGTATCAGCCTGTTTTTAGAAAATCCAATTTTTGTTAAAGTTGCCCAAGAATAAACTAGCCTTATAGTCATTCATTAATAAAAAAAATAAAATATGTAGTATTATTATTGATGTAAACTCAACTATGAAATTTGATCAAAATCGTTAGAGTCGTTTGTGAGAAAATCGAATTGTTGTTAAAAATGTGTTGAATAAACTACCCTTAATTATTGAGCAATGACAGCCAATTCTACATACACTCTGCTCAGTATGATAAAATGACTAAGTACGAGATTTAATTCAATTTCCCTTTACCGTTTAGGCTCCAGATCCAGTAACAGACAGACATAAAGACAGACAGACGGCATTGCAAAAACCACTTTTTCGGATTCAGCGACACCTAAAACGTATCTTTCTGTAAAAACCTCGAGGTCAAATTTTTTCGCGATAACAATACTTTTTCAATACTTCGTAGGAGAAATTAAAAATCTGCTGTGGCCAACACATGACTTTCTCCATATTTGGGATATAGATATTTAAATTATTATGATAGCATTATGAGGCAAAATTATTATTTTGTGTCATAAAAGAATACAGTCGTCCTTATTGCCATAAATTAGGTATATTTTGAATATGTTTACAGAATTCACCGCTTAATGGTGATGGCGCTGTATACCGGAAATTAAGAAAAAGCAAAATATCTCCGAAATGGATGGTTCTACGAAAATCTGTTTCAAACAAAACTTGGAAGAAATATTATTCTCTACAACTTTGGTCTTCATGAAGGTGACCTGTTACGACGTTTTTACTTTCTACATACGTAGTAATGGGAAAGTATTGTGATCATGAAAAAAATCGACTTTGAGATTTCAACGGAAATACACGTTTTGAGGTCCCTAGAACACGTTTAAACTATTTTTGGGATGTGTGTGTCTGTGATGGTGGGCGCTCTGACTCAAAACGTACTTGCCATATCGTTACCGAACTTCATATACAACACTTTAGCGTGAGCGGACAATACAAGTTAACTGGAAGTCGAGGTTTATTCGAAATCCGATTCGGTTTTTGCGATATTTCTCCGTTAAAACATCATTATTGTATACACAATTCTATACAAAGGTTATAATTAATGTAATTTCCTACAACTTTCATTAAAACAGTTTTCCATAGCAGTTATTGTTTAGGAGTTATTTATAAATAATCGTTTTTTTCGGTTTCCGTCAAATATCTCCTTAAAAAAACATTATTGGTAATATTCGTGAGGACCAAAGTTGTAGAGAATAATATTTCATCCAAGTTTTGTTTGAAACAAATTTTCATAAAACCATCCATTTCGGAGACATTTTGCTTTTTTTTAATACCAGTATACAGCGCCACCACCATGTAGCGGTGAATTCTGTAAACATATTCCAAATATACTTAATTTACGGCTATAATGACGACTGTATTCATTTACGATACGAAATAATAATTTTCCCTTATAATGCTATTCATAATAATTGAAATATCTATACCCCAAATATGGAGAAAGTCATGTGTTGGCCACATAACTAAAAGTGTTCTGCATGATGGGATGTGAAGAGAGGGGAGGGGAAAGAAGAAAGGGGAAGGACTGCTTACGTAGCTCATATTGGACCAATAGCAATTTTGCCGATACACATTGTGGCGAGGGAGGAGCTGGAGGGGTTCATTTATTTGTTCCTAGCAGTGCGCAACTCAGTAGTGGGGAAGTAGTTTAATGTTACGCCTTTAGATTATTACAGAGGACATCACTGTCATACCAAGCGAGTGCATTTAATAGGTCAGGTTTTTTAATCCTTGTAAAATGCTTAATAGTTATATGTAATATATATATGATTGATCGCAAAATTCTAAATATAAATATGAAATTGAAAAAATAACAAAATTAATGTAGGTTAATAATATTGCTTTATTTAAGCTTCATTAGATGTACACATAACAAGTAAATGTCGTATGTTTAAGTGAAAAACAACCGTAGCACTTAAGCAGATTGCAAACTTGTTTTTGCGAAAATATCACAAATTATTTGCCGATATTCACTCAGAAAGAAGGTACAGTTACATTACAAAGTAGTACCAGATAAAAACAAACTGTTGCCAAATCTCAATTCAAACATTAGCAATTCAACAGAGATCACACATGGAAAAGTAGAAAAATGTGGAAATCAACCAGCATTACACAAACAGAAAAAAGTGATAAACCAAGCTTAACACATATGTAACAAGCTTAACACATATGTAAATATATGAAGTAGTATAGACAACACTGTAAACCATGAAAATATGTAATTCAACACGCAATTTTGACAAAAATAGGTGAACATACGGAACTACCTTACATTCACAAAGAAAGAAGATACCGTTGCAAAAATATCAATGCAGTTCTAACAGTAGCATTTCATTAGAGATTGCGAACAGGTTTTTGCAAACATCATGAATTACTAACCGATATTCACTCAGAAAGAAGGCACAGTTACATCACAAATTAATATCTGATATTCAATCAGAATGAAGGCACAGTTGCATCACAAATTACTACCTGATAAGAACGCACAGTTGCAGAAATCTCAATGCAGTTCAACATTAGCATTTCAACAGAGATCACACATGGAAAAGTCACAAAAACTGTGGAAATCCACAATGAGTCATCCACTGGTATTGCATACACAGGATAAACAGTGACACCCTTAACAACTTCAGCTCATTCTGGAAGCAAGCATCAGAAAAGTGCTTGGAGCACACCCTTCTCTTACTGAGCAGTCACTTGGTCCCACTATGGAACAAGGCCCTCAGTTCAGTGCTCCTGCAGGACACCCATTCCAAGCACCTGCACATAAAGACATTCATCAATATGAATAATAATAGATTACCAGAAAAATAAAAAATCCCTTAAAGGTTTATTACTCTTCCGAAAGAATTGGAAAACCATTCATGTTGTACCTTCGAACAAACAGTGGCATTTTACTTCCACACTAGGTTAGTTATGAAATTTAATTTGTGATTCCTGTCACTGTTTAACATTTTTAACATAACTGCAAAGGTGCAGTGGGTGTTATTTACAACTGCTGTCATATTAGAAGTGAAGTTAATGCATCAAAATATATCACATACATATATCACATCTGTCTGCACATGTAATTTTGTTTTTTTATCTCACATAAGGATGTGTTGAAAAAGCCAATTCAGTAACTATTTGATGCCCTTTGGATTCTCTTTACTGATGCATTATAACCATACTTTGTGCTATGAAAGTTTGTATTAAATGCAAGATAGTTTCTCACAGTTCGAGGAGGAACTCTAATGTTAACAAGTGCTAAAAGGGTAGAAGAATCAACACAGTCATTCAACAATTTATACAAAGAGATTGCCTGCTTTTATTCTTGTGCTAAGGAGTATCAAAGGAAAGAACCTCCAAGCGTATACAATAATTCACATCGAAGCTGAAACATGTAATTTATAATTTACAAAACATAAGAATTTATACCGTAACCTTTCCACTCGATTTCATTGACCAATCTTATATGACGACCAAGCCACCGATACAACAAATGCCATTTACATCAAAGCGAACTGGATAAATAAAGTTCAAAATTATAAGTTTTGCTTTGAAGGGCAAGTATTCGTACGAAAAACATCAGTTATAGCTCCTAAAGCGACTTATGAATTACATTCATAATTTACGAAAACGCTTCAGCATTCACATGAAAAATATTCATTGATATAAATTTACTTACAGTTCCTTAACCCTTGGGAAATGAAAAAACCTCACCGAGGGATCATCCGTATTGGACAAACAGCCCAAAACTGAGCACTGCGACACTTTTACCATCTTTGCCATTTTCCAAACGCACATGTTCTTCTACAGTTCTATAGCATCCCTTAATTTTGAAATTTCTGTAAAATCTGTTGGTTTCAGCGACACTAGTGACTGGCCTCGGTGTAAGGCGTAACTTAAGACGAAAAAAAAGACGACTTGCCCACGGCTGCTTGTGCCTCATTCTCTAGTGTTCTGTGTCGCGACTGTGGAGATACTTCATGACGGACTATTTCGACCTACCCATAGCAGATGGCTCAAAAACCAGCGTGACGGATATATACGGCATACAGATTATGACAGGCCATGACGAAGATATACAGCATACCCACTCAACTGGTTAAAGTCAACGTCTTCTTTTTGCTTCTGCTTTCTGTCTTATCACTTGCTTTCCTCTTGGAAGACATTTTTGGAAAACGGGGTCATAGCATGATAAAAAAAAGCTCGCGGATGGGAAATTCATTTATTTAGTGCTTTTTCTCTTCACTTCAAAAATGACAGCAGTAGTCCAAAACCGCGAAACTGCAAAGCACGTGAATTTGGAAGCCGGGAATTTGGGAGTTTTACTGTATAATGTCTTCTCAAATAAAATAACTGAATTATGGTATTGTATTTTTTTGTTTTATTATTCCTTATGAAAACCTTGTGATACACAAAATTTTATATTGTTACTTTTAGAAGACAAATTTGAAAACAAGAATTTGAAATGGAGCAATCAGATCTCTTTTTTTTTTAAGTATAATATAATCTAAACTAACACAAAAGACAGTGTCACTTTGTTTGTAATGCTTTTGAAGCTTAATATCTTGCAAACGACTGAACCGAATTTGATGAAATTTTTAGGATAGCATTATGATATAATAAAATGTTTTAATGTATGAAACTCGAGATCAAAGATCCGGGTGCAACTCCAGGGAATAATTTCCATTTCCAATAAGATGACACGTAATTTAACGTAAAAATGAACTTTTCGATGCACAGGCTTTCATTCTTTTTTAGATTAAAATTAGAAAGAATTGACCTACAAACTTCAGAAGTGAACCATTTTGAAGAAAACATTTATAATGTTCTTATTCTGTTCATCTTTTTCAGCCTACAGTTCCAAATCACTCAATTTAAACGTTTAATTCACACAGTTAGAGGAAATCTGCCATTTTAAGGGCATGTTGCCTTGCCTACCAAATCCATTGTTAGACCTCGATATCACATTATTTCAATCATTATGGGTGTAAACGTGCTTTGATTGCTTTTAATACGAGAGAGAGAGGGAGGGTGAGAGATGGAAAGGAGAGAAGGGAAGAGAGTGGGGAGGGGGAATGAAGGAGAGGGAAATGACTTTCAATGAAATTTGTTTCTGATGCCAATTTGATCTTCATAAATAGCTTGAACGATCGAATCTTTACTCCCGTCATTTTTGACGGGCTATACATTAGTTTGTAGTTTTCTCAGGTGAATCATAATTTACTATTTAGACATTCTTTACCAATGAATCAATAGGAGCAGAACACCTCATGATTACATTTTGTTTTCATCAGTCGCTATGTTCTATCGGCAAACATTTAAAAAAAAACATAATTTTTATCTCCCAAGCATGATCTCTGAGCCTATAATTATATGACACTTTCTGATTGTGAGATTAAAACTCCACGCCATTTCGTATGTAAGTCCCATGCAGAATGCCTTTGAAATTTATGGGTATTCCATTTATGGAGTATACTTTTCCTTTTTGTTTACATATAGCAAACAGAATAGAAAAATCAGGTGCTAACATAGGCTGATTTTTAGCATGTTTTATTTTTTAAATGTGCTTATGTTTTCCCTGTCTGTTCATCTATGCAAACAAATCAAAAAAGCAAGTAAACAGTAAGAGATATAAGACAAATTTGAAGACTGTACGTGATGCCATTTATTATGCTGCCAATGAATTTTTTAGTACTCAGTAAATGGCAGTGCCTGCAAATTTTAAAAATTAAGTTGCTGATCAAATTGTTACAGAGAGAAAGTTAAACTTTTTCACTACTTGTGCCATCTATACTCCAGAAGTATTTTTTAAAAATCAGTGGGTGACATGGGGTTCTGTCAAAAATTTCAAATTAAGATTCTGAGCAAATGGTTATAAATAGAAAGTTAAACTTTTTTAATGAACCACTGAATAAATTACTTTGTCATCTAATTATATTACTAAATAAACCTCAGTAAATAAATGCACCTTTTCATAATGCATCAACAAATGATGCTTCATTTTTAGTTCTGTTCCTGATTAACCCTTTATGGAAATTAAAGCGGACTATACTCTTAAAACTATGGCTTTCTATATAGACTATAAAAATATCAATACTTAATTAAAAACACTGGTTTACCAACTGCAGTTTTCCTCATTAGACATTTTCAAAACTTTGATGAAATAAATAAATGAAAATAAATTCACTAATCAACCTTTCAGAATTGTGGTCACCCAGGGACCGTGAAACAATTTTTAGAGTAATTATGTTGTTCAAGTCAATTTTTTATTATATTCTCTGAGGTTCTATGATATGGCTGTTTGTGAAGTTTGTAAATTTAATTGTTATATGGAGGTGTGGGGTAAATTTATATAAAACTAGCAGAAGTGCCCGTTGAATTTCAACGGATGTAGTGAATCTAAAACGTCGACTTTGTAACATGTAAACATCGCATGAATAACACAGTACACAGTTTTAACTGTCTAATAAAGAAAAAATGAAGAAAACTGCTCCACATTAACCTATTTAGATGAATGAAGGAAGAAAATCTTGCACTGTGAAAAATCGAAAATTACGTGTAAACTTATGGGAAAACAAGTACTATGATGAGCATAGATTACGTGGGTTGAGGCAAGGGAAGAAGGAAGAGTCCCCAGGTGCCATTGCAGAACTGATTTATTCACACACACTATATAGGGGTTCACATTCCATCGTTGAGTAGTTTCTTTCAGAGCTGGTAAGCAGTCTACTAGCATATTCTACTGGGCACTCATCCGCACAATGACAATGTATGGTCTGCTTGTCTCAGAATTGGAGCCGAGGTAAGCAGAAGCTTTATATGATCAAACGCCTCTTGCTGGCTTGTTCCCCATACCCAAGACCTATTCTTCTTGGTAAGATCTATTAAAGGTCACGCAGTTTTGGCGAAGTTGGGAATAAACCTATACCATGAACATATTTGTACAGAAGTCAATAGCTGCTTTATATTAGAAGGGGTTTTCATATCTCTAATGGCAGATACTTTATCTGGATCTGTTTGAATGTCAGCCTCAGTTATGTAGTGCCCAAGAAACTTGACGCGAGCTCTCACGAAGACACATTTGGACCTATTCGCCTTTAATCCAAATATCATAAGGTGTTTGAACACAACTCTTAAGTCTTGCAAATGCTCCTCGAAAGTTTTTGAAATGAAAACTATATCATCAAGATAAACGAGAACACACTGGTCAGGCAAACCGGCACGGAAGCAATCTATAAGTTTCTGAAAAGTTGCGGGTGTATTTCTCAGCCCAAATGGCATGCATTTAAAATGAAATGTTTCCTGTGGTGTAACAAAAGCAGTCTTATCCCTATCGTCAGGGGACATCCGGTGGGGTGGAGAAGAAATTGGTGCAGCATCCCTCGTGAGGATGCAATGCTCTGCATACCTGGTAGGTGCGATGCTCGGCTGGAAGATGTCCTTGAAGTCTTCTAAAACTGCCATCAACTTCTTCTTTTCGTCTTCGGTAAGACTCAAGGCTTCATTAGGAGACAGTTACGATGCTGAGAAAATCTCATCAGGTCTGGCTGAAGGGTCACCATTCTTCTTGGTGAATGGGAAGCATGTATGGGGGCTATCAGAGAAGAACCACTGTTCGTTAGGGAGATCTAAGACAATACCAGCACTTTTGATGAAGTCCACACCCAAAAGTGTGGTACTGGAAACGTAGTCGGGAATGGCTGTTAAATGGATTGGAACACATCGATGTCAATGACAACCTTGAATGTGCAAGCTTGGACCTCATGAACTTCTCCGTCTGCTTATCTTCAGTATCTCCTCCTTGAAGGGACTTCCTTGTTCAAGGAGTTTATGATATACTTTAGCACCAGCAATGCTCCTTTGGGAACCGGTGTCGACACAGACTAGCCCCGACAACCCAAGAATTTGTATATGCAGCATGGGTGGGTCATTTTTTCCTCTATCGAAACATGCTTGTAGAACTGAAAATATTAAAAACTGTTTATTAGTAATATTTAAATTCAAATCAACAAATATTTAGTTGCCATGTAAACAAAGCAACATTGCACACAAATTGAAAAATAATTGTACGATAAAAATTTTCCCATATAAGTGCATTGGATTCTCAACTTAGGAGTTGTCATGGTAGCTTATAATTGGTATTGTCATAAAACTGATAAAAATCACGAATTTTTCTGATTCTAGATGCTAATTCGATCAGGTTTTGGATTCTGTCTTCATTAAAAATAAACTTTGTTGTTTCCTGCATAGAACCATCTAAGTCTCAATTTCGTACCATGTTTTTAAGTAATTTTAAAATTCAAATGAAAAATAAGCTGCACTCATCCCTATATTATTCAAATGAAGAAAATGAAAAAAGAAAATATTTTTCTAAATTAGAAAGGTCAATCAAATCGATATAAAAACCTGACGACACCACTTAACTCTTTATTCCAGTTAAAATGATGCCTTCATCTTGTTTCCACATGCTGTAGTTGCTGAGCTATAAAAAAACATACCTACATACAAACAATTTTCTTTAAAGATATCTATAGATTGCAGGTCCTCTTATACCCCATACATATATTGAACAGTAGATGAGCAATTACTGTGTTTCTGGGGAAGGTGCCTCCACTGAACCTCAAAATCATCAAGATAATGGCTTGTACCACTACCTTCTTCCTAGGTAGCTGGCTGAAATGTGGTGAAGTTGTAATACGTTTGTTGCTTTACTTGGAGATATTAAAGAAGTATCAAAGTATCAATGGAATATACTTGTCCATGACCACTGACCTAGATGGTGTAATCAGCCCAAATCTCCAGTAAATTCTTAATGATAGACTCAGCAAAGAGAAAAGTTTTAATATAGGTATACATCAAACCTGTCAGTAGACCACACCATAGATGATTGCCTAGTTTTGCCATTATGCTGGTTTTTGGTACTGTAAAAATAAAATAGTATTTGGAGCCTATTCGGAGCCAGCTCGAAAAATCGTGGGGCACAGTGCAAAGTGTGGGCACAGGGCCTTTTATGTGTAACAAATTTTTAACAATTAATATAGCAATCTCTCTCACTATGATATTTTTCAATATTTTTCCGAGTTTTTTTAAATGCATGTACTGTATAAGTACAAAAAATATTTTTTAGAGAGCATGAGGCCTCTGTAAGTGTGGGACCTGGTGCAGTTGCACCATTGGCACTGGCATCAAGCAAGCTCTGAACGTATTTATGTGTCACATTGAAATAACGTGCATTCAGTGGTGCTGCCTAATGCCCTTAGGCAAAAACATGCACTGTATATACTCGTGTATAATGCATACCCGTACACAAAAATCAAAGTTGTGCATTATACACAGGGTATAAGAAAAAGTCAGAATGTTTTGGCAAAGTGAGGTATATGAACAAAATTATATCGTCATGCTAAGTAATAACTAGAATATGGTAAATAAATACAACAAAGCATTAAATTATCGCCAGTTAACAATATTAAAATTCTTGGACTTGCCCATAAGTATTACATTCAATAAACTCTACATCGTCTTAGAAAGACATAATCAATAATGAAAGCGATTGAGTTGAGATGGCAGCAACCTCATACAGTAAGTTGGCCAAATGCTGCGTAGAAGACTGCAGTGACACTGCTGCCAATACTTTTAAATCAGACTAAAAGGGACCTATAAAATAGATCCCTTTTATTTTATAGTGGATTTTGGTTCTCTTTTTCCTATCTCATTCTAAAACTATAATAGAAGGAATAACGTGAAAATTTAGCAAACAAATCTGTAAACAGGAAATGCGACAGGTAAGATTAAGTTCATACACATCATTCTACATTCTATGGGGTTTTAATTACTTACATTGTTAATTGTACATACTATAATCATTAACTAAATAAAATTATTTCAATTTGCTTATTCTATGTTTTTTGTTTTTGATGCATGTTTTGAAGGAAGTCTAACTGGCAATTTTGCAAAGATTACAGCAATCAGCTGATGAGTTAGTGAAATGCAGAATATTTGGAGGAGGATGGAATTATAACTGTACTATACCTTGACCGCATATAAAACGACCTTCTTGGCAACCAGTGGGCGGAGCTAAGGATACCTACCCCACCTCTACACCTTCCCACCCCTTCCCCTCACTCTCGAGCGGAGAGTTCCTTGTAAGCAGCTCAGTGTTGTCAGTTTCCCTCAAATGTGGGCCGTAGGCCTGTTTTCCACTTACGAAAAGTAGCGGCGTTTTTAATTTTTCGGAAAAAATAACAAACAGCAAAAACTGGCAACCGCGAGGGACGTTCACGAGGGAGGGTTATAGCGGGAGTGGGGGTATACCCCTCCTCGGAGGGGATTCGCGGCAATTTCCGCGCAGGACGTTTTCTACGCGGTCAAGCTATAGCAGAAGTACCCATTGAATTTCAACGGATTTAGTGAATCTAAAACTTTGACTGCGTAACATCCCAAGAATAAGATAGCAGTACACAGTTTTAACCATCAAATAGAGAAAAAATGAGATCACCGCACAATGGGGAGGGATAGTTTGGTTCCAGCGAGGCGAAGGGCGCGGTGGCACCCGGAGACGTCAACTAAAATGAAAACAAAGCAAGCCCAAGGCTCGCCAATATCCTCTCCATTTGCGGCGCAACAGTCAGGCGAGATATAATTCCTCTGTAGACTACAGACATCTTGGTAGAAACCTATCCAACCTAACTTGATCTACAAAATTTGTAGATTTAATAAAACGTAGATCCCACAAATGCTAATCGTGACCCTATCGACGTCATAATTTGCGGGGTCATAATGGGACAGTACCCATCTTAGTGCTCTCTTTTTATTGTTGCTAATATTTATTTGGGTAAACATCAATAAGTTTCTAAGGGCATCATTTACTCGTATGCATACTGATGCATACTTTGAGTTCATTTTTCTGGAATCAGGTGGTGCTGCGGTCACGGGTATTTTTGCTATTTACTTATTTGGGTAAACATCAATAAGTTTCTAAGGGCATCATTTACTCGTACACATACTTCGATAGTTCATTTTTCCGGAATCAGATGGTGCTGCGGTCATGGGCCGTGTTCCCAAAGTTATTTTGCTCTTTGTACAATTAATATAAAACATTTGGGATTAAAAAGTAGCCTACGGTCTTCCTATTTGTGAAGAAAGTATCTGTTGAAAGTTTGATTACTCTAGCTTTAACGGTGTGGAAATGTATAGATGCACAAATAAACAAATTTTCATAAATATATGAGAGAGAAGTAATTAGGTGTGATATATACGTATAATTAATATATGTACAATCTGGATTATTGATAATTATTGTGGTTTTCCCCCATAATTCACTCAAAAAGCAAGAATCTGGTGTGAGGTAGGTACACTTTAATTTCCAATTTCAAGTGCACAGAAGTGTTACCTGTGTATAACACACACCCCTATTTTATGACCTAAAAATTTGATCTTCAAACTGTGCATTATACACAAGCATATACAGTACTTACAATGTTCTAATAGAATCTTAAAGCAGATAATGTGATTATTTTAGAGATTTAGGACAAAAAATTCCAAAAATATGGCTTCTTTAAAACTGAACTGTAAATATTGTTCTAACAAGTTTTAATTCATATGAATAATTGAGACTTCATTGTACATGCATTTCTGAATACCCTTGATTTTTATCTGTCTAGGAATGCATCTCTTTTTTTTTAGCATTATTCTTATGTATAAATGTTTTGCAATATGCTGATGCATGATACACAATTTTTTTTAATGCATCCTGAGCGTATTGCGAGGTATACCTATATACAATTAATTTTTTCTAAAATGTAAAATACAGATCTTAATACAAAGATAAAATAGCTGTGTTGGTTGGAATGTCTAACCTGTTACTATGAAAATGTTTGAATAACAGTAACTTTAAAAAAAATTCCACTTTATTATAAAATACAGCAATACTGTACCTCAGTTAATGAATCCTGTGGGAACAAAGCTCCTTTATAATGATGCCGTCAATATTTTTGTAAAATAATTAAAACAAAAAACTTCATGAACTTCAATCAAAATGAGTAAAATTCTATTATCTAAACTACATGTATCTCCTTCAAGGTTACATATATATTCTTAAGGGCCAAATAATCTGAGAATCAAGTATTTTAACAAACTTCCTTTAGATTTAAGGCCTTTGAAAATTACATGATATGTAATATGTAACATATGGAAAAATAAATTATTTTTATCATTTGGTCCAAAAAGTAGGTATTGAGAAAGTCAACGATGTGCAATGCAGTCGTCATTTATATTAATAGACAAGGTGAGGTGATGCTTTTTGCCAGGTGGAGTTCATTCTCTAAACTTCCAGTAGTGTGTGTGCATGTAGAGTACAGGTAGTTCCCCCTAACGCAGCAAATGAAAATTACTAGAAGCTACCTTACACCTTGTGGATTGGAGAGAATATGTTGAGTGAAGGGGAGCAAATTCCATTAGAAAAGATGGGCACTGAAGGCACGCGCACATTCTAGAAGGGAAATCACTGTGCGGAGTAGAGAGACCGAAGGAGAAATATGCCTCTAGTTTATATTGAATAAGTTGTCTCGATTTTCGTAAAAAAAGGTTCATCTGACCCCCTTTTTTCCATAAGGCTTTGGTCTTAACATTCATGGTGATTTCCAGGAACATATCCCCCACAAATGTCAAAGGTTTACTGTACTACACATAGGCCTTCCTACTAAAAATACAGAAAATCTCAATACCTAGACACCATCTGGTATCAAGCTTTCCAGATGTTAAGTAGTGTATTTTCTTTGAACCATGATTCCTAAAATTACCAGGTAAATAATAAAGGGAAAAATCTCACTTTTGCTAAAATCGTGCTAAGGTAATGGATCAGATGGCCTACTCTAGCTAATTTTAGTGTTATGTAAAGTAGATATGCTACCAAATTATTTCTGAAATTTTTATTATTTTATAATTTGTTTGGTCATGATCACTATTATTCATGCCCCAATTTCTTTATCCATTTACTTCCATAAATATGTGTCTAAAGACCTTTCTCACATTATAACTAGCAAATATATGAATTACAGAAATTGGCAGTGAAAACATTAAGATATAATTCTGACATTAAAACTTATTGTATTACAACAGATGATTGGAGAAATTTTCAATGAAAGAATTCGTTTAACTACGTATTCCAAATATAAAACATTTGATGTAATTTGGAGAATAAAGCCGAATGTTTACTCCCGTCTATTGAAGCAAGGATTTACAGCAAATCCATGACTATTTAATGCATGCCCAAATATAATATGTTTACCCCACAACCAGTTCAGATTTCTCTTCCTTCCCAATAGTAATACATGCACACATATTGCTTTGTGTGTTATATTAAAATATCAATGCCTCAAGATAAAGTCATTACATTTATAAATTGAAATTTATTTGTTGAAATCAGAATTTGAAAGAGAAAAAATAATTTAACCTAATCTAGCACCCCCAGGGCGTTAACGATTTACTATATCATTAATATATGTCACAAACAGGACATAAATAGCTTCTTAAACATTTTATGCTTTCATCGAAAAAATGAATTGTAATCCAATCACTCAAAAAATGGAGACGCGTTTTTTGTAACATCTTAACCTTCTTTAAAAATTACACAATTAGAGCTTATACAAATGAAATGAGATGTGTGTTGAATGAAAATTTCAGTTCACCTTAAAACTGATGAAAAGAGAAAGAACTAATAAATAGAACATGTTCTCTTTAAAAGAGATTCCACGGCTACCCTAAATATGGATGATGAAGTTAAGATTGAAGAACACTAATTATCGTTTCTTTAAAGATTTTTAGTCAGATTATAAAAGATGCCTACACAAAGTGGCGTCTGGATTTCATAAAAGCCTTAGAGACGAATCTAACTTACACATACACCACTTACGTTAATGATATTAGATATCAAACCATTACTATAATGCCCGTCATTCTATTCTCGCTGAAAAGGTCCGACCGTGAAGTAAAAAAATTCATCTAACGTCACTTTTCCCCAAGTTTCCAACATAACGCCCCGTTATCTACTAACGCTGAAAAACATCTTTCCTGCTCATATTGTTATTTTTTTCTTTCACATGTCTAGCTTCCTAAGCTCTTTAACTTTCCGGTTCACTAATACAACAAATTATTTGCAATGACGAGCACAATGGAAAATGCCTTTAAAAACCTTAACCCAAAATAATTGTGCAATATTAATGATTCTAGGGAATTTACTGTCCGCTATTAACCGCTGTACTTGGTAATGGAGATAGCTAATATTACAGTGGAGAAACATATGGTACGTTCAAACTTCTTTATAGCATTACAAGAAACAATTACATGCATAATTTCCAAGTCCTGATTTAACTATTCCTTTCTACTAGTATAAAAGCCGTTTCTTAATTGTTAATTTATCAATTTAGAGATCATGGAAAATAAATATTTAGGATAAACGAAAAGTGTGCTTCGGTGCACAGGGATGTCGAACGTTAACTTGAAGTGTTCTGAGAGAATCTTTTTGCCCATACACAAGATTTCTGTATTTAGATGAAGACATTTTTTCACGAAACTAATTTCTTTCACATTTTCAGGAGAAATAAAATTCCACTTGCTTGATTTACCTACCTTCAATTTTTTGTGAGAAGTAATGACGGAACGATAGTGTTTTGTTTGTGAATGCTTATACCTGAAGTCACATCAAGCGCAACTACTATATTATTCACATGAGTATATTGAAGCCGTTGCGTCTGGTGAAATCATTTTTTAAATATATGTGTAATTACTTTTAGAGGGTGTACAGTTTCCAAAAAATAACAACCTCAGCACTATATAACCAATCGGCAGCTTAACTTTGTCGAATAACCATGGATTCTGATTATGGTATGTTTTATTGTGTCTTTGACTTTACTTTACTTTGGTTATTATGCTTACCAATGCCGCTATTGATCTAGGCTGCTATTATTTTTTCTGTTTACAAATTAAAATTGAAAAATACTTATAAAGCTAGAGAATTTCTTTAACTGTGATATTTTATTAATCATAATAAGCATTTGCGTTGCGGAATGTGAATAGTCATATTTTCTTTTGTATGGTTATGATGAATATTATGTAGTATCTTAACTACATTTTTCGTTCGCAGAAGAGACACCATCAAGTCCTATGGATGAAGAAAGGGGGACAACAGTAAATGGATTAAATAGAAGTGATGATTCTGGTGATGACAGGGCCAGTGATAGTGGAGATGAAGATGCTAATTCTATAGAGAGTGGTGAAAATGGGGATGATCATGAAAAAAGAGGCCGAAATACATATCGCAGATCTCCATCAGGATCGCCAGGGTCTAAATTTGCTTCAAGATCACCTAGCGTTGATGCATCAAGGCCACAATCTGCTCGTTCCAGATCAGCCTCACCCCATTCCAGGTCTGGTTCTAGGTCTGTGTCGTCTGCGTCATCGGTAGCATCACATGGCTCTAGACAATCTAGGTCTAAATCAAAATCTATGTCGCGTGATGGATCAGCATCTCCAAAATCAGTTCATTCTCCTAGTGAATCAAGAAGATCAAGATCACGTTCTGGCTCTCCCAATTCAGTCAGATCTGGCTCACTGTCGCCGAAGTCTGGATACAGGTCACATTCTGGCTCCCCTTCTAATGCTAGGTCCAGGTCTGGATCTCCTGCAAGTATTCATTCTCCACCAGGATCCCCGGGTTCAAACAGGGACCGTTCTGAGTCTCCAGGATCTCCAAACAACAGACCCCCATCCCAAAAATCTGGGTCACGATCACCTTTATACCTAGCCTCTCAGGCTTTTCCAAATGGTTATAGATCACGCTCAAAATCACCAAAAACCGATAGATCTCATTCAGGTTCCCCTAGGTCTAGAAGGTCACGCTCTGGGTCACAAGAATCTGTAAAATCTCGGTCTCAGTCTCCTCAATCGGGATCTCCACACTCTAGAAGATCTCGTTCAGGCACACCCAAATCAGAGGCATCTCGTTCACCATCACCAAAATCAGTCAGATCCCGATCTGGCTCTGAAAAATCAGGACCCAAATCTCCCAGATCACCTGGTTCTATTAGGTCACGTTCTGGTACTCCAAATTCCTCTCGATCAGTACGATCTGGTTCTCAACATTCTGATAAATCACGTTCTATATCACCAAAATCACCCCCTGGCTCTCCTCAATCAGTAAGATCTGGTTCTCGGTCTCCAAAGTCAGCTCGAACAGGCTCACCCCACTCAGTAAGGTCACGTTCTGGTTCTCCAAAATCGACCCGCTCTCGTTCAAGTTCTCCTAAATCACCAAGGTCTAGATCAGGCTCACCCAAATCTCCTAGATCCAGATCAGGCTCCCCTAAATCTCCTAGATCTAGATCAGGCTCTCCCAAATCTCCTAGATCTAGATCAGGCTCCCCCAAATCTCCTAGATCTAGATCAGTCTCTCCCAAGTCTCCTAGATCTAGATCAGGCTCTCCAAAATCTCCTAGATCTAGATCAGGCTCCCCCAAATCTCCTAGATCTAGATCAGTCTCTCCCAAGTCTCCTAGATCTAGATCAGGCTCCCCCAAATCTCCTAGATCTAGATCAGTCTCTCCCAAGTCTCCTAGATCTAGATCAGGCTCGCCTAAATCACCTAGATCTAGATCAGGCTCCCCTAAATCTCCTAGATCTAGATCAGGCTCCCCTAACTCTCCTAGATCTAGATCAGGCTTCCCTAAATCTCCTAGATCTACATCAGGCTCCCCTAAATCTCCTATATCTAGATCAGGCTCCCCTAAATCTGCTAGATCTAGATCAGGTTCTCCATGTTCACAGAGATCACGTTCAGGATCAGCTAAATCTGTGAGATCACGGTCAGGATCAGCTAAATCTGCAAGATCACGGTCAGGATCAGCTAAATCTGCTAGATCACGCTCACCTTCTGCTCATTCTGGAAGGTCTGTGTCACCTAAGTCACCAAGATCACGCTCAGCATCACCTAAATCTAACAGGTCACATTCGGGATCGCCAAAATCTGCCAGATCGCGCACTGATACGCCCCATTCAGCAAGGTCACGTTCAGGATCAGTTAAGTCAAATAGATCTCGTTCTGGCTCTGTTAAGTCTGGTAGATCACGTTCAGGGTCTCCAACCTCCAGAAGATCTCGTTCAGGCACCCCAAAATCGGTTGGATCCCGTCCAGATTCACCCCATTCTGTTGCATCTGACGCCCATCCTAAGTCTGGCAGCCCATCAGATTCAGAGAGGAAAGGTGAGAGAACAAGCAAGATTAAAGGAAAAAGGAAAGAGAAAAGAAAGACTACTTCTAAGTCTGGCAGTGATGCAGGTTTGTAATAAAACTTTCTTTTAGCCTTGGTTTTTGCTTAAATTATTAACTCATGCCATCCCCATTTTTCATTGTATGTCATCATGAGGTGGGCAAGTATTTTTGTTCATCTATATGAATGAATGTTGTGCAACATGGCTTCATCTACAATTCATTTTCTTGTGCTAATTATAACAAAAGGCTGCAAACAACTGGAGGGTCACTTTGCCCTATGAAGAGAAAGTGTTCAAAGGAAGATCAAATATGTTGTCACAAACTTTTGATAGTTCATATAAAGAAACATGCTGCTTTGTTTTTTAAAAGAAATCAAATCAGAATCTTCACATTGTTGCAAAGTCTGTTTTTCATCATTAGGTCCTGAAGAGTTGTAACACACTTAAAAATAAAACTTTTTATATAATTGGGAGCAACTTGATCTGCTTGATCAGAATTGAAGAGTGCAACTCATTGGTGGGTTGCCCTGACTAGAATGCTTTGCCTTTTTAAACATGAAAGCACAAATTTAGATATAAATAGCATCATTATACCTTTACTAGTAATAGGTGTTTGCATTCCGCAAGCATTTCATCTCACCTTAATATACAGAGTAAGACCCGATAAATAATTTTTAAACGCAAAAGTTTGCACCTCTGCACTGATTTACGGGCTTTTCACTTTGGATAATATAGGTGTATAAACAGTCCCTAAGATTTATAATTATAAGAATTTTATATTTCATTGTTTCTGACAAATAACTCACATTTCTGCCAAATTTTATGGATGTAGCACCTCAAGAAAGGCATTTATATATATTTACTTGTTTAACATTTATTAATTTTTAACAGCCACAGAGATATACTTCAATGTAATGTTCAATGTTAATTGAGGCTGAAACACCATTCCCTAACTTTCTCAAAAATTTCAGCTCCCTAGCTCAACCAAAAGTACATAAACATTTGTCTATTTCTTTAAATTTTATGAATTTTCAACAGCCAAATAAATAAAAATTTAAATTTCTATAATTCTGTTGTGGTTATTTACCAAATTCTACCGTTAGAAAAAATTTAAGTATTATAGCATATTTAGAAATACCTAAACAATGAAGTATTTGTTTAAATTTTAAGATTTTTTTAATGGCCAAAAAATAAACATTTTTGTAATTTTTGATTTTTCTGGCCAGTTTTGCCAAAAGACCTACCTATTTGCCAAATTTCAAGTTTCTAGCTCTTGTGGAAGTGCCTCATAATGTTGTATCCTCCTCCTATATCCTATGTCAGAAGTATCTATATTTTATAAATTTGAAACTTATTGCTATAGAATAATTATATTGAAGGCCTTATGAGGAACACTGATCTATCGAGTTGTTGAACAGTAACTTGGTTTTAATTTATACAGATAATCATCTTTAAATATGGCTTTCTTTTTTCCTTGTTAAGCTTGTGGATATGGTTGTATAAAAGTGACCACCTTTGCATAATTAACCTTATACTTTCCATGGCAGGTCTTTGTTGTATGGAAAAGTTCTAACTCAATATTGATTTTCTTATTCTATGATTAGAATCTGGTGATGAAGTTGAGGAACGTCGGTCTGTAGTGGACAGTGACAATGAAGATGGGGGTGATGCAGGTTCTCAACGCAGTAGTCCTGGCCCACGTAAGTTTCAAATGTTAGCTGCTTCCCTGATGATTTTTTTTTACAATATAAGGCCTAAAAAAAGTCATTTTTTAATTTCAGTTTTGGAAAAATCGCAATGAGACAATTAAAGAAATGCATTCATTTTTTAACAATAAATTTTATTAAAAATTTTATTGAACTTTAAAATTAGCATATTATTGATAAATACGAAGTACAGGCGAGATTCGACCGGGATGTGTTCCTGAAAACGCGGTCGAATCTCGAACAGTCGAAAAAATGAGTGAAATCAGCACAAATTCAAACAATTGGAGCAGAAATAATGATGTCTAGACTGAAACTAAACCTTAATTGAAAGTCACTTGGGACGATTCTCGTGATTGAAGATCGCTGTCGGCAAGAAATTACGTAACATCATTCTCGTAATCGCTTCCAGTTGAAACTTTGCACAGCTCCGAATCACTCGAACTATCGGAACCACTGGAACAAACTTCTTTATTCACTTCTTATGTAATAGCATCCACACTCAACTTGGCCGTGGTCACAACCGTTTAAGTTCAGGTGCTTCATGCCAGAAAGGGTTAACTTATGTATGGATGACACTTTCTCCTGGACACTTCATTTTCACCATTATCATCACCATCACTCGTTTTTTCATTCTACAGAGCACACATTATATTGTGTATTTCACCATCATTCATTTGATAGACTACTGAGGCACGATTGTCAACATTTAAAATGCCAAATTTTTGGATAATTCAGGTTTTAGGAGAGCCAGTATTTGATCTCGGTACTGTAGGGTGAGGAATTCAAAAGAAAGAATTTCGGAAAGGCTTCAGTGAAGCTTACGTAGGCTTTTTCTACAGGATCATGTTGGATAAAAGAGTTTTTTTTAAGTAAATACAATTTAATAGCTGTTGTTATTACTTCAGCTGTTGTTGCTACTGTTTCAGAAAATTGAAAATGAGGAAATCAGCATTTTTTGTATTTGCATCACATGTTTTGTTATTGCCCCAATCCATTGTCCTAATAATATTGCAGGAAAGCAGAAAGAGTCTCGAGAAAGTGGGGCTGAGGGGTCAGACAAAGAGGAACATGATGTACACATGGCTTCAGGAAGTGAAGATGAAGAGGAAAGTATGGCAAAGAAAAGGAAGAGAAAGAAAGCTGTCTTGTCAGATTCAGAGGATGAAAAAGGAGATTCAGATGAAGAAGAAGAAAAGAAATTAAATATGACAAAAAGTGTGAGTTAGAATGATTTCAAAATGTGGCCATGGTGGGAAAGTCATTATTGACAGTTAAAACTCTTGCTATTAATGGTCTGAAAAGTGGTAATCGATATGTACCAAATATGAATTCATGAGCACATTACAATCATTTTTTTCATTGTGTAATGATTTAATTTATAAGAGACTGAATTAGTTTGTTTTCTCTCCCAAAGTATATTTCACTATCATAGTTTTCACACCAATTTAAATCTTTATTCTTAACTGTAATTTGGCGACTTGCCACTAAATCACTTTATCATTCTCGTAGTATAAGTGGTGTATTATACTCTGATATCATGCTATCTTTTCTGAATGCAGAAGAGAAGACAAATCTAACCATTGTAAGTCATCTTTGATAAAAAATAATTGTCATTTCCTTATGATATTTCTTATGATATTGCAGAAACGGGCCAAGATAGCGTCAGACTCGGAGGATGAAGACAAAGGCAGCGTTAAAGGAGGAGAGGATGAAGAAGTGGAGAAAGTGGAGGAGAAGAAAAGTGGCTCAGATGATGAGGGAGAGGAAGGAAAGAAGAAGGAAGAAGGTGAAGACGAAGGAATTAAAGGTGCAGAGGAGAAGGGAGATGAGGCAGAAGAGGGAAAAGAGGCACCTGTGAAAGAAGCGGTTCCTGACGTATCCGACGATGACTCTGATGCTGGAGTGAGAGGTCAGAATATGTAAGTTCATTTTTGGGACGCTAATTGTTTTATTTATAAAATTAATTTTTTTATAGGTTTTAATAAGTTTTGGACATAAACCACCAAAGTATCATTAAACCCTGCATATTTATATATTTTAAGAATTTTGAAGTTTTTCTTTTTTTAATCATAACTCATTTTCCCATAGTTAATGTCAATGGCATCTTTCTAAACTTCATGTTCATTGGATCGTCAGCTTTTATTCCAGATTATTTTTATTGAGTTTCTAGCTAAAACATTGATAGATAAACCTAGCATTTGCTGCAGCATTTAACATTTCCATCTTTTATTTAAACTTTACCAAGTAACAGCCATGATGAATAATCTTAAATGGATGAGAATATTTCCTGATGGTTGTATAAAATCAATCAAGGGAAGAGGAGTATTATCTTTTAAGTACAGTATGTCCTCGATTAACATCGTTAATTCGTTCCTGAAATTTGCGACATTGAACGAAAAAATGTTAATTGAATCAATGTTTCCCATAAGAACCCATGTTATACGGTAAAATCGGTTCCAAAAACTCGAGCTCAAAATCTCTCGAAATCAATAACACATCATATATTGTATTTTATGAAGCTATATGGTGCCTTATCTACTATAATATATTTTGAAGCGTGTGTTTGTGTATTTGTGTGTTTGTGTATTTGTATGTTTGTGTGTTTGTTCATGCAACTCCTCCTAAACGGTAAAAGCTAGAATAACCAAATTTGGTACGATTCTTCCTTACATCCTAACTTAGTGAATGGTCAAGGTTTGGTCAACCAGGATTAATCAGTGCTGCCAATATAGGGGATTAACATTTTTCCATAAGATAACATGTATGAATCCATTTCTTGACTTGCAAGGTATTCTTCCTTCGAGCATTAAAACACGTAAATATGGACCGATTTTTTTCGTTTTTACTTTATTCGACGAATAAAACTCTACACTATCTTATTCCTGCGAATTTTACATGTTACACGGTCGAAGTTTTCAGAAAATACGCTATTTGTTTCGAAATTTTGTGGATTTTTCGTACCCCTCCCGGACGTTGCCAAGGCGGCCGTCATTGTTACCTCCGATTCAATTAGCTTCAATGAAGCTTATAAATAGACGAAAGTTTAGCGTTTTTCGATTCGCACTTTTGTTTATGCAACGAAACGATCGATGTTTATGGATAGCAACGTAAATAGATACTGATTATTATTCAGGAAGCCTTTATTGATGAAAGTAATTGAACCTTCTTTCGTCTATTGAATACTGGAGTCTTACATTTTTTGTTAGTAAAATCATTAGTATATTCTACATTATAATGTTTATTAATGTAAATAAGCTCACGTATCTGGTGTACATTTATCAGTCAGTGTTCAATCATGGACAACTGTACGTTGCTTTTTCACGGGTTTCTTGCTTACAAGACATAAAAGTAAATATTTCAGCCAGGCATAATTACACAAGAGATGAAGCTGGATTTGGCAAAAGTAATATGATAGGAAATAAAATTATCGTTATATTTGAATGCAATAGGCTCGGAAATGGATTGTTACAAGCAAATATGATTAATTGTTAAGAAAAGCTAATTGTAATTTAAAAAGTATCTACTACTAGCTGAAATGCCCGGCTTCGCTCGGGAAAGAGTGGTAAACGATTTTTATTGCTAGGGGCAAACGTTCCCCATTCCTTAATTATGCAAGCAATGCTTACATTAACATTTACTATTTTATGTATTGTATTGTACGCATTAACGTCTTACTTAATATTCACATGGATAGATGCACCGAAGCCTTTAAAGCGGCAATAAAATTATGTGGATTATGTCAATACTATTAGCCAAAACGTGAACAATAAACAAATCTTGGTTACCGAACAAATTTAAGTAGATGTATCAATTTATGTTGCTATAAATCTTTCAATGTTAATGGTAAAAGATAACAATGTTCTAATATTCCTTAAAAATCATTTGACCCACTTTAAAAGTATTCATACACTATATTTAGGCATATCTTAGCGTTAGGTATTCTTCCTCTATGGCGTGCCTCGGCGTGGATTTTCCTTGCATTAATCTTTACGTGTATATCTCCGTTTGAAGAGGACAACAATTAAGAAATTTAGCTTTGTTGCCGCCTGGAAAATGGTCATCTAAACTGATAAATTTTGCGCTTAAAGGAAAATTTCGAGCGATTTAGCATGTAATACTATGAAACATGAACAGAATTAAAATACTCAGTCTTTTGTGCGTAAAATAAACCATTTCCCGTGGTCATAAGTTAATATTTAGGTATATTTATATCCACATCAGTGAAGGGCTGCATGGCATTTTGGGGTTTCTCCACACCATTTCCCATAAATTCTTATGGAAATAGTATTTTGCTGACCCCATGGGGTATAAGAGACCCCACGATCTGCAAATCTAGACCAAGTTCTTCCTTTGGTCCATAGGATGGTCCATGAAACTTTTGAATTCGATAACTTCAACGGTGTAAAAACGTATAAAGAACATACGCACACACATACACACCCACATACACACTAAAATATTTATAAGATATATTTTAAAGAGTTTGTATGTTGTGCTATAGTAGCTTCACTAAATCCGTTGAAATTCAACGGGAAATTCTGCTAGTATGATATAAATGGTATCTAAACATAAATAAAACAATAAAAATAAAACAGTGAATATAAAAATGGCATTAAATAAACAATTAATACTACATACTTTTATTTCAACGTGTCTGAAATTGTAAAATGCTACATTTCAAATAAGTGTCTCCAGTGACAAAAAGATGAACTACATAGTAGCGACCAGGCGAAATGTCATACGAACAATAGAAAAGGACTGCAATGCGTGTTTTTAAAAATTTACAGAGTACCACGAACACTTTTAAAGATGCATATTCATGTGAATTGACAATGCTGTAAATGAGATTCAACAAATAAAGTATTTCTTGCAGCAGTTAATTTGTAATTAATGAAAAATTAACCATAACATACATAAGTAAAGCATTTTGTATCTTTTTTACTGAACTTTGGGTTACAAACAACAAGAAAAAATACAGAATAATTTCAAAAATCCATTTAAAGGTATTGAGAGGAAGTTGAAGGCTGCGGCTCAGGGGCATTTTCATGGCTCTTGAAATACTTTTTCATAGTTTGCTGCGTGGTGGCCTTCTTTTTCTCATTGAACAGCTGTGTATAGCACTCTATATCCCTTTCAATGGCCCTGCATACTTTTCCACTCCTTTCTGAATCAAGGTCCCTATCCTTGAAAATGGCCATGGCACCCTCCAGAAGTTTCATGGCCTCGATGATATCTGCACAGGTAAAGTTTTTCATTTGGACGTTCTCCCTAATGTCTTTCTCAGATTCATCAAAAGCCATCTGCTGCTCCAGCTGAAGAAGATCCTCTGTTTGTAGTTCCTCTTGGTGAGATTCCAGCAAGTCCCGCACATCTGCATTGTCCATCTCTTCAAATCCAAGACTTTTTCCGATCTCGACAGTTTCTTCTTCAATGGCTTCAACTGATACTTCAGAGCCTTCAAAATCTTGAACAGGGTTAGGATAGACTTTGCTCCAGGATTTGTTAATCGTGGAAGATTTAATGTGTTTCCGGGCATCAGAGATGTTGCAGATGGCCTTTCTTATGTCATAAGCCTTCCAGAATTCACGAAGAGTGACAGACTCCCCTTCAGTCACTGCCATTGCTTGGTATAAGGTTCTGTGTAAATAATAGGCCTTAAAAGTCTTTATTACAGCTTGGTCCATCGGTTGAAGTACAGATGTAGTGCTTGGCGGCAAATAAACTACCTTCACATTTTCATTGAGTTCATCAAGATTTGGAGGATGACCTGGACATATATCCAACAGAAGCAATGCCTTATTTGTTAGATTATTTCTCTTATTATAGCGTTCAACTGCAGGACAAAAATAGTTAAGTAACCAATCAGTGAAAATTGTTTGAGTAACCCATGCCTTCTTATTACTTTTCCAAATGACAGGCAGGCAGTCTTCGAGAAATACCTTGAGAGCCCTCTGATTCTGCGAGTGGTAAACTAACATAGGAATTAGTTTTAAATCACCTGCTGCATTTCCCCCCAGCAAGAGTGTTAGGCGATCTTTAGACATCTTGAACCCTTGTATGGATATTTCTTCTTTGGATATGTAAGTTTTGGAAGGCATACGCTTCCAAAACATGCCAGTCTCATCAACATTATATGTTTGTTGAGGACTGTAACCGCCCTCCTCAACAATTCACTAAATGTAGTAATGAAAGCACTGGCAGCCTCATTATCGGCACTGACTGCTTCACCATATACTTTAATAACGCCACGTAAATTTGCTCGCTTCTTGTATTTGTCAAACCATCCATGACTAGCATTAAAAGGTTCAGGATTACAGATGTCTTTAGTAAGGTCACCATAGAGAACTAAAGCCTTCCTTTGAAACCTATCTAAATCAACAGACTGATTTTGGCACATTTCATTGTCGTACCACAAAGTAAGCAACCGTTCCATTTCAACCATAATAGTACTCCTATTACGGGATATACGCACTGCGCAAAGAGGAGTCGTAGCTCTTCCAAATTCTTTAATTTTGTCCGAGTCCTTCAGAATTGTCCTTATTGTCGTAATTGGCAAACTCAAAGTTCTGCCTATGTCTGCAGCTGTTACACCTCGTTCACGGCGCTAAACAATATCAAGTTTTTGCTCCAAACTAATTGTCTTGCGTGATTTTTTCGCTGGTAACATATCGCCATTACGGCCACTTGCCTTTGAACCCATTGCAAAAATAATAATCTACTAAATTAATGCAAATCAATTAGAACACTTTCTGTGCTCAATTACGGCAATACTATACAGCTGATAGGATGCTGCACAACTGTAGCGCATGAACGCAGTTTTTTTTTCGTGCGTCATTTCATCGTCGAATCGGGGTGACGTTAACTTGAATCATCAACAACATAAATTCTAATATGGGTAGTAATTTTTGAACGATGTTAACGCGAATCAACGTTAATTGAGGCAACGTTAAACGAGGACACACTGTATGTTTTTTAGAATTAGGTTGTAGGATTTATAGGATAGTCAGCCTCCTTGGAAATGAATGGGAGACTGCTGCATAATGATAGTTTAATGATAGAAATTTACCCAGTTATTCAATTCCTTGTTATACCATAATTTTTTATCATTTCTTTTCATATATTGCGAGCAATAATGTCTACCTTGAAATTGTAATTTTATTTGTCTTATTTATCTTTAAACATTTTTGAATTCTTGTTCATTATCTTCATATCAGTGATTTATAATCTAAATTTTGACATACATTAAAAACCCATTCAATTGGCAAACTTGCATGACCGGCACTTGTGATCCCTTCACCTTCCCTAGTCTGCCAATAGATCTCCTCATAGTAGTGACTGACATTACAGATTATAAAACTGATATTACAGCATTACAGCAGCTGTTGCTGTGCGATGTTTTATAGTCCGTTGCAAGGTGTCTATTATTTGTGACAGGTGTGAAAATAAAGTAAGATTTTTGCCTTGTTTATCTAATAAATAAAAATGAAATTGTGTATGTGTGTATCATAATTTTAAAACTTGAAAACTACAGTTTGTAGAAGCAAGAGAAAGGTATCATTTTAACCGGAATAACGAGTACGGTGGTATAGTAAAGTTTTTATATCGATTTGATTGACCTGTCTAATTTTAAATAAACATTTTCTTTTTTTATTTTCTCCATTTGAATAACATAGGGACGAGTGCAGCTTATTTTTCATTTGTATTTTAAAATTACTTAGAAACATGGTACGAACTTGAGACTTGAATGGTTCTACGAAGAAAAGAACAAAGTTTATTTTTATTGAAGACAGAATCCAAATCCTGATCGAATTAGCATAAAAATACATTTAGAATCAATAAAATACGATTTTATCAGTTTTATTACAATACCCATTATAAACTACCATGACAACTCCCATTGTCGCTGAAATTGAGAGTTCAGTGCATTTATATGGGAGAGAGGGGAGGGAGGGGAGAAGGGAAGGAGAGGATGGAAGGGAGGGAGAGGGAGTTTATATGTTATTTTCATAAGATTTTCTTCCTTCATTCATCTAAATAAGAAAATGCGAAGCGGTTTTCTTCATTTTTGCTTTATTCGATGGGTATAACTGTGTACTATCTTATTCTTGCGATGCTTACGTTACACTATCAAAGTTTTAGATTCACTAAATCCGTTGAAATTCAACGGGCACTCTTGCTAGTTATAAATAATTTTGAATCGTTATAAGTTACCTCAGAATGCACCAAAACATGAATAACGCCAGAAGTAGCTGGGGGAAAAAAACTTGATATATTTCAATATTAAAACATTTGAACTTGAAACTTAGATAGTTCAAATGTTATTGAATGAAAGAAGAAGAATTAAGTCAACTTTTTTGCTGAAAGAATTGAAATAAATCCTTTCCGAAAAGCCCAAGATTTAGCTTGCAATTTTAAAAAATTCCAATCAGTAGTGGAGAAGAATAAATTGTGTTAATATAAGTGCTGCAATAATTTATCCAAACCAATCTTCTAGTAAATAAGTGAACAATTTTAATTGATGTTTAAAATTATGAATGTATAATGACGAGATATTTTGTTAAAATTTCTTTATTTCATCATAACAAAAACTAGTAAAGAAATAAATAAAATAAATAATCATTGGAGCAAATCTAATTCATACTATGTGGTTAGCACTCATTATTTGTACATGTTTGCTTTGTCTTACAATAGTTAGTTGAATTTTTGCTTGCCGATGCTGGTCCCCACGGATGCCGTTCAAGCAGGCTTAATTGTAATTAGTAAACTGTGAAACATTATTTATATATATATATATATATATATATATATATATATATATATATATATTTGTATGCAGGATAATTGGAAGAATCATCTAATGATATTACATTGCACTTCCAATTTAATTTAAGTTTGGTTATCTATCTCCTCCTGGTCCATCTAATTTAAAAAACTAAATTCTAGGTTATCATCACCTATAATTGGAGCAGTTTCTTATTCTGTGGCATGTCTTATGTTTTGTGTACTCATGTGGCCATAAATATAGGCAATAATTTTAAAGTGCTTCTATTTGTTTGTCAATACATTTTGTCTTTCTTTATGACTCTGCTTATCTTTATCAACGAATGCTGTTCATAGTTCAAGGTAGGTGAATAATATGTCTAATTGTGGAGTTATTTTATCACATATTCTTTCTATGTCATGCTTAATTTTTCATCTTATTATGTTTTTAAATTGTCTTATAGTAAGTGTTTTAGCTTTAATGGTTTAGAGCAGTGTTTCTCAACATTTTTAGTCATGGCACCGTTAAGTAACTTTACAGAATTTGGTGACACCCCTCTCCCCCCATCAGTAGTAATCATGTGTTTTTTGTTATTATATTTTAGGTAAGAAGTCAGTCATGTATACAGGTATCCCCCGATTTACGCGTTTTCACATATACGCGATTTTGTTTTTACTGCCATTTTTTGATTTACACGTCGCGTATTTGGTTTAATGCGATTTTATTCCCACGACCATGCTTGTATTTTCTTTGAATATCGCACAAGATGCACCATGCTCGTTCGTCTTTTATCATTACCGTCTGAACCTTTATAGCTCGTATATTTTATGGTGGCAGTAGGAAATGCAGGAGAGGTGAAGGAAAAGGAAGAAGAAGAGTTGAGAGGGAATACAGTGTATACACAGAGGACAGTTTTGCTTGCAGAAGAGTGTATCAGCCGCATGGAGCCCCTGGAGGGGAAGAATATGTCTCCTAAATGGCAACACAGCTATTCGTGACGTATGTTTCCCCCGTAGCTGTCCCTCCCTTCTTAACTTCCCCTCCAGGATTTAGGATCGCATATCTTATGCCTATTGTGTATCGTGTGAGCAATGTGTACATTCGTGTAAGTCTCCCTTTGATTGTCTGATTATGGAAAAGAATTACAATGTAAGCAATTAATTTGAAATACCGTCGGGAAACCAGCTCATATTAGCAATAGGGATTTCTTGTCTGAACTCCTAGTTGTCTGCTATTCATTCACTTGTGCGGCAGCTGGCGATAGATAGCTCTCACTCTCACAGCAAAAGTTTTATTTTACCTTGTGATTTTAAAATTTTTGTGACCCTGAAATTTAAACATGAGCCTTAAGCATACAATTAAAAGTGCAAGCAACTGCAGCAACAATAAAAGAGCAAGAAAAGCGATCTCCTTGGACTTGAAGCTTGATGTTTTAAATCGTTATGAACGTGGTGAGAAAACGGTTGATATTGTGTGTACTTTGGGAATAAGTGAATCAATGCTTAGAACAATACGTGGGAATGCAGAGAAAAAAGAAGATAGCATCAAGAATGTTGCACCCTTAAGTGCTACTAGAGTGCTGAAATCTCGGCCTGAATAGATGGAGAATTTAGAAAGAAGACTGATGATTTGGATGGAGCATACTTATCAGCAAAACATACCTCTTTCATTCTTGGCAATTCAAGAGAAAGAGTTGTAGAGAATAATATTTCTTCCAAGTTTTGTTTGAAACAAATTTTCGTAGAACCATCTAATTCGGAGATGTTTAACTTATTCGTAATTTCCAGTATACAGCGCCACCACCATGTAGAGGTGAATTCTGTAAACATATTCAAAATATACCTAATTTACGGAAATAGGGACGACTGTATTCATTTACGATACAAAATAATAATTTTGCCTATAATGCTATTCATAATAATTTAAATATCTATACCCCAAATATGGAGAAAGTCATGTGTTAGCTACATCAAATTTTTTAAGGGAAGGTAAGGATAAAATAATACCTTCTTGGTTTGAAGAAAGCAGTTTAATTTCTATAAAAAAACACAACTGAAATAAAAAACTATATTGAATTAAGCAGAAATTAGCAAGATATACATACCAAAATATTAATTATGAAAAAATATAAAACTTGGACAGACAGAAGAATTTTCTCTGCACCCTTCAGGAGAGCTGGTTTGGAAAATTGTGGGACCTGGTGCAAAGTGTGCATGCATCACAAATTTTTAATAACAAATTTTAATAAAAAAACAACCGCTCTCACTTTGACAATGTTTGATATTATACTGAATTTTTTGCATGTACATTATAAGCACAACAAATATATTTTTGAGAGCATGGAACCTCTGTATGCACAGGGCCTGGTGCAGTTGCACTGTTGGCATCACCATCAAGTCAGCCCCTAAAAAATTGCTGCACCCTGGTTGAGAAACACTGGTATAGAGATTTTGTCTGAGACTTATTTTGTAATGTACATTCATATCATCTAGTTTAGAATTAGTGACAGTGTTGATTTTAAATTTAATTTTTTAGTGTTAGTAAGTCGTTATTAGAGCACTCATGTTTTATTTTTTACTTACCCTATGTTTCAACGTATGACCAGCATATAAGTCAACCTCAGTTTTTCAACATGAGCATTCATTTTTAAGCATATACTTTATAAATCAACCCACCTTTTCTTTCACTTAAATACTTTTCATAAAATCATTCTTCAGAAATAATTACGATCAACTGTTTGAATAAAGCAAATGAGTAAGATCTCAATAATGATTAAGTTACGTGATGATCTGGAAACATGGGAAATTTCTACCGGAAGTGAATTGAGAAATTCCCATACGTTCTCATGATGTATGATGTCACATAGTATTTGATATCTATTGTGATTTGCAATAGCAATTATTCAAATGGACGACCAATATCCTCCTCGTAGTCCCACCTACCAAAAGAATGAAATATAAAACTAAGTTCATCTTAAAAGTTGCAGAATTTGCCAAATCACCTGATCAATGTGCTGCAGTGATGGAATTTGATGTTGGTGAAAAGTTGGTATGAGACGGGAAAAAATGAATCCATGGTGATAAAGATGGCTAAGACCTAATGTGCCAATGGAATGGGCAGCAGTCATTGGCATGTATTGTGTATTTTTATGCTCGGGTTGTAAGTCAACCAGAAATGTTTAAACCTATGAAGGCTGACTTATATGCTGTTATATATGGTAAATTGAGCATAATGAGATTGTATGTGCCCGTAATTTTGAAATGTGCACTGAATTGTAATTTATTTTTCTATGATAGTTTTATGCATCATAGCTTATCATTCTTTTAAGTGTTTCTGCTAAGTTGATTGATATTTGTTATCATTATAAATATCAACAGAAATAATTTTTGTGTATTTTAGGGGATATTTATTGTGGATATATAAATACAGTGAAGAATAAAAATGTTTATAGATTCTCTTTTGTTTTGAATAAAATGTTAATTCCAAAGTTAACAAAAGTAAGTTATAATGGTGACTGCTGTAAGAAAATTAGGTCAGTGGTAATTATAAAAAAATTGTTGTGAAATATAATGAAGAGGTTTTCAATGCTTTTTTCTAGGCTCAGATGTATATGCATGTTTTACTTTTAAAATTAAAACTTGAATGATTTGGAAATTGTAACAAAAAGAGCATAATAGTAATGTGAAAATACAGTACTATGCAAAAGTGATTTAGTAGTGATTGAGAATGTATATTGCATGTTTAGAAATATCATGGTTTTATATTCACTACTCTCAGAGTTATTGGTGTTCATTCTTGCACTGTTTATCTGGCCTTGTTTTCATAAATAGATTTTTGAGAAAATTTTTTTTTCATTTTAAAAATCGTGTTTTTTTTACAGGGATGACTCAGGTGTTTCAGACTTTGATCTAATGCTTTTGAAAAAGAAGGAATCTTCAAAGCGCAGGAAAAGGAAAGATGTGGATATTATCAATGACAATGATGACATTATTGCACAACTTCTGTTGGATATGAGGAATGCTGCTGAGGTGTGTTGACTTCTCCTTTTTCTCTATTAACCACTTTATATGCCGATTATGTTTATTTTTACCATTTAAAGTTACAGGCAACCCTCGGATTACGTAAGTAATGCGTTCCGGAACTCATTACGTAACTCGAAATTTGCGTAACTCGGAAATTACTACGGAAAGTATAGGAGATGGGGAAATAATAGCCTTTTAAATGCTCTTTTATGCGTTCCTTGTCTTTTACTGTTGTATTTATGGTCGACACCACCAAACCAAGAGCACATGAAATGTGAGAGAGCAACTGGCCGTTTTTGTACCTCTTCACTATGTCCAGTTTTTCTTCCCAAGTTATTGTACGTCGCTTTTTAGCTGCACTCGCACTTTTACATTCATTCCGTCACTTATCAGCCATGATTACAAGGGCAACACTTAGGTGGTTTGTTTAAAAGTGAAACACACATCCGAAACATAAAGCGTAAACTCATACGAAGACCACACACGTCAACAATCGGAAAAAGACTGAGGGGATTGGGAGAGAAACCACGGACCATGCAGACATGCAAGAACAATGTTATCTATTGTCAATGTATTCATTTGAGTGCAGATTATGCTGCAATTATAGCTAGTCGCTAGAATTAGGTACATTGTTAGATCGATTCACTACATAAGGCACAATTCAACACCAAAGTCTTGAGATAAAGTGAAAAAATTGCTAAAACGGCAACATCGGTGGGGTAATATCACATTACAGCCCACGTCTTACCTTCTTTCCTTATGCACATGGATAAAGATTTAGTTCGCGCTTGTTCACAGAAACCACCAGAGTAAGCAGTGCGAAATTTTTTCCATACGCAATTTTTGGGCCGCTTACGTAAGTGCGGATTTATGCAAGTCAGGGGTTACGTAACCCGAGGGTTGCCTGTATTTTATAAAGCAATTCAGAATTTTGAAAATTTTCTTTTTGCAATCTAAGAAGCAGCAATATCGCTTCCTGTGCTGGTAGCTCATTTTTAGTGTTTATGCCTTCTTGGTATATTTATTTATGCTGCCATTGGTGCATGTTTAAGATCACGATTGGCAATTTGACGATTGAGATGAAGTTATATTTCTATAATATTATAGCTGTACCAATTAAATAAGTTTTAAATTTGTTATTGTTACTCCTTGATGAGGCATCTTCTTCAGCCTTTGTCTCCTTTCCTTGCTGTTGCTTTTGTCCCTTAGTTCATCATCATAAGTATAGAATGAAGGCATCTCAGTTAGTTGATGTCAGCATTAGAAGGAACTACCATATATACTCAAATATAGGTCGAGTTTTTAAGACCAAATTTTTAAGTAAAAACCTGAACCGAAAAATACCGATATATTTGTTCGGAGTGGAACTGAACCTGAACTGAAAAAATTAAATGTTTCGAACCCTAACCAATATTTATTTTCATCCTTTATTCAGTTTACATAAATAGGTGGGATTTTCCCACTGCTCAGTAATCTTCCGTGATCATAAGCCCATCACCCCCCTCACACCCATACCCTGTCACCATGGAGTCCAAACCCTCAAGTCTCTTGGGTTGTTTCATGAATTCAACCTTAAAGTCTTTTATAAGTTAACTAGGGGCTGCACCCCTACTTGCTGTGCTTGCCAACCCCCTGTCGCTCTGTACTTACGATATGAAACAGATTGAGAGAGTTTGGCAACACTGCATCTCATTTCATGCACGTGGAAACACTGCGTCCCAACTAAATGAATGACAAAGCATGACATAGTATTACCAAACTTCCCCTTTCACCGTTTCTTTCCATAAGCTCAGCTTTAAGCTTAAAATTTTGTATTTTTTGGCAAATTTTCACTAATAAAGGGTTAAAATAGGCTTTGTTTGATGAACATTGGTTGAACGAAAGGGAAGTAATGGATGAGTAACAAAATCCCCCCTTTGTATTAATATATAGATAGAATATAATATAGCCCTATGATTCCCATTAAATGCTTATCCGTATAAAAGCATTGAGCTCATTGCCATGGTAGTTGATTGTTGAGAACCAGAACTCATGTTTTTAATTTCAGGAGATAAGTGTCCTTTGGATGCATCCAGTGAAAGCATTGCTCTTTGTTTTAGTAAAGCTCCTGGCCGTCTATTCCACACCACATATAACCAATCCCTCGTTAGTTCTTTAGTCATCCACCTCTTTTCTTGACACCTAACTATTATTCCACTTGGCAGATGTTCCTTAGGCATTGTTTTCCACTTTAGAATCACATGGTGGTAATTTAGTCCCATCTGTTAAAACTGCCAACATTATCATGACTCGCATTTTTTCGTTGCCTGTAGTTTTAATTAGGACGGACTTTGCACCTTTTTCATTCATAGTATAATTAGATGGCATGTCGAAGAAAGCTGGAGTTTCATCGGCATTTCCTATTTGGCTCAAAAGGTAATTATTGGTTTTATGTATTTCTGGTAAGCGAGAGGTTTTTCAACGTAGTCTTCTGGCAATTTCTGACACAATGAAGTTCGTCGCCGTAAAGAAAAATTATTTCGTCGCATCATTCTCATGCACCAACTTCTGCTGGCCTTGAATTCTTGCAATGATATATTAAGTCCTCTAGCAATTTCATGAGCTTTAAGTATAATACGTTCAGTCGAAACAGGCATACCATTCTGCCTCATGGTGCGCACTAACTTTGCTACTTCTTCTATGCCATGAAATTGGCCTAATTTTGGACCACTGAACGACTTCCTTGTGGCTTTTTCTAGTTCCTGTTTTGAGAGTTTCCATCGATGCACATTTGCCTCAGATACACCGAACTTTCTACTCGCATCACAGTTATTAGTTTTTTCAGCGTAATTTATCACGATCAGCTTAAAATTTGCATCATAGCTCCGTCTAATTCCTTTTGTTGACTTTCCCTTTGCACTCGTTCCACGTACTTCAACATGATCTGTCATTTTAACTTAAGGGGTGTGCATTTAAAACAAGAATGCACAACTCAAAATTACTGTCACACTTAGTGAGTCGTTTGAAAGGGGAATCCCAATGATTTCCACTCATTTGTTTTTACCTTGCGATTGCCATTACGTGCAAGATAAAAGTACGTTGTCTGTGTCATGATCATCGACGATGATTATTAGTCTAAATAATTATTATTCCTGTTATATTTTACTTATTGTTATTACTATTTGTTTATTTCACTTGTTTATGTACGTACTTGAATTTGCTGTTGTGAATTGTTTACTCTTACATACCATTTGTTTTAAAAAACATCGATTAAACGCATAAATATACTTCGTATTCAAATTTAAGACGACTCTTGATATTTACAGATGACAATTGGAAAAAAAGGTTGTCTCAGGTGAATACGGTATTTTAAGGTTGAAGCAAAAAAAAACTGGTTCGAACCGATTTATTGATAATTTCGTGAGTGAAACTGGAACTGAACTGAAATTTTGTGTTTTGAGTGACTCGGAACAAAAATCGGTGTGAAAAAAATTGCGGTTCGATGCCCTGGTTAAAACCCGCGACATTATTTGCCCTATGGTTTTTAAAATTTGATGAAATTTAAATTATTGATAACTATCGAATATTTAAATATCAGTGTATACAAAAGAATAAATTTCTATATAATTTGGTGATCCTAAGTTGATCTCTGATGCTTCACAAATAATTAAGCAATTTTCATTAACGTAACGTTCAGTAATGTGATGAATAATTGTGAGTATAATTTTGTAACTAAAGTTTTAGCTTGCCAGTTGGAATTATCTCAAGGGTTTTACTTATCTTTGAATGTTTGCATGTTTAGAGGGCTACATAAAAAGTAAAAAACATTAATGCAAAAGATGTTAATAAATTTTTAGTTTTCTATTATACCATTACATCAGGGGTTTTTAACCAGGTTACATATACTCCTAGGTAGTTTTAAAGTGGTATATGAAGGTATTAAAGACTGTGTTTCTTTAAACTTGATTTCTTGTTTACAGTTTCAGAATCAAATGTTTTCATGTTAAGAATATGATTTATAAAGTTATGTTTTAAAATATTGTAATAACAGCTTTACTGACAATATTTCACATTATTCTTAATTGCTTACCTTTATAAACATAAGTTATCTATTTTAATATAAGTGTTAAATAAAATGAAGAACTCAGGAGACACGGTGAAGACAATGAATAGAATTGGAAAAATACCTCCAAATCACCGTAAACGGTGATTTGGAGGTATTTTTCCAATTCTATTTAATATAAGTGTTGTTAATTTTATCATCACTTTAAAATGCACTAGCAATATAAAAAATTCCCAAGGGGGTATGCGAACAAAAAGAAATTGAAGAACCTCCATTACACTGTTTTATTATACTTCCTTTTAGAAATTTAGCACTTATGCTCATTAATAATATTATTTATCATATTAAAGTTTTTTTGAAATGTAAAAGTTGGTTGTTATAGTTAGTCAATTTACTTTTTTAAATTGTACTTTCATGTTGGTGATAACTTTGTTACTTGAGTCATTTTCTATTAAATTAAATCAGTTCAATTTTTCTCTCTTTCACATGAATATGTGGATATGTTAACATCCATAAACATTTAATGTATCTTCCTCCTTTAGAAATAGAGGTTAGGCTAATTTTGTATAAGGTCTTTATTTTAATTCATCATTTTGATTCAAAATATTTTATTTTTTTCAGGAGGATAGAACTTTAAATCATCAATCTAAACCAGCCACAAAAAAAATTGGAATGCTTCCAACTGTTATGTCTCAGCTTAAAAAGCATGATTTGCAGGTTAGGTTTTGATTTACTTGATTCTTGTGTGTAAAAATTTGAAGCTTTATGATGTAAATTTAGTGCAAAGTTCTTAATGTGTGTAAACAATATACTTCTGAAGATATAGCTATTTATAATGTGAAAAATGTCTTGCTAGCTGATTTGTATGTTAAACCTCCTATCCTGACCATTTGTTGTGTATTTTTATGGTTCTTGATTCATGAATGTGACCTTAACTGCTAATTTTTTATTATTTGCTGCCACTTAATAATTTTCATTTTCTTGAATACAGTACCATTTTCATTTCCTCTTTTATAGGTTGCATTCATTGAGCACAATGTATTATCTGTGTTAACGGAATGGCTTGCTCCAATGCCAGACCGCTCCTTACCAGCTCTCAGAATACGTGACAGTATCCTTAAGCTCCTGTGGGAGGTAAGATTGTCTTCTATTCTTCTTGCAGCTTTTTAGTTCATTTTTCCTTTCTCGTATATTAAATATATAAAGGAAGTATTGTGATTGAGAAAATATTTGAATGTGAATGCTTTAGGTTTCTCCGAGTTAGAAAAAGTAGTTTTATTTACATCTGTCTATGGTTCATCGTCTATTTTCTGTGCACAGCTCTACGAAAGTCATGCACGAAAGATAAAGCAGAAGAAAAATTATAATCTTTAACAGTTTTGTGTACCCCTTCAAAACTCTTGATGTGTCCCTAGTGGTATGCATACCACTGGTTGAAAACCCCTGCTATAGGGGCTAAAAAGTTTAAGAATATATGATGAAATCTCTTATTGGTATAGGGTTTGACCCTGAATAGAAGTCTTGTTGAGATGCTCTGCATCATTTGGCAACGGGGAATAGTTTTTTCTTGTCAGTTTTCACAAAATGTCGATTCACCCAAAAGTGACTCAAAAAATTTTAATTAAATTTTTTCTTGTTAAAGAGTTTATCCTCTATGATACAAGGTTTTTTGATACACACAATTCACCTGCCAAGGTTGTTTTTTCCTTCAGGTAAAAGGGGTTTTTGAAAAAAAATTATTACAAGAGAACTATTAATGCTATTGGAACAAAATAAAATTTGATACACAGTAAATGTATTTTTGTATATAAACTTGTATATATAAAATTTTCATTAGCTTTTAGAATTTACTATAGTAGTTTCAGTGATCTGTACGTTAGTTAGTTAGGTTGTATGATGAAGAATCGAGATAGAAACTCTAAATATGGCAGGCATGCTCGATTCACATATTTTAAGGTGATGACGAAAAAAATCTTGAAAAAAGTCCTGGGTTCGGCTCCAAGGAAGGCATTTCCATTTCCCATAAAATACCACAAAAATTGACTCTTAGATGTGCAGACTTTCATTCTTTTTGAGATTAAAATTTTAGAAAGAATTAACCTATGATCTTTGGATCTGAACCATTTTGAAGAAAAAATTATAAAGTTTCTTATTCTGTTCATCTTTTTTTGCCTACAGTTCGTAATTGCTCATGTTAAACGTTTATTTCACATAATTTGAGGAAATCTTGCCAATTTAACGGGATGTTGCCTTTCTTACCAATTACATTGTTAGACCTTGAAATTCTATTGATTTCAATCCTTATGGGTATAAGCGTGCTTTGAATGCTTTTAATATGAGAGAGAGAGAGAGAGGAGGAAAGGGAAATGATTTTAATAGTAGCCAAAGTAGACAACATTCATAAATTATTATATTGAATGTACATTGAAGAATATATGCAACTATTTTAAGTTTAAGATGTAATTTTTCTCACTTTGGAAATTTTAGTATGATGACATCCTTTCCCTTCTATTTATTTATTGAATTGAAACATTACAGCTCAGTACCTGATGATGACTCTCTAAGTTGAAATCATGGTACTCTTTTTAATTTCACAGTGGAGTTTGTACAAAGTCAATCCATGAATTTATTTTTATGAGTTTTGTCTTTGTTTATTTATATTAATTTATTCTTGAAGCTGAGCCTTAAAAATCTTTATACTAGTGCCATTTTATTAATAATGTTATTCAGAGTCCTTGCTGAATATTAAATACAAGCATATTATTTTATGGTTCAAACATTTATTAACGAAAAAATTTACTTGACATTATTTATCTTCTTGAATCACTAATTGCATTTGATTTAATTAGTATGTTATTGGTTAATTTTCAGTTTCCTAGAGTAGATCAATCTACATTGAAGCATTCGGGTATTGGAAAGGCTGTGATGTACCTATATAAGCACCCAAAAGAAACTAAGGAAAATAAATCACGTGCTGGTAAATTAATCAGTGAATGGGCCAGACCCATCTTTAACCTCTCCACTGATTTCAAAGGTAAGTTGTTTTACTCATCCTGAAATGTATCATTAACTATGGAAAAGGTTAACTCCAGTTTGTTTTTATAAAATCTTTAATCATTTTTGACGGGTATGTAATAGGGATGAGTGAATTGTCTGAATTTTCAAACCAAGTTGAGTTTCATTTTAAAACTCAACTCAGGTCGATCTTAAATAAAAGTTTGAATGATTTCAAACTTGCAAAAAATGTGTTGTTTTAAAAAATTTGCACCAACACTTGCAGCGATTTTCCCCGCAACTCAGCACTTACACGAAGCACTTAACGAAAAGCCACGACGAATAACGGCGGGCATTATATATCGCTGCAATTGTATATCGCCGCTTTTGTATATCGCCGTCTTTTGTAATCGCCGAAGAGAATGGCAAACAGCTCTCCTCGCTAAAGGCTCGGCCCCATAGCTGCTCGCCTTATATAGCGTGAATATCACTCCTGTTTCCCATTCCTCCCCTTTCCTGTGGTTATGTAATCTACACAAGGAATTAACCAATACGAAATCAAGGAGATGCCTGTTCAAACCAACCACCAAACCTCTCCTCACATGCTTACATCACGTGACCGTCGCCGGCAAAAAGAGAGGGTATTCCCACAGAGAGAGAGAGCTGACGAGTTGGTCTACGAGAGTGGAGAGCGGTTGCTGTTCGAACCAGAGAGAAGACGATCCTGTACACGACACCACGAGAGAGAGTTTCCTCGTGAACAGTGTGTGCTGAACTATTCCTGTGAACACCAGTTGTAATTATAAACAACACTACTGAAGTGATTTAAGTTACGAGACAAGTTTGTGTCTCGTCTGTTTGCCTTTTGTTTTGTCATTTACTTAATTATATATACTATACTATTGATGTGGTTCAGGTTACAAGACAAGTTTGCATCTCAAGTCTATTTGCTTTTCTGTTTTTTATAATTTGGTATTAAATATAGCAGTTAGTTAGAAATTGGTGTGGTGCTCTAATTGGGTCGCCACACACTACAGAGAAACTTGTTTCTTTTTATTGATGTTTGAACATATTGCAGTTTTTGTAGTTAGGTAGAGCGTGAAAAATATAAAATTTGCTTTGCTTACTATGTGACTGTATCTTTAATAGTTTTTTTTAGATATTGTAATCTGTAGTTAAAATATGAAAAGTTACTTTTTAAAAATTTGTAGAAACTTGACAATTCAAATTACAGTAAATTCCCCGTTATCCAGCACTCATGCAACTGGAATTCTCAAGCAACTGGCATCTCTTGCATCTTGATTTTTTTATTGCATCTAGTTCAGAATGATCCCTCTAAAATTGGTGCTTTTGTAAATTTTTTATTTACATCTAATTCGGATTGTTACCGCTAATGTTGCGTTTTCAGCAGTCGCAATATGCAATTGTGAATGTTTCTTGCACTTGGTGTTTGTGTTAAATAAAATATTTCACATGCCCTATTTAAATGCCTCCTAAAACTCCAATATGCATTACAGGTGATAAAAGGAAACTGGTTGTGCTAACCTTAACCCAGAAACTTGATATAATGAAACAGTTATAGAAAAGTGAGAACCACAGTATTTTAATGAAAGACTTCAATGTCAGTTCTTCCACTATTTATGAAATTAAGGCACAGAAATCACAGTTAACTAGAAGAATTGAATATTGGTGCACTCTTCATAAGCCGAAACTTGAGCAATTGAATATTGCTATTTATGCATGGTTTTCTATAAAGTATTCTGAGAAAGTACCTGTTTCTGAACCAATGCTGACTGAAATGGCCCAAGAATTTTATAAACAAATGGAGATTAGCCAACCGTGTGCATTTTCAGATGGATGGCTAACACGTTTTAAGATTAGGCATGGGATCAGATGTCTAGATGTTTCGGGTGATAAAAAATCGGCCGACCAAGGAGCTGCCGATAAATTTTGTGACTTTCTTGAAACATTAGTTAAGGAACATGGCCTAACCCCTGATCAAATTTATAACGCCGACAAGACCGGTTTATTTTGGCGATGTTTACCACATTCAACTCTGGCTAATTTAAGTGAGACTCACACTGAAGGTTTTAAAGGAAATAAAGACTGCTTAACTGTGTTTACCTGTGTATCAGTTTGCCTCAAGAATTTCTGCTAATACATGGTGTTAGGTGTGGATAATATGCGAAGGAAAATTGGGTTTCCTAAATGAAGTAGAGTTGGGTTGGAAAAATATTTTCAGCAAAATTGTTGGGTTAGAAGAAAGTTTTCAGAAAAATGGTTGGCTTGGGTTGCCGTGGAGTTGGCGAGCGAAGCAAGCAGGAGTGGAGAACAAGCATGGGCAGAGCTCCTAGTAAAATATTAAAATTATTCATTACACTATAATTATTTACATCAAGGGAAAATCATGTATAAAATATATTTTCATTTGAGAATTAAAAAAAAACATCTTGTTGTCTCATGTAATAGTTCATAATTTGAAGGCATTATTAATAGCGATTGCAATCATATTTTATTGAAATGTTATACCTACTCCATATAAACTTTATATAATAGTAATATTTGGGTTAAAATAAATGCCTTTTTTAGTGCCTATTTTCCTGTTTTATTGTGCCATTTTGCCTGCCTATTTTGACATTTTATAGTGCCTCAACTTCCAGGCTCTAATTATTATTATTTAATATCTAAATTGAATGAATTACAAAACGTTTATAAAAATGTTTAACTTAAAAATATAAACAATTTATAAATAAAAATATAAATAAAAGTACAATATTTATTAATGGATGAGTGAAGTTTGAAACAAAAGCTATATGTATATAAAAAGTGGCAAATGAAGTACAAGTATAAGCATGTAAATATAAGTAAACACTGTGAAAGAAAGTGGGAACTGGTGATGCAGAACCAGCCCAGCACTGGTGGCACTGTAGGTAGCATACCAGCATAGCTGCTAAAGGGTTAACAGCTGACATCATTGGAATTATAGAAAACTTTATTTAGTGGGTCAAGCTCCCCAAGAATAACAGTTTTTTAGTGGTTGAAATGAAATCACCTGTCACATGGAAGGCTCAAGAAGAATAGCATGGACTCTAAACAATATTTATATATTTTTTTATTATAATGTTTATTTCTGTGTTTTATTAAAACTTGTATTGTTCAGAATCTTGATTTTGTTTGAAAGAAATTACATGAGAGATATTTTTATGTGAAACAATGGAGGTTGCCTTATACAGGCGACTCCCGATATTCGATCGTTCAAGATTTGACCAACTCGAGAATTCGACCGGTCAAATTGACCCAGCCGATCGGTCGATGGAATTAGAAACTAGTTTACGCGAAGTAATTTTCAGCCTGCCCGACCACGAGAGGTTTAGTTTCAGTCTAGACATAGTTATTTCTGCTCTAATTATTTGAATTTCTACTGATTCGACATTTGACCATGTTTTCAGGAAAGCATCCCTGTCGAATCTCGGGAGTTGTCTGTACAGTGAATATACGCATGTATTTTCAAGCTGAAAAGTCAAGGTCAACTAATGCACCTGGTCGACTTACATGCTACGATATACGGTATATAGAATGACTTGCGGATGCGTGAATCCACGAATATGGAACTTGCCGATACCGGGGGTGACGTGTATTTTAGTATTACTGTAATTACTTATCTGATGTGATACATTTCTGGTCAAACATACTTGACCCTAAGAGTCATAAGCATTCTTTTTATATTAAACTATGTAGTCACTTAAGCTCACTCTGTGAGAGATTATTAGGTATATATTTTATGGACTTTTATATGTTTGCTTGCAGCAATGAGTAAGGAGGAACGTGAGATGAGAGATCTGGAGCAGATGCCCAAACGAAAAAGAGATATGGAGGAAGAAGAGATCCCCTCCTCAAGCTCACAAAAACATGACATTACTAAGGCTCTTACGTCAGAAGGAAAGTAAGTATGGGTCAGGAGAAATGCTACCATATGATGAATGCTTTCCCATAAAACTAAAATACTATTTTAACATGTTCAACCTGAGGCTATCCATCAGTGGGTTGCTGCTGTAGAAGGATATGAGCATAACTCTTTACTCTTGTGGTGTAGTTCAAATTGACCCATCCAACATTATAACGGTACATATTGTTTACATTTTTTAAGAGAAAGACATCCGGGCCCTTGTACCTTCCTCTCTTCCCATTGTATATATAGTGTGTCCTCGATTAACGTCATTAATTCATTGAAATTCACGACGTTGAACAAAACAACGTTAAACGAATCAACAATTCCCATAAGAACCCATGTTGTACAATATAACCAGTTCCAAAACCTCTTGACTCAACACCTCTCAAAAAAAACAAAAACACATAATATACAGTAAATGCTTGATTTATATTGGAGCTGCATTCCTGGGAAACGTGACTAAAAACTAAACAAATTTTAGAAAAAAATTTCGACAAAAAAAAATATGCCGGGTAGGACATAAGACGAAACTTCATTTTAAGCCACCCAAATCAGAAAAGGATAAATTTCACAGAAGTACCTCTCTGGGAAAAAAGGAACTACGTAATACCAATCCAGCATAATGTATTTGTATGAATAATAGAGAATTATGAGTTTTTACGAAGAAATCTTCAGAGAATCACGAACACATCTGTGGACACAAGTTCATGAGTTGACAGTGCTAGAAAAGAATTGCAATATTTCTTGCAGCAGGTACTGTATAATTATTGAAAAATCTACCATAACAGATAAAGCATTTATTTAGTTGTTTTTATTTAATTATGGGTTTTGTTTATTCACTTTGTAGAGCCACAGCTGAAAACAAAAATAAAATCAGGGGACATTAAACTCAAGTTATTCTCGTCCAAATTCTTTAATTTTGTCCAAGTCCTTCAGAATTGTCCTTAAATTGTCCATTAAACTTTAGTAATAATTAAAAAGTTATATGTATTAAATTAGGGGCTCTGCCTTTGTACACTACTCTTTCTAATCTGTTTGCACATTCAGTACTTGTGCTGTTTCCTCTGCCTCTCTCTTTCTCCACTCATTACAAATCCCCAATTGCTAGTACATAATTGGATTCTCACCCATTCGGTTTTACTATGAACAATTCACTAAATATCCATGCTTGATGCTTATGCAGATGTGGCATTACACTATGTGTTTGAGGAATTTGAAGAGTTTTGATTTTTTCAAGATATTTAGTTTTTTTTCAAGATATTTAGTTTTTTTTCAAGATATTTAGTTTAAATAGGTAATTTAGATACTGTTTTTGTTTTACATGAAAAAATATGGTACATATTGCATAAATTTACAAGCATTGTAAACTATACTGTATCTGTCACAGCATATGTCCTTATTTTTTTTAGGTTTTCTTTCTTGTAACTGAATAAATTAAATTCAGTTATATTGTACTTAAAAAGTCTTGAAAGAATTTGCCATTTGTCTAATCTGTGTATCTTTCTTATTAAGGGCTCTGCGTCCAGGTGATCCTGGCTGGGTTTCACGTGCCAGAGTACCACATCCTTCACACAAGGACTATGTAGTGAGACCAAAGTGGAAAGTGGACACAGACATTAGCAGGGTAAGCTTATGATGATATTTTAAACTAATTGTCAAAAATATATACTTGCTGTTACTATTATTACATGTTGAAACTAGTCATTATTTTTATTGTAAAAAGTTGAGAGAGTAAATTTTGCCTTTGACTGCTTTTGTTAGATTTAACAAGAATGCAATTTCTTTGCTTTTAACTTATATCAAGAAATAAATATGAGATAACTGGTAAATTACCAAATTCGTATATAAATTTCTGGTCAGTGTATTGTCTTAATTTCCTGTTGAATGGTATTAAAGATTAATCAATATCGCGTGGAGAAATCTCCAAGTAGCATCTAATTTGGCAAAACATTCTTATAAATATTTTGATCTTCAGAAATTTTTAAGTAATACAATTTTCATTTAAGATATTTGACTATTTCTTAAGTTTTATTTCAGCACTGGTTCTACAAGGTGTAATTTACATCCCACTGGTATATTTTTCTCAGCTGTTATTTTAGTGTACCTTTCCAGAATATTCTTTGGAAAACTTTTTATGCCAAAAGTTACTCTGATTTTATAATGCATTGAATTTAGTAGATATTGTTGCAAGTTACAAAATGAAAATCTGTTTTTATTACATTTTACAAAATTGTAATGAATGGATCTTCTACACCTTCTCAATTTCTATGTACTTTGAGGGGCTTTGAGTTTAGGCAGCTTTTCTTTCCTCTGAATCTATATTACTGCATTTTCTTCTCTACCTTTTCAATATTCTTTTTAAAAAATATGTAAATATTCATTTGATACATTATTTCACTTCATCATTGAGAAATAATATATCTTTCAAGCTTGTTTTGATAACCATTTTGATTGCCGATAGATATGTGCAGGGCCATGCCCAGACATTTTGCCATCTGAGGCGAGAGATAATATGGCGCCCCCTGGTCTTGCTGGCCTTATGAATTTATTTTGATAGGTTTTCATTTTTGTCAAGTTTTGGCGCCCCCCTTCGAGAGGTGTTATATCTTAAGAAAGAAATGAAAAGTACATATATAGATATATCTTAAATGCTTCTCTTGTACAGAAAAACCTTCTCACACATTGGTCATACGGAACAGCATGGCCTAAGCTTTGTCGAAAATACCAGAAGTAGGTCATTACGATAGAAGATGTGCTTTGATTGGATTATTGAAAGCTCAACTCTAATTGGCCCTCTGTATTTTCAATCCTTTTCTGTGTGTAACTGAAAAAAAATAGTTTATCAAGCAAAATTTCGTTCTAAATAGGTTAATATAAGTGGAAGTGAGCATTTTTTACCTTTGTTGCTTGGAAGTTTTTGTAGTACGAGAGTTCCTAGTACAGAGGTTGTAACTAGGCATTTTATATACAAGTTTGGTGGGATCGCCGTCAATTCTTCACTATCTGGAGGTCTTTGCTGTGTAGGAGTTGTAATGTAGAGGTTTTACTGTATCATCTTTTGAATGAATGCTTTGATGAAGAGATTTTTGATTTGGATGATGGACCTACAGTTTCAAGGCTTCATTAATTGAGAAAAATTGGAGTTTCATTTGCTGATGCAATATGAAAAAGTGTGATTTATTTATTTAGAATTTAAACTTTAAATTCTTCATAAGTTTAGTATTATAATTATATGATAAAGTAATCTATTCAATAAATAATTACGAAATTTTAACTTTCTACCTCTAACCCTTTGCTCAGAATCTCAATTTTAAAATTTTGAAGGCCCCTCCTGCCACATACCGGCTTTTCAAAAACCTTTCTTCTGTAGTGTTCTAGATGGCATTACAGGCCACATGAATAGTGCAAATTTTTAACTTTATATCTGTTACCATTTTCTCAGAATCTTAATGTGAAAACTTCAAAGGCATCCTCTGCCACCCACTGATCTCTATAAAAGTACCTTTTGGCATAGTAATAAATGGCATCATGCAAATTTCAGCCCTCGATCTATTACCATTTACTTAATATTTTGATTCAATCGATTGCATAGACAGAGTGAAAACATAAGCTCGTTTATATAATAAAATGCAGCCTGATGGAATATTTTCTTATTGATTTCAATATTTCTTCTGGTTCTTAAATTTCTAGAACTGAGGTCCTGCACAAACTAACATTGATTCTTTTATCATGGCTGTATCGGTAAATGGCTTAAAATGACAAGCCATCACGTAAACTGGAAAGAAGTCACATAAGTTTGACTGTTGCTTAACTTTTAAAAAAATTCTGTTGTGAAATTAAAGCTGTCTTTAATTTTGAGATATTTTTCTCCACAACAATGACTTTAAAGGAAAATTTTCCTTGAAATCTTTATGCACAATTGCATGATGTTGTTCCAAGTTAAGCCTCTTTGTTTGAAAAACTGTTGCTCTGCACAAAAGACAAACTGGTTTTCCGTTCATGGTTTTAAAAGCAAATTGTTCTTCCCATACATTGTGATAATGAAAGACAGTAGATAGTAACTAACTAGTCTTGAGTGAAGATGTCATAATTTGAGTGGCTGTGTTCGTTGTAATAAATATCTAAAAGAAGGCCAGGGTTGTAAAATTTGCTTTTAAATGACAGACCTAGTTAACTAACATAATTGTATTTCAGAAGCCTTCATTATGTGTACTGTTATTATCCAAGGAAGAACAAAATGCATGAATAAATGTTGTGCTAAATATTAATATCCATTCCACAAGGTTATCCTGTGCCCTCCCAATAAGGAAATTATTTCAGAAAATAAGTAGCATAAAAACCATCAAAATTACTTTCTGCTATTCACTGAACTTATGTATATATTTCCGCAAGTATCTCCCACTGGTACTCATAATTATTTGCACAAAGAGCCTTCATAGCTGCAAGTTTATTTAAGGTTTCATTTCGGGGATCCTCAGCCCATTTATCCCCAGAATGTGATTTTTCAAATTTTATTGCTTTTACTCTATTGAATGCTCCCCAGTAATGCAAAATGAGTATAAATTAATCAATACAACAAACACTTCATGTTCTGGTAATAGATAGGATCAAAAATAACCCAGAGAAGTTTGGATTAGTTTTTCTCTGCCTAAATCTTAAATTTTTGCTAAAAGTTGTATATTACAAGAGAGTTTAGAATGTCAGCTGCATGATTGTCACATAAAAAGTAAAAAAATATTGGTAAAAATCTCATGTTGTGTCGTGATGTGTCATGGTGTTAGCCCTGCCATTGTGCACCATTTTGATCTTCCTGGCAAAACTTGTCGAAAAACCACATCAGCACGGCAGTTTTTGTATGTGAAAAGAAAACATATACAGCCATATCTCACTTTGCATGACCCTGTTTTAAGTGGATTTGTATTAGCGTGAAGCAAACCCTGTGTTCAAGAGGAAATTGAGGCAGCCTAACTATAAATGTATTAGAATATCATGTTGTACAGGCTTGTGGATTTTAGTAAATTTTGTATAAATGTCTTTGGATCCCCATTTAGGGCCAGGATGTGGCCCACCCATACTATAAAAGAAACCCCCAGGACTCAATCAATGCTTATTTTGATGTTATTATTTCTAAAGAAAAGTGACTTTCTGAATATAACTTTCTCGTTGATTTATTTAGGATTTCATTCTTACAGGAAATATTTATTTTTTGCTGGAATATAATGGAATTTTTAGTTATGTAAAATATTTGAAAAGTATAGATGAAGATGAGTTATTAAGAAAATGTGAAGATTTGCATCTTGCGTCAATGAATGAAAGCTGACAAGAAGCTGTTTTTTCAGGTTAACAGTGTATTTTTTATTAATAATACACTTTAGTTTTTCTGTCCATGGAACATATCTGTCCCATAAAATGAGGTATGGCTGTATAGCTAGTAGTATTGAAATTTTCAAACAGATACCACTGATACTTCCAAACTTATGAAAAATCCAAATTAGGAATCGAAAATGATGCACTTGATACATATTAATGTATTAATTTTGCTATATGCATCCCTTTGAAGCTTTTTTTGAAGATGCATTTATGCAAGACTCCAGAATATAATCTATGAATTTTACTTAATATAAACAATAAAATGTATTTGTATTTACGCCATAGATATGTTCTGAGGGTTATGGCATAAATCGAAATTGGAGTAGATCGAAAGTAATTTTTCGACAGAATTTGATCATGAACAGCAGCAATGGAATCAGCTCCAGCAGCTTCTCTGGTGAATTTCAGATTATGGAACGCATAGTGTTTCTTAAAACGACCAAACCAGCCATCGCTAGCAGCAAAATGAACTGCATCTGTCTCATTCTTCATCAGTTCTTCATATAAACTTCTTGCTTTCTTTTGGATGATGGCCATGGATAAAGGACAGTTTTGCTGGTTTTGGTGTTCAGTCCACGTGGCCAATAACCTTTCCATTTTTTCTAAACTGCCTACGTATTTATACTTTCGTGGTGAAAGAAAATGAACGCGAGACTTCACAATGTAACAGTATGTATACTTGGTTGGCAAGCGATAGGATGCGAGTGAGATATCACAATGTAACATTCTAAGGTAGCGAAGGCGTGGAAATGAGCACGTGGCTCAAACATACTGTAGGGCTGCTACTGTTGACGATTGATAATTTACATTAAATTTAGTGTACAATGAAATTGTCGACGAATAAATGCGTTTTTTATAAAAAGTAAGTATTTTTTAGTTCAAAAATATTTTTTTCGCCTTATGGAGGGTTGCATATTTGTTCATTAGAAATGGAGTTAAAATGAAAGTGCGTAAATCGAATTGATGTAAATCAGGCATCACCTGTATAACGAATGTTACATTTTACTGATTTATGAAATGAAAATAAATACATATATATGTGCATACATTCATACATAAGGAAATCCTCCCAAGTGAGATTAGTAAAACGTGTTATAAATATATAAAAAATTATAATGTTGTGCATGTTAATGTGAACCTTGACTTTGTACAAGTTTCGAAAGTTCTACATTTCGCGGTTTTAAGTTTGAAAGGCTGCATCTTAAGTCATGCTCTGGCTGTTATCAGTTTCGTAACTTGGTTTTTGTAATTGTGAGGGCTGAAAAACCTGACTCGCACAGATATGTAGTAGTAAAGTGCTTCATTTCCCAGGGTTGGTTTTTCCTTTTTTACATTCAACCAGAATGCACTCAAGGACTCAGTATTTTTACTAAAACTGTAACGAAGTGTCTCATCACTTTGTACTTTGATAAGTTGCTCCTGCAAATTAGTAATATTTACAGAATCATTATGCAAATCATTCACTTAAAAATTAAATGGGATGCACACCCAGTTGTATTTCACGATACCCCCTGCTGGAATGTAGCAATCGAATTCTATTATCAGTTTTCCTAAATGTCCCACGATGATATTCTGTATGTCGGTGAAATTAACATTTTCGTCTTCAGTAAGTAGATTCAGAGTCGGGAACGAAGCAACTTTCCTATCCCCCACTTTCCTCTTCCACAACTTCAGCTTTTCTTTGAAACCAGTTATCTTCTCAGTTAAAGATAGGCTACTTGTAGCATCAACTTCGAATCTTGTAAACAGAGGGTGATTTTTCTCGGTTAAAACAATTTCCTCCTCATTGCGTAATGAAGGTTTTTTCCTCAAGACAACCACCTGACCTCAGAATAATATAGTAAATATTCATATTCAGAGCACATCTGGCTAAAAATTCTACTATTGAGAGATCGTTTTTATAAAATCTGAATTATGCCATTCATCACGGTCTCTAACTCTGGCGACAGACTCTTTGAAGTAAGATTTTCTCTATGTAGGAAGCAGTGAAAAATTTTAACCTGCGGATTAATTTCCTTTACTCTGGCACTAAAACCTTGACGAGCTCCAAGCATTGCTGGTGCACCATCGGTGCATACACTGAAGCATTGATTCCAGTTCAATCCTTCTTCATTAAAAAAATGAATCTACCATTTTAAAAATATCTTCTCCAGTTGTTGTGATGGAAAACTGTCTGCAAAATAAAATGCCCTCTTCCATATCTTTTACACCTGGATATCGTACATAAGCCATGAGTTGGGCATCGTTACCTACATCAGTTGATTTATCCAGCTGGGTACTAAATACCCCGCTTGTTTTTATAGCTGCAATTACTTGTTGTTTAATGTTTTTCGATATGCCTTTAATATGTGTACGAACTGTATCATTTGACAGTGGAATCTGTTGCAATTTCTTAGCAACTTCATCTCCGCAGTTGATATGCACCATGTCAATAGCTGCCGGTTTCACAAGGTCCTCCCCAATGGTATGTGGCTTCTTCTGCTTTGCAATCTGCCAAGCAATATAATAAGAAGCCAATGTAGCTTGTTGCACAGAATATATAACACTGTTGTTTGGAGCATCCAGCCGCTGTCGTTTATTGTTGTTCTTTTCTTTCAAAAAAAGTTCTTTTCTTTCAAAAAAACATTGTTCTTTTCCTACCAAAGTGTTGTGTTTTGCTTCAAAATGTCTTTTAAGTTTACTTTGCTTTAATGACTCATTACTAAGCACTTCGCAACAGATCACACACTGTGATTTGACTACTCCACGTTCAATAATGTGTATGTGAAACCTAGGTCTAAAAACTGTTCTTTTTGTTGACGTTTTTGCCATTTTTGGGGTTATATTTAAGTTTAATATATAAAAATTATGTTAACACGTGTAATGTATATCATTGTTATTCACAAGACAAATATTACAAAAACGTATCCGAAACGTATGGACTGCCTACCGCAAACTCGAAAAGACACTGATACTGATATTGCATGACGATTCTCTACTTTTTTTAATAACACGACGGCCGAGCCGACGCTAGCCGAAGATGGTTGCTACAATGTAGTCACTAGAATGTGATGACTACATTGTAGTGACTAAATTTACAAAAATAGTAGTATCTAACTTTTAATACACTTTTAGAAGTAGTGTACTTGGTAAGTAGAGTTATGAAATTGTGGAAAATGTTTCACGACCCACTCAGAATAGCTTGGCGACTCAAATTTGAGTCGTGACCCATAGGTTAAGAAACCGTGCTTTAGTTTTTCTGACAGGTTTAGGCATACCATATAAGTCGACCCATTTCTTTCACTTAATAGATACTATTCACAAAAATTTTCTTTAGTGAAAGTCAGGGTCTGCATGTTTCAAGTTTTGAAAAACAAAGAAAAACAAGTAAATTTCTTGATAAGTTATAGAAAAAAATGAAGGTCCTCTGTGATATAAGGTTGAGTAAGTATAATTAGTAGCTGATTTGATGATCAGGAAATAAATATGAATTTTATACGTAAGATATCAAAGTCAAGGAATTTTGCGGTATTTAAAATGTAATGTGGTTTAAACTTAATGAATTATCATTTTAACGTGTCTTAAAAATTGTTGTTGAGCTACATTTGTAATACAGGCGACTCCCGAGTTTTGTTGGGGATGCATTCCTGAAAACTTGTTCGAATCTCGAACATTCGAATATCGAATGCCATTTTTCCATGTACAGTGTGGGACCCTGTATCCGGTTACCCACTACCTGGAACGTTCCGAAAACCGGGAACCAACAAAGTGTAATATTTAAAATGAACGCCAAGTAATTTGTGTTTGTTGGTGGTGCCACTGATGTGTTTTATAACCAGTCAATGGTGAAGGCTTGTATTCTTGTGATTTTTACTGCAGAGCAGATGTATAATGCTGACGAGACTTCTTCATATTTGAGGTATATTCCTAGAAAAACTGTTGTTGCACCAGAGGAATCAGCACCAAGTGGGTTTAAAGACTCAAAAGAAAGGATAACGGTGCTAGGTTGTGCATTTGTTTGTACATTTTAGGCCTGGCTACCCAAATTCCGGAAAAACCCCCTATCCGGCAACCCTCAGGTCCAAAGCATGGTCCCACACTACTTGTATGTTATAATCGGGGGATACGTTCCTGCATCTCAGGAAAAAGTCTCCCCTCACGTTCTATTAAGATAAAATAACATTACTAATATGTTAATACAACAATATTAATTTATGAATAAATTATATAATATATATTTTAAATGTACAACTTATTTTTTACACTAAAAAGGAAAAAATAAATTTTTGTTTCGAACTTCAAAGATAGATGTATGCAATATACTGTACAGACAGCCTGGTCCAGATTGCACGAGTCGTTTGTTACAAACGACTCGCGCAAGCTGGATAACTTACCTGCATACATCTGTATATACATACAACTATTTATCGCAGCGAAATTAATATAAAAGTTATTAACAAGTTAGGAAAGCGTACAACGTATCACAAATGGGCGCATTTCGTGCAATGGAGTGTTAGAAAGAAATCATATACCTGTACTTAAGGGAAATAGCGTTTTAAAGTTCTTTTCTTCATTATAAATAATCCATTTTCTTCCTATTTAAAAATACTGCATGCACACGTAAGGAAATTAAACGTTTGTTTGGGAGATTGTTTATGTTAGCAACAATGAAGAAGTAACCATGCAAGAAATTTTCGAAGTTCAACTCCATATAAGACTTTCTTGTTTGATTTTCTCGATAACGGCTACTCCTACGATGAAAATATATAGAAAAGGAAATACTCTACTTTTCCAGTTCTATAACTTTTATTTGAAAAATATTTTGATATGAACAATACTTTACGAGATATGACGAAAATTTAATTTTTTGTCTCTAGTAAAGTGGTACCCCTGATTGGCGTACGTGATTCATTTTTGCGATTTTCTTATTATATTTGATTGAAAGTCCTTAATATCAAATTTCATAAAAATCCATTCGGTAGAAGCCGAGAACGAACATGCGGACGGACGGACCGACGATAATAGGCGCTCACGCTGTAAGCGAAACGCGCCTAAAAAAGCACAAAATAACTTAAGAATAAAGAAACAATAAAATTAAAAATATTTTCATACCTTAAATCTTTTTCAACTGAGCTTACTGGACTTGGTTTATTAATTGAGAAGTTAGAAGATTTTAGTTGGAAGAAGAGGAGCTATTGGGTGGGGAACTGTTTATTGTTGTTATCGAATTACCTGAATTTATCACATTCTAGAATTTTTTCCTTCTGTTTCACATAAGTGCTAATAGTTGACACATTCCCAACGATCGTGCGATTTCAGTATGTGTTTCTGACACTGATCATCTACCCAAAGTTTTAAAAGTTTTTCCATTTTAGAAACAACACCACACCTACGACTGTTTATTGCTGTTATCAAATTACGTGAATTTATCACATCTTCTAGAATTTTCTCCTTCTGTTTCACATAAGTGCTAATAGTTGAAGGACACATTCCCAACGATCGTGCGATTTCAGCTTGGCTTTCACCTTTCTCAACACGCTTTAAAATTTCTAATTTAAATTCATAACTATGAGTCTTATGCACTCTTTTATTTGATTCCCTTACATTATCACTATTACATTTCCTTTTAGATGCCATGTCAAGTGATACATTTATAAATAAATCAATAAAATAAATAAATTTAAATAAAAGATTAACAGATAAAAAGAGTAAAATCAGCATAAATTCAAACAATTAGAGCAGATATAACTACGTCTACACCAAAACTAAACCTCGCGTGGTTGGTCGGAATCAATTACTCTGCGAAATTTATTCCGCATAAATTATCGATCGGCTGGATCGAAATCTCGAATTAATCGAAACTCAGGAGTCGCCTGTATTCTGTATTGCATATATAATTGGTGTTTTCGATAACTTATTATTTATATATATATAAATAATATATATATATATATGTGTATATATATATATATATATGGAGTTAAATTATTTATTATTTAAAAATTTCTATAATAATTTTTTCTTAAATTATAAACATTGAAACAGCCTGAGTAAACACGGTGATTGCCTTCACTGTTTGAATAGCCATCTTTCGATATCTTTCTCCTGGAATTTGTGTTCTATTTTTATACTTGGCATATAAGCTTTTGAAAGGTTTTGTAAGACAACATAAGCTAATTATTATGGAGAGAGAGAAATGCAGTGCTTGTTTTAGGCATAGATTATTATTTGTTTTTTATCAGATTTAACAATAATTTTCTATCATGATTAACTTTGAATAATGTTTGAGTGAAAGACAGTTTGTGACTCATAGTAGTATTGGGCACGATGATGAGTTTCAAATTTTTTGTGAGGATTACTGCTATTGAAGCCATGCTTTGTACTGAAGAATTTAATAACTTGTCAAACTTCTCTTCAGCCCACCAAGTCGAGTTGAAGAAAAAAACTTGAAAAAATTATTATAATCACCTGACTTGAAGTTTCAGCCATTTTGTGATTTTCCTAAATAACACTCATAAAATAGTTTTTAGTATAATACATCTTTTTATTTCTTTTGTCATGTGTTATTTAATAGCCATATAATTTTCCATTTTGATTTAGACGACATCATTGCAGATGTTATAGATAGAACCACAAGATAGCTTCCTGTGTCGTTTATTTGATAATTAGATAAGATTTGTGTAGCATTTTTAAATTAGCTAGTAAAGTGATATAATTTTCTTTTTCGCATTGTTTTTTTATTTTTTTACTATTGACTTTTTATATTTTGCTGTAACAATCTCTGGACCAAATAAATCCATTCTGTTCTATTATGGTATTTGCAGTAATTATATGCCTAACATAGTCAGTCACTATCCATTTTGAATTCAATTTATTTCTTGCTCAACAGGTACCTAAGAAGCAGATGAATCGCTTTGAGAAGCATATGAGGAATTTTATCGACAAAAAGAAACTGAGTCAATCTCGCAGGGCTGTGGGCATATCTATAGAAGGTCGCAACATGTCCCTTTAGCATGTTTGCTAAACTTGTTTTTAGCAGATGTTTTATATTCTCAACCTAAACCTTTGCTGTTCACTGTTAACATCTAAGAATAAAATTTGTGGAATATTTTCATAAATGTAATCCTAGATGTAAAAAATCAGCTGGCATGGGTTGAAAAACAAGAATTTAACGAAGGAAACTTATGTCTTTCTGGTAACTGGATAATTTTGTAAAGAGCCATTGTGTTTTGGTTTAATGTCTGTGTTTAGATTAAATTTTAAAAATTTTAGCCGTCTTTTCTGTAGCTGTTCAGAAAATTGTCAATTCTAATTGCAGGAAGATCGAGGTCTAAAAATTATTTTTGTCATTTCAGATATATATTTGGTATTGGTAATGAAATTATGGTACTGAAATAACAATATTTGATATGTATGTTAAACCTGAGCAGAAACCAGTATACCTTTATCGAAGGTGCAAAATAACTTGCAAATAAAATTTGATAGTGAGGTTTCTTGTAAATCCATTTCATTGTTGGTAAAATTATACTTACAAGAAAGTGGCAGATTGTAAAATTTAAAGATCTTCTATTAATATATTTTTTCAGTAAGTATTATGTAATATTGTTTAAACCTGTTGCACTGAAAATGCCTCAAGTGCTCTATAATGTGCAGCTTATCCATTAGAGCCATAATTTCAGTTTTTGCTTAAATTTGATCTCATGAGAAATATGGGTTCAAACTTCTAGTATGTGTTAAAGTCTGCAACATTCGTGGTATATTTTCTCAGCCACACATTCTTGCCATGCTCAGTCTTATAATTTCAAGATTTTATAAGTACTATGTGGTTTGTTCCCAGTGAGTGAAAAGTAAAGACTATTTATTATCTTTGTGGAAAGATGCATAAATAACTGTAACTTAACCAAATTGTTATATTTTTGTCATCTTCTTCTACGAGAAACTTGATAACTTATGGTTCAAAGCTGACAGTGTAATGGGTTCAGTCATTTACAAAGACTGATAAATACTCTTGACTAGAAAGCATGGAAGGCAGATTAAAAACTAGTGGCAAAGATTTTATAAAATATTGCTAGGAAAACATGCTTTCAAAAATGTCATGACAAAAAAATGCTACATATTCATCTATGTTCATCAGTAATGTAATGTATAAATAATGTAAATATATATATACATATTTGGAAATAAAAAATTCCCATGACTTTGGGCTCTATTGAGAAGTTCAAGGTGTAGCCCTGATTTGAGATCCTTATGCTTCCTACTCCAATTTATCGGAGTGGGAAAATAAAAGTCCTTAAAATGATAGCACAAACACTACAGTCAAACTTGTTTCACTTTAACAATTTCATTCCTGATCTGTATTTGTGACCTGAGTATTTCATATTGTTGTATGTGTACTGTTTCTTATTTATATTTAAAACTCATTCCTGGAGGAAATAATTCTCCAAGTCATTTGATATCACCAACACGATGACAACCTGTGTTATTCATTTGTTAAATCCACTGATACTGGGCATTCTTATGGGTTTGGCATGTATTATTGTAATATCTGCTTCTCCACTAGCTGTCCTAAATCCCTGAATTATAGCACACTGGATGAATTTTATTTGGATTGTATATTTATCACTTTAGCGTGCCTTGGTCGTTGAAGTCTTTTGTACATTTGATTGTCGTAGAGAATTAACAAAAACACCTTTTCCTGAAACTGTTGCGAAGACTCTTCTTACTCTTAAGTACTTGTTACAATTTTGAGAAGTACATGGAGATAGTGGAGAGGTTGGGCAAGTATAAGTTCCAGGTGGAACACACACCTGCCCATCGAATGTATCATTCCCCTGGCATGAGAGCCAAGTCCTCTCTCCATCAATACAGTAATAGTATCGATGACATCCAGATTCAATGTCCTGAAAAAATCCATTACCAGATTGGCAAGGAGATCCAACCAGAATTGATGTCGTTACAAGACTTTGAGGTGAACATGTCAGCAATCCTGCATCGACGCAAGCCCTTCCATCAAATCCGCGCCCTTCTGGGCATGACAGATTTTCAACCCTGAAACCAGCTGCACATCGGAAGTATTCCTTGCAGTCAGAATCGATATCTGGGTAATGGCCATCTGGTAGGCTTCCACATCCACCAGAATTCGGAGTGCAGTTATCACCTGGTATACATCGTCTTCCGTCAAATATGTGACCCCTCGGACAGGTCAGAGTGGTGATGCGGTCTCCTGCTTGGCAATAAAAATAAGACTGACATCCAGATGTGGTATCTGCCACGTATCCAGCCCACATTCCTGCACAAAATTTATCTTCCAAAACTGAACCTGACTGACATTGTACTTCTTCAGCTGGGGCACATTGCTCTCCATTGAAAGCAAATCCTCTTGGGCATATATAAGAGATGCTATGCCCACCTCCACAATAGATGTACCCTCTGCATGATGGTGAACCAGGATCTGCATGATAACCATCAGGTTGTCCAGCACATGGAGAATTGTAGACTTGTGCATGGATCCCCTCTTTGCACGGTGGAGCATCGCTTGGGAGTACGCATCTGTGGCCATCAAAAATACGTCCTTCGGGACAAGCAAGCAGAACTGCTTTTCCTTGACCTCCGCCTCTAGCCTCACATTCCACGTGGCGACCACAGTTGGAACCTGGGATCGGGCCACAAGCAGGTCGACCTTCTGGTCTCAGGGGAAGGCAGACCAGAAGAGATGAAGAGAGACATGCTGCAGCAGAGGGGTTTCCAGCCGGAATGAGTATGAGTGAGGTGCGAGGTGGGCAGGAGTGTGTTGAAATGACCTTCCTGTTTGAGCAACGGTAATAGTCCCTGCAGGCATCTCTAGAGAAGTTGCGATAGAGTCCATCTTGGAGCAGGCTGCATGGACCCATAAAAGTTGGTGCAGAAGGTTTGGCGGGTCTGCTCCCTCCAATGAGAATAGGAGCAGCTGAAGTAGATGGGGGAGGGCAGGCTACGAGATGGGCCGGAAGACAGGGTGGACCATAAAGTTGACCCTGGGAACAGGGAGCTACTGATGTTAGGTGACCACCTCGGCAACAAAATGAACGGCGGCAGTCCTCAGATGAGTCTGCATAATTTCCATCTACTCTTCCAGTGCAGATAGGCTCTCGGCACATCCATGGTGTAGATACACATTTCTATAAATGAAGAAATTTTCATTAAATAATTTTTTCGATAATCTTCTCTTATCTATGTACTAAGCAAATTCCAGTATTGCAGAAATGCATTTTAATTGCAGTAATAAGGTGTTTTTGTATGTCAATGCTAATGCTGTCTAGATCTAAGATGATATGACTACAAGAAAAATACACTGCCAAAGTATTTTGTGATGCTACAGGATGTAATGGCATGATGTTATCCTTTTAATGTTAACATTCTTAATTCAAGAACAAGAATTTAAAAAAGTACTCTCTAACAGTCATAACAATAAAAAACCATATGTACATTTTGGCTACAAAGCAGATGAAATGCGCATTTGGTTTTTTATAACCTTGTGGGTATTGGAGATACCTGATGTAAGTACTTTTTTAAGTGCTTGTTCTTGAATTTTTTCAGCCATTAAGATTAGCTGGATAATTCTCTGTTGAACATTTAGTATTTTTCACATTTGCAACAGAAGATAAGTTTTAAATGTAACATATGTAATAATTCCTTGTGTAGCATTTAACTCTAGTATCTTAACTCCTTTGAATGCAGAGTAAATTTTAATACCAAATGATTTAAAGTGTTTTTAGACAGCTTGTAAAAGGTAAAACCTGATTGCAATAAGGAAACGTGCTTGTTTTAATTCTACTGTACGTTTAATTGGACTGTAAATACAACATTTTCACTTACTCTGGAATGACGGTCATAAACATGGCCTTGTGGACATAAATAGTCTCCCCTTTGCCCATGTGGACCACAAATGTGGTATGCTCTGCATTGAGTACCGGGGGTGATGAATGTCACCTCAGTCCCTGGACTTTCAGCTGGACACTGAGGCTCCACACATGCTACTTCAATGGAACTTATGCATTCCTGCAGGTTTGTGCTAAAAGCAGAATACAGTCTGCATGTATGTGTAGAAACTAGTTGGTGATTTTCACATCTGTTGGAGAAGAAGAAAGTTGAGAAATTTTGTCTTCATTGCTCTCTCAAAATATTTCACTCCATTGGCCAAAATGGAGCTAAAGATTTTTTTAATGTGGCTTTTTACTGTATTTATAATTGTATTGTTTTGATTAACTTGTTAAGAAAGGTATGCTTTTGAAAAATGTAGAAAAATCACCACACACACAACTTTTATTTCTTTCCAAAGCAAATGTATGTAAAGATTTATAGAATTTATTAAACATTTGTAAAATTATTGTTTATTGAATAATCATTTAATTAGTATATATTAAATGTATTCATAATTGTTTTCATACTGTTTACTTTTTACAAATTTTTAGTCATGCAATTTAAATAAGGATAAAAAAAACTTTGAGTACAACAATTGGCATTATGAGATTCTGATTGAGCATACACTGTCAAGTAGATGCATATTCATCTAGTACAGGGCTGTCCAATATAAATTTGGTGAGAGCCACACTTGTAATTTAAAATTTTTCCATTAGCCACATTATAAAAATGATTCAAAAACATGCAGATGAGATTAATTTTAATAATATATTTTATTGAACTCAACGTATTACGTCATATATATATAATTCAAAGTATTACATCAATATAAAATTACTTAAAATGAATGTGATATTTTGCACTTTTTTTCGTACTATATCTTAAAAATCTGGTGTGTATTTCACACAGCACATCTTCATTCCCCTTCTAAATTTTCATCGGAAATACTTGATCTATATTTATATTTAATGAAATTTACCGCCGAAAAAGTAGCTTCACACACACATGTTGTTCCGAACATGCTGAAAAACTTGGCAATAGCTGAGTCGAGTATCAAAAACTCATTTTCTTTTAATAATCGGGTCCACATTAACAAATCTGACATATTTTGTAGGACATTCGATTTGGCTTTGAAGCAAAAGCATATCTGCTTCAAAACTATGCCTGTCCAAGCTAAGTAAATTTACTAGCCCAGAATTACTGACATCAAATCCAAAGAGATCTTGCATAAGTTGAAAGGCAGGTCTAAATTTGTCAAAATCGACAAAGCGTTTCTCAAATTTTGCTTGCAGTTTCTGCAGCCAACATACATTACGCTGTCGATTAAAATTAGGATCTGCATATTGATTCATGTTAGGAAAATGTGTAATATCTTTATTATTCATATGTGATACGAAAAGTTTTAATTTCAACAAATTCTTGTACATAACTAGCCAGATCACATATAAGCTTTCCCTTCCCTTGAAGCTTCAAATTTAGTTCGTTCATATGTAGTGTGATATCGGTGAGAAAACGTAAGTCACACTGCCAATTTTTATCTTGGATTATAGAAAATTTTGCAAGCATTTCTTTTGTTTCAAGAAAATCTCAAATTGGAGTCAATAGTGAAGTAAATCTTTGCAAAACCTTTCCACGACTCAACCAACAAGCATTGGCAAAGAATATGAGGTCATTAAATTCATTGTTCTCTATTTCTTTCAACAGTTCTATAAACTGATGGTGATTCATAGCATTTCCATGAATATACTGTACGATTTTAACAACTGTATCCATGACACTTTTCATAGTGTCCGTTCCAGACAACTGAGCACAAATATTTTCAACATATCATGCAGTGGAAAGAAGCAATAAGGAAAACTTCAGTTTCTTGTTTCAAAATTCTAATAAATCCAGATTTTTGACCGAGCATCACTGGAGCACCGTCCGTCATAGCAGAAACTAATTTTTTCATATCTAGCTGAAATTCTTCTTTGACAGCTATGAAAGCTTCAAAAATATCGATGCCACGAGTTCGATTTTTCAGGCCACGAATTGATAACATTTCTTCGTGAATTTCAAAGTCTCTTGAGACAAAATGTACCCATAATATTAATTGTCAGTGTCTCTACTATCACATGATTCATCTAAGGCTATAGAAAAGTACATGCAATTTCTCAAATTTTGAAGCAATTGGTCCCTGATATTTTTAGATAGGTCTTGTATTCTACGGGCAACCGTTTGGTGGCTCAATTGAAGATTTTTTTACTTTTTGTAAAATATCATTTTTTGTCTTTTCCTCATAATTTTCCAATAAAATTTCCATAACCGAAATGATAACATCTTTAATCAGCTCTCCATCTGAATATGGTTTTCTTTTTTGAGCAAGAATCCAAGCCGTTTTATAGCTAGCCAAAGTTACAAGCTCAGATCCTGCTAAAAATCTTTTTAAAAATTTTTGTTGCACATTTAATTTTGACTTTAGATGAGTAATTTCATTGATCCTGTTAAGTGGAAACTTCTTATCAAATTCACTATGCATTTGTTGAAAATGTCTCTTAATATTGTCCACTTTCTTGTCTTTAAAAATTTTTTTGCACAACATACAAACAGATTTTTCATTTTGTTCTGTCGCAGCAAATTGCAACTGCCATTCATCATGAAATTTACGACAGACATTTTTCCAACACCTTTTTTTCTTTACTATTCCACTCGAAGTACTGACTTCTGCACCTCCACTTGCCTCTGCACCAGCAGTGTGTTTTTTCAAATTGAAAAATTTATCCATATTTTCAGAACTAGAAAAAAAATTTAATTTTAACAAAAATATTTTATGGAATAAAAATTTCCGGATCAAGTTCAAAATTACATTTTATCTACCTGTTCTGTAGTTATGATTTACACAATGTCTTATTATCACACAAATCAAACGCAAGGTCAATGTGCACACGCAGCTGGATCTATCAGCCGACTGGGTGGTAGAGATGGGTATTTCATGAATGAATCGTTCAGTGCACTGAATCGAGTGAATCGATTCACCTCTGACGAAACGAATTGTTCACTGATTTTGAGAATGATATTGATAAAAATACTGCACAATAATATTAACCGTTTAGGGACCAAGAGAATAAGCATTTTATAGAATAGAATGCTATTATATCATTGACTTCACCTATATGTATATACATACATACCTACACATGTTCTGGCATGAAAAATTACAATTATTTAATTATTTCACATTTCACTTAGCATGATTTTTGCGAAAATTTATCGATATATATTAAATGACTTTTTCAAACTCTCAAGTTTTTGGTTTTATTTCTAAATAGCCTGAATTATAAGATCAAAAACTATGATCCAACTTTTAAATCGAATGAATCGAGTCAGTAAGATGAATCGATTTTCCCACGTCTACTTGGTGGGGAGTCTATCAGCCAACTGCAACGGTGATACATCAGTGACCCATAATAAACGTAATTCGAGAGTTTTAAATTTCTTTTGCATTTTTTACGCTTGCAAAAGAAAGAACAGTATCATTTTTCTATCTTTTCCTTCGTTATTTTCCATGCATTCTTTAATAATCAGCGCAGTTTTTAAATAAAATTAAAAATTGAGTTCCATAAACGCAATAGCCACATTTCAAGCACTAAATAGCCACATGTGGCTAGAGTTGGGAGCAGGAACGAAGGCGGGTGAGTCATATTTCCTGCGCAGAGAGAGAGGGAATATGCATTACATTGCTGCCAAACCACCAGTTAATATACGTTCGGAACACTACATACGAATCTAACCAATATAAAATGTAAATTAGAATACAACATGCTAGAAATGACTATTCTGTACACAACGACCGAAACACCACAGTTCCACGTGTTTAATGAAGATTTTGCTTCACTTGTAATTCTTTGTACAGTTCGTAGTCCAACGCCACAAGCACTCGCCGTTCGCTCTTGACACCTGGCAACATTGCAACCAGCTACGCCCTTTGCTTCGCTCGCTTCCTCGGATTCTTTTTTAAAGTACTGATACACTTTATATACCATCTCTCTTGCTTGTTTATGCAAAACCTTGCGTTTACTACCTTCCCCCTCCATTCTTGATCACAAAAAGCAGGTAGTATTTAACCCACAATAGAACAAACACAAATTCACACGGAAGCCACGCCGCAAACGTACGAACCGCACACCGTGAACTACTGAAACTGACTGACGCGGATTGGTTAAGTGAGAAATCACGTGACACTTCCTCATGCTGCGCATAGGCTTTCCACCCGCCTTCGTTCGTGCTCTCTACTATAGTGGCTACCGTATTGGACAGCCCAGATCTAGTATCTACCTTATTACTCAGCTTAAGAAATTAACAGCTGAATCCTGATTACCTAAATCTTAATGGAAGGCAGAAAAATCACTTAATAGAAAATTCATTTTAGTTTAAGTCATCAGATGGGTATACTATCTTTTTTTTTTATCAAAGATTCAAGTGAACTGCAGAGGTTTGACTTTTTCATAATTGTGTGTAGAATAGATAAGACAAAGTCCACATCAATTTTTTAGTCCTCAGGGAAAGAAAATTGTACCCAATCAACTATGGCCATTATTTTACAAATTATCATAGTTAAAACCAACCAATGCTTTGTCACAGAAGTTGCTTTTAAGATGAAAGAAGAAAATTGCTTTTATTATATCTTTTATTCATCAAGCCCAAAATTTTCACTTGGGCCTGAAACAAATTTTCAAGAGAAGACATTTAAACAATATTGCTATAACTTACTTCTTTTTCCAAGCATTGTTCACCTTATTATATTTACCTATAATATTGCTGACAGCTTGATGTGTAGTTGGGGTAAAAGCCATCACCAGATAAGATACATGGATCTTCCCAATCTGCTTCATTTTGGTTTGAAATTTCTTCTGGGCATTCAGTTGCATTTTGGCTAGTCCAATTAAAGTAAAGAACTCTGTTATCTGCAAAGTTTTCATCACATATGACTAAGTGTCATAATAATGTTTTAGTTATCAAGCAACAAAAACATGGTTAAGCCAAAATACATTCATTTGTGCATGTTTGGAGAAGAAGGTGCTTAAGATTTCTTATTTCACTTATATTTAACAAGACTAAATATTATTGCATAAAAAGCTGGAAAACAGGATATCAGAAGTTTGTTCAAAGAAATTTTTCCCAATTACCTATGATTGCTATTATGCAAGTATTTTGAGGTCTCTGCACTGGGTATAGCAGATTCTACATCACTTTTGTCATCTATTGGTGATTCTGTGGTTGCCTGTGAACCTTCCTCTTCCAACTGAAAAATTTAATATTTTGTTGTAACAGAATTTATCCATGAAAGGAAAGTTAATATGTTTTATGATGTAAATCTCAATAAGTATAGCTATAATAGTCAGTTCTACTACAAGGCACTTAACTAATCATAAAAAAATTTGTAGCATTAATTTTGTTTTCTCATGTATATAAATATAAAGGGCATTAAATGAAACATGATGTTTTCTTTACTGATAGCTGCCTATTGATGACCAGTTTTTTCACACTTGCTGTACTAAGAATAAATTGGTACGTAAAACAATAAAAATAATAAATTTGTTTTACGAAATTGCAAGAGTAGAAACAATTAACTTAATGAAAGTAATGTTTTGAAATTTTCCAGTGGTATTTATCAGTAATATACTAACTTTTATGATTTAGGCAGTGAAGTTGATAAGTTTATGACATTAGTGGAAGGAAAAATAATTGGGGGTTATGCTGGAATTACTTTATCTTTAAGAATTTAGTAACGAGTCTATTTATATTCTTGTATCGTTCTTCCTATAACAAATAGTCAATTATGTAATACGTATAATCATTAAGTTTTACTACGTAGTAAAGACAGTTTTAAAATGTATAATTTAAGACCGGAGAACCACTAACTTGATTAAGAGAACATAAATTAACGTTGTTTAAATGATTGCGTAAAAGAATAGTTCCCGTAGGGAATTTCATTCTTTATGTACATCACAGCAAGATCCATTTTGATAAAAAAGAAATTCTGGTTACGATCAAAACTGTAATATTCTTGAATAAACTAGCATATATACTATTACTTCCGAATTTTGAACATTCAAACCGCTAGTAAACAACAAGCGACGAGCTTCCGCAAATGGCAATATTCATTTGTTCCCCGCGCATTCATCTTACCGTTGAAAATGAAGCACTCAATTCTCAAGTGAATTTCTTCCTAAAGCTTGGGCGTTTTTAACGAAACAGCCTTATTCCATTTGAAGGATTCCGATTCTGGAGGTGGATTCGTTGAGTATATATCATTTTTTATTTTAATAATTCCAAGTAATGTGTTATTTTCTTACTTGTACTATCCTGGTGCGAGGGCGTAAAACAAACTAGTGAAAACAAATCCTTCGATGTCTTTAAAGCCATTACAGAAATAAAAATAATAAATCTGTGGAAAATACCGAATTAACTTTTAAACTTACGTAAATTAAAATTTATAAACGCCTATTTTGTAGTTCTTAACGAACCGTATTTATTTGCGATGTTCGTATTTTAAAGATATCCTATGACAAATTTTAATCAATAACTATCTATATCTATCTTATCTATCAATTAATTTTACTTTCGATGTAATTCTTGTTTAAACCTAAAACCTGTGACAGTGCTCGAATTGGAAAATTTTAACAACGGGAACGGTAGTAACAGGAACATTCTAATATGATTTTCTGACAACGGGAACGTTATGGGCTTTAGTATCAATGGAACGGTGTATCTTCAAAATTCTAGCACTGCCTTTGATATAATAGTAAAATTTGTTTTTATGATATTTAATCGAAATTTCATAGAATCGTCTACTTGTATGTTAATTTTGACCCATCCTGACAATTACATATTTGATATACGTTGCGGAATTATAGACTAATTATAATTGTTTTATGACTACTTAACTAAGTTTGTAGATCTCTTTAAAATATAAACAACAATTTCAGTCGTGATGAAGATTTCCGTAGGAGGATCTTTCCCTTGCGGTGTTTCACTTATTTGAATACTTGGGTTAATAATCAACCAATGTCCTTCGCGTAGATAAAAATAAGAAAATTAGACGAGAACCAGGATTCTAAAATTACTGAAAATGCACCCGTTTGGGAGTGCATGATTAACTATTGAGTTTCAAGACGAATGGTTAAATTTACGAAGCATTAGCTTATTTTTATATCTAGGGCACAAGGTATTATTGCGCCCAAGGCGTGGTTTCAAGATTGCGTCTCCCAAGTATAGATATAACTTTACTAGCAGAATTTCCCGTTGAATTTCAACGGATTTAGTGCAGCTACTGCAGAACAACATACAAACTCTTTAAAATATATAGTAGGTACTTTTTAAATTACGATTAGCTTTTCTTAACAATTAGTCACATTTGCTTGTAACAATCCGTTTCCGAGCCTATTGTATTCAAATTTAACAATAATTTTATTTCCTATCATATTACTTTCGCCAAATCCAGCTTCATTTCTTGTGTAATTATGTCTCGCTGAAATATTTACTTTTATGTCTTTTAAGCAAGAAACCCGTGAAAAAGCAACGTACAGTTGTCCATGATTGAACACTGATTGGTAAATGTACACCAGATACGTGAGCTTATTTACGTTAATAAACATTATAATGTAGAATATACTAATGATTTTACTAACAAAAAATGTAAGATTCCAGTATTCAATAGACGAAAGAAGGTTCAATTACTTTCATCAATAAACGCTTCCTGAATAATATTCAGTATCTATTTACGTTGCTATCCATAAACATCGATCGTTTCGTTGCTTAAACAAAAGTGTGAATCGAATAACGCTAAACTTTCATCTATTTGTAAGCTTCATTGAAGTTAACTGAATCGGAGGTAACAATGACGGCCGCCTTGGCAATGCCCGGAAAGAGTACGAAAAATCCACAAAATTTCGAAATAAATAGCGTATTTTCTGAAAACTTCGACCGTGTAACATGTAAATTTCGCAGGAATGAATAAGATAGTATAGTTTTATTCGTCGAATAAAGCAAAAATGAACAAAATCGGTCCATGTTTACATATTTTAATGCTTGAAGGAAGAATACCATGCAAGTCAAGGGATAGATTCATACGTGTTATCTTATGGAAAAATGTTAATCCCCTATATTGGTAGCACTTATTAATCCCGGTTGACCAAACCTTGACAATTCAGTAAGTTAGGATGTAAGGAAGAATCGTACCAAATTTGGTTATTCTAGCTTTTATCGTTTAGGAGGAGTTCCATGAACAAACACACAAACCAACAAACACACGCTTCAAAATATATTATAGTAGATGAATAGGTATACTGACACATCACAATTAATTTTACAATTTATAACCGGAAATTAATTATAGTTTCTTAATTAGTTTCTTTGCTTTCTATAACAGATACAAAATCGTCGTAGGATCTCAACCACTAATATTTTCAGTTTCACATTCTGTGGAATTAATGGTAGAAATGGATAACCAATGGGTGCACTATATATGTGTGTGTTTTTTCTTCATGAATTTACGAAGAGTTCTTTCACAACATTCAACGGTAGCAGGCAGTGTTAGGGAATACGTAATACAGTATCAATATCTGTGTAATATCTAGAGAGGGAATAGTTAATAGTAGAACCCGGAAGTTCAGTCAGTTTGCCTATTTTTGTCTTAATTAAAAACAGTCGGAGACTACGGCGAGATGGATTTAAAAAAATATAAGTACTCCTTAACCGTACAAAGTGAGAATATTTAGAGACGAAATAAACGGTAAAATTAAACAAGGTAAGGAAACAAACATAGGAACAAACAAAATTTACACTTAAGTGTAAATTTTGTTTGTTCCTTTGTTTATTTCCTTATCTTGTTTAATTTTATCGTTTATTTCATCTCTAAATATTCTCACTTTGTACGGTTACGGTGTACTTATATTAAAAAAAATATTTTTGCCTTGCCTATTTTAGAGTTTTTTGTCTTACTTGCCTATTTTGCTAAAATGCCCTTTTCTTATTTCTTTGCCTATTCCATTTTATACTTTTTCCAGTTTCGGCACATTTTAGTTATATTGTATGTTTCATATTTTAAAAAATCAGCTTTAGTGCATGTCTCAGACGTCTTTATACTTGGAAGTCCCATTGTCTGGAATTTCCATTACCTCCCCAGGAGGCAGTGGGCTCCCTTTCATTAGCGTTAATGACCTATGACCTTAAAACCTTGCTACTTTAACTTCAGTTTTCTCCATTTTTGGTTCAGCATTTGTGTAGTGCACACCGCTTCCTACAAAATTGTCTAGTTAGTTTAGTTCATGGTCACTGATTTTAAAATGCCGAAAACCGCTTGCAGTAGTAGTGTTAGAGTTAAGCATTTTGCGAAGGAATTTGGAGAAGGCATTTTTTCTACTGATGGCAATGTGTTGTTGTGAAAATATTGTGAAAAACCTGTAAATTTCGAGAAGAAGTACTTCATTTCTCAGCACATCGCGACTTCAAAACACAAAGCCGCAGCTGCACGTAAGTCAGGCGAAAGAAAGTCGTCTGATTTCCACTTTCATTATAAGATAAACGAAATTTCAAATAAGCAGTCGCAGTTTTCCCTCGATTTGTGTGTGGCATTCTTAGCCACCGGTATTCCCCTTTGGAAGCTGGAAAACCACGTGTGTCATAGGTTGCCGACCCCTGTCGAGATTTATGACGGTTTTATAAATACTGTATTAATTGAATGGATTAATGAGTAATGACGTTGAAATTGTCTTATGCGCCTTCCCTCTAACTTGGTTGCCTAGCGTTATAGTATAACTTTACCGTTATACTGTTGCATCATTAAATGGGATGATAAAAACCAATTTCATAATATGATTGAAAACTTCGTAAATAGAGGTGCAATTTTTAAAGAAATTGGTATCTCCTCAGTTTGAGCATCGAGTCATCTGTAGAATGTCATTTGGTCATCTTTTACGTAAAATTGTCCACGGATCGTTTTCTTGAATGAGGAAACTCCTAGGATGTTGTGTTTAGTGATACCGCAGTTTGCACTCACCTGGTTTGTCTTTCCAACAGCATAAGAAGCTCCATGAATCAATTGCCAAGACAAAACTGCAAATAAATTTGGAAAAGAATTAATAATTATATTCTATTTAAATGCAAGATTTTCTATAGTACTTTAAAATGAAATGATCACGGCTAAATAATAATACTCAAAATACCCTCGGTGGGTCGTATAAATACAGAGACTAACTATACTGATTTTGACGGTTATCAACTTTATGAATCGATTTTAAACTTTTCGCGGATATTGTAACTCATTATTTAACAATTTACCTTAAAGCAGTAACTGAGTTCACTTTTCCACATTCTGACACCTCAATTTCCGTTCTTTTTATTCGAAACGCCGTTTTCTTGCCTATTCAAGTAGTTTAAAATTTAATCCGAGAATACAAGTGTACAAATGTTTTTCTGACTTGTGAAATTGATAATCCACCTTTTAGCAAAGAAAGTGAAGATTTGTTGCATCCAAAAAATCCTGCTTGTGCGGATTTGGGGGCTGAGAAAGAATTCATTTTACCTATAAGGACTCGATTCCGTTGCCCCTTCCGCGATACCTTGTCAACTTTGAATATCCATATCAGTATAAGAGAAATTTGTCGAATTCCTTATAAACTATTTTAAAAATTTAATGGCGTCGTTTAAACAAGCTTCGTCCCTTTTTGTTTCCGTTATTGACGCGTATCATGCTGCGCGCCAATTTATCAAAACTAGGCCTCCCAATCCCGTTGGCTTACTTGAGAAGTTGTGCATTGCCCGATCAGCAATTTATAAAAAAAGGTGGAATACCTCTTGCGCTGAAGTATTAGTAATATTCTATTATAACTAAGTAAAGATGGGAGAAGCGGGCAGAATTACTGTCATAAAAGTCAACTATCAACCAGATAAATACGTTATTCGAGATCACGCTTAAGAAAACTTGATTATTATCAGCCATCTAGACAGACCGGAGTTATACTCGCTAACAGCTCCGCATAAATTAGGCGCGTTTGTGTCTCACAGGGGATTTGATACATCTATTCCTGTTTACAGTAATAAGGCATCTGGCTATTGTTTCATCGAATTTTTTTGAAATGTCTAAATTCCCAAATTTGATGAAATTCTATCGAGGAATTTGGAGTAGAATTTTAAAATCTTTTATTCGGTAAAATGGAGTCACTGATCGAAGTACTACGTATAAACAATTCTCACAGCAATTTTATATAAGTGAAAAAGACAATAAAGATTGAGTTTCATGATCCAGATATGTCATTTTCGTCATCTGTTTTAGTAAAAGCCTTAAATACAAAAGTAGGAATCCATACGATACAGGAATGTGATGGAATCCTGTTATTGATTTTTTCTCAAAAACAGTGAACTCTACCAAAAAGTTTTCATTAGAAGGAATTTTTTCTTTTGATGTAAGACAAAATTTTTTTTGCTCGGATAAATGTTTTGTGAGCCAAAAAAGTTTTTTTTTGCGAGCATGGCGTTGCTGTTGAGCGATTTTTTTTCCAAGTATCTCATTTGCTTCCTCTATTTTGATAAAAATTTTAGTTTCATAAAAATACAATGATAAGGACAAAATTTAATAAGCGTTACTCTTTCTTTTATGAAATGTCTTAAAATCGATAAGCAGCGTGTCGCGGAAGAATAATTCATAGGAAGATTGTTTCGTGAGGTAGGAGGACGTTAACCTATTACAGGTCCTTGGTGAGCGAGGAACATTTTCGACAAAATTTCAAGGAACTAAATTTGTGTCAAATTCATTTAAATAAAATTTATTTGCACATACATGCTGATAAATTACTTTTCAGTGCATTCTAAAGGTGCTAGAAAACTAAGATATCAATGAGTGATGTTGAAATTAAAATTATAGAGTTTCGTCTTTGTAATGGAAACCGTTTCACTCAATCGATTTTTTTTTAAAAATACGTAATTTTTTGTGACAACGGCTCGTGTTTCTGAACTAAAATGGCATGATTTGGTTTCATTAATATCCCCTACATTTTCTAATAATATACGTGTTTGTTGCATGTAATGAAATCTGTCGATTCGTTTAAATTGGTAGAATGTCGAAGTGACGCTGCAATGTAGCATGGCTGAAAAGTACGTAAAAATTCAAAAATTGTTTTCTCTATATCCAGTTATGTAAATTATCATTTATACAGTAAATGGCGCGAGGTTAAAAAAATAATTAATCCAGAACTTAAGGCCATGTAAAAAAATTTTATCGATCTCATCGAATAATCTGATAACGGTAGACTCTCGATCGTAATGAACATTTATTATTATTATATTTCGAGACAAAATTTTTCTGAGTGAATGCACGGAAGTTATTCCAGTGGACGCGCGTAGAAGACCTTCGTTTCCACGCATCTCCTTTAGAGATCGCACGTAAAAATCAAAATCAACCTATTCCCCTTCGAAAAGGAGCAGGCGAAACATATTTACTGTCTTGCGTGTGCCAAAAACGATTTTTAAAAAAATGAGAGGCACATCGTTTTCCGAAGGTTCGCGGCAACCTTAATGTGCACGTATCCAACAAATCCTCAATGGCCCCCACAAAAAAAGAAAAGAAACGCGTCCTCCTTCCCCCTCCCCACTCCCATGTCCCACTACCTGTTCCCCGCCACCCTTTCCACTTCTAAAAGTTCAACGTCGTGACTTTGGTCCATGGAGCTCTCCATAGTACATCCGGGAGATGAGCACGAGGAGTGGGGGAAGGGTAGACTACTATCCAAGGCCCCCTCCCCAATGTCTCATCCTCCCCTTCCTCTCCAACTCCCTCCTTCCTCTTCCTCGGACCCCTTTTTATCCCTTCTCTAATCCCTAAAGAGTCAACCTTGTAACGCCGAGATTGATTCGGATTGAGGTAAAAACGTATTCCTTTTCGGCGTGGATCGATTGCGTTCGTTTTCCCATAACGATTGTCGATCAAGTTCACATTCGACTCGTGCGTTAGATCGCTTCTGCGATTACGCTCTGTTTTTTGCCGTGCGTCGTCGTCGCGGGGGGTTGGATTTTTTCCATTTCTCCGCGGTGGTTATTGACCGTGGTTCCGTAGCTTTTTTTTTGCGGTTCTGCCGTTGGCAAAATTTTCGAACGTTTCTTTCCCGCGCATAGCGGAGGGTTTTTAAAAATCGTCTCATTCGTTTTAATAGTAATTCTGTTTGTAAAATTACCCGGAAACACGTGAATTAATATCGAAACAGTAAAAAAAAGTAGTGCGCAATTGTATGGGACTTTTTCCTCCTATGATGCCAGTGCAATATTCGACAAGTAATCAATGGACAGACACACTAACAATAAGTTAGAAAAACTTTTTACTGTAAATGATGCTTGATTGATTTTGCCTCAATGAAGGAAAATGTTAGTGTTGTCTCATCAGTGAATTAAAGGAATTATATGTCTCTAAGCATAAAAATGACAATTTTTACTGTTAAATAATTAAGTCGCCTACTGAATAAAATAATATTATAGAATATAGGTTTCTGAGTTAAAGCATAGCGCAAGATTCATGGAGATTTATCAATACAAGGACATGCTATTTTGATAAATAAAAGAATAGAAGCAAAAATTAAACAATTAAACATCTTAATGTAATTAAAATATTTATAAAAAATAATGATATAAGCAAAGATAATGTTGGTAGTTTGTACGCAAATTTAATAGAAATCGTCGATAATATCTCTTATTGAAATATTCTGATTGTCCAATTGTTGGTTATGTTGTCTCAAAAGTTGTTTTACTTCATATTCTATCTATCTATATATCTATCTACAGTTCACCCTGCAAGCCACCGCATTTGTGAATGGTGCATTTTTACGTCGCGCTGAGTTTTAGTAATCATTTATGAGAGTGTTAATATAAGGAGCAGAGGCGGTCTTATGGGTGGGCGAGCCGGGCGGTCGCCCGGGGCCGCCGAAAAGAGACACGGTATAAACAATGGGGAAAAATCACATGATTTTTGGCCAACTACTGTCTCCGGCTGCTATTGGAAGATTCAATAGAAAAACAATTATACTAGTTAGTGATGGTTGCACGCATGTCTGGTTGTGTTAATAAACAATTATTTTTCACAGTACTTAGGATTATAATGTTAAAGGGGCCGCCAAATTAAACTTTCCCTGGGCCGCCAATTGTTTAAGACCGGCCCTGATAAGGGGAACATAATTAAATATACGTAATTCAGAGACCTCAGTATCTTTCTCGACTTTTGAATGCACACTATAAATAATTAATTACTGCTGAAATAAATTAGGTTAAAGAGAGCACATCCTCATTTATGTTATATGTACATTTCGCTAACGTGGACTTACAGAATCGCCGTTTTACAAATTCCTGCAATATTTTATTAAATAGTTACCGTAATTTCGACGAAAAGTTAGGATGCGTATTATACATGGCAACAAATCCATAAAACTTTTTCCAGTAGGTAAACATTTTATGTTTTCGGACACATTTCAATAATAAATCGTACTTGTCATTGCATTGCGATAGCGTTGCTTTAAAACATTTGTTAACCAAAAATGATAATAATCATTTAATTCTAGCCATCGTCATCAATAAAGCCTCTGCATTCTTTTTCACTGTCCTCAAGTAGTTCGCCGGCAATATTGTGTTCTCTCTTTATCGTCTGCTTAAATGGCAAACGTCGTCTTCATCCTCGCTATCCACCTCGGTGAAATCCTCGTTGTATATTATGTCGTCTTCAGAATACTCCATGAGGTTTGTGAGGCAATACTTTTAAAAGCCACGTTTATATCGTAAACTCTCTCGCACAGATCTCGCTTGACAGCAAGGCGAGTACTGTCTCGATACTGCTAATAACCAAGTGAAAAATTACAGTGATTTTTTACAAAAAATGAGGTGCGTATTATACATGATGATAAGACAATTTTCACATTTCACTCTTGAAAACGTGGGTGCGTATTATAACCAATTACGTATGACTTTAATGTGTTATATGTAGTTTATTTCATTGAGAAATATCATCGATACACCATATATATATAAGCTACGATGCATGCATCTTCGATTGGGTATTGCTGTGAAGTATTGGCACATTGTAAAAAATTGCCATAATGTAATTTTTAGCATTAGAATAATTTGTTGTTAGGATATCGTTCGACGAGTAAATTATACTCTAAAAAAATTGAAAATCAAAGTCAAAGCATCGTATACATGGGAAACAGGTTGTTTAGTTTATTCGTTCGGTTTTATGCATACTAACGTCATTTTACTAGCATCTTGAGCAATACAAAGATGGTAGATTTATGAGGGTCATTGGAAGAGGGATGCGTCGCAAACACGTTCGCTCTGGACGTGAGCCAACGACCTTATGGTCAATAGGTAGAATAGAAATTCATTTCTCAATCCGTAGTTTGTTCATACATGGCAGACCTAACGATTGCTCTCCTTCAACAATGATTGTTTCAACAGTGGCAGTGATCAGAGAAACAATGGAAAACTCTCAAATGTAAAGAAGTAAGAAGAAGTAATATTATCGCGATTTCAAAAATTAAAATAAAGAGATTCCGGGTAATTATTAATTAAAACCGAGTGCAGCACCGTGTCGATTCTTCGTATAAGTTTTTAAGGCAATAATTTTTACCACCACCTCGTTTGTGTTTATGACGAATATTCCCCTCGGGGAATTGTAAAAATCCCGCCATTGATGTACCGCTCAGAGAAAGGATTAAAGTTCACCTGCCACCTAGAAGAGAGGTTGCGAGTTCACACCCCGTTGCACTAAAAGATGCTCGTTATAGGCTTCGCATCTCTCACGACCTCCATTAAAACATCATAAAGGAAGACAAGCGCGGGAGGCATATAAAAAACAAAGATGCGAGCCGTTGTAGCAACCAATCGCTGGCAAAAATAAAACGCACAAACTCTTATAGGTTTTGGCGCTTAATGATCGCGTTAAGTCACCCCTTGAAAAATCTACCTGGTCGAGAGGAAATAATTATTTTTGAAGCTTTTTGTTTTTCCCTTTTCAAAGTCCCTCGGGCGCTTCATCACTTACGTTTTCCTTCCCCTTCTCTCTCTCTCCCTTTCTCCCACTCCTCTCCCTTTCTTTCCTCTCCTCTTTTTTCTGCCTCTCCATAAATCCTTTCGTCTCAAAAAGCGCGCAATTTAATTTTCCGTCGTTTTCCTTTTCTCCCGCCGTTTCCACTCAAGGCAGCTCCGGTTCCGGAACTTAACCAATATTACACGCTGGAGACGGAAAAATAACGACATGAAAAACGCCAAATTACTGTCGTTAAGAGGCGGCTAAATTTTTCCGAAGCACGTATGTTTGATGTAAGGGAAAGATAAGGAACTCCCTTAATTTTTTCGCCTCTATCGAGTTTATTTTGTGGTCGTATGTCATGACCAAAGTGCCTGGAAGTGTGAGGAGTCGATGGAAACCCCATGACAGAGGAGGTGTCACGGATTCGAGCCCCCTGCCCCCTTAAAGTTTCTGATTTTACTCCAAGGAAATTTCTATTGAATTTTAAGCATTGGAATTATACTTTATGTTTTACTGTAAGTAATCTGGCGTTTACTTATTTTGAATGAATATTTTTCATTTCAGTGATTAGCGGCCTCCACCAGTCTGAATTTACGAGTGTATCAGTGAGGTGTGGACATGGAAAGGAAAACGTTTAGAAATTTCGTAAGTTATTTTCTTTTGCATATTTTATCCTACAGACCAAGGTTATATTTTGTTCGAAAGGTGCTAACGACAAAAGATATTTGGGCTTGCGATCTGGAGCAATGCCAGATACGCGCTCTTGCATTCGCGAATAATCTATATGCGATCAATTTTCTCGATTTTCATTTTTTTAGTGCGATAATGATTACGTAAATACGAAGAATGACTTTCAAAAATGTAGTATATGCTCGGGTATCTCTTTATGCGAGGGTTTCCTTCCAACAAAACCTTCTCAACAAAGCGAATCCATGCATCCCTCAATGCTAAACTCGCATCAATCCGTAGCGGCGTTGCATGTTTATTTGCGTAACATCGAATTACTGGCACATAAAAGGTCGTCGCATGTAATCGAACTCGCGCAAAACGAGTTCGCATAAAGAGACCAGAATATAAATGTATGATGAATGTATATTTGTACAAACACACACATTAGTTGGTCATATAATGCTCTCTGTCGTAATTTAATAAATATAATATAGCCGAAGTATAAAACATCAAATGTTAATAACACGCGTTAGTTCATCACGATCCCATTTAGCTTTAATCTATATACCCACACGTAAACACGCATATAGACACAGAAAGGAAGTAATATACACTTGCCTGAACACATTCGTAGGTGTTTTATTTACAAATAACATGTTCTGCTTGTTATTTATGACTGTTTTGAAAAAGTCTTCATTTTAGAACATTCGCCTTCCTATCTACCTATTTATATTTAGAGAATGTTTCAATTCGTTACAATCGATAAAGGAGAGCGTAAAATACCGCAGATTGCGCAGTCGTCATATTAAAATTTTAAATTGTTTCGCCTACGCTCTTGAGTAATGATTTCACATTATTTCAACTGAAAGATGTTACGAAACTTCGAATTAACTACGTTGAAAATATTATATTTGCACTTTTCAAGTAATATTTTTAATAATTTATTTAGAAATTCGGGTCCATTCCCAGAATAAACATTCTCAAGTGTGACCGAATTATTTCGAGAGTTTTTTTTTGAAAAAAATTAATGCTTTCGCCCAGGTAGATGTTTGTCAGAATAGTTAAACAATAACAAAATTTTCAGGGAATATTCCTCTTTTTTAAGGATGTCAGTCTGATAGCACGTCTTTCCTTCTGTGGTTTAATGGGAATCTAGGACACATGACAAAATAATTTTAATGCCTTTTTTGTAAATTGCAATGAGAGTCTTTCCTAACTTATCATTTTGTCGAACTAAATCATTCTATAAAAAATAACCTTACAAGACACAATTTCGTTGTTTTCATTGAATAATATATAGCAAAGACCAAGACCATGTAAATTAAAATAACTATGAATAAAATGTATCGTAAATTCTTTCCTTGTATGCATTACCAAATGTTTATCCATAAGGTTTCGCATTTCGGATAGTAGTGGAATCAAGAAGGTTGACTCAATTTCCCTTTTACTTGACCATGTTTTATTAACTGTAAAGGACCTTTTGTAAATTATTATTAAATATTTGAAATGAATATTGAAACGAGAATTTGCAATATCATATTCTAAATGATAAAAATAAAAGTGGGAATGTTTCTAGATACACGATATATTTAAGCAAATAACATTGCCAGTGGTTCATCATCAGGTAAGTTGCAAAGTATGGAAGTTAGTTTACTTCTTTTAATTGAATTATTTGCGGTTTAATATAAGTTACCAACATAATAGTTTATCAACTTCAAACATGGGAGAATGTTTGGGCGTGTAGCTTATTAGCATTTTTATTTGAGGAAAAACCCTTTAATTAAATTACTTGATCCTGTTAGCTTATTAGTTATTTATTTTCCTAGTGTATTTGGTGTTTGATTGTTGGTTTTGCATATTCCTTTTGTTAAGTTTGAAGATTTTAAATATTTTAGACAAATAGAAAGAAACTGGATTTTATTGCACGTGCAATTTGTCAAAATGTATGTTGTAATCATCCAGCTTTCTCTACTAACATAAGTATTAACTAAACAGAACGAATTTATAATTCAAAGACTCGCTTCAATTTTATATTCCGTCAACTATAGCTTAAAATACCTCCTATTTAAGCAAAGATTCACGTGCTGGCGCTTAGCAGTGCTAGACGTTGGTGTAAATATGGCGCTTAGCAATGCTAGACATTGATGTAAATAAAACGTCTTCTAGGCGCTTCTGCGGTAACTTTTCAGCCGTTTTCATCATCTCTCGATCTGAGCGCTCGCTCGAGTAGGCTCGCGCCTCACACTCAAGACACGTGCGCTTAAAGCGTCTTTTAAGGAGCTCCTTTTGGAAAGGACGATGAGGGAAAATGACGGCGCGAAAACCGCAGGGAGGCAATCTCGGCTTCATAGCACGGAGGCAGTTCCGTGAGGTGAGACGCGACATGCCTGCCTTGCTTGCTTTACCGCCTCTCCTCTCACGATGGCGGGGCGAAAATTCAAGTGCACGGCCTCCCTCGGAGATCGGCTGACTGTGTCGCAACGAAAAAGCTTCGAAAGGGAAGGGGGAGGGGGCAGGGGGGGAGGCACAACGCGGATCGCCTTGGCACTTTTATTTATTTTTCGATTGTTTCCGCCGTGTTTAGTGGCGGTACCTGACTGTTATAGCTAAGTTAGCCAGGGGCAACGAGACGATAACTATATAAGTAGTAGGTTCTGAGTAGCTGCGTACTTCGCGTAGTTTGTGCTTTCTGGAATCTTTTTTTAATCGAAATTATGTGGTGAATGGAGAGCTGCGAAATTTTCCACGTTCGATTGAATGTTAGATTTGCGTCCATTATTACAAAAAAAATGGGCACTCTTCTGGTAGTAATTATTGATATACGCAGTTACAAAGTAAGTTACAGGGGTGCTTGATGCGGGATATATATATTTCTATAAAAAATAATTATATAATACAAACATCCGTATACGCTGCGCTGGAATATGACATTTGTCATACTGCTTGAAAATGCAAAATGAAGGAATCCGGTTCGATAATAATTTTTGGTACTATAATTCAGTGTGCATTTATACATGGGCAGCCTTTTCAAGTAATTTCCGCCTATGAATAAAAATATCTTGCGAGGAAAGGATAATACATGTAAGAAAACACAATGCATGAGCGAAACCGAAATATATATATATGAAACGTATACATCAGTGGTTCTCTACCTTTTATCTCCTTTGGGCATTTAGCAAATTCTGAGATATCGAGGCGGGCACAAGCATTAGAGAATTGTTAGAAATCACGAAAAATGGCGAAATGAGTTATATAATTTAATGTATTTAACAACTGATATTTTTGAATAATGTAATTAAATTCTGTGAAAAGAAAACAAACTGATTTTAATACTTTTTTCTACTAAAGGAGGGAGAGAAGCTCGAGTTGAGGAAATTGGATGGAAAGAAACGGGTCATATCTCGTAACAGGCGACAGGATGTCTGGGCATTGTTCTGGTAGTAACGATTATTTTCATGGAGCAAATGCGTTATTGCTACTGTTCGTTACGGCCTTATCAACGTTTTCGGCAGCATTGCAAACGAAAATATTAATAACGAAGTTTTCAAGACTTGCATCATAGGATTAGGGATTATGAACATATTCATGTGTGCAGAGGAAAGCGGGCACCTAGAAATGGTTCGGCGGGCACCACGTTGAGAACCTCTGGTACACATGGGCAGCATAGGCATTCACGAATATATCCATCACCATTACGAACCGCTAGTAATAATAACTAACATTCACTTCTGCTGTTATACTCATTTATGGCTCATATTGACGCCATGCTAATACGACGGAAAAGGTCTGCGTATTGGACCAGCATAAAATCCCATAAAACTCAAAGCGGCGTTCCCCATGGGGCAAAAACCCGAGGCCTTGTGAAAATACCACAAAGGTTAGCCAATCTACATACTATACCGATCATCGAGGTCGGAATGGCGAAAATTAACCTTACAAAGCAAAACAAAAAGAAATGCAGTCTCACAATCTTTCTCGTATTTACATACTGGTCTGGTCTCCCTCTAATGTTTCTCCTTTCTCAACCTGACATCCGTGCCTTTTATTCCCCCTCTCCCACCCTCCTTTCTACTCTGCACCCTCCACATCCCATCTGCAACCATTCCAGCATCCTTTTACGCATTCCGCCCCCTCTTTCTTCTCTCTCTCTCTCTTGCCTCACCGTTGCTGTTAACATAAATCCAGCTCCCTCTAGCGTAGCATTTGCATTTTCGAGCGTTGAAATCTCCCACGTTCAAAACACTCGTCTCGCTTCCCTTCTTCTCTTTTTCGGGGAAATATGGGACGAGATTCTTCTTCGCACCACCCGCGAGTTATATCGCTACGTTTATCGCTTCATTTTTTGAGAGAAACAAAAGGAAATGAAACCACGGGGACGGGTGGCGGAAATACGCTGACGGTTTGCACATGTTAAAAGACGAATCGCGCAAAAATTATACTAAGCCGAAAATCGTATTACGTTGGCCATTTTAATGGTAAGGAGGAAAAGGTATATTTTTAAAACACTGGTTAGTTTTTCTTAAGTGACATTTTAATATTGGACGTCTGCCATTTTTCTCGCAAATTTTCCGTATCGATAACGAAAATGTATGTAGAAAATTGAAGAGATGACGTAGGTTAAAATATCACTTAATTTCGATTTATGCCAAAGGTATTCTTATGTAATAGTCACCATTCCGATATCTGCACCATAGTTACTGAGCCGGCGACTTCGATTCGGGCAATCAAATTCAGTATCTTCGAAAAGTAGAATTCAGACAGCTTCAAAAATATAGCTCCACTCACACCACATTTGCAGATAGCATTTAACGATAATATTCATCTGGAGATATATCGATAATATAACCAGTATTCGTTTGACGAGTTTTTCAAAGTAAAATCAATTATTTCTTATTTGTTCGTTGTTACTGATGGACACTGCCTTTTTTTCTAAATGTAAATTTGTCAAAGAAATCAAATTGTTTCGTTAAAACTATAATTTCACAAACAAATCATTCTCATGGCTCTGCTTAGAGGGAGAACCCGAATTAAACGGTCATGAATATTTAAATATCATAAAATTCCGAAGAGGTCTTAAATTAATAAAATGGGAATTATTAACCCGTATTTGCGCGCGAAAAATGAGTTTAAGGGTTAAAAATTATATTTTTAAGTGAACAAATTAACCGAAGGCAGATCTTACTAACATAAAAGAGTATCTTAATTATTCATTATGACGAACTCAAAAGAATTGTGTGGTATTAGATGACATAAGTAATAATTATTGTGGCGTTCTCATATTTTAAATATATTTTTAATTGAACGATACACTTGTCAATTGTATAGATTACTTGTCCAGTATTTAAGTTCGATATTTACGAAACTTAATTCATTTAAATGAGGGGAATATATCTATAGCAGATAAGTAACAGAACACAGCGGAAAAAGTACGTGAAGTGCCGCGGTGAATTTGTAATTAAAAGGAAGAATGGCAAAGTACTCTGTGCTCAAGAACAATGAAATTAAATTTTTTGGCTGGATTTGTAGCATTATTTCAGGTATATGAAACTACAGCAAAGTTACTTCTTAGTAAGAGAATCGGTGATTCGATTCTATTTAAAATCTCTCTGTTTTGATTGTAGTTTTGTTCCAAATATGTAGAAAATGCGAATATTTCTCTGACGTATCGTCCTCGTGAAATTTAGTTCGGTGACCCATCGCGGGCGCGAAATTGTGTCGTGAAACAAAGAATGCTGCGGTGTAGAACGCTGTGAAACAAACGGGATTGTACGAGAAAACAGAAGAACGGAGAAAGAAAGAGAAAAAATACGAAAGGAGCTTAAGCTCTTTCATTAAAATCCACCTCTGAGTCCAGAGACATATTCGATGTATCATTTCAGTGTCATCAGTGGCGTAGCTACAATTGCGTGTCTCCGGTGGAAGAATTAATGACGATCGCTCATATCGAAAAAAAAAGAACGAAGAATTAACGCAAAATAAAAAACGCGTAGAATTTTTAATTATTATTTTAATATCATAAGTAAATGGAAAAATATAACCTATAATAATAGATAAGTATTTCTCCGCGGACCACCACCTACGATGGGCCCCTTCACGCGCCGTGTAAGCTGCGTAGGCAAAGCTAAGCCACTGCGCGTCATATTGTTAACGATAGGATTAGATATACTACTTTACCCCTCTCCCTTTATGTCTTATTCCATTGTTTTCCCCGCCTTTATTTCTGACCAGCTCCACACACCAAACTCTTGCTTCTCCCTGGTTCAAACATCTTTATTCCGTCGAACACCGAGGGCGTTTAACGCCCCCACAACTCTATGCGCCTTGATCCGCGTCATATTTTCAACATCAAGGACTTTCTTCCTTACCTCAACAAACAAATTTTGCGGAAAGAATTTCACGTTTATGGCTGTTATATCGGTGCTAGTTGTGTTCACAGCAGCTCGCCGTAAATTGACGGATAATCTGGCTTATACGAACTCTTTGACCGAAAATGAATGCATAAAAAGAGACGAAAGAGGGATATGAACGGGAGAGAAAGAGAGAGAGGAATGGGAGGAGAGAGAGGGAGAGAAATGCGCACAAAAGCAGGGAACGCATAAGGAAAGCGCTATAGAAGATGACGGCATGAGAGGAAAAGTAATCGGAAGTTGGTAAGGAGGAGAAAAAGGAGAGAAAGAGAGAAAAAAGGGCGAAGGAGAAAGAGAGAGGAGAAAGTTTCAGCGAATAAGAGAGGTAAAAAAAAAGAGGAGAGCAGCCAAAACCAGAAAGTGGTAAAAAAAGGAGAATCGAAAAACTGGAGTTTTATACAGGACAGGGGAAGTGAAAGAGCGTGATAAAAGGAGAGGAGAGAGGAGATGAAGAAGAAAGGTAGATGAGGAAAAGAATCGGAGCGGGAGGGGAAAGAAAAGCGTTACTGGAAAAAAATGTCGGAAAAAGCGTGAGAGGGAGGGAAGTATCGAAAGCGATAGAGTCGGGAAATGTAGGATGGGAGGTGAAGAGGGGGAGGAGAGAGAGAGAGAGAGGGCGGGGAGGTGGAGGAAGAGCGGCTACCGTCCCTCACCTGGCGGGCGTTTGGAGAGAGAGAGATTGTGCGTGTGAGAGAGAGGGGTTGGGATGGAGAGAGGTGAGAGAGGGGAGAGCGTGGACCATGACGTCACTCCATCCAGGATCCGGGTGGAAATCCGGGAGTGGGACATGTGTTGCGGAGGGAGGAAGGAGAGTGAAGCTGAAGAGGGGAGGGGAGGGGAGGGAGGAGGATGAGACTTCGGCATAGAAAGGAATGCCTCGCACGACAAGTATTCGATTTTCCCTTCTGCCGAGTCCCCATTCCACCTCCCTCTCCCTCCTCGTCTCCCTCTCCGCACTCCATCCACTCCTCCAGCTTCCTCTTTACTCGCCGGCGTCGGCTGATTCCAATAAGGCAGGCCTCCTCTTTCCCTTTCTCTCTTTATCTATCTCCCTTTCTCTCTCGTTCTCACGTCTCCCTCCGTTTCGATTTATCTTTCTCTTTCTCCAGTTTCCTTCTCTCTCCCCTCGCTCTCTCTCTGTTTATCTCCCTCCCTTTTTCCGTCTCTCTACCTCCCTCTCCTCTTTCTCTCTCTCTTTCTCTCTCTCTCTCTCTATCCTCCACTCTTCTTTCTTTCTCTCCCTCTCTTTCTACCTCTTTATTTCTCTTTCTCTCCCCCTCTCAGTTCCTTCGGTTTTTTCCTCATTTCTTCCCTCCCTCCATCTTTTTCTCTCCTTTTCTGTCTCTATACCTTCCTCTTCCCCTTTCTTACTCCCTCTATCACCCCCTCCTCTGTTTCTCTCTCTTTCTCCATTCCTTTTCTCATTTCCCTCCTCATCCTCTCTCCTTTTTCTCTCCCTCCCTCCTTTCTCTCTCCCTCTCTTTTTTCTGACTTTCTGTCTATCCCACCCTCTCATCTCCCGTCTTCCTCTCATTTCTCTCTCCAATTGCCTGAGATTCCGGTTGCCAGCCTTTTTTCTCTTCTCCCTCCTCCTCCTCCCACCGCCCCTTTATGCCTTTCTCACGCTGTTTTTTTTCGATAGCTTTTTTATCCTATTTTTCCATCTCGCGGCTCATTTCCAAAGGCTTCCCTCGCCGCGCGTATCTTTTTATTTCGTTCCTTTTATTTATTTTTGTTATATTTGCCGAATGGTCGAAGCGCGGTATTTATGAAAGCCTGCCACGGCCTGACGAGGGCAGCAAGCCGAGAAGACACGGGATTATTACACGATAGTGACGGCATGTAGGCAGCCGGCCAGGTCTCCGTGGCAGTATTTTGTAAATACTGTCGTTAGACAGGTGTGGAGAGAGAGGGGGTGGAGGGAGGAAGGGAGGGAGAAAGAAGAGACACCGAAGAGAGAGTGGGTCTCGGAGAAATATTTTTCTCTTTCTTTCTTTCCCAGCGTCAATGAGTGTTTGGTATCCTTCGTCCGGAATTTTTATTTTGTATTTTGAAATGCGTCTCCTTGAAAAGCTTTAAAAGCGACGGGTAAACTCTTCGTACCGACCATTTTTTACGTAAAAACATACGTCTATGATCTTTTTTTTTCGTTTCGTCCCGTGGTAAAAATATCGGGAATCTCTCTGGATAAATGGAATAATATATTTACATGCGTAGTAAAGCGGTGTTAAGATGTTATTAAGATACATGTTGCTAAAAACTTACCTAGATGGAAAGAAGTATTAGATGAGAAAGGCAAATTTTGCGCTTTAACACCTCAGCTCTATATTAAGTTCGTTGTTTACTGCGTGCGCTTTATGCTTCTTCATGATTTTTTTCTGTATGAAAGACTTTAATAAACAAATCGAGCATTCGCCATCAAATATGAATTAATGTCTGGAAGGCATATGTTGAGATCACTTTGGCGAACACTTCTCACCACCTTTTCAATTAATTATGTTTTTAAAACGCACTTATTGTTCCTTTCTACATGCAGTATTCAAGATTCGAATGATTTTTTTCGAAATGTTTGAAATACATAAACAGTCTGCTCAACATTTACCCATTTCTTATTGCGTGATTTCCATCATAAAATTACCTTAAACTGTAAATATTTCGAATGTTTCAGAATAGGAATTCTAAGAAAATATTTTACACGCTAAGTATTAACGACCATAATTTACACTCCATATAATTTTTCTCCGCTAATATTGGATCCACTTGATGATTATATATTTCGTATTATCTGAATATACGCTGGATTATATTTGTGGAACAGAAAATAATTTGAGCGTTTAAGGACTTTTTCGTGTAAAAAATTTATCGATAAACGAAAATTTTACACAAAAATTTCGATGTTGATCGAGCATATATTTCTTGCGAAATAATATTTTGTCTTAACAAATTTCGCGTTAATTTCCACAGTATGTATGCGTGTATAAGCAAATAAATATATTTGTTTGTTTATATGTATATCGTATGTGTGCATGTAAAAGTTTCGAAAGGACGGGAAAGAGTATATTTTAACTACGATAGTATTCTTATTAGTTGCGACTGGAAAAAAATCAGGCTCTCATTCTACATTACGTAACGAACTCCTCTTACGCGTTCTTTTGTTTTTACTCGAGGTATGCATCCCGATGTAACGTCTCATTTTGCCATCTATATTTAGTCGTCCAAGAGATTGCACGCGTTATGTCTCCTTGTTTGTTGCGGAATGAAATTTGTCGCAGAAAATGAGTCACGTCTCGGTTGGATAATCGGGAACGAAGGTATATATTTTTAAAAGTATTTATCTCGCCGACGACGTTAGGGTGATTGAATGCGGCCATTATTTGTAATTACTCAGGTAACGCTTACTGTGGAATTTTATTGAATACATTTGAATATTAATTGGAAATATGTACGCGTGGAATGCCCGCGGTGCTTGAGAAAGCATATAATCGACAAAAATAACCCGCCTCGTAATGTCAATTCTTGATGTAATTCGTCTACGCAAGATTTCAGCGTAATAAATTTATAGTAACTTCGAGAAAACGGATCTTCCATCCTCGCTGATATCCATTCCGCAAAAGAAAGTAAAAAAAATAATAAAAATATATTAGCTCTTTGTGCGTGTAGGTTTTATTCAAAATATTTAGGACACCGAAAAGAAGAAAGAAAAAACGTTTCGTTTAATTCAAAGCTAGCCGTGCGAATACGGCGTATAGCGTAGTCTGATCGGAGTAAGAATGAAAGCAAATAAAAATGTCCCGTACACGTAATCCTTTCACTCCTCTGCCGAAAAACGTCTTCCGTCTTCGTAGAGAGGATTAAAGTCTTTCGCATTACTTACTCATTCCTCTCTCTCCTTCCATCCCTCTTCCGTCTCTCCCTCCACCCTTCCTTCCTCCCTCTCCCCCCCCTCTCCATCCTTCCTCCTTTTACACCCACCTCATTCCACTCTTCCATCTCCTTCGCATCAGAAGTGCTGACTAACCTAACGCGTCCTCAATGCAAGCGAAGTTGCAACGAAGGGAAAGATTAACGCATCGCAGCGATTTGTTCGCGAAATCAACTTATGATTTAAGAGCGTCGAGTTTTTAATGCAGCCTTTTTCATGTTTTGGCTTCTTAAAATTCGATTTTCTCTTCTTCCACGTGTCTCAGAGTTTCGGATCTACAGTTTCTTCTTTTTTTTATAATAAGTCGCGCGTTACATTACTATAGAAATCAATTCTCGACATGGAAAGGCAAGAAAATTCACATTGATATCGTCTGAGTGCGCGACCTTATTCACCGCGCTCGATAATTTATTCGACGTACTTTGCTCGTGTATGTTCGTCTTCCGCTTTGATTCTTAATGCGCATCATTGATTTAGCGGAGTAAAGTTTGTTTTGTCTTATTTTGGATCGGAAAAAAATATGCCTGAATTTTACTCGGCATATGGTACGCAAGCTTCGGTCAGGTTATTTTAATTTTAAATGTCTTCATAAGCTTTTAGACTGGATTCGAACCCGTGACCCCTAGCCTTTACAGGAAGGCAAGCTAAACGCAGAAAAACCCGGGACTCAAACCTATAAATTCCATTTCCAAAATCTCCTTTCGAAAGGACGAATAATCATGGTATTTCGCCTGTTTTATTTAAGGGAGGCTATGGCTTTTTTTATTGCACTTTTGTTAATGACATTCGAATATCACAGAAAAAGTGTCGATTCAATTCAATGTACTTACTATGGAGAGTTTTCCGTCTGTTACGATACATTTTCAATTTTTTTAAATGCCTGAGCCTACTATTTTGTCATAATCGGGGAAACGCAATTTTTTTATGTAAGAATTATCCATGAATAGTCAATTATCTTATTGCAATGAAATGAATGACAAAAGGTAACCAATATATCAACAACAGTTAAGTAAAAATAAGGTCAACATAACACCCATAAAAATATTTTAAAAGGGAGAGGAATACATAGAAAATATCAATACTTTTTATTGTGGGAATTTAAGAGGGATAGGATGAGAATATATTAAGGGAGGGGTTAAAAAATTAGACGAAAGGAATACGTTGAAACGAGGACGTATGTCATATGAATAGAGGGAAATCAGATTGATGAAGAAGGTTTGAGGTGCGGGTAGGACCCAGAGACACGATTATTAGAGGAAAGTAGGGGAAAATATCATTGGAAAGGTAGAGACCATTCATGGTGGCTTGGAATGACTAATACGTCCCAAATTAAACCAGGTAACTGAGGAACTATCTGTACTCTCTCGCACGGGGGCCATGCGTAAAAAAGAAATCGTTCCTAAGTCGTAAAATTTATCACAATTCGATTTTTCTTTACCTCCTCCGAATTTATCTCGTTTCTCCCTTTATTGAACAAGAACGTCCTCGATAAAGTGTTCCTCTCAAATCTTTTGCGTTCCGTCGTCAGCGCGTGATCACCTGACCTCTATATATTGTTTTTACGACCGCTGTCAAGTAACGTCCCCCATTCTTCTTGAGGACATTTTTTTTCTTTCGGCTTTTCACGAAACCACTGGTAGCGCGCCAATAATGAGACAGGGACGTAATTTAAAACTCGTGTCTGTTTTTTTAAAGCAAGCTGTCGAGACTGGTTGTCTTCTTAATATTTTTTTTCCTCCTTCTCTTTTTTAAAGTGCAGTCAAAATATTACCCCGAGTTTTTATATTTGTAAATAAAGGTATTTTTATTGCCGAAGAGAACGCATATTTTTCTGTTCTTCGTTTGATCAATAAATAACTATTAAAAAGTGTGGCGATATTTTATTCGAAGGCTCCTGAACGTTTCTAAGCTCCAGGTTATTCCTAGACATTCGCGTCGAATGACGTAATTTAGTTTTTCCCCCAAATTCCAGAATGCTGACGGTGGAAGTTCTCAGAAAGCGTGGAATCTAATGAAGTGGCATTAATCGATGCAAGAGTTACGTTTACCCTCCTCACGCAAGGAGGAAACCGATTAGAGGTCTTCTTTGTCACATCATCTGGTCATCTTCAGGAAAGATTCTCCTGCACGCTTAAAAATCATCTCGATGGTTCGAATTTTGCAGTTAACCATATCTTTTTAATAGTTTAAGTGAATAACAAGAGGTTATTTAGACAAAATTTTAACTCATTATCAATAATCGTAGGTGCTTGTTCACGTTTACGCAGTTTAAAATAATCTCTTCTCCGTTAAATTAAATTCTTGAGCCGAAGATGGTATTTTCATTTTTTATCTCCCTAAAAATTAAGCATCCTATGTCTAATAGACCATTCGACCGAGTGATTCTTAGTCTTTTGGAATTGGTTACTTAAACGTGTACATAGAGGGTGTCCCGAAAAATTGTATACACACTTTGAATCTTGATTTGAACATGTAAAAATGTGGTTAGGTGACTTTTAATTTGTAATAGTTTGCAATAATATTTCTAGATGGCATAAATTTAACCATCGCTAGATTCATTGCTTTATGGGTATGTAGTCAAATAAAATACGTTTGAGCAACGTGAATGGATTTTGAAGAGTTACTGGAAAACTGATAATGTGAGCGAAGTGCAAAAACATTGGAGAGACGAATTCGAAACTGATATATCAGCACGCACAAACTAAGCGCTGTAACAGTGTGCTTCCGTCCATTTGCTCTATACGTAAATATATATAGGTGAATAATGTCTATACATTTTTTAGACACTCTGTATATTAATGTATCATCTATTTATACAAGAGGACGAGTTTTCTAAATATACCATCAAACTGAGACTAATGTAGTACTTCGTAAATCCTTGAAACGAATGAATGTCTTTTAAATGTATGCTTTACGAGCATTCCTTGACAACATTTAATTAGGCGTTGAGACGTAGCGAGGGTCTTAGCAAGCTTCCCTGCGTTGCTAAAGATTTGCTGCCTTCCGCTTGAGTCAGTTTCTCTCCTGAATGGATTCATTTGGCTGAGAAGATGGACAGTGTGGAAAAATCTGCGAGGCTTACATAAATTAACCGCGTGAAACGACTTGCGGTGGCGTTGATGAATGGCATCTGGAAGTTCTTCGAATACTAATCGAGTGCTGCGACTAAGGTCAACCGATGTTGCAAATATGCTCCTGAAAAGAACCCAATCGAGGTTTTAGTATATTAAGTTTTACTTCGCGTAAATTAAATCGAGACACGGTTATTTTGAGTTAAGACGACGCTTTATTTATCAATGAGCTTGATATATGTAATCTTTGATTGTATCAGAAACTTGGAAATTTTCAATGTTTTGCTAAAGTTTTGCATGCGAATTTTCCCGCAGTGCGTGAAGTGAACGGAAAAAGGGGAGCTTACGTCTTTCATCTCATGACATTTACACTTAAAAGTTGTCCGAATTTAATTTTGGCCTGTATTGACCACTTAGAACTTATGTTTTAAAGGTGAAATTAACATTAACGCATATTTCATTAATGGCAAGGGGGAAGATTGTAAGTGGTTGCTAAATAGGCATTTTCTACTGTTGACCTTCCTTTAAAGGGAGAAATTTCAAGTTTTAATTATGTAAATTATTAGAAATTGTAATAACATTAATTGTTGATATCTCAGAGGACGCTTTTTAAAACTTAAGAGTAATCCGATATGAAGTACAGTTTTCCACTCTTATTATTCTTCAAATTGATCGTAAATAGTAGTTTATGAGTTGCTTAAAAAAGGTAGTCAACCGTATTTTTTAAGCTCACCGTCAATATGACTCGGTGCATAAGTAAAACTAATCGATAAATCTTTGATGTTAAGTAGTTGAAGCGTGTTTTTTTGGAAGCCATTGCCACGATTTTTTTCAAGCTCAAAAGGCTTCATTACAAGGTTTATTTATTTTGCCAGTACGCTGCTTTTTAGCACATATGATTTGTTCTTAGACGTCTGATTAAATTATTTTACTACTACAGACATTATGAAATTGCTATTCCCATTTTTCTCGGAGGGTGTATTTTTCCTGCATTTTCACTAATTGTAAGTCACTAACGTTCTCGGTCGTTTTAAATTGACGGCAGTAACCTCGTTAGGCAATCATTCATTTGAAGCCCTTTGAGATCGCCGGCGTTTTTTTCTCCCATGCGCGCAATGTTTATTAGGGTTACGCGCTTGGTATCCGTACACGCAGGGTCATTACATCCGTAACACGTAGCGTGGAAGTAATATTGATGTTCCTGTCTCTTCCATCGCCTCTGATTTACGTCTGGACATCCGTCATTGGACGATACCTCCGGCCGCAGATCAAGCGAGGGACAGCAAAGACGTCTGCGGTTTCGATGAAATCCTGAATGGGATCCAAGTTTTTTGTTTACGATTGAGATTCGCTTCGATAGAGGAAAGAGATCTTCGATAGATAGCATATCTTAGGCGTATCGCGATTCGGTGGAAATTCGTCTCGACCTTTCCTTAGATCTCAGTCACGGATTCGAACCGAATGACGGCGGTTTGTTTGAGAGAAAGAATTATGGAGATGTACCAAATTTACGATTTGGACGCGGTCCGTTTCGGTTGGCGAGTTTTCGCCGAATTGCTACATGTGTTATTTATGCGATGTTCAGCTCTTTTAGGAAAACCCACATCATTCCTCCAAAGTTTTTGAAGGTAATTTGATCTCATGGGAATTATTTTTGAAATAATGACTTAAATCGTGTGGTGTGGTAAGGTTTACTGAGTTAGCCCTTTCTTCGACGTAAATACCCCAATTTCGAGAACTGAGAATTAGGCTGGCTTTGATACCTTAGTTGGTTAAAGCACCTACCCGGCTAAGTGGGTTCGATTCCCGGTCAAGTTCAGAATTTTTTTCCTTCTCTAACTTCGCATCTTATTACTCTCGTGCTGATGGATATAAATATTTTTATAACACGGAATGCTAAAAAGGAGGAAAATTCTGTACTTTACCGAGAATACAGAAAAAGCTTTACGCGTTCATGCATAACAGCTCAATTCCTCAGACTTCCATCTTATCGATTTTTTTAGTTTTAAATGATTATGCATATCTGATTTTGGTTTCCTTTTTATCTATGCATTTAGATGCCTTGTTGATTTTTATCTACGGACATTAAGGCCGGTCTCCTCCGTAGAATTTTCGAAATCCGCCCAATCAATCCTTCGCCATTTTTCCACGCGATACATCCGCTTACATCAAAAGCAACCGTTTGGACTGCCGAAAGGGAAAATTCTGATTAGAATTCGGAGGGCACAGAAAACAGGACTGCGAGATTGCTTCATTATTACATCCGCGCCCGTTAACGGTGTGAAGTACATCGCGGATCCATGGGCCAAGAAAAAAATTGGGTCAGTGACTCGGCTTGGCGGTCTCTCTCTCTCTCTCCCTCTCCCTCTCTCTCCCTCTCTCCCCCCAGCGAATGTTTCGCGTATGACGCAATCCATCCGCTCCCGGATGTTATATAACGATCCCGTAACCTCGAAAGTTCATCGCGAACGCGAGGATAATATAAATAATGATCGCTTTAACTTTCGTTCGGTCCGGTGACGTTGATTTGTTTCTCATCGATCGCCTAGCGATGTCACGTTTCTCATTTTACAACAATAATTCAACTGTTTAATCGAAGTTTTCTGTTTTCAGAGGAGTTGACGGGGGTAAAAATGCGGAAGTTTTGAAGAAACTAGACCTGCAATTAGAATCAAACTATGTAATCGAAGGTTCTATAAGATTCGTGTGGGCTAATGGAGATGAAACTAATAGCTACGAAACGGCTGAAAAAACAACATGCGTATGTCGTCTACAGGGCAGCTGTTTATCCTTTTTTTTTGGAATAACCACTGACGACGGCTGATTTGTAGCAGATATTCCCATCCGGTTTCCCCGACTTTTTCGATTGTCGTATCACTTGAATTATAGCCGTGAAGTAAGTTCGACATTAAAATTCTTGTTTTATTGTATGGGGTTCGCTTGTTTAAATTCTCAGCCGATAAATGCGCAGCATTATTCTTAAATCGATCAATTCTATTGCTAAAGCGAATAAATTTTGCTTGAAATTGCCAAAATTAAGTTTTAGCCACGTCTAATACATATAATTAATTCTATACGTAGAGATGTCGCAGCGATGCAGTCGTGTGGAAGGTTAACTCGGATAGTAAACGCATGCATTGCATTTCGCTAAGGAATTGAGAAACATTTTTAAGTGGAGGTGTGCTCGGAAAGGGCAGACGGAGAGAATGTAGGACAAAGCATCTCCGGTCGCAATACACCCGGATCCGTAGCTGCCTACATTCATGGATCCATATGAGTCTCTCTTAGTTTCGTAACGAAAGTGTTCTTACCTACGCTTAAACACTCGTTCATCGACACACTCATATATAGAGATCTCTTTCCATAAAAAAATAGAACGTTATAACATATTTCAAATGCAGAGCCAAATAATAACTTTTGAAGTACACATTTACATTTTTTTACACGAACGAGTGTCTGTTTTGTTCCTTTTTATGTGTCGGAGTGTTTCTTCAACTCACAATTCTTGATGCATATGATTAGTATTCTCAATGGTACTCCCGGTTATAATCGTTCCAGCTACGTCATTAATTCGTTAACAGTTTCCAAATATCTGCTTATTTTAGAGGCTTATATCTCACAATTTTCCTCATTCTGAGCGCTATCCCATATTATCGAAGGCATGATTTTATTTATCATTTAAACTCATTGCAAATTTTGCATGCTTTTGAGCCGACGTGAGTACAAGCCGAGTATCAACAGAATGCCGTCATCATCGGTACTAGAACCGAGTAAATTCCACAAAAGCACGCACTTAAGTGTGAGAATGGTTGTGGTGGGGAATAAAATGACCGGAAGCAGTAGGGGGTATGGGGGAAATGGAGCAAAGGGAACAGAATTTAATTCCGCGGGATATTATAAAAAATTGAGGCAAATGAATTTTATATGGAGTATTAATAGACAATTTATGATCGTGCTTCTCTACAGAATATCTCTTCTCCTTATATTACCTTGATACACCATTATTAGAACGCGTTTAGATTAAAAAATGCGCATGAACACAAATGGCCATATATATTATAAATTTACTCTAAGTTAACATAAAATTACATTTATCGAAAACATTTGGAAATGAAATTAAGCTGTGGAATATTGTAAACAAATGGCTTCAAGCACTTTAGGCAGTGTTGCTAATATTCATCTGCTATCATTCAAAATCCCCTCGAGGGCAACGGCAATTCGAACTGTTACATTTTATGGGACACGAACGAGAATGGAGGATCCTTGACCAAGAATTACGGCTCTCATAAATCTCCTTTTATTGCTGTTTTCAATGAATTTTCCATGTTTCACTTCTCTTTACTGTTTTCGGCCACGCGTGGAACGTTTCTTTTTACGATTTTCAAAGGAAAATGGCTAATGTATATTCGAAGTCAAATTAGGTTAGATTGCGAACACATTTAGGAGCAAGGATGTGATTTTAACGCGATCTTTAGATTACAAACAAGGAGAAACTACCTGTCCTATTTAGTACAACGTCATTTTCGTCATCATGCGTGTCCGCTAATAAACGGATATTGAAAAGAATTTAGGAGAGAAGCGTTAATCATTGGAGGACGAATTCGAAATTAATTGACACGATGAAACTTCAACATGTCGAATTATTTTCCTCGAATCTTTAAAAGGAGAAAAAGAAATAGAAATAATTTTCAATGATTTAATTCTTAATACAATTTCCTGTTAAATAAAAAGAATTTTTGTTGAATTTAGCGTTTATATTTTAAGAACAGTTAACTGATCAACAAATATTCTAGTGGAACGTCTTTATAATACGACGAAAAATAATAATCTACCCTGTCTTGATGTAAGAAAGTTTCACGCTGCCAATGGAATGGCGTTGGTGGAAATGGATTTAAGGATCCCGTATAAACAACCTCACGAGAAAAAAGGTATTGAGTATCGTAACACGTTATTTTTTCAATGCGATATAGAGATCATTTTGGGTCAGCTCAGATTTAATTGGGTGAATGATATCGTTGAATTGAATAACGCACTCGGTCCTTAAATATTCTGATCACCTTGCCCTTGGCAAACTTCGCACCACAACAGTCAAGAGAGCAACCAGTTTTTTTTTTGGCCTCAAAATTTGATTTGTATATTTTTAATTTATCACAGCGATATATAACTATTTGATGACTTGCTATGATTATTTTCGGAATCTTACGCATATTACGTTCTCCGCAATGGCGTATAACTTTTCGCCATTATCGAAGAGGGTTTTTAATTAATCATAGCCGCTTTTATTTAATTATCAATACAGTCTGCTACTACGTCTACGCCAGTAAACATTCTTATAAATTTACTTCTATGGTTTCTGAACCTGTTTTGATAGCTGCTGTCGTTCGTAAAATAGTCTAAATCTACGACCGAAACGTTCGTCGTGCATAGGAAGTAAAATAAAAACTTCTTTAAAAGTAAAACCATACTATCCGCTGCATTACATCACGAATCGAAAAAAATGATGGCTGTCGAGCGTGATCTCCTTAAGCTAGTGGGTAGTACCCACAACACATTCCAACGGCGTGCATATACACGTTTATGTTTGTTTTAACATTTTTTCCCATCCCGGCGATCTCTTTTGAGATTCACCGTGCGACCTCCGAGGACTTACTCGCTGTGCGCGCAAGCGATATAAGTTCATGATTTGGTGTATGGCTTGTTGTTGGTTACATCTCTCGCATAACACATCCCTCTTTCTTTCTTCCCCTTCTCCTCTCTCCCTCCTCTCTCTCTCTCTACCTTTCTCTCCCCCGTCTCCCTTTCTCCTTAACTCTCGCGGCTATCTCTCGCTCCGCTGGCCTCCAAGCAGTCCAGCGCGGTCTGTTACGGCCCCGTTATGAATTATGAGCGCGGCTTTTTTTCCCGGATCTGCGCCATTTGCACCCCCTTCCTCGGGTCGCGTCTCTCCTTCCCCTCCTTTCCTCTTCTCTCTCTCCCTCTCTCCCTCTCTCCCTCCCTCTCTCCCTCTACTCGTCTCTCTTCCCCCTTTTTTCCTTTCCACTTCGGCCGCTGTCTTTTCTTCTCTCCCATTCCCGCTTTCCCATCATGTCGGCTCTCTTACGCCAACTCGGTTACTTTAGAAAACGAAACCATTTCTTTTTTCTCAGTTGCACCCGGTGAAATCTCGTTACGAAGCGCGTCTTCATTTTTCTGCTTTATACCGAAGTTAGGACATACGGATAACGCTTATTAGAAGGAGGGAAAAAATGAAAAAAATTGCATTATTCTACCGCCATTTTATTACTTCTATAAAAAACGGTAATTTTATCATTTAATTTTAAAGAAAACAGCTTTCGGTATATCTCCTCATACCGCCGACTGACTTCCGGATTCCACCGCGTTAAACGCTTGAATTTGTACGTGCCATCCTCAATTTACTATAAATTATTTATTTTAGCCGTTGCTTTTAAATTACTCATATTAATAAGGATTAATAAAAGTTCATTTTGCGCAATGGAGAATTGTATTTATAACAGAAAGACTTTCGTTTATAAATATTGGTTACTATATGCATTCTCTTTCCTTATGGAAAACTCCAATGGGTGTCCAGTATTCCACCGGTGCTATGGAGGAAGAATAACGAAGTTTCGATCTCAGATAGATTATTGAGAATTGGAAAATGACGAGGATTAAATTATAGAAGTCGTGACATAAGCAATGCTTCTCAATGCACGTCAAACGTCATTTTCTCGATGCTCAATTGAATGTTTTGGTTAACGGAAACGGAAAGTGTGGGGTCAAGGCCACTATATATGCTATATTGAAGATTTCGTAGAAATTAGATAATAAATATTGAAAATTTTCATTATTTGTAGATTATGTCCGAAGGAGACTAATTAAAAGCGTGTTCATTCGAAATTTGCGTTTTTATAAAGGATATATTAATAGGATTCCACACTGTTGACTTTGCAAGTCCTATGCTGAATCTTCCACGTTTTTCTTCTGTTAATTTCTTTTTTGAAATCCCTAAAGAAGTGCGGCGATGCATGATTAGGATAGAAAAAAATAAGAGATGGCGTCCCTCTTATAGGTATTTGGTATTCTCGTCCTAGTCTTTTTAGGTATTCGTCTGGAGAGGGTAACCGACGAAAATAAAGTATGTATTCTGCGCCCGTGTCGCTTTATAGATGAATTTTTGATTCATGTTGCGGGTGAAATGAAAAACTCTAACGGCATGGATTGAATTTTGAGGTTTGGATTTGGAATTTTACGATCTTGAGAAATGGGACTTGTTACGGGTATGTCAATTCCCAAATATGAGTTGTTTAGTCGTCCTCAAATGCGCATAATTTTCTGTTTATCTCCGTTGGTATTGAAGATTGTATCGAACTTAATTCTGAGCTAGCGAGTGATGATGCGTTTCGGATTTCTACTGTAGCATATTCGAAAAAATTGTGCAGCTGAATGGACACATTTAAATAAAATGTGTTCAATATTCAGGTATTGTTTCGGTAATTTTATTTACTCTGTTGTTAAGTTGTATTACAATAAGAATATGAAAGATTATTCTTTAGGATTCTAATTCAATTTCAATTTTGGAATTATTCTTTGAATTTTATGAATCGCGAATTTAGAACTACATATTCATCCTTTCATTTCTTTAACTTCCAATAATTACCACTAAAGCTAAATTATACTCTCCCTAGCGAAAAATCAGTAGTTTTGGTGTAATTATTATAGCTAGAATTTGGCAAAATAACAGGATAAGCACCTGTTCTAATGGGTTACAAACTGATTTTATTAAGCGCGCACATGATTAACATAAAATTTAAACCTATACCCAAGTAATTTGTACTTGCAATTATTTTAAAATTAAGGTTGATGTTAACTAGTATAATAAGACTCGTCTAACCTCGCTTTTATGCGTGATGTCTGTTATTCTTGAGGTTGTAAATTGGAGATTTATCGTGTGCTGTTCTTTTAGAAACTACGAAGTTCTTTTAAAATTTCGTTTTGTTTTAACGTTACTTTCGTCTTTTTCATCCTATATCATAACGTGGAGCTATGTTAATTGATGATATGTCAGCCACATTTACAATGAAGTTCTAGGGAGTTAATGTAACCTGAAGTTTTGGAAAATGCAATTTATTCTGCGAAATAAAAACTTAGCAGATTACGGTTTTAAAAAAAATTGTTGATAATTCAAAACGGTTTATTTAGCAGATCCTGGGCCACGTTTCGGAAGACTACCTGCTCTTCGTGTTTGACCCTAATTAGTGAGGATTAGCGTCCCTCACTCGGACTCGAGTGCCGGACACTAGCTCGGTGTAGTCTACCCTCACAGCGGGTGATGAAATTACCGATCTATCATTGCAAAATTACAATACTTTTTGCAAATAAGACGATTGAATGTTACATCATTGCATTGCGGTGAAAATTCTGATTATTGTATTTTTTTAAACAAAGTTCTACGATACATATCAACGGAGTTAGGAAACGAGCGAGGTAGAGGGTGGGGGAGGAGGAAACTGAAGGGAGAGTGAGAGGTGCCAACATAAGCGCTTCGACTCGCCTTAAGCTTTTTAGGAGGGAAATTTGAAATCGACATTGCCTTTCCAAATTATAACACGTACAGCGACTCTGTCCTTTCAGCTATCCCTTTAAAATAGTCTACAGGGCCCAGAAAATAAACAAAGCAACGACGATGAAAATATGATTGTTTTCATTGTCATTGGTCTATGTTTCATGATTTTCTCGGGATTTAAAATTTTCTTCTTTGGAAGAAATAGGAGCAGGGTCTACTAAACGTCTTTGTTGCGCTTTTCTAAAATGATAAAGTAGACCTTCACGAGATATGAAATGAAAAAAACCTCATAAGCGCAAAATATGAGAGTTTTGCACCAGACATAATTCAAGTGATTCAATAAAGGCACAGATATAAGCCGAAAATATTAATGCAGTTTCCTGTGGACTTCCATATCGCTTTTAAATGAGGAAATTCGAGTGCTTCTATAAGTTCACGTTTGTACAACATGTATTTAGTTAATGAGCTTAGCAGTTTTCAATACGATCAATCAAATTATTTATTTGGTCTAGGTTAGGAGTTTAAAATTCGCATCGCTGGATGGGCCAAATGGAGGCTCTACATCACTTCCGCGAGCCGCATTATGGCGCCGTACAGAATCCGCAGGCCGCATTCCATACTTTCCCAGTATTTCGTATTATTTGATCTATGACTCTCAATTGATATAAGACTTTCAAAAATGTCTGGCAGCCCAATTATAGTAGGTACGTAGTAGTAGTATATAGTGCATGCCTGAGAGCCATACTTTACTTTTAAATGATTATTTAGGCTCAACGTGTTATTTTTACTGGAAAACGAGACCAATCAAGAAGGCTAGAATGCAACGCGTTTTCATATTAATAAATGCTCGACCGTAAAGCAAAATCTAACGTTTTCCTATCTTAGACACCGATAAATCCATATAATTCTCACGTGGCTCTCTTGAAACGAATATAGCGTTCGTTCGGCGATGATCTATCATCGAGTTTGACGTGTCCTGTCTCAGGTGACGAGGGTTTTTAATAGCGAACGAGGGAGTCCGCCTGAAAAAAATGGACGTAGGCTAGCTTGCATACCACCCTCGCGTGGCGTGTGGAGTAACGCGTCTTGGCAGGCGCTCTCGGTTTTTTTTTAAGGCATTCACCGACCAAATTCACTTTTTTTGTATTTCGACGTAGCCGATGCAGGTCGAGTTTCGATGAAAGGCAGCAATAAAAGAGGGGTAAACGGTTATCTGGAAAAGATTCACTGTCACTCCCCGCGCATTCGTGGCCTTGCGGTTGGAGAGCTGTCACATTTTAACCATTGAAATACGTGCTTTCGACGGCAATCACATATTTACGAAGAAATAATCTTGCGATTTTTTTTGTGAAACAATTATGGTTAGCTTTGGCTTGCTTGTTTATATTTACTTTTTACGCTGAGGTAGAACTTGCGAATAATTCTAAATAAGTTCGTAAGCGTAATATGCTACAGTGGTACGAGTGTTATTTGTAATCGTATTTCTTTTTACGTAAGTTTTGCGTCTTGGCATTTGAACGTAATAATACTGCAAGAATATTATACGCAAAAATTATCGATATAAATTCAAGGTGGTGGTTTAAATATAAATTAATCCGACTGAGTCGGCCAAGTTGCCAAGTACTATAAACCACCCGAGTTTTAAACAATTCAGCTACAGTAGCAGAGCAACTTTTGGAATTTTATAGGCATTTATTACGTAAATGATGAACTAATACAGTTTATAAAAATTGAATAGTTTCTTTACTAATTAAAAACCTTAAATAGTTTGTACTCGTATTCGATCGAACACGCTCAAAATTCATAAATTTACCATTATATTTCAGTATAGTACGTAAATTGTTTTTAATTAAACATATCTCTTACGAAATCTAAGGATATCTTATTTAATTTAGAATCGTTTTTGACCGCGCAGATAAATAATTTTAATAAAGAAAAAATTTTCATGAAAATTGAACAAATGGAATACAAATTTAGCATAGAAACAAAAATAAAATAATTAATTTTACAGTGAATATCCAAATCAATCATTTCCCTCTTATTGAAATATTTTTCCATCTAAAACATCATAAGTCAAATTCATAACATTTTAAACTTTATTCCGTTTGCGGCAAATTCAAGTTTTCGTATGTTTTTAGTTAGGTGGCGTAATTGTGCGTTTAAAGAAAAAATGTCGAAGCCCATCCCACTAGCTGTAACCAATATGTTTTACTACATTATATTCGTGATAAAATGCCAAGTACACTGCCTGGATTTATGGAAAGTAGTGTCATGCGTAAATAGGAAGACAATAAAATACGCGGCAACTTGCCAAGGAGAACTATTTACTAATAATAAGGCCTCGAAGCTTGAATGAGCTTGACTTATGGCCGCCTTTGGGATTTCAGCCAGAGAGTGTTTGATGAACGAATTTGATTGCTTTTCCGTTCATCTTTACGATTAACTTCGGAAAAAATTACCAAAAGCCATTAAGGAGAGTGTTTCTGGCAGTCTATCTTTCTACATATGTTGCAAATACATTTCTCAATTTGGATGAGGCTGGGAAAATTTTTTTTTAATGCTTCCTAAGTATTTATAAAGTTCCAAGAAGAATGTAGAATGTGGCGAATTATTGCATCCTTCACAATTTATAATATTTTTGGATGAATAATCTATTAAAGTATCGAAAAATATTGAAAAATAAGGTGTTTAGAAATTTTACGAAAGATGATTGTTCTTAAACGGGGTAATAACCACATTTAACGAACATAACACGGTATTGTTTAAAAAAAGAATATCGATAAGAACGAATGAGGTAAAATTGTATTAACGCTCATTTTACTACACTGAAATTTATTCTGTGTAACAAAATAACAGCAATTTAACAGGATGAAACTTGTATAATTAAATGATTTTTTCATGAAAAGTTTTTTTTGTTTTATTGATATTAATTTTTATCCACAAATAGTATTAAGGATCTATTTCCTACCTTGGTTATGTTTGACTTTCAACAGTAAATTTTTGGCCACGCTATACTTATCGAATTATTTAAATCTCAAATTTATCATCGCGTTTGCTTTGATTTGTAATCTACGATATATGACATAGTAAGCTGAATGAAATTACATTTAGCTGTTGTTTTACTCAAAAGTTAATATTTGATCTAGGCTACTCCCATCGTTATTATACCACGAAATAATTTATAAACGGTGACTGCACATTAAAGTTTATTACTGGGCATAGTATAACACATTATCTGAATACTAATAGTAGTGCATATAACCTATATTGCCAGGTTATATACAATTAGTAATTCTAACATGCTGAAAACTTATTAGACAGGTCAAAAAAAATTATTTATGCATAAATATCAAATGAATGATTTCTCAAAATCCGTATTTATTTTTTATTACACCCTAAAAATAAGACGCGGGCATGCAATCACACAAACTAAAATTGATCGAAATACCCCAATTATGATCTCACTGTTGAATCAGTATTACCATAAGTAGGTGCTTAACCTTTTTCTCACTTCGAGCGAAACATCAAACATCCGCTTAGGTGCCTCTTATATGGTAAACGGCATAATTAACGGAATCACGATCTTTAAACACGGGTTGCCCAATATTTTTGTTGTCACTTACCGATAATGACGGCCGAAGCGGGAAGCGACGAGGAACACATCCTGCCTCGATCCTTAACCCTCTTTGTCGGTCTGTAACGCCCTCTCCCCCAAAACAAATCCCCTCTAAGGGATGAACTAGCGCAGCGCGGAGGGACTCGCTGAATCAAAGCGGATCTGTCCGTCACGATGGTCTTATCACCTCGAGGAACGTCTCTTCAAGACACCACTCTCTGTTTCATTTGGGTTCAGGCTTAAGCCGGAAATTAATCGTTCTGATTCTATTCGATTGCGCGGGAATTTCCTCCCGAGCACGCGTCGCGCGTTGAAATCACTCGTCCGGCCTCACTTGGCCTCTTTATCGTGATCGCCAGACTTCTCTTCCTTCGCCAATGTCGACTTTCTTTTATACTCTCAGTTAAAACCGCCCCTCAATTCCCCATCCCACTCCGGTCACCGCTTCCCCTCTTTCCCTCCTCCCTCCCTCTCTACTCCTCTCTCTCTCTCTCTCCCGACCAGGTAGAAACAACAACACAACGCTCTTCGAAGGCATCTCTCGAAGCTCAGGCCTCTCCGGCTGGGACCTCCGCTTCCTCATACTCCTCGTTTGCTCATCTCGTCCTCCCGACCTATGGCGTTACGCGTTTCGTTATAGCTTTTTTCAAATCCGGATTCTTCGTTTTTTTTTTACTCCAAACTCCTCGGAAAATGATTCTGCTGTTACGGAATCGCGTCCGAAGTAACGCGGTATGTGTTTTTATTTCTGTAGATGAAGTGTGGTTTTTGCGATGTGCATATATACGTCGAATATTTTTATTGAACGGTTGTGTTAAAAAGTTTGACTGAAAGCGGATTCAGTAGATAAAAATTATCGCGGTAATCCGAAACTTAAAGATAAGTAGCGAGTTATTAAAGACTATCTTGCGCGGTTGGCCTTTAATGACTGCGTAATAAGAAATAGCCTGTGTTTTATTGGAAGTTTTTTTTTAAATAACGGATATAAAGAAAAATTATTCCATTCGTCAACGCTCTGTTAGCGTTTTTAGGCCAGGTTCATAATGCATTGCGCAGGTGAAATTTTATCATTGAGTTTATATTAACACTAACCTTGACCAATACCATAACGTACTTAGGTCGGCAACTGAAGTGATGAGTATATCAGTGAATAATATGAATATCGAAATTTATTCAAGGTTACCTGAAGATGTTACACATTTCACATATTTGGGAAATATTCTAAAGTGGGATGGAAAGCGTGCAAAAGAGTTAAAGAGTTACAATACGTATGGAAAAAGCAGTTTGTAATAGAAAGTGATATAAAGTAAGTGAAGAGTTAATCAAAAGGTTCTTACATTAAGAATATAGCACTAATCTATATAGCAGTAACATGGAATCTTAGGAAGAAAGATTTGAACTATTTTGAAAGCTTTGAAATACTGAGAAGGATGCAGAGAATAAAATGGACACACAAAATAAGAAATGAAGAGGTATTACAAAGAATAAGAGAAAAATCAACTGATAAACAAAATAATGAAAAGTAAAGCTAACTGGATATAAGAAGAAAAATAGAATGTTCCTTAAGAGACCAATGAGAAGGAAATAATAAAGGCAGTAAAGAAAGAGGATGAAGAAGGATGGAGTTTTTGGTCGCCACGAAGATCAGAAATACCAGCAAACAAAAAAGGGTTGAAGGAGTCGTTTTAAGCTAGAATCTTCAATCTGTCTGAAATGAAATACTGAAGAAGAAGAACTTATATCATCATATTAGGTTAGAGTTGAAATCGTTTATCAAAGACGTTAAATATTTTAGGCAACTTTCTGCAGTATAATTAGGTTATATAAAAATAATTTCATTCTTAGCGAAAACAAAAGTTTTAAAAATAGCATGCGGGACTCGGTTGTTAAATGAAATAAGAGTACGAAAAGATTGCGTTTTTTGTGAAATTCTTTCCAAAACTTTCGGAGCTTTTTTGGGACAAAAAGAAAGCATTATGTCCGCGAGTTTATCTATAGAAAGGTTAAATATTGTCGGAAGATGTTAGAGATTCATTCATGTAGGAATATTTGTAGAAAAATTTTATCCTGGAACTCCAAAATTGTATGTATACCCTACAAATAACCACCTCGTGGTATTGTGTCGTGTAGCACGGTACGAGAGGCTCAATTCATAGCACTATAAAATTCTGCTGTCTCCCTTCTTTTCACACTTATACAGGATCTTCCTAAGCGGTTCGATTTTTTAAAAATATCCTCCTCGAGAACTTTTTGTGTCAACACGTTTCTTGAAAGGGTTTTCGGCGCATTCCGCGTTTTGGAATTCTTTTTAAAAACATTTTGTATTTCTTCCTGATGTCGGGTATTCTTGGGTCAATATGCAGAGGCGTTTCAATCTGCTGCTGCGTAGTTTTATTCCCGTTTCTGAGAGAAATCGAATACGATTGTTCGAATTAATAGTTTGTCTGCGCATCTAAGACGGATTGTTGATGTTCCACGGTTAGTTAGCGTATGTCTCATGAAGATTTTCAAATTTGCGGTTCGAAAAGTTCCGTTGCTAAAAAGTGCACAAATGTGCGTATGAAACGTGTGGGTGTTTTCTGAAGATGAAGAAAATATTTCAAACAGTGAAATCAACGTTTCTTACGAGAGACATACGTTGAACTTTAGCTTATTGGGCAAAGACCGAGTGGGCGGTAAGAAATGGCCACATTCGAAGGTAAATTACCCGCTATTGCATATTTGAGTAAAAATATGTGTTATATCAGCATTTGCGAATGCAAGTGACGTCATACGAAAGGGTGTGGAGACATTAATTTTTACGCCTTAAAAAGATGTATGCGAGTTTTGTCACAGTGACGGAGTGAAATGGCGATTTTTTCCCCGGGTTTTGAAATTTGTTTTCGAGAATCCTAAACCTCTGTAGTTGGACGAAACTTACCGAATAGAAACAATAAAACTTTCGGGGTATCGCGCTGCGGGAAAAATCATCTCGTCCGTAATAACCCCCGAGACGATATTGTTTCAAGAACTTTCAGAAATTAGCGAATTACGATAGCGCTGGGGTGGAAGGAATTTTGAATTTCATAAGGTTGATTTTTCTGTTTTTTTTCCTCCTCTTTATCAATGGTACGTAAATGGGAAAGTCCGCTCATTATTTGCAATACTCCTGAAGTAAAAAGTCCGCACACCATTTGCAATACTTTTGAAGTAAAGTTCGCTCAAATGTCGGGTACTTTCCACCGTTATAACGATAATACGAATATGGGAAATACCGTTAATTTTTTTTGTTACACTTATGAGGTTTGCTCACACGCTGCGTATTTTCCACGGCCGCGATTAATTAATACGCGCTTGGAAAATACCGCCCGTTATTTTTTTTAAAAGTACTGCTGAAGTTGGCTCAAAAAGGCGAACGTTTCGCGCCAGCTGCGTTATTTTCCGCTCTATCGTTAGGTATCAGACGTTCGTCTCACGTCGCTCGCGGTTTGAGCCAGGTCGTCCCACAGTTATTGCGGAAGATCAACGGAGGAAATTACAGTGTTTACGTTCAAGGCCGGGAGGATTTCAAACACGATCTGGGTTTTACGCACGAGGCGGAGGATCCGAACCTTTTAATCCGAGCGTATTTCTCCCAATTCCTTTAACCCTTTCCCTCTACACGATTCCCGTCCTCTTCTTTCTCATCGGAATCTTCTTCGAGTCACGCCCTCCTTCCATCTCTCGCATCCGCTTCCTGTTTTTAATTTCCTACCGGGCCTCGTCCGACGATTCTCGATATTTTTCCTCGTTACGTCGATTTTTTATTTTGTTTTCTCGGACACTTTAAAAAGCTTTCCGGTTTGCGCTGCGTTAAAAGTATTTCGAGAAAAAAAATTCCATCCCTCCTTCCGGATGTCCACTCATCCCGCAGTTTCGTCGCTTCGTCTGAATGAATGATTCTATGAAGGGAATCCTGTTTCCGCCGATAATAAGAATCCTTCGTCACTTCCACACCTAGTTCTTTCCCGAAGTATTTCAATCTTATGAAAAAAAAAATAATGAAAATTCCAGAGTCTCACCATCTGGGCGGAATCCAACAAAAAATCCAGTTAGTCCTCCATCTATGAAACGGTTGATAAAACCAAGAGCGTAACTCGACTGAAACCTACCATTTTCCAGGGGTAACCCACCTATCCTAGTTTGTGTCGTTTTTTATAACCATTGAAGATGTCTGTCGTGTAGAGCAGTGGTGCCCAACCTAAGGCCGGATGTGGCCCGTGAAGGGTTTTCGTGCGGCTCGCGATGCCACGATGAAAAAGCAATCCGAAAAATTTAATACACCAATTCATATATTTTTATGAAATTTTCTCTAAACAATTCTTTTAACATCGGAATGTTTACTATAAAAACCTCATTAATACTATATTTTCACTTAAATGACACCTCAGAATATATAGATAACTTCCGATTAAAATTCTAATCCGGCCGGCGGAAGAATTGGCAACTTCCAATGTGGCCCGCCGAAGGATTCGCAACCACCGATGCGGCCCGCCATGTAGAAGGTTGGACACAACTGGTGTAGACGAAGCGCGCTCGTGGTTTGCTGAATCGTTTTATCATCCAGTTCCGATCTGTAACAAAATTGTGATTCTTTACGCCGACTCTATGTTTACTTTATGGTACTTTCACATTACGCCTGGTGCTTACATTAGCATATCCTTTTTATCAAACTTTATAGAGTTAAATTGATGATTTTGTACCACGCAGGACTATATTATTAATTTTCTCAAGGAATCGTTAAATAGGGGGGAGATCAGATATTTTATTCAAACCTATTTTTATCGGAATTCCTTGATGTACGATAATCAATATAAAAAACTCGTAAAACGTGGAAATAGCAAGTGGAAATCTGTGAATCGCGTCAATCACCGAAGCGTCGCAATATAGTCTTCGAGTAAATTCAATTAGAAAAGTTGGGAAGTTGCCATAATTTCTGCGTAACAGGTAAAAACAATCGCGCAAAAAAAGACTCCGAGTCGAATACTTTCCGTAATCGCTCGTCATAATCGTTCCAATATCTCTTTCCGAGAATTTCGAAGAAGTTATGTCTAATAAAGGCATTTTTATAATTTTCCTCAAAGAGTATGGCCGGTCATAACCGTGGCAATTGTTTCTAGGAAATCACTACAGATGAGTCGCTCCTTTGATTCTGCTCTATACATTCCTTGAAAAGGTTCCTTTTTCAGTTCGTTGCAAAAACGGGGAGAGAGTAAAAAAACACGGTGTAATCCTTCTGTAACCTACTTCTGCGGGTTGAGCGTTTTCCTACTTAATACAGAAGTAAATTTATGCTGAAAGCGGTTAATGGATCCAAAGCTCGATCATAAATAGCAATATTTCCCCATCTTTTACTATGAAATTATTTTCTAAAACAAATCAGTTAATGTCTCGTTAGAATTTTTAAGAATACGGCTCTCGATACTTTGTTTTAAATCGTAAAACGATTTATTGCAATAACTGTGTGATTTAGTATTCCAACGTTGACAGCCTTTCATCTCGACTTCATTTAAACGACACTACAAATATAATTATGTCCATCAAAACGGCTAAAAAAAAATGTGGTGTCTGGATACGCAGTTTTGAAAACCATGTGACACTCACCTGCGTTACGTTGAAGTATTTTTTGCATAACTTACGTAAAATAATCGACGGCGATCGAAAATAATTATGTAAATCTAAGAACCTATTTATGCATATTGATGTGCACCGTAACGATATTGCACTATAGTCAATTCAAGAGTAAATGAAAAAATATTAATTACGAGCCCTATGGTTAATCAATGAAGATGGAGGAACCTCCTAATAACCTTACAAATATTCCCCTAAACGAGTATTTTCCTTATTAAAAAATATTTGTATGGTTATTAGGAGGTTCCTCCATTCATCTTCAAGAGTAAATGTTGTCAATCTTTTGCTCTCCTCATTGACAAGAGCTTGAATCGAAGTTTTCGGGAGATCCGCTGAAATATTTTATTTTTAATTTCAGCAACAGCGCGAGATGTGCGAAATTTTTAAAGCGGAAATACGTTCTTCGTTTGACCAACCTTGATTTGGATCTCATGAATTTTTAATGATTATATTCCCTGCCTGGCAACGCAAGCGTTCGCGCCATCACTTGACACTCGGACGTGCCTCGTGATGGAACAAATCGTCTCGTATATCCTTGCCATTGTTTAAGTTGGTTTTTCGCGGCCTTTAAAAGACGCGTGCATATGACCAATAACTTTGGACCGCCCAAGGCCGTTTTCATTCCCTGTGAATGCTAATGCGAGTGTAATTGGCCTCAATCCTGTTGTCGTTTGGCCTGTAATTATATTGCGTCGGTATCTCTCTCTCACACTGAATTTTTCTTTGTGATTCTCTATACTTTCTATTCATTTCTTCGTTTCATGTTTTCATGTGTTGCAGACAGAGTTTCCATTACTACTGCGTCTTTAATTATTCTTTATTTAGGAGCCATATTTCGACCAACGAGTCCACGCTTACCTCTCGCCTGGAATGACATACAAAAATGTTCATGCTCTACGCGGGATTCGAGCTCTCGACTTTGTTATTCGGCAACAGATACTCTAACCAACGATCAAATTAAGCCGACTATGGTCAGTTCATAAAACAAAGCTCTGGCATAATAGAGATGATGAGGACAGCGCCAGACAAGATCTTTTTCCTTCCGTATTATTTAGTACATTTAATAGCTGTAAACGTTTTCTTAATTTACGAATAAATATCTTCTTATGCGGCCACTGGCCACTGTCCGTATTTGGGCGCGTTTTAAAAAATGCGCTTATAGTTTCACTTTGGCGTCTGTCTGTCTAAGCACTTGCTTATACAGAAATTGTGACGAAACCATAAATGGTAGCGAGCCGAAACTTCGAGGGTACACTTCTGTACTACCGAAATTTGTTTTTACTTAGATTTTGAATTTTAAAATAAAATTAAGGGTCAGATAGGAGTCCACTTAATTTTTTGTTTTTAATATCACCGAAGGTATAAAAGATGGAAAGCTGAAATTTTGAGCGTGCATTTCCGTATTTATGTCACTTACAAAGGAGGGTCTAGTGATCGAATATTTGGCGGTATAACCAAATAAAAAAGAAATTAAGCTGAATTTACGCGTATAACAGGTGATCTAATTCCAAATTCTCCTCAGTTCGTCAATTTGATTAACTGTAGAAATCTTCATTGTGAAGAAAAAACACAAAATATCACCGAATTTAATAAGAGAAGAAAAACGAGCTAATTTCATACGTTTATGAAAAACACTCTGCTTGGTAAAAACTGTACTGAGAAATGAAAGATTGCCGAATTAAAGATGTGCACTTGCGCCCACATCTCTTTTCCTTCATATTATTTCCAATTTTTTCCTCGAAAGCCATCTTTTCGTCGAATCACCTCTTCCTTGTATCCTTCATGTTAGCAAGCTATATTGCGATACAAAACTCTCGTGATCCACGCTTTTTCAGATTCCGCGTGATTTCTATCTCTCTCGTATGCGTCTAAATTTGTTACTTTTACCCAATGAAAGTTTCACTGCATCGCCGTCTTTCAGAGTACTAATATTTATGTCCGCATTGTTCCATATTTGAATTCCGCAAAACAATTGAAACATAAAACGAGCGTTTCTGCGTATCGTGACTCCGCTCGTGATGCTATTTACAATAATCGCTCGAGGAAATTACGATCCGCTCGCTAGATAACAGAGCCAAGCGTTTAATCGCCAACGGATGAATTCAGATATAAATTTCGCGTTATAAATATTTCACTCCGATACAATGTGACAAAATGAATTTCATTTTGTTGGTAAAAGGCGACAAGCGATCTTCACGTTTCATCATTTTGAGCTAACGCTTTAGAGAGATGTGTTCATATCTGGAGTTATTTCGCTGACTCCTTTGAAATAGCATTTAAAATAAATTCGTGGTAGTGAAATATATTATTGCAAAAATATACACTCTACTTCAACTGCGTTTTTTTGAATGGGTAGATAATTGAGGATGAAATATAAACAGAATTTTTATCTTTGACCATAAATTTCCTCTTCGAAATAAAAAATATAGCCTTTATCGCGAGAAATGCTTTTAAAAAATATTTCCCTTTGGATTTATTCCATACATGCTGTAGATTTCCATCGTCCTTCGATGTTATTTCCAAGCGTAAATTGTAATTTATATTTTATAATTTCTCGCCTTTCCTCTCTTTATCTATCTCCAAACGCGTAAAGTTCTCCACCATCCCCCTCCCCTCTAACTCCTTCCCCTACGTCTCCCTCCCTCCTCACCTCATCGTCCTCCTCCCTCACCTCCTTCTCACATTCCCCCTCCGTCTGCTGCCGCACCTCCGTGCATCTGCCCACTTTTACCACACCTCACTGTATCTTCCTTCCCTTCTCACCCTCCCCTCTTTTCCTCCCACTCTCCCCTCCCCTCCTCCTTTCCTCCTTACATTTCATTAAGACCCCCGCGCGTGCAATCGTCACGCTGCCGGAGATGTATCGTTTGTAAGCTGTCCGCTTTCACTTCTATACGTCGTCAAGAACCGCTATTAATATAGTGGTAACATCGTGTTGGGTAAGATCAGGCACGCCTATTAATGCTATGCAGATTTTTAACGATTTCTCGAAGTTTTTAGCGAGTTAACTCGTCCGAATTTATGGGTTTCTTCTCTTCACTCGAAAGGATTATGTGGGTTTTGTTTTGTCGACTAATATCTTGGTTTCGATTTCACGCTCGGGGATAGCTTGTTTGACTCACAGGTGTTTATTCCAAAGGCGTGGGGAAAATGTATGCCTTGCTTTAAAGTTCATAAGAAGAAAAGCGCATCTAAGCGGTAGTGCTGGTCTTGTGAGCAAATAATCGCCAACTTAGGAGCGTTGCTTGATTCAGACGCTTGATAATATTTAATAATATTTTCCTTATAATGTCTCAGTTGTAGTCAGCATTGTAACTCAAATATGTAAATTCGTGGGATTTTGAAAAAAAAAAACGCATCAAGGATGGGAAACAGTCATATTTTTATTTGAGAGATAGGAGGAAATTAATTTAACCGCGAGAGCATTCTCGATGAGGATTCGTCGAAAAAATTATCTATTTTTATTAATAATTGAGATAAACAGCAAATTTTGTTTAGTTTGATTTCTTCCGTTCAAAATGTTTCTTTTGGTTCTTTTAAATACTAAATACTCATTATAATTTTTTATCATCGTTTGTTTTCATGAAATTACATAAAATGAAAAGATGTGACAAGATCGTGTTTCGTGATTGGTTTATTAAGTGAGTCATATATTAGGCTTATCCCGTTGTATCCTTCAACGATTGATGGCGTTGAAAGACGATTTAATATTGTAATTTTTATTTTGCTATAGACATGATTAATTTCAGGTAGGTACATTTTGATTGTGTATTTAGATGGAGAAGGAATTGGAAATGTATTGTCAGGAAGAAAGGGAGGACTTTGCATTTTTACATTGCTCCAGTGAAAACACATTTCAGAAATACGCCTTATTCGTAAATACTCAACTGGAGTTAACTCAGTTTATTATGAGCTTACTTTCTTCTAAGATTGAAAAAAATAGAGATTATATCCACGCGCAATTTATGTCATTTATGATCAACCTTCCAATACTTCAACCGCTTATTTACCGTTTCACCAATTGTAGCATTCTCCAAGATTTTGTTGATATGGAAAATAATTGACATATATCTCACGGAAAAAGAGTTATTGATTTTTGCCCTTCTAATAAATTCTGTGCATCGAACCTGCTTTTTGTTCCATTTCCAGGATAAAACTCTCAAATGCCATGGAAATATCTCACTGTGTCGTGTATTTTTCATACACTTCTGCATTATATACTATATCCTGTTCGATATATTTTCTCCTTGTTCATAAGAGTCGAGCAGACATTTTTATTCAGTTTCATTAAATTTATATGAAATATTTTTTGAGATTCTGCTAACCGATTTAAAGGATGGAAAAATATGCCTTAGGAGATATTTACTTTTTGTTTTTTTGAGCGAATATTTAAAAAAATCATAATTTGTAACGCAATTATGTTATTATGATATTATATATTTATAAGGCAATTATATTATTATTATAAAGAGTATATATTTATAATGAAAAATATGGTTATAAATCAGAAACCTAATGATTTTAATCTTCAATTATTCGTTCAAAGGGAGTATTTTTTCTTATTTTATTTACTATTCCAAATTCAACGTTTATCTATCATTTACTATTAATTTTAGTTATTTTAAAGAAATTAAAATACGCGAAATATTGTTACGTTAAGGAGGATAGCATGGTTTTTACGAAAAAATCTTTGTTCTTGTTTTGACACGCCCAACGAGAAATTGGGTTAAATTCGCTGCGCAGTTTTTGATTCGATCGATTCAGGAAACGGCGGGTGAACCTCGAAAACGGAAATATCATAAATATGTCAGTGATCAGTTTCAGAAAACCGCAATAAAAATTACGATTTTATTCTCCCGTTGAACGAACGGGGTCAGATCCGGCTTCGTTATACCAGTTCTACTATGCGTCATTGACGTTTCGACCGTGGCCTAATATTACGGACATAACCCCGGAATCGTTCGTTTGTTTGATGAAAGTTTAAAAGTGCGTGTGGGATTCTTAATACCGTTTTAGAGTGGGAATATGTGGGTTCATCTGTCCGTGAGTCTGATTCAGATCGACCTGAGGAAGAAAAAAATACAAGCGACCTTCTGAATGCCGGGCGAAGGCGTAACAGAGCCGTTTTGTTGGGTCAATGTCAGTTGATCGTTAGCGTGGCACTCTCTCTCTCTCTCTCTGTCTCGTTCTCTCCCTCCCTCTCTCATACGGCGAGGTTCTTAAAATATGTATTCATATTTTAGACGGCGTGCCATAATGTGTATCATTATTGTCACTAGTTTCCTATGAAGCGAATCTTGAGAATTGACTGCAGTCCTAATCACCCAATTAAAGTGTAGGGAAGCCGTTAATGTCTGTTTTTATTAGCTTCAGCTGAGGTGTTTTCAAGATTTCACGCTTGTTATGACACGTAAGGCCGTATCATTCACACTTTCTTGCATTGCAACGGAACAGTTTCGTAAATCCTTTTGTTGAAACACGCATTGCGCGTTTGCGTTTTATTTATCCCACGGAATGAATTGCAGAAAATATCGAATTTACTTTATATTTTATTGGTAAACTATGCAACTGCAACATCCACAAAAGTAAAATCCACTGAAATAAACTTAACCACTGGAGCCATAATTGTGAATAATTGCAGTTTGCCAATGGTCGCCTGTGAATGTTTTATGAAACTGAAATTCATTTAGCTAATACTTCCTTAATTAATCAAGTAAAATACTGCTTCGAAAAGAGGAAAAGGCGAATTTTCATAAATTGAAATTGCGTTAAAGTCGAGGTTTATACTATTTATTAGATGGCTGAGACTGTTAACTCAAAAATGATCGAGTTTGGTCAATGACTTTGTTCGACCAGGGAGCTCTAGTTTCGCAGCTCTTGTCATATTTGCATTAATACTATTCTTAATTGTATAAAAACCATTAATGCATTTGCAGCATTCAGTTAATCCTGCGGATTTTTATAGAATAATACCGTATAGTACATATAATATGTAATACGTAAATAATCATGCCTCCTTGTCCGACGGCATGCCTACTCCTTACCATAAAAATCTTTCAAAAGCCAGTCTCGGAATCATCTTAGGTAAAGGTTATATGGGTATTAATTATTTTGACGCATGTCTTACGTACTCTATTTCGATGTTTTATTGTAGTGAAAATGATACGAGTATCACAAAAATTCCACCAGTAACCCTTACTTTTACTAGTATTTACACAAAAAATTCTGTTTTTACGGAGTGTCTTGGGAACGAGTTCATTCCGTTTAAAAGGATTTTCCGTAAAAACTCGTATTGGGTAACGTATGCGTAGGATCATTGTGAAATGCATCAAAATATGAATAACCTTGGAAAGTAACGATTGTTTAAAATACGATGATACATTTAAAAACCTACAGTACATACATTTATACAAAATTATTGCCGTAATATGTATGTGCCAGCACCTCGTCGGGACCAATTTTTAAACTATAGAGAAACAAATTCGAATCTATGAACTAGTTTTTTCATTCCGTTGAACCGGAATTTCCGGTAAAATGGTACTACGTAAAAACGGGATTTTGGTGTAAAGGTATTGGAAGGTTAGGTCTTGCTATCTGTCGTTTCGCCATGCGTCGCAGTTTTCAGATACGCATCTGCGGTGGATTTTTATCCATAACGTTATTGACAAGTACTATGCAATTCATTTTAACGATTTAAGCTCATTTTGATCGAATAATCGCTATTTTCATACCTCCTAACAAACAAAATTTACTCTTTAATAAAGAGTCTTTATATGTTTCCACTTGGGGAAGTCAAGAAACAACATATAATTCGTCGAGCTATCATTTAGCGTAAGAAATTAAATCGTTTTGCGACAAGGGCATGGCGACGATCCACGCTCTCGCAGGAACGAAGAAAAAAAATCGTAGGAATCGAATGATTTAATAATCACTTAGATTCGTACCACCGATAAAGAGCTCGAGCCACTCAAGAGATAGTCGTCGCAAATATCCTGTGACAATCGAACAAGGATTTTGGCGCCAGGATATAGTCTCGCAAAATAAAGAACGAATTTTGGTCGTCATTTTTCGATCCACCCCTCGCAACATAAAACTCGCCATGCGAAGGGATCCCCCTCCCCTCCCCCCAATATCTAAACATGAATCTTCCCCGGTTGCCGCGTTCCTGTCGCCATGATTTGTGTTCTCCGAGTGGAAACGATTGTCGTGCTTACTATTAATTATTTCCAAGATATATCTAATGCTGTCCGAAGAAATACGACCCAATAAACCTGTCCTCCGTCTCCTATCTTATAGGTTTGATCGATGCAGCCTCTGCTGTCGCTAGATCTGAGGCTTTGTGAACAAATAAGTTGATTTTATTTTGGGGAATTAAACTATCAAGTCAGTATAAAATACTCTCGCCTACAAACAAGATGATTTCGGACATCAGGAAAATTAATTTTTGCGTAAAAAATATTCATTTGCATTAATCGAAAATATAGAAAAAAATGCTGATTTCCGAGCGTTGATTCCAATTTTTAATAATAAATACTTTTATATTAACCTCACACTAATATTTCTATTTATATACATTGGTATATATAGATGTTCTCAAGCCCGTCAATAATGCAGACATCGATAAAATATGCTCAGCAAGACTCATAGCGGATAATTTCTGAATTAGAATTTTCAATCTCGAAAATAGTTATTATTTAATGAAAAAATGTCAAAACTAAAATTTCAAAAATATTAATTTCAAAAAATCGAAAAAATAGCTTTTGCGTTGAAAAACTAGAAAGGAAAAATACCCAGTATGAGTCACTTCTATTTTGGGGTTAATATTTTCGATTATTATATGCTTAAAGATCTATTGTTTATGAATGTGGTTTAAATCTGCTACCATTCGTATACATTATTTATTGGTGAACAAATTTGTGATAATATTTTCGAAGTACACATATGAACCACATATTACATGTTGAATTTATTGGAATTGACTGTGTATGCATAATTCTAGTTCGTCTATGGTGACTAAATTACTACACTTTAACCTCGAAGTATCGTTCATAGGAAAAGTACGCAAAGCTTACTTCAGTGCTAGTTAGAAATTCTACAGAGTTAACATCTTGCTTCATTGTTTAAGGATAATAATAGCCAGTTTTCTTCCGCCCTTCGAAATGAAAGTTTCCTTGGACGTGGTTTTAATGGTAGCAGGGTTCAATTGCCCAATTACCACAAATTCTATGGACTATATTCATTTTATCTCATTTCTTCGCTCGTTTTTCTATGATATAACTCCATAGAAAGAGAATTTGACATGAAATAGCCCCTCTAAAAATTTAGAAGTATTTTTTTTCGTAACCTTGTAAAAATAGACTTTATAATTACATATTTTCAAAATTTCATTTGTCTGTTTGTAACATTAATAGAATAATAATAAAATAAGATTTAATGATAAACTGCGAGTCTTTAGCAGATATTAAATAAAATAAGAAAAGAAATAAGAACGTCATCCTTTTAGGGAACTCTTTATGTCTTTGTCATTTTTATACTTGTGTGGGAACCCTTTATTCTTTTCAATTTAAGTTACGCCCAATTTGTGACAGAAAAAATAATACGACGTTTAGGTTTGAAGTTTCTTCAGATAAAAGGAAACGATTAATAGATCGATAAGCTATTTAGCTCTAGTATACATAAAAATGTTGGAAAAACAAATTACGTACGTTGACTACGAAGCAACCGTCATCAGTTTCCTCAATCTTTTTTTAATGATATTGTCACTTCAATGTTATCTATTAGATTCCAACCAAAAGGCGAGTTCGATTATTCTTCCTTTAAGGATGAATTGGTTTTAAGTATTAGTATTTTAAATATAAAATTCTCACGCTACCTAATATAATTTCAAGCAATTTTCAATGAATATCCCAATTAGTAATTTGGGAAGAAATAGGTGAATTTTGAAGTTAGATGTAGCATAATTTTCGTGAGACACTTTGAAGGACAGTTTTTTAGCTTTTAAAAATCTATTATTGAAAGAATTGAAACACTTTATAGCTATTTCGAATCCTTAATAAGCATTAGAAATGCGATCGAATAGGAAAGAGGTTGGGAGCGAGAGGGAAGGGGATGTTGTTATGACAATCAACTGTTTACGTTTAACTGTGAAGAGAAAGAACTGCGTCGTCGAAATTTCCCTTTATGGTCGAACTAGCGACTCTTAAATACAGTTATATTGCGTCAGACTAAATTGCATCAAATTTCTGCGCAGATAGTCACTAAATAGTATCTATATCTTTGGTAATATATTGTTCTAATAGATATTTTGTTAGACGTATAATTTGAAATCACATCTTCCTTCAATTTTATTGTTCTCTTCGGTATTCAATGTGTGTATATATGTATACACATATTTGCATACATCTATACATACATACGTGTGCGAGTGCGTGTGTTGTCTGACAGTAAAGTTCACGGCCATACGGTTCCCTTTCGGAGAATTAAAAATTATAATCGAAAACGTTATAACGGTTCAACTTTACGTTTTCTTACGCGCGTTAATGACCTTCATTTGTCATCTGTCTTTAATGGTCTCAGCAGAATACGTCCGTCCTTTGGTGTTTGGCTGAAACAATCGTCGGCGGAAAAAGAGAGGGAAAACAGATTCGCTTTCCCCGGGACAGTCACGGAGCGAGATAAAAACGCCTTATACGACGGGACAAGATAAGGTGGGCGTGGTGTCGCAGGTCTGGTTCTGCAGCTACTCCGCATTGTCGACCCGGATATGGAGCCCAGGTAAGGTTGGTATGGGAGCAACTTCCCTCCCTTACTCTCTCCCTTTCCCTTTCTCTCTCTCACTCTCCTCTTCCTCGGCTGGGTCCGTGTCTCGCTTCGAGTGCAACCCAGCCGTGTCCTTCGCTATGGTCATTAAGGCTGATGACCGTATAACTGCTCTACTCCCTATAACGTGCATATTTTATAAAGAGACGTTGTTTCCATCGCCGACTTTCTTTGAATAAAACCGTTATGCAGCGGCGAAAATTTATTCTAATTGCTAATTCGCCAAATTAATTTTTTATTTCGCCTTTCGATTCGTTTTTATTTTTCGCTCAGCAATCCCGACATGCATTTCTCATCTCGGTAAGCTTTCGCCGTTTTGCGAAGGTGATTCTTCTGCTGGGAAAAACCAAAGCCTATTTTGTTGCTTGAGTAATCCTTACGAAAGATTTTGTAGGAAACCTTACATGTTGGGCAGATAGCCATGAGGCTTATGAGGTACTTGGAAATTACTGCAAACCATATAAACTGTATATTATAAAGTATGTCCAAATTTACGTAAAATTTCACACTCGTAGACTAACAAATTGAAATCAGGTGCGCAACCAGGGGGGGAGGGAGCTGACAGACTTAGCCTCCTCCCCTTCCCAAAGGTTTATTTTTTTAAGAACCTTAAACTATGTATTAACCACATATGTAGGTACTCAGGAGAAACCTCTGATCCTGCCTGTAGTTGAGGGGACCCCAAATTGTCTAAGTCTTTGGTGGAATATATTTTGTTAGAATTGACCCCCCCTCCTCTCCCAAGAGAAAAGCCTGGGCGCGCGCCTGATTGAGAGGAAAATTGATTAACGGCATTAAGAACAAGCTAATAAAGAAAACAAGAACATTAAAAGGAACGTAGAGCGTTAGATTTTCAGGGTTCATGGTAGACCTTCATGGCTACCCAAGGTATCCCCGAGCATTTTTGTTCTCGCTGCTTGTAATTCTACCAAACAGTACCTTACGTATATATACATATATATAATGTAATTGATTTTTAACATTTATTATGAATGAAGATTGTTTTATATGCAAAAATTAAAAGCAATAACTTGTTCCTCTGGACTTGGCAGGCACGGAAGCTTCATACACAGTTACGTTAAGGTTTTAATATATAAGATTAAAAATAAATTAGGTTACTTTCTCAAGCGTGAAAGGACTTTTGGGCCACCCTGTATATATATCAATAGTATTGAATTATTTAGCTCAATCTTAGCCTTGAATATACCCACGTTGGATGGGGAAAGTTCAAAGACTTTGCAGGTTCATCAATCATGAATTAAATGAATATTTCAGTCAGTCTTCTGTCTCAGCGGTTCTATCTTAGGCGTGTGTTTCCTACGCCCATAGGATCTAGGTTTATTCATTTTGATGCCTAACACCTTGACGATGGCGTATTCACTAAGGCATTATGAAATTCCGCTTAACGTTGTCATCAAAAACTCCCTCTATCATTTTCGAAACAATTTTCTATTTATAATACATGTGTAACGCGTAATGCGAGGTAGTCCCCTTAAAATATTTTGACTTTTCAAAAGAAAATAGATCTACAATTTCTGGTTCTAATATCCATAGAAATTGTACTCAAAACGGGTATAGATTCAAAAAAGCTTCTTAATTCTCTAAATTTTTTGCGATATGCCGAGATTTGCACAATTCCACTTACAAAAATTTTGATTCTGCTAGTCGCAGCAGTTGATATGAAATATTTGATTCAAAGCGGGAAATTTTTCTTGTGATTACTATTTTATATAAGAAAGCTTATATTTAACTTATTTTTACCTATAAATCAGGGATACATTCTACTAACCCCATTAATAAGGGTGTTAGGTTGATATTTCTGCACGGTAAGATGAATTTTTGCCATCGTTTCTTGGGAAATATTTTCTGTTGTCCAACGTTTATAGCGATGTTATCACTTTTTTGGTCGTTAATCGTGAATCTTGTCTAGATTTCGTTCTCAACTACCTATTTATGAGATAGAGTGGCTCTGATACGGTCAGTATCCGTGCTACAAGTGGATGTCATGGAATTATAATTCAAATCCATGGCCTTTTAATGAAAGTGGAGAGGTCTTTATGTATATTCCACGTGCGTGGATATTATTTTCTCATTTCTGAAGGACGTAGAAATATAATAAGTACAGCCTTCGTTAAAAGGTTAAATAACTGGGTAAGAGTTATATTTTGTAAGCGCGAAGGTAGGGACACTGTATTTCAATCAAGATTGCTGGCTTGAATACCGTTTTTGAGAGTCGTAAAGAATTATTCGAATTGCTTATTTCTTTTTACTTGCTGAACAATCAAGCAAAACGAAATGAAAAGCTTCGTTTTCGATGAAGTTAGATGACATCTCGAGAAGCTTTTAAATTGCTCCGAATTTATCACAAAATGTATATATATATATTGAAGTTATACTACTATATATTATACTATTTTATCCAAGTTTAAATAGCGATGTAAAATTGAGTATGCGAGCTTCTTTTGTTGTGCTATTATGTGAAAATGTAACACCTTATACACCAAAAATTAAATAGCAAAGTCGACTAAAGAATTTTTATTGTTATAAATGATTTGTTTACAAAGTATTTCCCCGTGCGCAATATTTTTATAATTTTAGAGCTGTTTAACGCGAACCGAATTATTCGATACTACTGGAACTGAATCCCTGATTAACTAGAGCAGCGATAGCAAATCTTTTTGAGTCTGCTCACAAAAACTACAGCAAAATAAAGTACAGTTTTCGCGTGTCATTTAATTAAGCATCAATTAAGTTATTTTCTTCTTCCATTAAAGTGATTGATATTCCAAGAATGAGTAAAATGAGGGAAAGATAAAAATATAAATCGGTTTATATTATGAAAACAGTTTTAATAATATTAGACCAGAAAAGTAAGCATTTTTTCACATGGGATCTTGCCTTCACTAAAATTCCATTCAGTCGAATCCTTTCTCTCGGAGAAGATGGTAATCGGGACACGTACCAAAAATTACGCAATTTATAAAATTTATTTTTAATACACACTATTAATGATTGTTTGGCCACAGATTGTTCTTATATTATTATCGGTTGTTTATTAGCAGCCTAACTTAAGTCATCAAATACAGCGTACGTAAACATACTATTCAAATTCAATTTCCATTTTTTAATATTAGTCATTTTAGTCCAAAGTGCGATTTATAATGGAATAATAAGTTATTTCTGTAAAACTTTATTATAACTCAGAATAAGCTCATGAAGTAGCAAGAAGAGTCGATATGGAGTTCATAAAGTTTGCCTCTAAAAAATTATAAGAGAGCGAATGTTTGAAAAAACAATCCATTAACAATAAAACACAAGACGGCTATAATTTGTCAACAGCGAAAAGCCTCGAAATTCGCGATTGATTGAATAAGGAGCTGCTATATGTACTTGCATAATTTGAATCAATTAGTTGCTCTTGATAGCCTCCAGACTACATTTACGATATATTTCAAATCAAACCATTAAGTTACTTTTGGAAGTCCATTTGTGTATAAAAACTTAGTTAATTTAAAATGATCCTTTTGCAACTCGACTATTGGCGATTTGCAAGATACAGATCTAAAATAGTGCGTATGACATTATGTATGGAGAAAGTGACGTGCCAAACAGATTCGCCTGACTTGCTATTTTAGGCATGCGTGCCATAGGTTTGCCATCCCTTTACTAGAGTTAACTACATCAAGCTCAATTCTTGGCAGTGTAGCAACAAACAGCCACATCGCCCGTTCAAAGGGGAATTTTAAATCTAAATAGATAAATTAATAATTTATTGAAATAAATATGCCATGAAAAATTATTTTCATGTTTTTCGCTCAGCGATGTTATCGCTTTGATTTGCAAAAAGATTTTTTAACGTGAGATCAACGCCTCATGTCAGCACAAAACAATTGATACTTTGTCTAGATAAACTTATCGCCCTTTATCTAGAGAGAAAAAAATCATGCGTGACTGATCAATTCCGAGTAAATTAAATTTGGAACGAACGTGAATAGACATTATAATCGACGATTTACCGACACTCGCGTGAGTTTTGCACATTGGAGATAATCGATTCGGTTATCACACGCTCTTAAGGATGAGCGTGTGGCAATGATGATCGAAGGAGACGTAGCAAATCTCCTTGAAAAGGATACATCGAACCCAGTGCAACGCCCTCCTAACGAAGTCGGCAGAGTGATTAATGCCCGATGATTCCGCAGAAATGAGTGCGCCGGAGTTCGAACCCGCGACCTCGGGGGGGAGGGGGGGGGGGTCGGGTCTCCTCCTCAAGGACCAGTCACGCCGTGACGGAGTTCATCCTCGCGATTGGTGGGATCGGTCACCTCGTTTGTTTACGCGCGGCTGCGGGCGTTGAGGGAGGTTAGTCCTTACTAGAGAAAAGGTTTACGTCTCAAAGGGGAGTATCGGAGGGGAGGTCGAGTGTGGGAGGGAGAGGGGGGTGGCGGAGGGGAGGGTAAGAGGGAGAGGATGGGAACGACGCGGAGTGATGAGCCTGAGGAGAATAGCAATGCATTGAGTTTACGCCGACGAAGTATGTGTGAAGTCGCATCTCGTATTGTAGATACATCTCCACTTTCATTTCGCCCCTTTGTATGGGTGGATGTGTGTGTTTAGGATAACAAAATTGTATGAGTGGTTAATATTAATTTCCAAATTCTGTAATCTCAAGTTCAGATCAGGGACTGCACCCTAATTATTCATTGCCACCAAAGGAAAACATTATTTTAACTAGATAAGCGCTAGTTTGTTTAGCTAGCTTACTTCCATTCGGCATTAGCAGTTAATAAAGTACATACAGTAAAACTTCCTCCAAAGCGGGTGTTACATACTAGAAGGAACCCGTGTTACGGGCATCCGCGTCGGGGGAATCATTAAACCTATGGGGGAAATGGGGTTAAAAGATACTCTAAAAATAAAGTTAGCATTACATATAGTAAGTACATTGATTATATACAGCACCAAGATGATTGCTCTGTAAATCTGTAATTTAAGATTAATTAATTAATTAATCTTTAACTTAAGATTAATTAATATGACTATAGGTGCCATATAAAATTACCCATTTCCTTCATTTACCAACATTTGTATGAGATCTTCAGATAAATCGAGATCATACACGAACCAAGTTTTGAAGAAAACATTGAAGCAAATGTCTTAATAATGCGTAGCTAATTTTGTGATCGGGAAAACCTTAGGAAATTTCCAACTTGCACCTGACAGCTATGCCGCCACATTATCAGCATTAAATGGTATTTATTGCGATTTACAATTTAAAAGAGTAACATTTATTGCTTAAGAATGCAAAATAGTATTATATTATATTTTTAAACAGGGAGCCAATGTATTTATAGATTACTTAGTCGCACGGTATAAAAAACGTTTGATCTTTTTCTATACGTAATACCTACTGTATTTAACAATTCAATTGTTCAATTTTATGTAAATAATTTGTTGTATATTTTGTTATTTAGTAGCTTACGAGCGCTTGATCACTTCTTTATTCAGCACCTATAGCCTGGATCGCACTCGCCATAGCTCAATACGAATCTGTTACACTAACGACATTTTGCTGATAAAAGTGACGAACCGCTGCTGTATCTCTATATATTAACGTAGATTTAAATACATAGATCGCTACGAGTATAAGTTCGTTTCCATAGTAAAGGCAGGTACTGGCGGCTAGGGGAAGAACCATATATGTTCTTCTAGGCGCTTTTCTAGTTGAAATATCCTAATTTGGTATTTTTTCCAATTTGGCCAGTCAAAGTCGAACCGCGTTCTGATAAGTTCGTCGCATGTTAGGGCTGCGCAAAAGTGGATCCGCGTTGCGGCAAAGCATAAGAGAGTAGGGCTATATCAGAGCGTACCAAAAAATACGTCGAAATAGTCGCTATAACCAAGAAACACACAAATCATTTTCCCCATGCACGATAAGACAGGTCAGCAAAGGCTACAGTTTATATTTGGTGCAGTGACACTCCCTGCCAAACGCTACCGGCGGCTCGCAGGATAGTAATGTAAACGTAAGTCAGAGGGGTCTTGAGAATTCAGTTTTAAATCTAAGGACTCCAATTTTACTTCGAGTCCAGTTACATAATTGCGCTAGACATCTCTAAAACAAAATTTTAATAGGTACCAATTAATCCATTGGTTTTTGGGGTGCTAGTTCTACTCTTTTCAAATCAATTTGTCCTCGACGTTATTTTTAACTTCCTGCTGACAAAGAGCCAGTTATTATTACTCCTTTCTTCATACCGCGTGCGCTTCTTTCACAATCTTCTACGCCACAGCTCGATTTCCGCATTTCGCAGTGTTATGTCACTTTACGTCATTTCATTATTACTGTCTCCTATTTCCACATATTTCTCGTAAGGTGCTTATTTTTTTACGATTTTTATGCCAAGTTCACCAGCGGTGTCCGATTTAAATTGTCTTATACCGTAGGTGGTGAACAAACACGAGAGTATATACCAGAGTTAACTACGTATCATTGGAGCGATTTATTTATTTTTAGTGAATAGTTGTTAAATCAAATTCTAAACGAAATATTATAATCGTTAAATTTTACTTGTCCGTATTCCTTTTAACGTAGTCATCAAATCTCTCTTCGTATTCATTTCGTGAGTATTTAATCACTTTCTAACATGTTCTCGCATTTTCTCCTCTGCCCCTCTCGCATCTTTTTAAAAATAGGAAAATTAATTCATGTGCAATATTTAATCACAGCAGCTGAAAATTAGAAAAATAAGCAATGGGTGAAAAAGAGCTTTCTCCGTCGCGGAAAAAGGTCTGTGTCGGAGAAGCTTCCATTTCATCTGCACAAGCTATTGATTCTTTTGTATGAAAGTGTGTTCACCGGATCTCCCTCAATTTACTCCACCATAGGTAAAGCAACCATCCGTACCTATTTATTCAGTAGTGCATTGAGGAAGTTGTACTAATCGACTTTCTGTACTGATGTTGGCACTGATTTAGGAAAATCATAATTTCTTATTTTATAATTCAATTTCATTCTGTCGCTTAAATCACTTATTGTTATTTTGACTACTTGATATCTGCTTCTTTCATTTTAAACAGTTTTCTTACCTATTTGATTAATTCACCATTTTTATAAGTTATCTGAATTTTAAGGATATTGATAGAACGATAACAAATTTTCTTCTAAATTTAAAAAAATATACTACAGGATTTTCCAATATTATTATTATTATCAATAATGCGTTACAGGTGGGCAACATGCCCGGTGGTAACAGTACAATCAAGTAGAAGTAGAATACAAGTACATTTATAAGTTACAACTTACACTTATCCCTTCATTGTATACAGTTACAATACAATATCGAATTTCTATGTTATGCCCCTAACTTTACTGATAAATGCCGTCGTTGTTTTTGGATAAGGCTCAAAAACTCCCTCAGGCAAACTGTTCCATTCAGTGATCCCTCTGTTTAGAAATGAGTTTTTACTGATTTCCGATTTTTGGGGTAACGTCCTTATTTTATTCTTATGATCGGTCCTTCCTAAGTAGTTTGGAACGAGCAGTAAATTTCAACTAACCTTTTTTGTTTCCTTCGCTCCTTGAGGCTTTCCCACTTTAGCTCCCCTAACATTGCTGTCACACTATCCCTCCTGCCGTATCTTCCTAGCACGAACCTTGCAGCCTTTCTCTGCACCATTTCTATTTTGTCCTAGGGATATAATGAAAATCTTTTTCTCATTTTGTTCTTTAATCAGAAATTCTTTTTCGAACTTATTGCTTTTATGTCCTTCCTATTCCGGCTAGAGGAAATTGATTACCTACTTTAATCATAGGTCTGTAAGTGATCAAAATAGTAAAGCCCTTGTAGTAAGCGAGGAATAGTTAGGTGCACTGCATCCCGTGCCATTCACTAAACAGGGTAACTGCAGGATAAAATTTAAGTTGGAGAGCTGCTTTTCCGTTGCTGTCTTTTACCGGAGAGTGCGATTTGCATCTTAAAATGAATGCTCAACATATTTTACTCGAGCTTGTCTCAGTTTCTAGCTTATTTCACGGAATTACGACGAATTTAGATTCATTCCAAAACATGACAACTTACACTTTACGTCAGTTATGCATTGACGACTAAATATAAGCTTGTATGTATTCACTTCTGTGGATTATACAGTTCTCTTGACTAGTTCCGGCTCGATAAATCACGTCTAAGATTATGAAATTTACATTTTAATCATTTCGAGCCCACTATGTCGCTTCAGTTTCGATCGCTATCCCCATACATTCCAAGGTTACAAAATACAAGGTGTATAACATTACTTCGCATTAAAACCATCACGTGGCGCCATCGTATATTTCTCATGCTTGGATGCTTGAAAATCCCTTGTTTATGTTTGCCGAACTGTTTTGCCGTCCATCCTCGATGTTAAATGAAAGCAAAGAAGGCATTTATTTCTTCATTCGCTTTAATATCTTCCATTTCGCCGTCTTTCTTTCTCTATCATTTTTTTAGCGCACGCTCTTTCACTCCATCTTCATAAACCTTTCGCCTCTTCCCGCTCCTCCTCCTTTTTCTCCTCCCCTCTCCATACTCACACCTCCGCATTCTTCTTGGGCGGGTGGAACAGGAAAAAATGCTGGAAGGGGTGGGTGAGGGGGGGGAGTGAGGGAGAGGGAAGTGAAAGGGATAGAGTGGAGAGAAAGGAGGGAAAGAATCCTTAGTCACTTTCTGAGGCGTCTTACTCTCCTCCTCACCCCTCTTTCTCTCTCCTCATCCCTCTCTCTTATTCCGCGAGAGAGGGCAATGAGCTCAAAAAGTAATCGTCCTCTCCCCCCCCCCCCCTCTCCACCTTATTCCCCTCCGTGTTTACTCACGCATTTGTATTTTTTGTCCCTCTCGAGAGAGGGGGTTGTTTTTTCCCTCCCTGGTATTCCCAACGTAAACAGTCATAGGGGAAGGTAAGATACGAGGCAGCTTCTCATATTTTTTCTGAGATATATGGGTTGGAAAGAAAGTCATTTCGTTTTTTTTTAACATGCACTTTTATTTGAAAAAACCTCGTGCTTGATTATAACGTCGCTAAAGAATAATAGTTTCCTCGTTTTCTATCGGCAAGAACTATCTTTTCGCCAAATTTTGGATACCACGGCGGCAGAACTAGGCAATTTTCGATTAAAAAAACACGGTTGTAATTCAGTTTTTACTTTATCGCGGTTGCTATACCTCTTTCCGTCCAAGTAATGCTGAAGAAATCTGAATGAATGATAAACAGATGGAACAAGTAACAAGGAGAGTATGGCGGATGAGGTAAAACTTCCCATTGCAGAGTCAGAAGTTTTTCCCGTTTGCTTTTTCCAACATTGTCAAGCGCGTTAGCACGCATTAACACCACCTGGATTCACCAATGCTGGCCGTTTTGATAATAAAGCTTGGCTTAACGATCCAATCGTTTATAGTATCGCTCGGCAAATATAGACTGGTTTAGATTCAGCAGTTCAAAATTAATTATACCCTTCATATTTCACCACATGCAAAGCATAACCTGTTGTGGGAGCAAGCCGATTTTTGGTGTAGGTAATGGGGTTTGCACGCGATCCAAACACTGCTTTTTACGACCACTTCCCGCCTCCGTAAATCCGTCATAATTGTTAAATGGTTCGCGAGCTTTCGTTGTCATCAAATAGGAAGATTGCGCGCGATTGTAATCCGTAAGTTCATTTTTAAGCCAAACACCAACATTTGAGACATTTCTAAGCTTAATGAGGTGAAATGCCAACAGTTGTATCGAGTCTAAGGGAAATTTCTAGAATTGTAATCCTAAGATCCGCTTCCATCAAAGCTCGCTGTTATCCAATTTTGCTCCTTATCAGTCGACCATAATGAAGCGAATCGAACAGATCAAAGTTCCCGGATCGGAGCTGCTGACCCTGGCGGATATTCAAATCATCTTCTCCATATACACTGAATATGGTTTTAGTTGCATCGGTAGCTCTTGTACCGTTTTGAACTCAATGAAATACGTATATGAATTTCATTTACTCATTATTTGTGCTAAAACGAGGTGAAAACTTGTATCTTTACTTATTTCTTCTGTACCGTAACAAGAGAATGGGTCACTCCTTCTATTAACCCTCGTCAACCTCTATTTTAACATGAATGAGCACGCATCAAAACTTCCAACCTAATTTGGGATCACAACTCTCCCTCGACTTTTTGTTCGGGTTTCCCGTTTACAGGAGTTTTCTTCTTTAATTTACGCAGATGTTTTTCCAGAAAAAACATCGAACAATTTCATCGAAGAAAAATACAGCAAGACTTCGTTAAAACGTGTATTTGCGGAACTGGAACTGTGCTATACTGAAAACCTTAAATAGATACGTAACGGAAAAGAGAATAGAAAAAAGTTGTCATATCATACTTCCATATCGTATTTATTTTAAATACTGGAATATTTATTGGTATATTTTTACTGAAACGTCTTTTTAATGGCACTTAACGCGTCGGATTTTATCTTCAGAATTGGTATCTCCGAAAGCCATTAAAAGGTTATGAAAACCAGATGCGCATTTAGACAACAAAACCTTTCCGAATAGTTATGATTTCTCAAAGGTCCGAAATTTTGCCATAATTCTTAACGATCGATGATCAAACCATCGTCTTAAATCTATCGAAACTCGGCCGACAGGCGTTTGTTTTATTTTCGCGTTTCACTGTTTGCTTTTGCACTTCTTGTATACTCCATTCCATGTATTACTTCGTATGATGCTCAGAACGTTTTATCCGTCAACTATATATCCTCTCTCTAAAAAAACAAAGCAACCGCTCTAAAGCAATCCATTCTATTCCCTTCCCTCCATATTGGCAGCCAATGGGCGTCGGCGAAACATATTCTATTGAAAAGGAATGACATCAACGGCGACATCGGTCGGAATAGTGGGAGTCGGATTATTATTTAGCACATTCTTCCGGAGAAAGATTTTTTTTCTCGAACGTCTTTATTGACAGTTTCATTTAACGCGGCGGACGTCTAAAATAGAATAAAACGCGAAGCTCTGTACTGTTTAAAGTCTCCTCGCGTAAAAATAGTCCCGTGCGGTTTAAGACGCTTTTAAACGCAAGGAACGCCTCGAGGCAGTATGGTGTCTTAAAGAGGATCCATTTACGTTCTTGTCGGTTGGATAGTCTTTTTTTTTCATCCATCCTCCCTCCTCCTCCTCATCCTCGCGATTCTTTATTCCGTGTTTTGCTAAAGGCCTCTTTTCATCCCATTCCATCACCTAACCGAGAGCTCGTTCGGGGAAGGGATGCTAAAGGGTGAGGGTGAGGGGGAGGAGGAATGGGGGATGGGGGAGGGAATGTAGAGGCGTAGTGTTGTGGGATCGTGAGGCTGTTGGAGGGTTAAGGGCGCGGGGAGGGGGAAGTAGGGATGTTAAGGGATAGGGAAGGTTGGTTTGTGCTTACTCCACGGCAGACAAACAGTGTGCAGACTCTTGAAGTCGTGAGATCCGCCTTTTGATGACGTAGACCACCCCTTCCCTAACCTCTCCTTATCCGCATCTTCTCTCTCTCTCTCTCCGCCTCCTCCTCCCTCTCTCCCATTCCAATACCCTAGGTGTTCCTCACGCCGCTGGCCTTCGCTGCGTGACCGATACGCGGTTGTCAAAGCAACAAGTTCGGTTCCCGCCATCTGATAAAGCGTTTTGTTACGAGGAGAACTGTGTGCGTTCTGTAAACTACGATCTGGATGAAAATTCCAAGGATTTTATCGCGAAGACGGAGATGGAGACTTCAACGCTGCTAGCATCGTTATTATTATTTCTAAGTGAGAAACGTCTAAAACCGTGTATGATTAAAATTATGCCATTGCTGAAATCCAAAAGCGGTTGGATTTGCATTTATATAAAATTACCCTGTAAGAATATGCATGGCAGGGGTTCCATTGCACAAATTACACACTGGGGATATTTTCCATCAGTTATCTGTCTTCTAACATCCGGGAAAAAGGAACCGTATTTTTCGACGGTTATATATACTTTTTCTGTAGTACGTTGGTCGGATTCGTGCGGCGATAGTCATAATTTTATTAAAATGAAAAGAAAATTATGTATTATTCTCTATTAGTTTATTGTACGGCTGCAATATTTGCTCATATGATATTTAGATAGAAAATCGTCTTTTTTCGGGCAAAATTTAGACTAGAAGGTCCTCTCTTACATTTAACTCATCGTCAACGATTTGCGTAATGGATGTAGTAACAAACAGTACATAAAACACAATGAAAATAATAAATTACAAATGAAATATATACTAAGAAAGATTTATGTTTTTGGGGTACACGAAGGTAAGAACAGACTAGATCTATCTAGTAAAAAGCACGAAGGAAAACACTAACTGGGAAGGGTTACGTGAAAAACCTGCGAAAACCCTAGGTAGTATGTAGTATGCAAGAAATAATAACAGAATTCAGAATGAAAAAATCGTAGGTACAGCGACGTTATATATAGTCGATGATTCACATTCACAACATAAATTGACTCACTGATCTGCTTCTGTAAAATCTCGTGGTTTACGCACAACTATCTAGCTTATCTGGTATGAAAACGGATAAATTTTACGCTTATTATGCTATCAAATCGAATGGGAAATGGTAAATACACGAATGATCTTTTTGGAGCGGATAGCGAAATTTACAGAAATTAAAATCGATGCTACTCCAAATAAAAAAGACGAAAGGAAAATGTAAATGCAGTCGGTTCTTATACTATTGTACACCGACGAAACGTTCTAAAAGTTCCGTCATGATGTTACGTTTACTTTACATCAACGGAGATCTCTTTTAGTTTCCATCTTTGAATTCGGTCCTCCTGCGTTGTTTGAATCGAAGGAAAGACATTTATGGCGATTTTCGAAAATAGCTTAAAGTAGCGGATATTTTTATTGACACTCTCAAAGGATTCATTTCACGAAAAAAGTCGGAAATTTTCAGTCGGATGAAAAATGTGAGCGACTTTGCAACCTTTAGACCTGAATTCGGAAAGAATTTCAGCCAGTTTTCCAGGCGAGACGTCAGATCTTCTTTTAAGCAAACGAAGATACTGCTTCTTAGGATAAAATATAATTTTAACCACTTTTTTCTATAGATAGCCGTCCTATTCTCATGGCACTCTTATAGAAAGGCATCCTTGATTTAAAAAAAAAGACGGAGATAAATGAATTTCGTTCAAACTAAACAAAAACACAACAGGCTGGTGTATACCCATGGTTTTATTTCATTTAAATAGGTAAAAATACATGGTTGGAAATGAAGTATAGGTACCAAGGAGGGAGGAATTTATTTTAATTTGTGTTTAATACATGAATCAATTTTACGAAACTCATGCAACTTCCATCAATTTTATCCTCTTTTGAACCATAAGATTCTTTCCTCCATGTTAAGTGATTTAAAAAACTCAATTATGATAGTTTCCTAATGTGCTTGCATGAATCTAAACAGGACTCGATCTGAATCAACTTTTTTCGAATTTCTAGCATTGAAAGTTTGAAAAAGTATCTCCTGCGAAATAACAACGATTACAGTTCCGCTTAGTATATCCACATGTAGCCATCTGAATTTATTTCCAAGGGTGTTTGATAAAACATCCGAAGTGTCTGACACATGACTATCTCCATACAGAGTAATGAACATGATTGTTGATTGATGATATCAATTTTGTTTGCTTATTGTCTTTTAAACGTGAAAAGTGATTCAAAGTATTTTTCACTGTGAAAATTATTGTTTAAAAACTATTCACGAGTGTAATTGCAGATAATTATTCTTGAGGACGCTGATTCCGAGAGCAATCATATTCATTACTCTACATAGGGAAAATCATGTGCTGGCCTCATAAGTTTTTTTTTGAACTGTTAGACTAGAAGAAAACAGAGAAAGAGCGTAAAAGCGCGAGCTCAATATTTTGAACGCATTCTTGGATTCACGTTTATCGATACTGACTCCGCTTCGCTCAATCCTTTTTTCCAAACTTACTGCAATTAAAGTCTTGTGAAAAGCTTATTTATGTGTGTACCTGAGTTTTTCTAATGGGTTTTCCGAGTTTTCTACTTTCGCCAAACCACATGAAAAAATATACAGCATTAGTAAAAATAATACGGAATTCTTCGAAAGTTCTCTTAACAAAGTGTTACCTTTATTATCATTATTTATGTATAATTTTTCCGGAAATTTACTAAAAATGATAAAAAACACTGTATTCAAACGTATAATTTTCTCCATTTCGTCGTTATTTTAACTGTCATACAGGTAGAAGGCGAATTATATGGATAATTCATTAGTTATGAGGTAGGTATTGTCAGTACTAGTATATAGGTGTACGAACCATAACGCAAATTTTATTACTTTACAAGCTAATAACGAGAAACCATTTGCACTAATTATTGTGGTATTTTGTGTGCGTCGTGTCAAAAAGGAATGAGAGGAAAAAATAGCTTATTCCCCACTTGAGATTGAAAGGGATATAAACAAATTGAGTTAATAGTTACTTATCAACAAAATAGAATTAGCGGCAATACGTATTTATTTACTCAAAAAATATCATACCACAATAGACAAATGCTTATTAGCACAAAAGGTATCTTTGATAGCTATAAAAAGCTTAATACGTAAAATCAGTTGCGCATTTTGGTTGCAAGTTGAAAATATTAATCAGTGGCGTAACTAGGTTATGGCGAAGGCGGATTTGCCATAGGTGCTGCCTGCAGAAGGCACCAAACGCTCCTTCAAAACATGCGAAAAGTTTATTTTATTATAAATAAGTATTAATTTAATACTTAAACGTTAAAGTAATATTCAATGAAATGCTAATATACCCTATAAAACGTAAGAAAAAATAATATTTTATACAACTAAGGCGTTTCCTAAATTTTTGTTATAAACTCAGATACGCCCCTGGTATTATTTAGTATTATCTAAACGATAGCGCTGATGACGTCTACCTTGAAGCCGAAATGCGCATATGATTTTCATCAACTGCTTATGCCTACTGGAGATACTTATCGAATCAATTCGATTTTAGCCAGGAGACGACCTCGGCAAATCTCTATCGGAGACAGGCACTGCTTTTATTACCGGAAATTTAAATTTTCAGCGCTGGCTATTGGCAACCCCTTTCCCTCGAATCACTTTCCAGGAATCGCTGGGAAAATTCGGTATAAAAAAATACAGCCGACGAAGAGGATCCGATCCGGCGCATTTGGCGCCTGGCGGCCGTGTTGGACGTCCCCTCCGTACTACTTCCATTTCGCGCGTAGTAAATACATTCACGGAACGCGTCGCTCTGATTTTGGCAAGCATTTCTACGTCTCTCTCTCTCTTCCATGTCATTATTTATTCAGCAGTCGATCGTCCTGGATCTACCCTCCGCCTCTCCATCTCTTCCCATCCTCCTCCTCTCTCTCTCTCTCCCGGAACCACTCACCCCCACCCACTCCTCTCTTCTGCGTCTCTAACACACGCACCGTAAAATACATCGCTTTATATGTCCTATCCCGTTTTGCAATTTTTCGTACGCCGTCTTTTCCATAAACTGGTCCTTTCATATCTTTGGAACGGGCTTGTAGTCCTCCTCTTAATCTTTTCCATTCCCTTTCTCTCTTGAGCGCCTTGCTGTTTCATCTAAAGCTTTTATATTAACCTCGTTTATGCTTGTTCTCATATTCTGTCAAGATTCAAATCGCCTTTCCGACCTTCTGGATTTCTCACCTGAAAATGTATTTTAGATCTTAGGGATAGCGTGTACCTGAAGTGAGAAGGCGATCGCTAATCTTAAGATTCTTTGGGAAAATGCTATTACGCAATGCTCAGGAGCTTAAAAATTAACAAAGGCTAGCAGTTTTTAATTGTGAATGGATAATTTAAGAACCGAGATTTCAATCGCCGTATGAAGGAATTTGTCTTGGGCTGGAGCTGATGAAATCAGAGATACATTACACCAAAGCACGATTTCTAGCTAACGGCTTTCTTTCTTTATTTATCGCTGTCACGTCATCGGATTATTAATCTTTATAATTAAGGTAAATATGTTGTCGGAACGAAGTTAATTATTCTTTAGAAAAGGACGTTATCATGAAGAATATTAATAGCTAAGTCGGGCTAGGTAAAAAGATGGATCGAGCTCGTGGGACTCGATGATTAGGTCGCGAGATCGAATCTCGCCCTGGACATGACATTAATTCCGTTGTTTCTGTCATTAAGGTCATTAAATAAGGCCTTGAAGTGCTGTTTATGAGTTATTGATAATAAATGAAATGATCGCATTATAGAGTAGGTAAACAAAGGTATAAATTCGAGAATTACTTTGGAATTTAATTTTTTGCTAATTCTTTAAAATGTGGCTAATCCAGCACGCATAAGTAACTAATGTCTCAAAATTAGTATTGTAAAAATAATTGAAATAAATTTATCATTCGATTTTGAAATTTTACGTTCTACTGATTTATAGTTCTTCGAAAACTGGATTAGCTAATCATTTTTGGCCGACAACAATTGTATTGCATTTACTTTCTCAATTCGGGAACGATTGAATGTTTTTTTACTGATTTTGAGATGATTTATTTATCCGCAACGAACAAACAAGGCATATGATGTCATTGTAAATAGTTATCAATTTGTGACTCCGTGTCTTCTGGTTTAAGCTTCGCCCAGTCAAAATTCTTACCTCCTTGTGTTTCGATGTAAGAAATATAGATAATAATCCTTGTCTTATCATACCTGATTTTTTCACGCATAAATACAATATTTTCAATGAAAATTATAGGGGAAAACTTCGATGACTGAATTCACAATGTCCGCTTTTAATATGGGCTATAAAATGGTTTTTAATTTGAAAATCTCAATTTTTTATGTTAGAAAATGTATTAAAGTGTGAATTACTTTTTACTGATGCAAAGCATCCCAGATACATAATTGTTCCTCAATATTCACAACTATATTGAGAAAAAGTGCAGTAATAGGGCAAGTAAAATCCCGCGTCCGGTCTGTCCTCTCATAAACCTCGCACTTGGTATTTTTTGTTCTCTGGATTCCGGAAAAATGCGAGAAATATGCCAGTAAATGCGATAAATATTACCTATCAGTATCAACCGAGAATTATCTGACAAGTTGGTGACATTCTGTGAGAACAGATAGATTATCATCGTAGTTATTCTACCCTAAGCTACGTTTTTGACTCATCCAACCAAATATATGTTATCAAAGGCATTTCTCATTGTCTTATCATACCAATTCCCATCTTTTACTGCATCTAATAAGACTTTCCTCTTCATATCTCTTTCCTTCTTTCATAGCATCCTCCCTTCCATGATTGCTTTCAACTTCTACTTTTCAAAATTTGACCTGCCCATTTCTTCTGTCTTTTCCTTGTTACACTAATTAAGTTCATATCTTAATGAAACTTCCTCATCCATTTTTCTCGCTGTCCATGGAAAAGACACATCGCACGGAATAATATAAGCATTGTTTAAAGGCAAGAGTTTCGTTCGGCTTTTGTCACAATATACCGCCGTAATATAGTAAAGCGACGAAAAAAGCGTTGCTGGCTAAGAATGCACCGTGTTGCGCTTGGCCCAGATTAACGAACCCAACGTGATTAAACGTAATTATCGCCCTACTAATGGATCCGTTCACGCACATGCCTTAGAAACCGTGGCTCCAGCCGCTCCTCGAGCTGGAAGTGACCTATCCAGATAATTGCGCAGCAGGACGTGAAGTTGCGAAAAGCAACACGCGATTGCTGAGACAAACAACTGGAATTTCTGAAGACTCAAGTTTACGTCGAGTCCTTAAGGAGTCACCTGAAACATGGAGTCGTGCTTATCTAGTCGTTTCTTTTCATCCCTTAGACCGAAATTCTCCTTCAACAAAACAAATGCCTTCATTTTCCAAAATTAGTTTTTATTTCGGTTTAATAAAGTATAAAAATTTAATATAATAAAAGCCGTCGTCTGTTGGTTGGTTGGTTGGTCACGCTATACAAACGCTAATAACTCGAGAAAAAATAATGATAGAAACTCGAAATTTGGTAGGGATGCTTGATTAACACCTTTTCAGGTGATGACGAATTTAAATTGCGAAAAAATTCCTTGGTTCGTCTCCAAGAGAGGCATTTCCATTTCCTATTACTTAACATGTAAAACGCGATTTTTCGACGTGCAGGCTTTTATTCATTTGGAAATTAAAATTAGAAGATATTAACAGACGACCTTCGAATTTGAACCATTTTGAAGAAAAATTTATAGTTTCTTATTCCGTTCGTCTTTTTTCGCCCACAGTTCGAAATATTCCATGTTAAACGTTTAATTTGCATATTTTGTGGAAATCTCGCCATTTTAACGTTATGTTGCTATGTCGACCATTATCATTGTTACTGTATATATCCTTCAGGGAATAAGTGCTTCAATACGAGAGAGAGAGGAAGGAAGGGGAGAGATTGGCGTGTTTTGTGGAAAATAAGTATATTAACGTAAATATAAAAAAATTTAAGTATCAACAGTGTCATTTTAGAAAAATTGGAAATAAAAAGCATACTTAAATTAAATTCTTTGTAAACCATACGTGCTTACGAATTTATATTGTTATTCCTCGAATTAATTTCGTAAAAATGGCTGAAGTTTGGAAACGAATATAAATTAAAATTAAAAGGACATTTAAAACTGTTAACAGGCAATTTTCGAAGAAACAACAGTGGATTTTTTAATGAATTGATTTGTTTTTATAAAAGGAAACTTGGTGCTTATTTAATAAAGAGTAAGTTCTAAGGCACATAATCCATTTAAATCTAATAACAGGGGCTATTATAGTTTAAAGAAAGATGTTTATTTATTCACTTTACAGAATGAATTAATTTTAGGCTAGCATTGCCTATTATAAAAGGAGTTACTTTGGAATTTACAGTATGTAAAGTGGAAGTTGTACTGAATTGACTCAAGTACAATTTCAAAGCAAAAATCAATTTAAAACTATTGAAAGTTGTTGTTTCGGAAACTGAGAAGTCCAGAGTGGTGAGCGGACGCTAAACGATATTAAGGTAAAATCTATTTAAAGTATTATCAGAGGCAATTGAAGATTGAACAAATTTTTTTGTTACCGGAATTCTAATTATTTCATGAAATTGAAATGTTAATGCATTAATCCATTAAAATCTGTTAAGAGTGGCTATTTTAATTGAAAGAAATATATGTACATGGTACTTTTGGTCACTTTTCAGAATGAATGGATTCTAGGTTAACATTGCATATAACAAAAGGATTTTCTTTGGAATAAGAAGTCTGTTATGTGGTTATTTTAACTGAATTGAATGAAGTTCTCTTCTAAGTTTGAAATCCATTTAAAACTGGTGAAAGTTGTTGTTTCGGAAAATGAGAAGGCAAGAGTGCTCTGCAGACGATAAACGATATTGAGGTACATTATATTCCAAAATCTATTTATCAGAGGCAATTGAATATTGAACCAATTTTTTGGAACCGGAATTCTGCTTATTTAATGAAATTGAAATCCTAATGCTATAATCAATTTAAAACTAATAACAATGGCTATTTTAGTAGAAAGAAAGGTACTATTTTATTCACAAGGAATTTCTGTGAGATTTTAGTTCATTAATTAAAACAGACTTACAATATAGAAATATTCGATGGTTAAAACAGTGCACAATTTTATTCTTGCGATTTTTACTTATTGCATTGACGAACATTTAGATTCATTAAATCCGTTGAAATTCAGCGGCCACTTATGCTAGTATATCTAATAATGATGCATTATTCGTAATCTACATTACTTGATCATTATCGATCATGCTTCTTGTACAATAGTTCCGCATTTCAAGCATAGCATCTGAAGTTACTTTCAGATTTTAAACTATTTCCTTGCTGGTTTCATTAATATTTCTAGTTACGAAATTATTTGCACGTATCATAGTTTTTCGTATGAGTAACCTTTCCCTCGACCATTTATAATGAATTAGTTTAATTGTATGTCATAAACATGACAGGTGGGAATGGATGAAGTATTAAATTAACATTAAATGATATCAAGATGTAGACCACAGCTACGCCTTAATTCAAAATGGCTAACTTACATAAAAATCCAAGGATTATTGTCAACATTTAATAGACCTCATAACATACATTTTAATTACTGCCCTTCAGAAATGACGGGTATGAATCAAAGATGTCTTACGCCAGTAATTAAAAGATGCCAAATCGGAATAGTGTTTTTTATTACACTTACTGTAATGACTTCCTTCATATCCAACTATATTAACGATATAGAGAAAGTAAGCACTTCTGAAATCCAACCAATGCCTTTACGTATAATTGACGGTGGCCCGTTTCAAACCTGCAAGGACAGGCGCTAAATATCTGGCGAGAGATTAATTCTTGAGTTATCCATATTAATTCCCAAAATGTTACACAGAATGAAACAAAAGGTATCTCCAGTAGTTATAAAAAGGCTAAGGAAATCAGATGCGCTTTTCTGCTATAAGGTAGATGTAATGTAATAGTGATACTGTCGCCATTCTTAGATAATTTATTGTTAGTTTGCAACCTCTCACCTTATGTAGGCTGTATATCTAAACTAATACACCTACTTAGAAGTTATTGTTCTTGAGAAGCGGTTTGATTTTTTTGCGCTTAGAAGTGTGTCACGAACACTTTTGTTCTTAGCTAATTTTCCCTTCAAATTCGCATAATTACAATCATATCTTTAATAAAAATCGTGAAATCGTGTTTAAAAATCTGAACACTCTTCAAAGTTACCTGGGCGATATTCTGTAACTATTTACCTAGGTAACTTATAAATATAACAATAATTACTGAATATGTGAGAAATTTTAACGTATTCTTCAGTTTATGCTGTAACAAATGGGAGGGTTAGATCCCACTAGGCACAATTAGAACATCCATCATTTAACGCGCATCTCAAAGCCAGTATTTATAAAAAATAATTGTCATGGCAATACCTGCAATTGAAATGATAATTTCGGCCGCTTAACGGGTGAATCCAGAGGACCTGGATTTACTTTTCAAACATTCATTCATTCATTTGAATGGGTTTTTGCCGCTTTTTTAAATTCATGTTCATTTCCCACATTCAGAAGCACCTTCTTTCCTGAATTTTGAAGTTCCATCACTATCTTTCTTTCTTTTTTCAATCTCAGATTGCAACATCTTGAGGCATGAGGACAATTTAATAAGGCATAAAAGACTATTACATAGAGAGAAAACTTGTCATGGACACTAGAATTACGCCAGGAACAGACTATCTGCATCCTTCACATTTAAAACTGGCGGTCCCACACACCTAGAAAGCCCTTGAATGAGATTCATCTTAAGACTCTTCCGTCATTTTCCCCTCGTGTTTTTTCGCTATGAAATATCTGCTCTAGATAATCGGCGTTTTTTTGTCTGAATGTCATTTATTACCCCGCAAATCATAGCACTTTCTTCATGTGGAAGGAATACCTTCGAGTCATTCGAACACTAATACTGATCTAATAGAAGGAACAGAAGATGTTATATCTATACAAAGGGCTAGAAACCAAAGGGCATACAGCTGAAGGATCGACTTAACAAATTTTAACCGCCAAAAAGTCAACAACGTTAATTTAAAATAACACTTTAGCACGGTTTTGAAGTTGCCTTCGAGCATTAAAATGACTGATCCGATATAGAGGTTTTAAGAAAGGATAAAAGGAAGCAGTACTGAATACAGTGTGACTGAACTGTTGCATGCTGGGCTGAAGACGTCGCTCAAGAGTAACAAAGTATTCCTAGGAGAAAACCTCCCTCGATTTGCACGGTTTAGCTTCACAGTCTTATCTAGGAACAGTGAAAAGCGAGGGATCTGTACCTTTGTGGCTGGAATCTCATTAATGGTAGAGAATATACCTATAGCAAGCACGTTGTAGATAATCGTAGCATAAATAAGGGGCGTTTCTCTCAGTGTATTTAGCGATTGATTTAGTATATTTTCCAGTAAGGTGGTAGCTCGAATCCATGTGATAACTACGGTATGGCGGAAGTGTTATTTTCCATAAGCGCTGCCTGCTAGAGCCCTGAATGAAGAAACGTAGCAGCTAGGAGACATGGCGTCTATGGCAAAGTTTTAGGAAAAACCGTAGTTATGTGGAATATGTTTTCCTACGTTGTAATAGAGAACAGTAGCAATATATTATAAATTCAACATTTGTTTTTTAAGTTATTACTTATTTATTTGAAAATAAATTCGTCATTTCTTACGGGTGCCTTTGGCAGGCGGCGCATATAGCATTTGCTTCCAGCAAAACATTCAAAAATGGTTTATTTTAGATATGTATTTAGTTGGTATTCTTATACTGAATAATTATTAGTTAGAATGTAATAATTTTGTAAAGCCAAACAAAGGATACATATTCTACAAAATTCTTTTCTGGAAGGCACTTAAGTTTGCCATAGCCACAATTTTCCAGTTACGTCTTTGCCCTCACTATAATTCTATATAACTATATTACTATTTGACTGAATTTTTGTGTGGCTGAATTAATAAATTCAATAGAATAAATTATAGAGGATTGAAATTTCAAATTATTTACGATATTTTACGTATTTTTTGTTTCTTACTTCAACCATAATTATACGTATAAAATGTTAAAATGGATTATCCCATAAGATACTAGTATACAACAGTTTTTGATTGCAAATTTCAAAAATCTACGAATCCTATCAAAAATATACAAATTACAGGAATATTTATAATTTCCCTCTATATTACTGAATTTTTACCGAAAATAAGTATTTTTTACTTCTTAATTCCAATATTTACTCGGTTCCTAAAAATAAATAGCAACGTTGTTGTGAATACACACGTATTTTGTCGAACATCATTTCTGTGGCCGGTGAGCTTATTCAAACAAAATTCCTCGTCGTAATACTGAGTGCGAACAGCCAACGTTACAATCTCGTTCTAAGTGATTCAATTAAAAGTTTTACTTTTAGCAAGAAAATCCGTAGCGAGGAAAACTTATGTTATGCAAAGCTATAAAAATAAAAGAGTTCCACCATGAAATGACCCGTATCGTAACGGTTTTCGGTATAAGCTTAAAGCCGAAATCTCATTCACTCGAACCCGGATGATTGATTCGCCTCAGGCTACCAGATTTCTCTCGACGGCCTTGTGTAAAAGCTAACCCAACAAACCGGTGTATTTACACTCGTCAAGGTCATGAATTGGTTTTCAATTCCATCTAGCCTTAAATTAGACATCTATTTTTTTATGATGTAATGCCCGTGTCGAGATGCTATTAGGTGGCATGTAATTAAGATATCTTCACGGAGAAGCCGAGTCATTCGGTCGAGGCTACCCTTAATATAAGATGGTGTTCCCGTCTTAAGGAAATAAAACAAATAGATGCGTTATGAAATGATTGAAAATTCCGTGACTTTTCCAACAAAGACCCCGTTATCCGGGTCAGTTGAGACGTAGGTAAGAAAGGATACTAGAAAAACACGGTTGATCGTGAAATTTTAAGGCGAAATTATTTAAAATACTCTTTGCTTATTTGCGTAAAAAGCTAGCCGCATTCCTCCGAATGAGGGACGATGTCTACGCAGGAAACCATATTAATTTTGTTAATTAATGGGATTAATATAATATTTACAATAAACTTGTAAATAATTAATATAATCGAGCTAATCATAATGAGCATTGCAGCGCAGTTTATGAATTATTTGTAAATAAATAAATAAGTAATCTAGCAAAATGGACAGAAAATTCGTACATAGTTAATGAAACGATGAATATATGTAATCAAGAAAAATTCTAACTTACTTCAGAGCGGTTGTTCCATTAATCATCCTTTCGTTTAATCTGCGCACGGATAATAGAAGTTTTGCTGTAAACTAAAATGGGACGAAGAATGAAACTCATAGTTCTGAATTGTCCTCCTTTGATTCTACGTAACCTAAAAACACGATAAACTGGTTACTTTTTTTTGGGCGCCGAATCTATTGTAATCATTCTGTAGTAAAACGTGGGATAAATAATATTCTACAAAACTCTTTTCTGAATGGCACTTACTGTAAGTTTGCCATAGGCACCCAATCTTCCAGTTATGTCTTTACCCTCATTGTAATTTTATATAAATATATTACTATCAGATTGAATTTTAGTAAACTATTATTCTTATATTAATTTGATCGGTAGATCTTAAACGTGGGTTTCTCAGGGCTGTTATTTTTTTGGGCGCCATAACTTCAGAAAGCAGTTTTTATGAGATAGTGTTTCAGCAGAGGAATTTTTACCGGCAGATTTTCGGACATTGTAAATTTTTGAGAGAATTTTTTTTGTGAGCTGCGAAATTAGGTGTGGATTCATCTAAATTTGAAACAATCATCCACTTTACAAACGTATGGAGCCATTAGAGCCGGCGCCCTAACAAACAGCGCCCAAAAAACCTCCTACAAAATTTCCAGCGCCAAACAACCTGCCCAATATCGTCGGCCGCTCAAGAGCTTGTTGATGAAAAAATTCTACTTATTGTCCCAGATTCATTTTCATTCTCGAACGATGATATGAAAAGGAGAAAGAAAGACGTAATTAAATGGAGGAAATGATTTTATTCAAGACTAAACACGACACGTTAGTCGTGAAATGCGCAGAAAAGGCGAAAGGAGCCAAGAAGTCGAGGGGAATAGCGCGGTCAAGGATGAAAAAAAGTGAATCACGAAAAGAGCAGTTCGAACCGGACGCAGGAAATGATTCGTTTTTCTCCAGAATATCAAATCGCATCACGTACGGAGAAAATTGTATGTACTGAACTAATGGGAATTTTTTGCGTTAGCGATCGTCCACGTCGCGCATATAAAGTGACAAAATGCACTTAAAGCATGCTAATGAAGAAGCGAGGCACTCGTGACATGCAAGTTACGCACGGGGCGACATTTTTGGCGCGTTTTATTGTATTTTTATTATAGTTGCGCTGGAAATCCCCCATTGTGTTGTTTAAGTCGCGAATGACTGGACTATATGTATTATATATCTCGGATTCAATTGATGTCGAAAATAACTCCGGTAACCACAAAATAATTGGAAAATCCAGTTCAGCACTTCGTTTACAAAGCATCCTTTCTCATTGTTGAACCACATATTGCATATTATAAAAATAAATAGTTTATTCAAACCGTTTTCCGGATATGGAAAATATATTGATCATCGATTTGATTACATTAATAGATGGGCCCGACATTTCAATTACGGAATTATTTGAAATTAGTTCTATCCATAAACTTCGTTCCGACAACCAAAATCGCAGCCTTCAAATTTAATGTTTCTTTTATTAAGACTTGCATTTTAATCCACAGCCTAAAAGTGCATTAATTTAAAACACAATGGAAAATGACAACTTTTTTTGTATACGTTTATTTGTCGGCCCTGCTTTCTAACGGTTTAGGGTGAATTAGTTTAGAATTACGGACAGGTTTGCCTTGAAAGGAATTACTTTTGGATACCAGACTAATATTAGAAACTTTTTTGTATGTGGGTTTGGATTAGACTAGAGAAAATCGATTGGATTAAGAATAAAACAGGTGAGCTTTTAATAACGATAATAAATAGGAGAAATTATTTAGCGCAATAAGGGACAACCTTTAGAAACAACGAGTTTTTAAAAGAAAATTGAGAAAGAGGCAAAGGGATAGGAAGATTAAAGAGAATTATTAAAATGAAAATAAGGGTTTTGGATTGGAGGGAATGGGCGAACGTAAAAAAAAAAACAACCCAGATGTAGAATATTTTATGCAAATATTTTTCTTAAAGAAATAATTAAAATGGAAGAAAAATCGGCAGAAGTGAAGAAAAGTTAGTGAGATAAATGTTCTACCGTTCTTGTAATCTGATAAGTACACGAAATGGGCGCCTTTTTCTTATCGAGTCGGGATCACCTCCAGGGTCGATAAAGAAATCAATCGACAACGACAAACAATGAATAATGTACGGAGGGTGAATTAAGAAGGAGGCAAATTACGAAGAAGCGCGTGTCGGGCATTCCAGCACGGGCGCACTCTTAAAAGGAGAGGGTTAGGTTAGTAACCCGCAGACACGCACTCATCCTATATAGTGATGACGCGCCAGATATCACGGAAATTTGCACGTGCGCCACGGTTGCAAGTAATGTGCATCCAAGAAAATAATCAACGCATTAACAATGCGCTTTCCTTGACAAGAGGGTGACCGATGACTCAACTGAACGTGGAGAGAGAGAAGAATCACATTTGTAAGATTATTCTTTCAGATAACTATCGAACGGAGTTGACTTTTGAAAGGTTAACTTTTTATAACGGGCCAATGAGGAGACATGGAAAAATAGCGGTGTTAAATTCATAATTTGTTGAATTTAATCAATTGTTATGCTTTTCTGTTTCATATCAACAGAACTTAGTTGAAAACATTTCTTAAGCAAATAATACTGTTACAGTACAAGCCTCAGCAAACATGTTCAGGGGAAGAAAGTAAGCTTTATTCAAAATGATTTTCGTGATAAGTGCATGTTAAATTTTTCAAGCATGCGTGAAAATTCCAAACAATAATTTTTAAAATTAAGTTTTTAATTCGAGGGTAATAATAGAGATTTTTTTCTTTTAAACGTTCCCAAACCCACGTTTGTTTAAAATTTCTAGGGATTTTCAATAACTCGAAAAAGTTTTGTAGCCGAAATCTCCATCTGGTTTACTTAACCGTTTTATTGCTAAGAAAATTATCTATATTATCTGCATTTAAATCCTGAAACCCACCAATATGGTGAAATTCACCACATTTGTAGTAGTGATAACTTACTGCCTTTTATGGTCTCTAATGGTCCTAGAGAAAAACTAACACTATTTATCTCCATCTCAGGTACCTTCCCACGTAGTAAATATGACATTACATGTTAGTCTTAAAACTTCGTCAGATATTCTCCTCCGAACCATACTTGACTAAATGCATCGATCTAGCAATAATTCAGCCTTCCTTTATACTCATTATAAATTATCATATTATGTCAATAATCTCTGCCTTACGTCATAGTTTATTTTTGCTACAAATCTAGCTACCATAAAGTAACATCCGCAGCTGGTTTATTTTGCGTTATTTTTAAGCAACTCGTGGGCACATATAGGTGCGGTACGCATGTCCGAATCTTATATCTCAAGCCATAATCTCATGGACGATAAGAAATATATTATAAAGATGAAACTTATACAAAAAGTTAGATAACACATTAGCACAAATTATATCCACAAAAGGACCACCACTGTCTTAGTTAAGGGTTTTCGATGTTCAAGGTAGGCTTTCATGGCTATCTCAGCTAAAGTGCACAACGTACATCGTCCTACCAAGTAATCCTACAACTTCAACTCCATCGTCATTATAGAAATTACTAGTAAAATGACTGGCATAAGTTTGGATTTCTTTCTCATATTCATAAATTGAAATTGAATTTTATTTCATTTTGACGCTTCAACGCTCTACTTAACCGAATGCATTTCTAGCCACACGTCACTTCACGTCGTTCCCATGAACCTTTTCACTCCTTCACGACAACCCGAACCTGCTACGGTTCTTCTTCTCGATTGCCGTAGGTTCTCCGTCTAAACGTTTCCGCGAATATCGCGATCATCCGAAAGCTATTTAGATTTTCGAATCCCTTTGGAACACCGGGAGAAGAATTATTTTCTAGGAATCGACGGGAGAAGTAAAAGACGAATGTTCTCGGTAAAAAAAATTTATACCTCGCCGGATCCAAGCAAAAAAGGGTCCTTACATAAGGGCCTTACGTTGAAGAAAAAAAAGAATATTTTATAACTCGTGGTCTTTCGTCCAATAAAAAAAGAGACGACTGCTTTTAGGTTATTTTTTTACCCATAGTAGCGTTTGGCACGTGCTGTTTACGATTCCGCCTATGTACGTGATTTGGCACCTAACCTATAGGAATGCAATATTGCAAGGTTATCCGTAGGAATCCGATGGATTCTCAACTCGCACATTTATAGAATTCCTCCTTTCGATGGTAGAGAGAGAGCCCCGGGCGAGTTTTCGGACGGTTCTCTCTCTCTCTCTCTGCCATTTTGCGCTTTTCTACATTAAGAAAGAAATCTCTCCGTATTCGAAGTCGCGATTTATCGTTTATGACTGACGTTGAATCTCATCAACGCGTTGGATTCTTTTTTAAGACGTGAGAGGATATTTTACGTGTATTAAATGATAATTTAGATCCGCAAGAAGCTGAAAATGTTTTAAATTGGGAGCACGGTTACCTTTCTCTCGACCTTCACACGCGAGGGCGGGATGTATGTCGTTCGTTTCATCAAATAGTTGATCGAATTAATGATCGGCGTGGACGCGAGTATGACCGAGAATAAGTTGAGAATGCGAATGGCTGATTCGAGTTGCACCTTTAATTTTCTTGTTGAGTTTCCAGTAGAAATCGACATTTCATCGACTTGATACTCCTCCATAAAGGGAGCGAGACACGTAATAATAGAACGGTTTTTATTTCAAAATGTTTTCGAAGATTTCCAGACTATTTGAAACGTATCGTTGACGGGAACAATTATAAAGTGCAGCAGGTCGTTAATGGCGCCATTTCGCTTTTTTTGTACGAATACGATCGATGGATGAAATATCGCTCTGGTGTCGGTCTTCAATCTCATCTAGAAGGCCGATTGATAATTTTATCGGCATTGAATTGCAAACATTTTGAATGAATTGTCGCGCGCGGAGAACGTAGAGAAGAGAAAAAAGATACAAAATAGGATTGCCAACGGCAGCGGCGGTAAAAAAAACTAAAAAGATTTCTTGGGTGATTCAACTAACTCTCAGCAATTAAAACTTCTTTCTCATTAAATTTAAAGAATTATGGAGTGTAATTTTCTCGGAAAACACCAAAAGGAAAATATGTGTCTAACGTAAAGAGAGAACACCGGCTTCTACTTTTATGGGATGAAATAAACATACTTTGAACATACATATTTTTTGGAAATCATGCCTGAGATATAAATTTATTGGCTATCCCTTCCAATTCTGTTTTATTTTTCTTCTCTTATTTACTGAAATTTTTTATTGTTTTGAGCGATTCGTGGAAAGTTTGTGTCCCTCGCATTAACATCTTCGATGTACTTTGTAGTTCCCCTGCTAGAGGCGCTGGTTGTTGGACAACTCACAACTTGGGAATCATATTTTGAAGGAACCTTAAAATACTAGAGAACTCGTTTACATTTCAATGGGGTACTTGACACTTCCCTCCAACAAGGAGAAAGAAAACTTACTGTTTGTTTATTTATTTTTCACAAACTCATAAATGGCACTTTGCGTCCTTTGTAATGAGCGTAATAACAATAACAAAGACGAACACACACGACCATGCCCTCGGCAGGATTCGAACCCGCGGCCCTAGCATTGGGAGCTAGACACGATAACCACCCCTCTACCAAGACCGGCTATAGTTACGATAGGCCAACATATTCGTAAAGCGTTTCTTTTTTTAGTGAAGTTTTGGTATTGTTTGCTTACTTCTAGCTCCGAATTTTAGGTCTCTAATATTAGATTTAATTTCATTTTTTATTTAAATAAATTACATGTTCGAAACTCGATTCAAACAAATACATTAATCTTTTCAAAGTAGCTTCTGCTCAATGTTGTTTTTGAATGCAAATAGTATCGAATATCGACTTTGTTAAATTACCTAACGTGGCTATTTATTTTCTTGCTATAACCGTGGAAAAGGACGCCGTATGTGAAAATTGTTGCTGTCCTAAAGCTTTCGTTCGTTGAATTCGTGATTTCGTTATATTCGTTCTCGTTAAAACCGAGTTCCACTGCGTGCGTGCAATTCCTTTTTTTAAATATCTGGAATAACATAAAATTCATGTAAGTATAAAATACTTTTCGTTCTTGTCGTGCTTTGTAAGCTTATAATTTATTTGACTATAAATTCAAATACGAATCTCACATATAAAATACGATTGTAATTGTGTGGCATTGTTTCCTCTAGCAAATCTCATGTCCTGAGCGTATCCAGTTCAGAAAAAGACACTATAGCTAACATATCTCTCGTTCATTTACGAAAACATTAGTTTTTGATAGCTAGCGAATTATATGAAACGAAGGAAATAAGTTAGATTTCTCTCCAAAAAACAAAAAGGTCGATGTTCGTCGAGTTTTTAACCCATTAATTCTTAGAGATTAGCGATCGTTCCTGTTTGGTATCAAGATCGACTAGACTATGTCCTTCGGAAGAGACGTCCGTACCTTGACCTCATTGGCTTTGCCCAGTCCACCGCTGCTGCCTACAACCACCCACCCCCTTTCACTCCGTCTCTCCCACCCTCTCCCTCCTTTCACTCCCTCCTTCTCTCACCAACACCTCAACGATTCTCGCTTTGCATGGCTAATGGTCAAACGCCATCGATAAAATGGTTCCGACGAAGGCCACGGTATTCTGCATCTTCGTTCTCCTTTTTTCCATAAGCTCGCGGGTAAAACGTGAGCGCAAAAAGGGAAACATCAATCAAACGCGACCGCATCCTGGTTTTACACCACGTAGCTGGGTTGTAAAATATCTCAACCGTCCCGGACCAACCCTCCCACCGTGGCAAGGAGCTTCGCGCAACCCTTCCCGGCATGACTTCCGCGCGCCTTTTGATCGTCAATTTTTTTGCAACTCCGGGAACGATCCTCCCCCTCTCTCTCTCTGAAGGGACAGCCTCTTTCATGCCGATGATGATTGATGGGGAAATAAGAGGAATTTTCTGATAGACTTTTAAAATGGCGTGATCGGGGTTCGATTTGAGCTGCTCCCCCTTCCTCCTCCTCCCCTCCTCCCTCCCACACCCTCTTCACTCACGGTCACGGAGTCAATTTGCTTATGGATGGCGGCACTAATTGCATCCGCATGCCTACGTGTTCCGGAACATTAACCTCGTGGCTCGCCGCTTCGTTACCCGGTGATATGTCCGCGCAGGTTTTGCTGCAAAAAATGGATTTGCAACGCCGAATTACTGAGCCGGTTCCTGGCATCTTAAAAATGCGGGGCTTCGGGTTGTTTTGACTTCGAATGGATAGCGTCAAATTAGATCGAGAATAATGCTTCCGCTGTTGCTTTTAGGGAGAGGATCGTCTTTTATTTGTTAGAAGATTCTTAAAGCGAATATATGACTCAGAATAAAGCGTCACAGGATGTCGTCGATTCGAGTCGACGTAACATATCGGCGAATAAATATCCATAAACGTTACATCGCACTTATGTAACGTCATTTCCGATATAAATCATAAATCAATCCAACTGTTCAACTCGCCGCACAGATCCTAGGAAGGGTAAAATAATTTACGAATTAATAACGAGCAATAAATTACTTTCCCCTAAATGAGGTGTTCGAGCGGGAAGCAGGAAAGACGTGTGGGAATAAATCACTAGTTAATTATTTGGGTCTTGTTCGGTAATGCTCTATACATCTTCGAGCTCATTCTCAAGGTCTATATCTAAAAGTCACGTATCATAAATAAACACATATTTGTCATAATCGACTGAGTTTCGTTGCGATTACTTTCATCGGTTGACGAATCCTCAAACTCTGAACTGTGAATAAAAAGAAAAAGATGGTTGTCCAAGTGTCTCTTCACCTTTTTTTATAAGCCAAGGACCCAATAACCCTAGTCAGTCACCTTCAGAGGAAGGGTTGAAGCTTCCATTTCATCGGTTTTTAATTCACCCTCAGCGTAATCTTCAAGAGAATGATATATTATGGCTAATTTAATCGAGATTTTAGTGGCGTTTAAGTAGCACTATAGACTTTTATGTACATACTTCATCGGTTTACAACAGTGTTATTTCAATTTTGCTGCTAAGTTTAATATTCTCAAAATGGAGGAAAAACTCGATAAAAAACTTTCTATATCGAATACATCTTAAACCCATATAAGTGAAACCTATGAGTACAATGCACAAAGTAACATTGTATATATTGTAATTCAATTACGAATTAACTTATTACATCACTGCTATCACATCTAATGGTTAGCATTTATTACTTACCGTGATTAATGGTTACATAGGCAGACGGCCCTTATTCAAAGAATGCTTTCATTTATGAGCATTACTAATTTGTTTATCCATTGTAAGCAGTGTCTTTTGGTACCTATTAAATATTGGACTGCAAATTTTGACTAAAAATGTATCTCCCAGAGACGTGTCCTCGATGCATAACGTCAGTGTATACGAAAATAGGTTCTGATATACATCGCTCCGTTCAGTATTGCTTTCCAGGAGCACATCCATGACAAAAATAGAGGACTTCCTATTCTTCATCATTGAAGAATTTGCATTGGGAGGTGTTAGGTAAAATTGAAGCATTCTCTTAAATCGGTAGACAGGATCACGAAGATAAAATACATTAAATCTATTATAGGACGGGGCGATATCAGGGTTCGCTATTTGCTAGAACCCACCGATCATGTGATTTGCAGGGTAATGTAAAGATGTAGGCGTTCATTTGATTACTTAGGAAATTTTCTAGGTATGTAGCTATGACAGGTAGGATTTATTTAGTTGCGCTATTTTGGTTGTAGCATGAAGATTCCAGCATCGATTATTAGACAGATTTCCAATGTAAAATTTTAGTGGTTGATTTAATTATTTGTGGTGATAAATCGAAGGAATATCGCTAATAATTTTAACTTTGGAAATGTACCCTTCTTTCGATGGTTAATTCTTGCACACTTGGGTATAAACAAAAAGGAAGCGGAGGATACGTTTTAGAAGGAAGAAACGAATGAAATTCAAGATGAAGATATGAAAGATGAAAGAACAAAAGTTTGAAGGGGAAAATTCAATAAATGGATACTGTGGAGAGTTACAAAGGAGAATGTTTCACTTAGCCTAAAGGAAAAAGTATAGGAAAAGCCTGAAATTAGTTATCCCCTAAATAGTAAACTATATTTTCAAATGAGGGATTAAAGGGAGAGGAGATATCACGAAGGCGGACCAAGGGAAGAAAGAAAACGGATAAAGCAGAAGACCTTCACAAGAAAATATTCAATACATATTTTAAATAAGCCAAGAATTTTTTAAAAATATGCTTTAAAAACTTCGTAAAAGGCAATCGTCGGTCACAAACACACGAATGTCGGACAAAGTTAATGTTAAGGCTGTTACCAAGCATAGATTTTTGCAATTTTTGCTTTAATTTAATGAGTGCGCGAAATAAAAACGTCGCGATACATTGGTTTAGAAATTGTTGGGAAAGAGAGGAAAGAAATTTTTCGGTCGTGATGTTTCTGGCATTCACGACTTTAAATATTTTACGGCTAAATATCTGGTTTCGCGAAGAAGTTTCGAGTGGAAATTTCGCCACTACTTGAGGTTTGTCCCCAGCAACTTTGCGCAGCGACGGAGCATGATGACTTATTCAAAATTACTAAACATCATGCAAGCATCTTAAGCACTCAATCATGGGTTAAGATTAATTTTTTGCGATTGAGAATCTCGAGTTGTTTACTTTATACCTTAACTGATCACAAATAAATTCAAGTATTTTTCTAAACTACCGGGCATTACAATTCATTGTTGAATTGAAATACACCTTGAAACTAAGAAAAATAAACAATAATATGTAAGAAATTCATTCATGAGTATGTTTTTTTGGTTCTTAAATCCATCAAGCGCAATTACTGTCGGAAAGAATAACACTTAAAAATTCAATGCATATTTTATGAAATCGGAGTATAAATAACGGTAATATATGCAGCTATTACAGCTTTTTGATTTCAGCATTTTTTTAAAAATACGTGCTTCGAATTAACGACTAATTGTAGGTGCTAATGATCTTTTTCAAACCAATAATTAGCGAATTCCACTGCGAAAAATCGAAACGCATTGCATTGTTGGCATCCAGGTGACATATTAACACGAGAGAATTAATTGTTATGAGGTTTTAATTTCTACCACTCTTGCTTTATTTAAAAAGAGCTCAGACTCAAATGAAAAACGGCGGCATGTCAAGTGGGGAAAAACGATCTACCGCAAGGTCTTCGAAAGAGATTTTTAAGAATTGAAAATTTTGCGAGGGGTGGAGTTGGGTCTTTCCGACCAATCTATTCTATGCTAATGAACACCTTGATGTCCCAAAACGGCTACCAGGAAACAAAGGAATTTCAATAGCAGTTCCTTCTCCTTTCTTAGAAGTTTGGAGTACCAGCGTCCCTCCGGTGCAAGGCGTGTGCGGCCCATCCGAGCCGAAATTCCCACATACGCCAATGTGCCCAAACAGTGTAATGATCGGATGTGCGGACGGGATAACAATGCGAGCCGCTTAGATTGTAATTTATGATGATGACGGTTTCGGGAATTGGTGAATTGAGGAAAGTGACCTAAATGAAATTCAACCATGCGATCAACGGGTTTATCTTAACGGCCAATTACTGGTCCGGTGTTTTTATCCTTTTCTGAGAGGTGGATTATGATCGTTGGATCGCTCTTTCTACGCAGAAGTACGTGTTGGGCGTTATTAAAGAACCGCGTAAAACGCTTGCTCCTTGTACGATATATCTCTTTCAATTTCTAACTTCGTTTCATCTTTGGCCTATACATAAGTGACCATTTTTTTCGAGCCCAAATCAGTAGAATTGGAATTTGTTGTCCATTAAAGCACCAAATTCTCAAATTCTGGATTACTTTATGGAGAAAAGAGGAAAATCAGTACTAATTCTTTTGCTAACATTTCTTATATCAACTTTGCAGTCTATAAAAATATTTATATAATTTTATTTAAGAATATGGTCAAGTTCAGCCTATCACTAAGTATCATTTTAAGCTACTGATATAGGTACGAAAACAGCATTTTAAATGATAGGGACCGAAATGTAGGATATCAAAATACTGATAAGTGAGCTAAGTTACCGTAATAAGGCAGCATATCGAATAAGGAATTATAATATTTCTACATCTGTACAGAAAGTCGATCAGTACAACATGTCAAAATCAGTAAGGTTGGTCACTTTACTTATACCATACCTGTCGTTGAGTGTGATATTTAATGGAAAAATTGCCCTTGAAATATCTCATTTAGTTTCTTCTGCAAATTACTCTTTCTGTTCTGCGTGAACACTTCATGAAGAATTACGCAAATACAATATATTTTCCGCCTAGTTGTGTATAAGCACACGTGACCCTATTCATACTTGATGCCAACACTTTTTCTCAAAGCGGAAACGTGAGAAACGAATCAGAGGTTCGCGTGTAAAAGATTACAGGCTCCAAAGATGTTGTTTCTGAGAAGGACGGCGGGGAAAGCCAAATTAGATGGTATTACGGAGAGAACATAAGGAGTTAAAGCGAATACGCGGATAGAAAGAATTAAAAGCAACAGGCTTTACGGCCACTAAGTGAAGTGGGTGAAACAAAGTTGCCAAGGTTATCGGTTGAAATGGAACTCGAGTGAAAGAAATAAAGAAAGAAGCGGGAAGGCCTAGGCTGTGAGAGGTAAGGAGGGTGAGATATCGAGCCCGAGGAAATTTGGAGATGAAAGGTTTTGATTGATCGAAATCGAGCGGAGAGATTATGTAAAAACTGGGTTTTAATATACTGCCAGTGATTTGAAACATGGACAAAGAGATAAATTTTGTTTTTTTCAAATTTGATTAAGAACATGGGTAAACCCCCTCTCCCCAGGGGCGGATTGGGCCGCCGGGATACCGGGCAAAGTCCCGGTGGGCCGATGCTGCTCCTGGGCCGGGGTTGCCTGATTGGTTGCTGCCTCGGCCAGGAGCTATTGCTTTTCCGTATTCTAAAGAAGTGTATCTCAAACTATGGGTCGCGGCCTCCTAGGGGACCGCAACATTATTTTAGTTGTTAGGTGGGCCCATATCCGAGTATTTGCCCGGGCCGATATTTGCTCCCAATCCGCCCCTGCTCCTCCCCCATCTGTCCCCACCCTTCATCTTTGCCTCTCAGCATCTTTACTTGCATCCATCAACGTTCCCTTAATTCTCATAACCAGTCCTTAACAATTCTTCATCCTTCTTTTTATTACAAGGATTAAAAGATCCCCGCTTCTAAAGCTTCAGTAACCGCCTATTCATTTGTTTTATACACATGCTGCTACTTTACGGTATTAACAGCCTAATTTATATCTCGAAAGTTCCGCATCTGCCGGCACTCTCACTCAATATCGCGCGTTGAAATCTCCATGTTAAGTTCTTCCAATTACACCTCCATTTTGCTACAGTCATGCACAATTTATGATTATACGTCCACGTTCGATCACAAATTCCGTTTTAATGAATATTTTTGGTGCAATTACTGGCAATAAAGAAAAAAATCATCTCATAATCTTATCCATGTCTATGGCGAACATTTTTTATTTACCTTTCATTTATGCAAACGTATTGAATTTAAATATTTTCCGTTAAACATACCATATTCTTTTAAAAGAACTTTTTTATTGGTTACGATGGTCTTACGAGAATTATCTCGGTAACTTTCGCTTAATTTGTGAAGAATATTCATAAAATTGAGCTCTAAATATTCCTTGGTATGCTGTATCATGGCACCAATAATTAACGAAACGATGAGTGATCGTTTTCCTTATTTGAACAGATTGACGTTATCCTTCCGTGTCGAATTTCAACCAATCAAATCAAATTTTAGCGAAAATCTTCCAAAAATTCAGCACCACCTGATTCCGAAGAAATATGTATTTATTACATTATTATAAGTTTGCGGTCTCATAATACTGCCTGTGCGATCCCGAATCAATAAATATACATAAAAATTGTCTTTGGGGTAGGAAGAACTTTTCTTCTACTTTTTTCCTTGTAAGATACAATGCATATCTTTCAAGGCGTGATTTTTTGCCATCTCTTTTTTTCTTCGCTCTAATTGCTTTGTAAAACAATTTTTGAAAATACAATATGTTTTAAGTAATGAAATAGGTTATGAATCTCCTTTCCTAAACTTACGACGATAAACGTAGGTAAAAATGTGTGGAAACAAGTGCATTTGAAATTGTTGTTTTTATGGAGGCTATACAATTTCTAAAAGATAACTTTGTTTCCTTCGAAGTGCAATAAGCAAGAAAATTAGCGACCATCTAAATCCTGATTACAGTGTTACCTGATTATTGCCAGTTACTTCCATCTGGTAGTGCTTTATTCAGGAGGATAGCGAGAAAAATGGAAGAGCAATTAGGATTTATTTTTAAATATATTTAAGTTTGCGTGTATTCTAAAGCAAAACTGAACTTGGAGAATGAGGTTGATGAGGAAATTAATGAGTTTCTCATGAACTGCAATGGTTGTAATAATAATTTCAGCCCAACTGCAGTGTGGGATGGAGGTTCCATAAAGATGGGCTCTTTTTAATCTTATGCTTGTAATAGATCTGCCGCACAGTGAGAAGCCCAGTAACCTTTATTACGCGAGGTAATCGAGTGTTTATCAACTTTGCGTCCCAATAATTCACGAATATTATTAATTGTAGTAGAGAGCACATTAAATTTATTACGGTTTCATAAAGTTGGAAGATTTTTTAATGGCATTTATGCGTATCACCCTTTACAGATTGTTTATCAATCTTTTCCATCGATTATATTTCGTAAATGAACTTATTATATTAAAAATTAGATAAACTGATCTGACGGAGGCTCATATTCGCAATAAGATAATTTTATTTTGTGTTCTCGCATAAAAAATAAAAATAATTCATGTGAAATGGGGTATCTTTGTTGGGTCTTCATTTCTCATTTTTTGTCGCTAATTTTTTGTCGAAATTGATCTTAGAATCGTCATAAAAGCCTAAAATCACAATGAACTTCCGTAAGATGAGGAAGTATCTTTTTAGTCTTCTTGCGGAAGAAGATCCATAAACCTTATTCGACAGTTTCTTACCTCTTCTCAGTGATAATTTTTCGCCATATGCCATACTACGTATTTGGTGTAAAATATGAAGACCTTTAATGATGGGAGCTTACGTCAGAGCTTGTCTCAAGCATGCGCGGCGACAGGAACTAGTTTTTTTGACTTTTGAATTTAACAATTTAAATAGTGAACAAGTTAATTCTTCGTCGTTTCTGCAAACGCAAATTCTGTTTGAATAATTGACAATTCTAATTTTTGTCCGCCACCGCAATGCGGATATTGTTTTCTTAACATGATTCTGTACTATTATTTTACGGAAGGTAAATTTAAAGAAACATAAAAATCTGAACATTACAATCTATAATATTATTCGCTTATTTTCAAAATAAAATAACTATATGAATACGTTTATAATAAGTTAACAATAAATTGGTGAAATTTCGCAGATACTGTTCACTAAATTGTAGTAATTTTCTCTTTGTTCCGCGATTCCATTAAACATTGCTGTCTAATATTACGGCATTTCCCGAGTGAGCTGCGCAGTCGATTGGAAAAGCAATACATTGCGGAACTTCTTGGAAGTTGGGCGGGAAATTTTTTGATAATAGCCAGCGTTGTTGCTATAGGTAAAGGAGAGGGATGAGGAGAGTAGGAGGAGGGAGGGACGGATAGCTAGAGGGCCAGGGGAAGGAAGGTCGCCGAGCACGTGGTTGGCGGAGCCTTAAAACATTCACGACAAGGGGATTCGGGATGTCGGAAACAAAAGAGAAACGAATATAATAGTGGAGGAGGAGGAATGGAGTGTATCCTGGTTCTACCTTTTTAAAACGATCTCCCTTTCCACTCTTATTCTCCGTGTCATTGGCATCTTTCTTTTTTTCACGCGCGCTTTGTGAGGATAAGGAGGTAGGGGTAGTTGGATGGAAGGGAAGGGAAGGGGGAGTTGGAGGGGAGGTATAGGGAGTTGGAGGGGAAGTATGGGGGTGGGAGGGGTGAGAGGGAGTTGGGGGGGGGAGTAGGGAGGTAGGGGGACTTGGAGAAGATCGGGGATATGGAGGGATGGGAGAGGGAGTTGGGGGGGAGTTGGAGGAGGAGTTGGAGGGAAGGATGGGGGAACTCGAGGGGAGGGAGTACAAGTTCAATGGGGAGTGGGAGGGGAGAGAGGAGGGAGCTATAGAAAGGAGGGATTTGGAGAGAGAAGGGAGCTGGAGAGAGGTGGGAGCCGGAGAGAGGAGGGAGCCGGAGAGAGGTGGGAGTCGGAGAGAGGTGGGAGCCGGAGAGAGGAGGGAGCCGGAGAGAGGAGGAAACCGGAGAGAGGAGGGAGCCGGAGAGAGGTGGGAGCCGGAGAAAGGTGGGAGCCGGAGAGAGGTGGGAGCCGGAGAGAGGAGGGAGCCGGAGAGAGGAGGGAGCCGGAGAGAGGAGGGAGCCGGAGAAAGGTGGGAGCCGGAGAGAGAAGGGAGCCGGAGAGAGGTGGGAGCCGGAGAGAGGAGGGAGCCGGAGAGAGGTGGGAGCCGGAGAAAGGTGGGAGCCGGAGAGAGGAGGGAGCCGGAGAGAGGAGGGAGCCGGAGAGAGGAGGGAGCCGGAGAGAGGTGGGAGCCGGAGAGAGGAGGGAGCCGGAGAGAGGTGGGAGCCGGAGAAAGGTGGGAGCCGGAGAGAGGAGGGAGCCGGAGAGAGGAGGGAGCCGGAGAGAGGAGGGAGCCGGAGAGAGGTGGGAGCCGGAGAGAGGTGGGAGCCGGAGAGAGGTGGGAGCCGGAGAGAGGAGGGAGCCGGAGGAAGGAGAGGGAGTTAGATGGGAAGGAGGGAGAATTGGAGGGAAGTGGGGAGTTGAAGGGGGGGAGGGAGGGAGAATTGGAGGGGGGAGGGGGATTGGGGAGGACAAGTTGGAGGGGGAGTGGGAGGGGATAGAGGAAGGAGTTGGAGGGGAGTCAGTGTGGGAGGCAAGATATGGAATGGGTTAGAGCGAGCTCTTTCAGCGAGGTCACGATATAGTGACGGGCAGCCAAGAAAGGTCGTGACGGGGTCGCGACCCGGACTCATCCCGCGAGAGATCCTTTGAAAAGAGTTTATCTTCCCCCCTCCCCTCTCTTCTTCCCCTCCTTCCCCCACCCGATTCTGGTTTTAAACCGTGTCGCAGATATTTATCCGGGTAATAAAGTGACCCGCGCGTTGCGCTATCTCTCATGTCGTCGCCCGTGTTCTAATCCCGAAAGTGTCAAGATTCATTTGTCGATGTTTACTTTTTTTGTTTTCGGGGTTTTGTTGAGTGTAAAAATGGCGCCACCCACACAGCTGTCGCGGTGAAGTTGAGGTTATGATGAAGTGACAGCAAGGGGGGCGAAAGGTAAGAGGAGAACGGATTAATATTCCGACCATGTCTGGGCCTCTGTCCTCACTGGGAGTGTATATAAAATATCCCTCCATATCGGGGTCGCAGGTTAGTATTCCGTCGAGATACTGGTTGAGGTAATGTACATTTTTGACGGGTGAAGTCACTGTTTATCGATCGCGCGCATACGTCGCTTAAACGTGCTTGTTATTTTTCATATATATATTTTGATGGTGTAGATAAGGTAGACGTAGGTTTGGCGAAGGGTTCCCTCAGATCGTGTTCGATCCATTTCGATTCCCGCCGAAGGATGGAAGCTTTCATCTTTCATGTTGCAAGTTATGTTTATCGCATGGCGTGTGTAAACGCGGACCAAATGAATACTTTTGAGTAATAACATATCCCTTCATAATCTTTCGGGACTGCGACCCTTGCAGACCCTCTGTCCAATATCTTTCCAGTCAATGCACTACCTTCCTAAGTCACCCAATATTTTTCACTTTTCTTGTGTAAATTGAGGCCCAATGATGATCCCACCACAAACTATATATTATAATTTATAAAGATATGTTTGAGGGATGTGCCAAAGTAAAATCTGCAGAGATAGTGTGTTATCCGTATCTAACTAAGTTAAGCGATACATAGCTAAAGTTATCCAGAATTGTGGATATTATATCTCAACCCCACCCCTAGGCCAAATTATTTTCCCATCCATTAAACAAAATTCAATAAGCTTCCTTAGTTTGGTACTAATGGTCTTTCATGATTTTGAAGTAATCTTCTTCGACCTCCATAATTTTTTAAATCACACTGAAAACCCTCTTTACAGCTTCCTCATATACTACTATATTGATAGTCTTGCAACTTGGAGATTGAATACACAAATCCGACCACCCCAAAATCCTGCCACTCTCAAAAACCTGCCGCCCCTAGGCCATTGTCTACTTAGGCCTTATTGCAAATCCGCTGGCCCACTCAATTTTGGATGTGTTTAATATTAAGCAAGAAGTCTATAATGAAAGAAGTAATTTTGTTTGGTACTGTGGTCAGTGAAATGTCTTATTTTAGTGAACAGATTGTTTATTTCACTGTTGTATTTTAATGCTTGATTTTATATGCATCACCATAAAAGGAAATTAAGTATCAGCTGATGCACTTTTAGTTATGACTGATGAAGAAAAGGGTTATTGTGTTCCTTGACAACTTTATAATAAATTAAGATAATGTTGCATAATATTTTGAAGATGGAAAGTTTTGAAAACTAATTTAAATGTGGTCAGTGACTAATTGTTTTCCTCAAGACAAAAATGCCATACTCATTTGCTAGAAATATTTTTTGTACATATTTATAGTATGTTGTATGATCATAGCGCATGTTTTTATGTTGTTCCATATAGAAACTACATTTACCTAAGAAATGACTTTTAGTATAAAAATATCTCCTCTTGAACTCTCTCGTATGAATACAAATTTAAACTACTAAAGGACATTGATTTTTAATTATGCATCATTATTACCCAGTAATTGGCCTCAAACCTTCTAGAGCAGGGGTGCCCATTACGTCTCCCATGGGTGACCGGTCACCCTTTAGGAGGGTCTGTGTCGCCCATGCATCCATCCAGGCATTAAGCTTATATGCCTGAGTAAGGAGTTCTATTTTCTAATAAGAACTTAATTAAATCAAAAATCAGAAAAGCTCTCACTAATGAACATCTCGAAGACTGTTTACTTCTCTCTGTTTCTAGTTACATGCCCAAATACCATTCACTAGCTGAAGAAATGCAGTGTAAACGTGCCCATAATCGTGCAAATAAAAATTTAATTTAATTTAATTAATCAGTTGTATAATGTTGTTTGATGTATAATGTATAATAAATGCATTTTGAGATAAATTTGTAATATAATTCATTCTTAAAATCCCTTTTTATATTATATTGAAAAAATAAGTAGCCCGCAAGACAATTACCAGGATGAAAGAAGCCCATGATATGAAAAAGTATGGTCACCCCTGTTCTAGAGCATTTTTGTGAATAAGCAGCCAGAATGAATAATCCCTTGATCAGAATATAAAGATAGGATCCAGATGCCTCTCTGTATATACAAAGAAAAGGTTAATTGACTTTAACAGCTGGCCGAGAACATCTCATAGCTTATTAGAAAAATGCTATGCATCCATTCATTATTCCTCTCTCTTGGGACGGCAAAAAGAAGTTTGGTCCTAGAAAACAAATGAATGTTTTACTCACTAAGCTAGAGGGGATAGCTGTAGGAAAGTCATTCGTAAATGAGTGCATCTGAAAGTAAGGAGTACGTTCACCTCACATTTGGATAGCTCTGTGTTGTTTACTCATATTCAGAGCTTCGGTTTCATAGTTTTCACTCATTTTATCATAAATACTTGATTAACTAGCAAGTGCGTGTCTTGTGATAATAAGTGTGATAGTAAGTGTGATTATAAGTGCCAAAATTCAGTTCAATAAATCGTCAGCTACAGCAACCAGGCTTAACCATTGTTGATACTGTTTCTGTCATTGAGAAATTTCAAAACACAATATTAGACATTAATTACATGCAAAAGAAGATGTGTGAAAGAACATTTAGTGCACATCATTTCCTCAAAAGTAAATACCAAAACAAAATGAAGGGCAAGCATCTTGAAGCTGCTCTCCAGTTATCTGTAGAAGACAGGGATGTGGATTAATTTCCGTTTAACAAATTTCTTTGACTATAAGAGGTGTGTACATTAATGACATTTCATATTTATAAAAAAAATTTGATATTACACGAGTTTCAAGACTTATACACCAAAAATTAAAAAAAGTAGAAGTGCGGCCACGACAATATTTTTCATGAGAACCCCTGCTGTAGATGGCCAGAAACAAATGACATCAGGTGTGAACGGTGCGACTGCACCAGGCCCCGCACTCTCTATGAAATATTTGTCGTACATGCATTTTTGAAAAATATCATTGTGTCATAGTGAGAGAGATTGCATTAGTTATTATAATTTACTATTAAAAATTTTTGATCCATGAAAGGCCCCGCATTCACACTTTGCACTGGGCCCCACTATTTTCCTAGCCGTCTCTGATGTCAGTTTTAATTCATTGTTTTATCATATCACAATGATACTGACAATTTAACGCATTATATTCGCAGTTAAATGATAAATTTGTGAGACAAAAATTCTAAGAAAATATGCACGCTATACGTGGGTATATAAAAAAATCGCAGAATACGAGGCCGAAAACCTACCTGCGCGTTATACGTGGATGCACATTATACGCAGGTATTTATGGTATATATAAGTCTAGCAAAATTGAATTGCTCATGATTGTTTTTTTAAATCAGCATGACTGTAAATGAAGACAATTATTATGAATGAAAAATTATCTATTTTAAAAGTTTTATCTGGGAAAATTTTTCATATTTTAATTTATAAAAATCTACGTCTTAGAAAATATTTTGAGGATTCTTAATTATAATGAATATTAAAAGCAGTTGATTCATTTGACAATGCTTGATAGTAGACAATGCACTTAGTTTTTCCTTCTGATGAGAGTAGATATAGATTTACTCTGCTTCCAACTCTCGATGTAGCAAATGTTTTTGTTCCGAGATCGTATCTTCATTTTAAGTAATTTAAATTTGTAAAAGAATAAAAACTTGCATGTCAAGCAATCGATTTTTACGTGTTATCTTATGAAAAATGTCAATCCCCTGTATTGGCAGCACTGACCAATTCCAGTTGACCAAACCTTGACCTTTCACCATGATATTATATAAGTAAGAACCCTAGCAAATCTAGTTATTCTAGGTCTTATAGTTTGGGCTTGCATAATGAGACATACATTTGGAAGTATATATAAGATAGAAAAAATATATCTAGGTTAATATTTTATCTTGAGTAATTTTTACTCTTTTCATACGTAGTATAGGAGAAAGTATTGTATTCGTGAAAACATCTAATTCGGGATTTCAACAGAAACACGATTTGAGGTCTCCCGATTAAGTTTTCATTATTTTCTGGATGTCTGCATTGTGTCAGGACTTTTGTGTGCACTCTAACTCAAACACTAATATTCAGATCAGCAAAAAATTTGGCTTTTAAGATATTCATTAGCAATTCGAGATATGAATAGGTTTTGGTTGAAACTAGTAAACCAAAAGTGGAGGTTTATTCTAGTCATTTTTTTCCCCAACTATCTCCTTTTCAACTTTATGTAAATATTTGTCATACAACACCTACACCACACGTGTATTTGTGGACAGAATGAGCATGAGACGAGAGTAGCAAATTGTTAAGGCTATTGAATTTACTCAAGTTTGTGAGTGCCTTTGGAATTTTATTGTGGTTATAATATCAAGATGAATTGAAGTATGCAGGCAAAGAGTGCACATGCAGAACCTCAAAGAAACCAACTATAAATGTGTATTTTCCCTTATGCTAAACATCGCTAATGAAAATGAAATATTCCTCTCTGCTGAATAATTTTTTGTTAATCTTTCTCTGATTTCAGTTGTCTTTCGCTCAATGATTTGGTATTCACACATCTCTGTATTAATCTCTGAAATAGATTGTACCTATCTGGCATGATTAATATTTCTCAAAAAAATCTGCTAAGCACAACAGCTTGCATCATTGGGATGGAAGTGTCAACATTTTGTAGATAAGTATTTTAATGTGACCACTACAAACAGATAGCATTTCATCCTTATGAAGTGTCGGTGCTGCTTTGAAAACTAGATAATCGAAGTTAGAGTAATGTTAAATGATTAGCAATGCTGACATATACTTTTCGATACACGATATACTCGTAATTAGGGTTCATGTAATTAGAACGGCAACAATAGGTCGTATGATTGTGTACTCATTTTCAGGATCTGGCAATATATAATATGGAGGAATTGCAGAGTTCACAACTGGTTTCAATGAATAATCACCATCGTCATAATTCGAAATATCTCACATTATAAACATAGAAAATGGACAGCATGGTGAAGTAGAAGATAGATGTTGAAACTCATAATAATATGGTTCACTCATTTTCCAAAAATAAATTCATCTCCCCCATCTATAATTCATGTTAAATCTGAGAGTACTGCTGAATGACACTACAGATGCCGAGATCCACTTGCCCCAAAAGCATCTAATTTTCTGCTATTAGGTAATTTCCCAAATGAATTCAAGAACTACTGATTACAATGATCCATCCTAGAGTATTCTCTGGCCATTGCACCTCATTGACTTTTTCATGTCAATAAATGTTCCTGGTTATAATTATACATAGAAGCATTCTCAGTTTATATTTTTAGAAAATCAAAAGTTCATGAAGTAAAAGATTCCTTGTCCATGAAAATTTACCATATATACTCATGTATAGGTTGATCACAACTTTTTTAATAAAAACTTTTGTCTTTTTGAATATCTCATTTATAAGTCAACCCCAGAGGTGAACAGCTGGTGATAGTTCTCACATTGAGTTTTTGCCTAGGGAAATATGAACCTTGATTTCTTCTGTCCTAATTCAAACTCAACTACTGTATATGCCCGAATATAAGGCGAGGTTTTTTCCCAAAATTGTCCCTCAGAAAAGAGGGGGTCACCTTATATTAGAGTCTTTACAAAGTCTCTCATATTACGAGAAGCTCACTCAACAAAGTCTCTCATATTACGGGGCACTCTCTCAATCACTTTATTTTGAACAACAAAGTAGTCTAATAAAACTTTTTAGATAGTTTGTCCATAATATTAATGTGTTTTGACCACTGTACAAATCCAAGAGGTGTCTATTCCTCTTCGCACTATTTAATAGAAAGTTTAGTCGGTAATCGGTCAGTGTTACACAAACTTCCCAAGTCCAAAGAGTAGTCCGTGTTGCCACCTACGATAAGTCCAACATCTGAAAATTTCTCTTCTTGAAATCCTTTTTGACGGTAAGTAGATAATATCGATGTTATACTTTTTTAAATTCTCTAGTGATGACGAAGACACTGATGTCGAAGATGCATGTGAAAGGTTTGAATAAAATTGTCACTTAATGAGTTTTGGTTTTTTAAATAAAGTATGTTATTGATAAAAAAATAAAAAACTTTTAAATATAATAAAAAGTTTATATGTTCAAACTGGCCAAAAAACTTTTTTTTGGATTTTCTCATTAGGGGAATTGGGGGGGGGGGGGGGTCGCCTTATATTCGGGCATATATAGTATTTTATCCTAGTGATTGTGATTACAGATATAAATGGGAACTCCAATTCTTCCTAATGCCTACTCAAATTAATATCTTGGTTACCACATCTGTTGAAACATCGATATTGCGGCCTATTGGAATTACTCTAGATATTCCCGTTACTGGCAGTCCCCTACTTTCATACATAATGTGTTCCTGAAAACGTGTATGAAAGTCAAATGTACAAAAGTTGAACAATAGACTTACATGTTATAATGGGGGTTTCATTTCCCAGAGAGCAAAAAATATTATAAAATCCCTAATTATGGTATAAATGTTTAGTTTTTTGAGCAGGGGATTGAGCAGGAGATTGTGATGCTGACTTTGATGACATCTTATCAACTTTCTTGAAAAATTTGTCAAGAGAAAGCTGAACACCAGCCTTCTTCTTCTCTTGATAAAGGAGTCTGTGGCAAACTGTATCCCTATCATCAGAGGTCTACAGACCTCTGAACTTCCAGTCTCCATACAAACTGATAGCCTTACCTTGAATTTTTTAAAGATTCACTGGAATGTTTTTTTTGATGCTGATCCTCAATCCATAATTTTAAATAACTCACCATTTCCTCAATCACTACACCTTGCCTTTTAGACACAATCATCGATTATATATTTCCAGCATTTCGTATGTGTTCTTTAATTTTGTTCTTTATGTATATAAATTCAAAATATGAGCGAATTTGAATGAGAGTGAGTATTCTACGGTAAGAATAAGAATCCTCATTCATTTTGGCATGTTTTAGCACAATTTTATGATATTTTAAAGAGTAAAAGAATGAAAGCCTTCAAACCATAAAGGTGATTTTTATGTGTTATCTTATGAGAGATGACATTCATCCTCTGGAGTCAAACCCGTGACCTATTTCAAAATATTTTTAGTCATAACGTAAAGATTCATTAACATTGAAATCCTGAAAATTTTCAGGCTTCTAAGTTTATTTCTAATCGAGTTATTCACAAAATTAGAGCGTTACGCATGACCATGATGAAGACCATTACAATTTTATAATATAGAGAGATAGGGCAAAATGCAATAAAATATTTAAATAATTGCACAAATAAACACTGCTGTACAGACAAAGATGGTGATGCTGCCAAAACTGTTGGCTGGCAGGCAGCACCACCACGCAGTAACTCAAAATGTTCATTCGTCATTTTGCTGATGTACGAAAGTCCAAATTTTGCGTACGAAAGGCAGTTCAGGGGTGTCAATGTATAATGTACGGAAGTGCGAGTTGTACGAATGTCGAATGTACGAAAGTAGAGGATCACCTGTACTCCATAACCACCAAATTTGGTTAACAATTCTCTCATCTAAGTTATCACTCCTTTTAGGATACCATATTATCCCACGGGGAAAAAGAATACACAGCAAAGATAAAATGCTGTGTCTGGAGCATCACCCTGAATAGAGCAGAAGCATTGAAATTATGGAAAATAATAGATAATAGTTCAAAGATGCTGAAATGTGGGACAGGAGAAGATGAAACAGACAGATGTGATTAAAAATTGAGGAAGTATCAAGAAGATTAGGATAAAAGAGAATGATTGTCCAAATTATAAGAAATAGTACAGCAATATCTGTCACATATAACCTGACATATGAGAGCATGATTAAAAATATGTTGGAAGAAAAACTGAATAGAAAAAGACAAAAGGGGAAGGAAACTGCATTAGTTCCTAGCTTACTTGCAAATTAAGGGACGCTATGAAAAAATAAAGAATTTTCAGGAAAACAGGATCATCTGGAGAGCCAGGATAATGGATAATAATCACAAATCTATTTACAATCTAGCTGTTATCATAATGAATTATCCTAGGAAAAGCAAACCTATTTATATCTCTGCCATAAAACCAGCCTCACCAATTTTATATGGGTGACAGTGTCTTCCTACATAAGCAAATGCTTGGCCTTATCCTAATAATTCCTCTACTAAATCCTTCAGCTGTACCAATCTGTAAGCTTTAATCTAGCTCTACACATACACATTGCACTTTTATTAGCAAACAATGTTGGTTAAGTTGCTGGGTGGTAAATTTTTCAATTGGGAATGTTTTTCACAACATTTATCAGTAGGTTTTGCTTCATTGTTTAACAGTTCTATACAGTGCAAAATTTTCATTCCTACCTCGCGTTTTATTTGTTCATCTTCATGATGAGTAACTATTCAAATATTTTGGACAGATTCGGCCCAACAGAACTTTTCAACAGAAGAAAGAATACTGGTGATTTAGACACAAGAGATAGCCTTCCAGTACAGGTCATTGCCAGAGGGCCTAAAGTGCTTTGCTCCAAGATCCTTGGTGAAACTAACGCCCAGGTTAATGCTGGTGTTAAGAAGATGCAATAATTATGAACCTAGAGAAAACCATGTGTTTTTGGCAGCCTTTAAGGAAATTGGAATCCTCGAAAGTAGAAGCAAAGACCTTATGAGAAAATGAAGGTTAGATTCATGGTTCTCCATTATTTTGACAGCAGTAAATGATGAAAAGGTAGGCTAAAAGTGGTTGAGGTTCGGACTTCCGTGGAAATATCATTATGGGCAACCGTCGAGGTTTTTTCCCAAATTTGGAAGCTGCGAATTTGGGGGTTTTACTGTATATTAATTTTTTGTAAATTTCAAAATTATCTTGTTTTCATTTTCTTTGCTTGGACTTATACTCGAGACTTGGATTTTAGATGCTGTTTTAGGCTAAAAAGTACAATTCAACTTATACTCGAATCGCCTTATACTCAAAGATATACGGTAGATGAATTTCCAGCATTATTACTTTCATTTGATCTCTTACAATACATGGTTAAAGTAAATTAAATTAACACTAAATTGTATTTTCTTTTAAAAAAGTGCTAGATCCTGCGCTACCGCATTGTTTGTATTTGTAATGTTCAAATACACAGTCTAGGTTTGGAATAGATTGTAGCATCGCAATGCCGTGTTGGCCGGTCGGGAATGTAGTTGGGAATCAGTCTTTTCGGATTAATGAATTATGAATAAGCGATGCTTGACTGTATTCGGAAACAACGGGAAAACTACAAGAATAAATCTCCACTTCCGGTTGATCAATTTTTGAGGTCATACTTTTACTGAAAATATGTTATTACCTATGTTACATTTTACCGACCACTTTTTTTATCATATATTTGCAGGCCATAATCAGATGTTTTGTTGGCTGTATTCAGTCCTCTGGCCTAAGCATGAATATCCATTACGTACAAGATCGATTTTATTGGCATTTTTCTCATTTTGAACTCATGGTGCTGCAATCAAACAAACTAGCAATGTAATCAATGTAAATTCAGATTAAAACTCTAAATCTCTCTGAAACTATCGAGTTTATGAAAAAATATTTCCAACAAAACGTAGAAAATTACTTTGTCTACTATTATGACAAATATTTATGTAAATTGAGTTCTAAAGGAGATATTTGGAAAAACAATATGAATAAACCTTCATTTCAGGTTGACCAGTTTCAGCCAAAACCTTTTCAGATCTTTATTTACTAATAAAAATGATAAATGTAAAGTTTTGCGGTGATCTGATTATAAGTTTTTGAGTAATTTTGTCGCATAACACACAGACATCATTTTGAAAATAGTCAAAACGTACTCAGGGGACCTCAAAACATATTTCTGTTGAAATCTCGAATTCTTTTTTTAGCACAAATACAATATTTTTTCTTATATTAAATACTGAGAAAGTAAAATTTGAAATAAATGAGAAATATTGTATAAGATGTGAATAACCTAATTCTCAGCTAATAACTTTATTCTGTGAAATTGAAGTTAAATGTGAAAGTAAATCCTTTGGCAAGTTTGATGATATAAATTTAAATTCACTCACTGTGAGGGTTCGCAAGATGTCTCAGTGGGTTCGCGGCAAAAAGATTCATAATGGCAAGCAAAGTTTTTTGGTAAATCACTTAATTTGGTCCTTGTTGGCATTCAAGTTTTTAACAAATTCTATATATTATTTATATATTTTTATTAAAATGCAAAATAATCCATTAGTTAAACAATATTTATATCAAACTTTTATTTGAAGTACGAAAAGAATGTGTCTGGAGCTAAGCCTATTTTTCAGCCTTATGAAGAAAAATCATCGCCCCCTTTTCACTATGTAGAGGAGACTTCTGTAACAACGGAAACTGTATAGGTCTTCATATTTGTAAGCAATAAGTTGATAGAAGATCATTGTCTTCTTTAAACAATGCACAAATCGATATCATGACAGATAATATAATTGTAATGCACTCTTAACAAAAGGGACAAGGACGAATGTTGAGACATGATATTCTACGCAAATTGTAAAAAAAGTAAATTTTGTACTTCTGGGCTTTGTTTTAAATGTCAAATTTTCATGATAATACTTCGCAATTTTAATATGCAAATAAAAATTATGCTGCTCCCCTTACTACTAATATGACCACAAGGTTACAAACACGCAAATAAGCAATGGAAAATTATATATAAAAGGTGGAAATAATGTTATAATAAATATTGTATACTTAAATTAATAAATATAAAAAACGGTTTACAATATATATTCTTTAATAAAATGTACTCGGATAAGAAAGATACTCCTTCAAAATTTTTATTTTTAGGAGCGGGTTCGCGATATTAGGATCATTATAAAAAGTGGTTCGCGTGGTCAAAAATTTTGGGAAACACTGCTCTAGAGCCAGTAACAGACAGACAGACGGCATTGCAAAAACCACTTTTTTGGATTCAGCGACACTTAAGACATATATTTCCGTAAAAATCTCGTGATAACAATACTTTCTCAATATAGTTCATATATGAGAAAGTAAAAAAGCATCTGCAAAACTTGCATTCAGCATCATCATTCTGTTTCCCTTTCTTGATAAAATCCCACTCTTTAGAATATTCGTTACTAAATTTACACTTGCATTTTGGCATTGTGATTTAAAGTGAGTAACAGATATCTAAAACAAAAGGAATATATAGAGAAAAATTAAGTAAAAGCACAAAATAATCGTACTAACAGAACCACTTTCAGTCAATGACTGTGACCTCATATGGGGGCAAAGCACTACGCATCGTTTATTTCGAACCAAAACTCTAAACAAAATGAATCAATGTGTGACTATTGTTTCCTCCTGTAACTTTGTAGAAAATTGTCAGGAACCTTCTGTTGATCTGACCAACAACATTCTATTTTCAGGAGGTAGCGAAGCTATTTTTGCCTTACTTTGGGATGAGTTTTTAATTTTTACTGCCGAGTGATACAAGCAGGGAAAGGGTAAACTGTCAGGCATAATTTTTGAATGACCCTATAAATTGAGCAGGTTAAAATAAAATACAAAGTAACATGCCTTGATTACTTTTTTAAATTCAGTATGCTAGGACAACATAAATATGGGACATTTTCTGTCCCGACAAACCTTTCCGGGACAACAGGACAATGCAATGAAATACAGGACAATCCTGTATAATATGGGATGTCTGGCAACCATAGTCTAATTGGACAATCAAATCTAGTGAGGTCACATAGACCTGGTGCTGAGCTGGGGCCGGTTCACACCAGTTCCAGAGAACAGGTTGTTAAATTTTGAAAATATTCTGGAACAGTTTGTTAACTCAATTGGAAAAGCTTTGGGACTACTGTGAAAAATAAAGCCTTCAGAGCAGAGGCATAACTTGTTTTGAGACCCCAAGGCAAGTAATTAAAATGAGGCTCCCATAACAGAATTAAATATTTATACATATAGCTTAAATTTTTATTTTAAATTTTAGAAATAAAAATATATAACATTTTTGATTTATTTCACATTACAATAATATTACAATAATTTTTTTGCCTTCTTGAGACCTCCCAGGGCTGAGGCCCCACAGCAATGCCTTGCCGTGCCTTGCCATAGTTATGCCTCTGTTTCAGAGACAGATGACACTTTTATTGGTTCAGAGAGGGCTAATATAATTTAATCAAATGGATCACCAATAGAAGGGCGTAATGTGAAAGAAGGTGATAAAATCACACGAATAAATAATAAATTTATGTATACAGCAGGCGTCTCGAACTCCCAGCATTGTGCGGGCCACATAATGACATTCCCGAAGCCGTGGGCCGCATTCCAAAACATCCCTCTTCGTAGTCGTCACATGTTTCCTAATTTCCTCATTATTACCTTTCACAAACCCTCATAAAACCGCTACTGCATATTCCTGTCTATCAACAATAGTGAAATTTAGCTCTATCAAGTAACATTTGCTTCACCATTCAGTAAAACCCTACCCCAATTCGGAATCCAGCCACAGAATCCACTCGACCCCCACAATTACGAGCAAGATTTTCCACAGGGCAATCAACCAGATTTAACATGTAAACAAGACAGGATATTTTATTGGTGGGAGGAAAAAAAGTCATAGGAAAAAAGTCATGGAAAAAAGTCACTATTTCCGCAAGGGAATAAAGTCATAGGAAAAAAGTCACAGAAAAAAATTTAATCCTATTTAAATACAGCAATGTTGAAAAATCACCCACATTTTCCATCACTGCTTCTCCACAAGCAATCTACAACTCGAAAAACAAATAAATAGCAGACTTCTATAATATTCTGAAATTCTTACCATTCACAAAAAAACATCTGGTAAGTAGTTATGGTGAAAGAGACTTTTTCCTTATTGATATCTTACTATAGGGCTTTCTTTTCCTGTAAATTTTTTCCATGACTTTTTTCCTACATTCATTTTACTTCTGTACCAAATATCCTCTCCTTGTTGAGCATTGGCATTTACAGATCTACTTTTTCTACCAAAGATGATAAACATCGGAGGCTTAACTAAGCACTTCTTATATGGATAATGTTTGTTGAAAGATAAAATGGCTTCAATTCCAGAAACATTCTTTCCACATTTGGTTGACATAGGAAGTCTCAAATCCATCAGGCAGATATTTTTTCTTTTTCACTTTAAAAATATCTTAGAATTGCGATATCAGAGCGGAATTTGCACTGTTATAAGGGGAAAAGAATGAAAATTCTTATTTATGTCACTGAATTTAGAGTATTGATCAAAATCCTTGAATTTCATGCTTCTGGATTGCATTTTATAGGATTGTTGCCATGGATACGATTCTTGCCAATCTAGGCTCAAGCATAGTCTAGTGCAGGGTTTCCCAACCTATGGTCCGCAGACCACATGTGATCTGCTAAGATTTTATTGGTGGTCCACGAAGGTTTCCAAAATGTAGTTTTTTTTAGGCTGCACCTCATATTTAGTTGGAATTTTTGGGAAAAGTTAAGCAAATTTGACACTATCACAATATTATATATTGTTGTTAATGACGTTTGTAAAGCTATATATATTTCAAACATTTCTCCTGTACAAAAATTGAAAATAATTCTTGGAAAAAAACAACAAATAATCAGGTGACAGACAGAAATTTGTGTAATATACTATTTGAAACTACATAACAAAGTAACACCTTTTCGTAAACATAGATACAGTAAGTAGGTTAGTGTTAGAAATGAGGTGGTCCACAGGGCCTGGAAGGGTTGCTGAAGTGGTCTGTGGAGTTCAAAAGGTTGGGAAACGCTGGTCTAATGCACATATTTTTCCACTTGACTATGCTTAACCCTTCAGCATCGGCCTCTGTGCATGGTACGGACCCATGATGCGCTAATTTTAATTCACTATAGTCTAATAAGTTTTTAATTTTTTTTCACATTATTGAAGAGGAAGGTTTTGTCTTAAGAAAACATTGAATAGGAGATTTTTAAAAAATGTTTTGGTTGGGAAAAAGTAATTTCCTCTGCTACAACAATGACTGCTCTTCTGGTTGATGTGAGTAAAAATGATTTGCTTTATTTCTTCAAACTCGATCTCAATCAATTCCTATTTATTTACGTCTCTAAATCACTTTTAGAAATCATCAATTACTTTATGTAAGATTTTTTGCTATTTATTCTAAGAAAGTAATGCAAAAATAACTATTATCTCCATCAGAAAATCCCTTCATTAGAAAGACTACACTCAATGATAGCACATCAATTCAAAACTGACCTCAAGATTTCATAGTCTTTCAATTTGTCAATTAGAAAGATATGGTGACATCTAAAGCTAATACTCTGAGCCTCTTGAGACTTGCCAGTGTAGCCCATTCACTGACTGGTATATGTGAGAAGATGTGAAGTTGGTTCCGAAATTTATTAGATACAGAACACAAGGAGTGTTCTTAACCAATATGAATTAATGGGCGACGTCACTAAGTGCATCCTAAGAAGATGTTTCCTTTGTCAAAAGAAGAGCTTACATCGCTAGAAAGAAAAAGATTCAATCTGTTCCTTTGGTTTCTAGTCTCTGCACAGCACTGAACAAAAATTGTGGTTATTTTATTACAACTACAGAAATATACTTATTTGTCAATTGACTTAATATCCGTTCATTCAGTTCTAAGGATTTTACTCCGAATAAAATTTTACGAATCGTTACCCTCATTGCTCGGACATGGCTACTAGGAGTATGCTGATCCAGCTGATGCCAAGACGAGTTTTACTTTGGGACTAAGTCATTGTGAGAAGGGGAATAGGAGACTGGTAGAGATGATTCACACTCATTCTCATTCATCATATCCATGCGACGTTATTCATAAACAGAGTACCACGACGTCTGTATTTAGAAGAGATAAAGAAAGTGGGAAGAGACTCAGCAGCTGTATCGCAAGGAGAATGAGAATAAAGCGACTAGCTGAGTGTTTACAGAGAACTCGACCTCGTTATTTGAATGGAATGAAGTGCATTGGACCTAATCTAGCTCTAAAATCAGTTAGTAAGAGTTAAAAATTTGTGTAGAATATACTTTTATTTATTCTTTGTGCAATAATGTGGAAACTTATTTAAACAATTTTGTAAAAGTAATTTATAACAAATGTACTATATTGTAAATATTCCAAAAATTACAAAAAAATCCGATTATTAGGTAAAAAGTTATAAATGTTTACAATGAACCACATGAAAATCAGCCATTTAAATTAAATCCCCGCTGGCCATACAACAGAGGGGTATTTAAATCTAGACTCGCACTGAAGGGTTAAGCAATTGATTTTTAATCCGATTTCATGCATAATACTTTATGGCATGCAATAATGAAGCAAAAAGAAAGTTATGCAGAATAAAAAATGCTTATCTCCAATTTGATTAAGATTTTTAATTTAGTGCTGTGTACAGACAGTCCCCTACTTTCGTACATAATGCGTTCCTGAAAACGTGTACGAAAGTCGAATGTACAAAAGTCGAACAATAGACTTACATGTCATAATGGGAGTTCCGTTCCCAGAGAGCCAAAAAATATTATAAAATTTCTAATTATGGTATAAATGTTTAGTTTTTTGAGCAGGGGCCTTTTAGACACAATCGTCGATTTTATAGAGAGATAGGGCAAAATGCAATAAAATATTTAAATAATTGCACAAATAAACACTGCTGTATAGACAAAGATGGCGATGCGGCAGAAACTGGTGGCTGGCAGCCAGCACCACTCAAAATGTTCGTTCATTATTTTGCTGACGTACGAAAGTCCAAATTTGGTGTACGAAAGGTGGTTCAGGGTTGTCAATGTGTAATGTACAAAAGTGCGAGTTTTTTTCATTACAGCAATTTGCTATTTTCATAGTTTTTGTAATATTGCCTAATCATGGCCCCAAAGAGAGTGATGATTGAAATGAAAGAAAAGTCGGTAAAAAGGGTGAAAAAAGTGATGTTTGGAGAAGAAAATTGAAGTTTTAGATAGGCTTGCGCATAATGAATCTGCTTCATCAGTTGGTAAATTACTTGGTGTGAATGAGTCCACAATAAGATCGATAAGTGAAGAAGCGATTAGAGCTAGTGTTGCAAGTGGTACTTCAACAAGTACAAAAGTGTCTTTTGTACCTAGGAATCTGTATGTAAAGAAGACAGAGAAGGCTTTAAACTTGTGAATCGAGACCCAAACTCGCAAGAAAGTTTTGCTGAGTTCACTTGTCATTCACAAGAAAGCCAAGCAACTGCACAATCATTATGTCTCCAATTGTTTCGCGGTTTGCTAACGGGATATCGCCAACGTCATCGAAGCATGTGTAGATCGGTTCCTTGCTCTTTAAAAAAAATTTTAATATGCTAGATCACTTTCTAGAAACTCATCAATTGAGTAGAATGATTTAGATTTCAGCCAAGAAGCCATTACTCTTTTGAATTTTATTATATTTATGCATTTTGCTTCATTTGGTAATTTATTAAAAGTGTTGGCTTGGCTGACAGACAGTGCCACTATGCGATAGTTCGAAATGATTGTTCGTCAGCTGATGTACAAAAGTCAGAATTCGGCATATGAAAGACAGTTTAGGGGTGCGAATGTGTAATGTACGAAAGTCAAACGTATGAAAGTCGAGGACTGCCTGTATTTCACTTATCTAATAGGATTCTTTCAGTTAAGTTTTTATTAAATTCCTTGATGATTAATATTACTTTTTTGTGTACTTAATGATAACAACTACTTTATTTTGTCATATAAATCAGCCTTTGTTAGTCCTTGAATAGACTTCTTGTTGTCTTCCAAAACGAAAAAGTTTACATATGAGAGAACCGGTTGTTAAAATTTTTGATAGCTCTCATATTGTGAGAGAACCGGTTGTTAAAATTTTGGCAGCTCACCACTGCATAGACCCCATGCGTCTACTGAAAGGTTAAGTATGATTGTTCACTCACATGTACCACCTTTACAATGTTGACAAATAAAAGTCTGCATATGCTGCTTGGCTAAAACTTGCTAAACTCACACCGAATGCCAAGAGGTTTGAACATGCATTATTTTTTTCATCAACTGTTACTCAACATTGCCAGAGGCATGAAAAATTGTCAATTTATATCGAATTATAAGCATTTTTATGACAATTGAAATATTCTCTTTAAAAACAAAACTAACATTATTCTGGCCTTTCATATTATGATTCCGGGTTCAATATAAAATCTGAATTAAGACATCACACACACAATTCCATGTATATTCTTATGGAGCATATGGAATCCTTTGGATCCCTTTCATTGATCTTTTGACCAAAACTTTCCTACGACTTACCTTTAGGAGGAGGTATAACAACCATTAATTTGAAGTTTATAAAAAATAGGCAAATAACACCCATAGAAATACAATGCAGTTTTAACAATAATTATTGTTTGGTTATAAAGATTATAATCTTTATAACCAAACTTTCACACCTTATCTTTTGTAGGATATAGATCAGGGGTTGGCAATCTATGGCACACGTGCCACTAGGTGGCACGCGAAGATGTTTTAGTTGGCATGCAAAGAGATTTTGAGATGGCACCATTATATAATGACGAAAGTACACAAAATATATTTTTAAAGAAATACATATACAACAAAAAAGAGTACACCATACACTTCTCAAAAAATTAAAGAAACAAGTATCCCTAACTTAATGTCGTAATTATATTCCGAAAAATAGCTTAAATTGAAAAATAGCTAATTTTCTGCAAGGAATAACTAAAAGAGAAGGTGTGTATACAACCATAAAGCTACGGCAATAATGACATTGCCCGTTTGACATTGTTTGCATGATTTTATTCAGCAAAGCTGGGCTGTGATAGAAGAAGAGTGTGGAAGTGGCATAACAAACTCTTATGGTGCCCCCGTGCAAAATTCGATTTTGGGGCCCCTATTATTAATTTTATCATGAGAGATATAAGATGTCAGGGGCATTTTGGGGCCCCCTTTGGCTGGGGGTCCCGGTACATTGCACCAGTTTGCTACATGTACGCTATGCCTCTGTGTGCGCGCTGTCTCTCTGATGCTCGGAACTACAAAAGGGGAAGATTTCTAGATTCATAGATTTTGATTTAAAAAATAAACTTTTCTGTGATTATCGATGGTTTACCTGCAATGATAAGTAAAAATATTGGTTTTGTTCAGCTACTCCAAAAATAGCTAGATAGGCCTATTTTAGCCCTTTCGGTGGCTAAGTAGGGGAAATGTCCTCTCATTTTGTCAATTGTTTTGATTAAAGTAAAATCTTTCTCTGAGGAATTGAAAAATCAGTTGGAGAATAAAGAATGGTTTGTAAACCTTATGTTTCTATCAGACATAATGGCACATTTGAATACGTTTAATGACAAGCTTCAAAGTAAAAGGCTGACCGGGTTATGCTCGTATGAAGGATGGAAGTAATTTTGTAAGAAATTGCAGCTCTTCGAGGATGATCTTCAGACTTGGAATCAGAGTTACTTTCCCAGATTGAAACTATTTATTGATAGTGATGAAAATTTAAAATTTATAATACCAAATTTGCATAAGTATAAATTCTCTTGAAGGAAGAGTTTTCACTGCGATTCCAAGGCCTCCAAACTCACGGTCCAATGTTTACATATACATATATTGTATCCTGAGAAAACAACAGAAATTGATCTCGAGCTGCAGTATTTCGAGTTTCTTGGGATTGAGATGGAGTTAATTGATTTCCTGAGTTCACAGGTGTCGGTCGATAAGTTTTCATCTATGAAGGACGAGGTTTAAAAAAAATGAAAACCGTTGCTTATTGTTAGACATTTGCTCATGTACTCGGTCTCACAATCAGCTTCCAACAAAATTATCGGCAATGAATGAAGTTGCATTCTCTCTTTTGTCTGCATTTGGAACTGTTGCGAGTAAGTGTTTTCCTTAATGAAAAAATACACTTAATCCTGTTCAGAATCGGCTGACAGTAGAACATTCTGGAAGCTTGTCTTTGTCTTCAGATTACCAATTATCAACCAAAATTGACAAAATTGGCGTAAAAAATGGAAGGGTAAGGAAGTCATTAATTATATTATATTAGTTTTCTTCTCTTCAAAACAGTAAAAACTATTAATTTAAAAAAAATCATGCTTGTAATTCACACTGAAATGTCTTATTAAAAGGTTTTATGTTGGATGCATTTTTAGATGACGCTGTTAATTATGAAGAAAATGTTTTTAAAATCGTTTCAATGAGAAGTTTTTAAAGCGATTCATTAGTAGTTATTGTAGTTTTATTATAAATAATTCCTGCTTATAAAAAAATTAATGTTTTAACCTGTTTTTCATAAAGTGGTACGCAAAGAAGAGCACAAAGAGAAATATTAATAAAAGTGGCACGTGACAGAAAAACGTTGCCGACCCCTGATATAGATCATTCAATAATTGGCAAATTTCTAAAATTATATGGTCAAATAACATACACAGTAATACAATGCAGTTTGCAAAATTACACAATTTCTTCAAGATCACATAAGAACTGCATCAAATTCAAACGCATCACAAAATCCAAAAACATAAATACAACACTGCAAGCAATAAAAGAATTAATGGAAAGACAATGGTGTAAATAACAATACACAGGTAGTCAAAACTTTTATTATTTGCATGTACTTTATTCTATTGATGCAGGAATCTGCAAGTAATTACCAACCAACTTCCACTATGGTGCTAAGTTTGCACCTTGTTTGCTCATCCTTTCATTATTTATTCGACCAATTCTGATTAACTAATAGATTCAACCCATTAGGTAAGACTAATAATTTATTTTTGGAAGATAAAATGTTGACAGATAGAAAATACAGGCTCTCCCCAAGTTACATAAGGAATGCGTTATAGCACACATTCTGTAATTCGAAATTTGCATAAGTCGAAAATTACTATGGATAGTACACAGTACAATATAGGGTGCTTAGTTTCCATAACTCAATTTTACATGTTTTTGCTTGCATTTATTAACCAATACATTACAGGCGACTCCCGAGATTTGACCATTTGAGATTCGACCAACTCAAGAATCCGACCAACTCGAGAATTCGACCGGTCGAAGCCCACTTATTCGACCCAGCCGATCAGTCGATCGAATTAGGAACTAGTTTACGCGAAGTAATTTTTGGCCCGCCCAACCATGCGAGGTTTAGTTTCAGTCTAGACATCGTTATTTCTGCTCTAATTGTTTGAATTTGTGCTGATTTAACTCATTTATCTTGTTAATCTTTTATTTAAATTTATTTATTTATTTTATTTATAAATTTATCACTTGGCATGGCATCATCATTCCTGCTCTAATTGTTTGAATTTGTGCTGATTTCACTCGTTTTTTCTGTAAATCTTTTATTTAAATTTATTTTATTTATCTATCAATTGACATGGCATCTAAAAGGCAATGTAATAGTGATAATGCAAGTGAATCAAATAAAAGTGTGCATAAGACTCATAGTTATGAATTGAAATTAGAAATTTTATAGCGTGTTGAGAAAGGTGAAAGCCATGCTGAAATCACACGATCGTTAGGGATGTATCGTTCAACTATTAGCACTTATGTGAAACAGAAGGAGAAAATTCTGGAACGTGATAAATTCAGGTAATTTGATAACAACAATAAAAAGTCCTAGGCGCAGTGCTGTGATTCCTAAAATGGAAAAACTTTTAAAACTTTGGGTAGATGATCAGTGTCAGAAACATATTCCTATTAGTGAGGCCATGATTAGAGCAAAGGCTAAGGATCTGTATGATGATTTGAAGGAAAGGGATGAAATTTCTGTTGATGAGCTTTCATTTAGTGCAAGTATGGCTGGTTTGACAGATTTAAGAGAAGGGCAGGTTTGCATAACCTTAAATTAACTGGCGAAGCTGCAAGTTATTCTGTGCTTTTTAATAACTTTTATATTAATTTTACTGTGATAAATAGTTGTATGTATAGATATGATGTATGCAGGGATGTGCAGCATATAGCCCGGCCTGGCTCGCACGAGTCGTTTGATAAAATCTTTGAAGCTCGACAAGTCGAATGTTGCACGTAACTCTTCCATTAACTTTGTTGGTAAAATACTAATACTACTCATTCCTCCATTTAAATAACATGGGAACGGATGAGGCGGATTTGATTTGATTTTGATTTTAAAATTACATAAAATAATCATACAAACAAAAATTTATTTTTTCCTTTTTAGTGCGAAAGATGTTATACATTTAAAATATTTTTTATTTAATTTATTCATAATTTAATATTGTTGTACTAACATATTATTAATGTTATTTTATCTTTATATAATGTGAGGGAAGACAATTTTTTACCAAGATGCGGGAACGTATCCACCAATTATAACATGCAAGTCTATGGAAAAGCAGCATTCGACTGTTCAAGATTCGACCACGTTTTCAGGAACGCATCCCGGTCAAATCTCAGGAGTCACCTGTACTTTGCTAATTTACTATAAGAAAACTGTTATAACTTTCATCTGTAGTTCATAATGATTTTTTTAATGGCATTTACTCTTATTCTGTTGTAACACTCACAGCATAGTCTCAATTTGCCTCTTCATCGCGGTCTTTTTAAGACTTGATCTGCTTAATTTATTGTATGTTTGTATGCAACACCTTCATACTGAGAGCACGTGAGACGTACAAAAGTGACTGGCCTTTTTCATATCTCTTCACAATATCTATTTTTCCTTCTAAATTAATGGTACGTTGCTTCTTAGCAACACTATCACTTTTACTCTCACTGAGATGATTATTACCCATGGTTGCAAGGGCAACATTTATGTTAATTTGCGCAAAAGCGAAACATGTTACAAGATCAAGTAAACGTGGTAGAGCACACTGAGAACACCGCATTACAACCCCTGCCTTGCATTCATGCTTTGTACACGTAAGTAGTTCTTGCTCGCTTATGCAAACCGCTAATGTAAACTTTCTGCATAAAGAAAATTTTTTTAGTGATTTATGGAGTGTCGCTTAAGTAAGTGCAGGTTTACATAAATCAGGCCTATATAACTCGGAAAGGGTGCCTGTATTTGAATCCAACATTATTCTGATTGGAACAATTATATTTCAGGCACCTTAATACATTATAAAAATTGATAATTCTTGCAAAATCGTTTAATCATCACATAAAAAAACACTTTATCTTGGACAAACATAAAAGTGAATTTCTCAAATGTGCTGCATCCTGCGTTACAAATGGTAATATAATTTCTAATTATTTATTGCAATCTGAAAATCCTCCCTTGTAGATAAGAATTTATAGAAGAAAATGAGAAATATTACTGGAAATCACGAAGTTAGCATCAGATGCTAAGGATAAAGATATCGGCTTAAGCCAGTAAGATATTATTAAGTCAAAACAATTTTCTAATAAAATATTCAGTCCAATGTATGACATAAAATTTACTAAAAATATCTATCTGTATTCACACTTATGTTTGAGAAATAACAATAAGTAGTCTAGGACTGCATGATATTTTTAAATGAAAACCTAATACAATTTTGTGATTCTTCCTCTTAACTTCTGAAACATAGATTTACACACGAAAACTTGGCATAATGAATAATAAAAAAAGGGAATTTTAGACTCACGGGGATCCCATTTGTGGCAAAGATTACATCCACATCTCTCAATTTGAATGACCTCAGTTACTGCATATTTCTTAGTTCCTCTTCACATCTGAGAGAAATATGTTTGACAGGTAACAGAAGTGTTCTTGAGGTGAGAAGATTAAAGATTGAAGCCCTCCTGAGTTTTCTGCAGAAAAATACTAATAAGTTTAGTTTAATTTATTATGCTTAGAACTTATTGTACATTATGAGAATACGTAAAACTTGCTTAATTTGAGAATTTTTGTAGGCTTAAACATGTTCTGTTAGAATTGAAATCAGTGCTTTTTCAAAATCCCGAAATGCTTTTTACTTCAAATGTGGTTATGAATAAGTAAGTGAAAAACACACTGCTGCATTAATTACCTTTACTTTGAGGGCACATCAGAGGTTTTAATGCCGTTAGAAAGTGTATTAAGCCAAATAGAGGAATTTAAAGTCCGCAAACATTGTAAAATAGTAAAAATTTATTTTTTGTTCCTTTTTGCTGTCCCCCAAACTCAGGAGTCGAGAATATTAGAGAGCTCAGTTGCGCATTTCATATAATTACCAAGTAAAAACATGATCCAGTAATTATTCTTGGTAGAGATTTTTATCATCCATCCATTGATTAGGAATCCTAACTTATATTAGCAGCGGGAGTGATAGAGAAGCTGACCGAGAATTGACTGAAGCATTTATCCTATACTCTCCGGAACAAATCATTAAGGATCCTACACAATGTGACAATAATGGCAACAGAAGCATACTGGATTTGCTAACCACATCCTACCAACTTCAAAATGAAGTCAATTTAAAGCGCAAATAAACAAATTTGCTCCTGTGTTATTCAAATGGAAAAAATTATTTAATTTATTGTGGTATGCAAGATTAACTACAAAAAATTAAGTGTTTCTCAACCGGTGAGACCCAATGGTCCTCTAGATGGAATGCAAAGTTTCTAAAATAATTATTATAAAACTTTTTCTCAGCAAATTTATTGCAATATCCAAGGCTCTTAAAAATTTCCATGGATGGTTAAAATATAATTACACTGGTCTTATCAATTATAAATAGCTACTCCTGCAACAAACGTTAATGATCAAAGCATACAAACATAACTGACGTGCTATTTGGTTAAGGCTATGGTGGAAATAAGGCTATACACCAATTTCAGTGTTCAAAGATTTACACCGTACAGTGGGTTCCGCTTATTAGAATCAAGTTGGGAATCCGTTATTTGATTCAATTAAACGGCTGATTCAGTAATCCGGAATTTGCATATTTTTGTTATGGCAAATAAGAAAATGTTAGAATAAAGTTCGTATCTCTTTTGTATATAAAAATTTCATGGTTATGCTAATTTTTGAGAGATATAATATAAGAAAGTTTATAACAAATAAAATTTAAACACAAATTTCACTTTTTGCATTATTTTAAAAATAGTTATCTAAAATCGTTTAATTGTGACCTCCTTAAGACAAGGAATCGAGTCATCTTCCATCTGCCGAACTTTTCCACCCGTCGTCCCCTCAATTCTAGGTTTTTTTCTAAGGCAACTAAAACACATCTGACTTCTTAAGCAGTAAACAGTATACTTCATTGTAATCTTCCTCCACTTCTTCATCAACACTTAAATTGTAATTTTGAATGTCAATTACAATGCCATCTTCTGTCAATAGAAGCTACAACAATGTTCTCATCTATCGAATTCAATCTACTGAACTCTTCCTCAACTTCCTCCTCTTCGGTTTTCATTTCTGCTCATTGTGATGAAAATTCACTTTTCTGTAGCATTTAGCAACTTTAGGTATACAACCCTGCAATCGCAATCTAAAATTTTTACCTTTTATTTAGAATTCGAGCGATAAGTTTCAATTAAAGAGACAGAAACGCTATTTATTCGTTACAAATATATTTGAAGACAGTCGATTTTTAAATAATTATTTGATTTACAATGCACATAGGGTTTTGTAATTAAATATTACCATTAGATAAGACATTTTGACCTCATTTCGGAAGCAATATAGTATCAAATAGTAAGGAAAGCAGTTGTATTAAAAAAGTAGGTAAACAACATCTAATTCTCCGCATGAAAGTAACTAATATTTGCTCAATATCAAGCAAGAGAAAATGGTAATTAAGCCTATAATGTAAGCAAATTAAGTAATTCTGTTTAAAAAGTTGTTTTTAGTGGTTCAAGTTTTTAGAAATATTCTCATTTATTACGTATGTATATTTTCACAAAAAACAAGTTAATAATGCCGATGACGTTTCGTAAGAATATATTGCCATTAAAATAAGCGAATTAGTAGTCTTATCTTTCACAGGAATTTTGCTTAATTTTCTCTCAATATCACAATGTGCATCACTTCCATTGCTTGCTACACTTTTTTTACATTTACATGAATACCCTGCAAGCCGCCAGAAGCGTTTGGCAGGGGGTGTTACGGCACCAAATGAACTCTAACTAATGTCTCTGTTGGCCTGTCTTATCGTGTATGGGAAAAAAGATCTGTAGTATTTCTCGGTTCTAGCGACTATTTCGACGTATTTGCTCATACGCTGTGATATAAGATTACGCTCACTAACACCGATGGGTACAGCTATGCTGCGTACGTCTTCAACGAATTCGGAGTTCTTAAATTTTCAAATAGTTTCCTTTTGTACTTAATTCTTCTACTCTTCAACGTCTGCCACTTCAGGTCACTCAAGATCTCTGATACACTCGCAGGGTCCTATACTGCGCAACAGTTTTCCACGACTACTGAACTTATTGTTAGAAGGTAATACGATCGGGTAAAAGCCAAGAAAAATATTAGAGCCGAATCAAAGCCTTGCACAGATATTTTCTCTTTAGGCGAATTAGAACGCAACTTTAGTTTTGCAACAAAGTTGAAGTTTCGGACTTGGTTTGTTTGAATACCTTGATGAATACTGCTACAATGATGGAAGTAAAGAGAGCCCATTCAGCATAAACATTGAAAGATCCGGAGCTCACAGAAACAGGCAGGCGAGTAAATTTGTGCTTCCTGCTCAATGATGTGTCAACCTCCTCTTATTCTCACTTTCCTAAACTGAGAAAATGCTCAGTTAGGATCTAATATGATCCATATTTTAAGAAGAATGAAAAATCTCAATTTTAATCGCGAAAGGCTTTAAAACGGGACAAAATGGCTTTTCTGCAGAAAACGGCGGGACGGTCTGGAGAAGGCCCAAAAACGGGACTGTCCCGGCGAAAACGGGACCTATGGTCAGCCTACCTTTCAAGAAATTGGGTTTTCCCAACGACATAAAGATAAAATTATGGAATTTAAATAAGCACAAGTGTTTATTTATGTTTATAAGCCAAAATATGATCACTGTGAATTTATCAAATATTCGCGTCATCCCTCAAAAACCGTCGCGTCACCTTGGTGTCACGTCACCCCGGTTGAGAACCACTACTCTTAAGGATTCGACTATGGTCTGTACCAAACTTAATGATCGCTGGGAGGCGGGGTTAAAATGTGTGGAAAGGGAACCTTGTTGCCGAATCAGTCCACAAACGTGGACCAATTATAGTGCTTCGCAAGTGGACAGAGTCGCTGGATGGATAAGACTTTGTAAGAGTGGGATCAGATACGGGAATTATGAAAATGTTGAAAACTTTAACATTTAAAGCTACATAAAATGAAATTACGAGTATTTACGTTTGGTAATATTATCTTAGTAACTACGAATATATTACTTCCTACGTTATCTTTCATAAGTAGATATAAAATATTTTCCACGTTATAGTGTACCTATTTTATATGATTGTCATTTAAACAATATCGAATATTCTCTGCTTAAATGACAGATAAGAGAAAAGGATGTTATATTTTACATTTTTGAGAATACGTAGAAAAAAAGTTAGCAGGAAGATGAGACTATTTGGTATGCGAATGGCAAATGTCGGAGCAGGTAGTATAATAAACACAAGGAGGGAAGGACGAGGGAAAAGAATGGTGTGGGATTTCTAAGGGACCACATGTATAACCACAACATATGTTCCGTTCTCACAGTTATTTGCTTCTGCTTTCAAGCAGCTGTTAAGTATATAACGGTAGAACTGCGTAGAACCATCTCGTAACATTTCAGCCAGATGAAAATACTGCCATATTTTCCGTATCCTATCTCGTATTGCCGAAAATACAGAAATTTTAGCCATAGGTTGTAAAGACGCAGCATTCTAAAAGTTTAGGTCTTATTGAACTATTAATTTAAAAAAACCAAGTAGTACAATATGCATCATGAAAGGGAAGAGGGTGTGGAGTAGGAATAAATACGCAATATTTAATTTCATCTATTTATTTTTATTATTAACAATCAACTCTATATAATTGCAAATAGTTAATAGACCACATCAAGAAGAAGAGAAAAATATTCTTAAAGGTAGCAGTTGGATTACAGAAGAATAACATTTCGAGTATTTTCTTACTTCTGTTGTTACTAATATTATAATATAACAAATACATTACACAAATTAAAGCAAACACATAAGTTAATAATTATCATATTATTAGGAAATCATGATTGGATAAAGGAATAAAAATAACGCTTCTCATTGAGTAGGTACTTTTACTTATTCCAAAGACAATAAACCATTACATATTATATACACTGTGATTCAGAGTAAACGTTTGCATGAATATGGGAATATTAAAGAAATTCAAAGTAGTAAAATTACTTAATATATTTAAAACTGCAAACAAATTGAACATTTTTACAGGGAAAAACCAGTAAGGCAAAAACCCCATTTGCAGAAAAACGGCCGCAAGAAGGGGGATGTGAAAAAACTGCGAAACCTGAGGTAAACTAAGATATAGAGAGCTGCAAAAGAAGCAGTGGTTAGAAAACATAACAATAAACACGATTAAATTGTGCACATAAATAGTAAGATCAACACTAGAATAAAATAACCGGTTTTGTCAGCATATTATTATTGCTGAATTTCATAAAAAGAAGAAAGTAATACAACTGCCTGAAAAACATATGACATTAGATTAATCATAGCCACATCAATGTCACTATTGAAATACAATGATAGGTAGAGAGACAGAGTGAATTAAAAATAGAGTAGCTACATATAAAATTTAGGTTATTCGTAAATAGATGAAGTAAAAATAAGAGAAGCAATTTTAGGATATAAAATAAACAGAAATGGAATTATATACTAAGCATGAACAGTAAGTAATAAAATAAAGTGGAAATGCATAATAATGAGAAAAGTTAAGACAAAAATACCTTTGAAATAATCACTTATCTTCACTTGCCTTAAAGTTATTTAAATCCATCACTTTCATGTACACACAGGCACTAACCTGCCACTATACAAATATATTGCAATTTAAACTTTAATAAGCTAAGTCCTTATAAGAAGAAGAAGCACTTACATGCTTTGAGCATGAAATATAAAAACTATAGCACTAAAAAGGGAAAAGCACTGTGGGATAGAGGGAGAAACACATTCACACTTCAGGGATTTCAAGTAGACACTGACCCTATACAAATAAATTACAATTTACACTTTAATAAGGATAATAGGGAGAACCACATTTGGTAGAAAAGGCACTGAATAAGTAAACCATTATAAGCTGAAGCACACACGATTTGAGTATGAAATGGCCAGACTATCACTAAAAATGGGAGTAAAAGCACTGTGGGATAGATGGATGAACACACACTACAGGGATTTTCAGTAGGCATTGACACATGCAAATAAATGTATGCACATTTGAAGCGTAGGGATTACAGCAAGCCATGGAAGAATTCAAAACTGCACATAAGAGATAACTAAGGCATGTAACAGAATCATATACTTTTCTTGCAGAAAAGAATGAAATTGTTTTTAAATGAGACTTTTCACCATATAAAATTAATTAATATGTCTTAATTAATTGATGAAAGTTTTAGTTATATCATTACAGATTATTTTTATTATTAGCATTGCCTTAACATAACTTATGAATTAATACTTATAATCAAACTTAAGTATGAACATTGGTTGGAATTAACTGGTTCTGCAAAAAAGAGAGGAATAGCATAATGAATTTCAAAACACTCATTTAATAGTGTGGTAATTTAATACTCCAAAATACTTACATTGTGGAAATTAATTAGCAGCTGGAAATTTGGGCAAAGGCACCATGGAGGAACTGATCAACTTGGCATAGACTGAAAATTTAACTTATTAATAAGAAGTCAAGAGGAAATTATAACTCATCATTCACCTTACCTTCTTACCTATTAAAACATTAAGATATATTTAAATCAGGAGACAAATTGTTGACTGATTGACAGTGTTCAATTGAAGCTGTTCAAAAAAAGAGATATTTGTATGAGTAAATGGCAAAACAATACAGCATATTAGTAATTATCTAATTTTACACTTAATTTTTTAAACAAAGAGTAATTATTCAATCAATACCTACCTTCCTTAGTATTTAAACAGAATGAAACAAATATAAATAATTTCTATAATTTTTATTATTTTTATAGTTACCTCTACAAAGGTGAAACTCCTAATTCTTCCAGTTCAACGTTATCTTCGCTAATATTGACATCACTGCTAGTATTCGAATCCGAACTTGAGGTCAATGCTATTATAATTTCTTGAATTCCCTCTTCCAATATTCCTTCTTTAGTCCAAGCCTCCTCGATAACTTTCTTTGTGTGTTCTACTACGGTTTTCCTGAGAATACTTCTCGTTGGTTATTCTTCTGACTGTAGCCGTTCCCAAGTTAAGGGCAGCAGCTGATCTTTTTACAGCCTTCGAAATAGCAAGTAACGATCCACCATTACTTTTCTCCCTCTCGAAGTAATTTCGTACACTTAAAACTAAATTCGGCGCGGAACTCTGAAGAACACGTCTCACAGATTTTCGCTCAGACATCTCTCACGCAATAAACCCTACCGCCTCCACCAAAATCTGCTACGCAACTAGAAAGGGTCCCTGAGCAGAAACCAAAGAGGCGGCAACGCCGGATGCCTCTGATTAGTTGACGAAGGGTACGCCCTCATATTTCGACGCCATCTTAGCGATCATTAAGTTTGGTACGTAGTATAGTCATTTTTATGTGCATACAGCCGATGTGGCAGTATCCTTCAGGGCGAGTTCCCAGCGTTGGATTTCGCACCAGGCTGACTACCCTCATCGCATCGCTCACAAATTCTGTTCGGTGGCTCTCTGTGAATTCGGGCGGTTTCTTGGAAATTAGTAATCTATCCACCTTTGCAATCAAACGAATAGCGGGGACATATCGTCCACTTTTGGAAATTCACGAAAGCCATCAAGTCACCGATTGTAAAAAATATATTCTGGTGGGAGGGAAAGATGATATCGTTTTCCATTAAATGGGCTTTGCCGATGAGGTTGACAGCAGGACATTCTTGTGAACTGCATTAGACTGTCAGGAATCCGTCACGTACCTACGCACTAGCGATCCCGCAAGAGCTCGTGCTGGAGAGGTAGGAGGGTTTACGGGAGGGTTCTAGGAAGGAGAGCGTGAGGAAGGCTGTGACTGGCACGGTAGAGAAGTTGAGAGAAGATGGGCGATAGATAAGGTATCCTGAACGCGGCCGGATATTTCCTTGCGTGGTAAAGGGTTAAGGAAGGGGGCCTTGCGGATTGGTTGAGAGAGGAAGTAGAGAAAGAGAGAAAGGGAAGGCGCTGGAGAAGGGTAAAGAAGAGGTGCGGCCGTTTTAAAACGATCGAGGGAGGGAAGCTTGCTTTCTTGAATGATTTCACCACGAGTTTACCATTCATTCGTTTTATAATAGATATGGATTCGTCAGAGCGATGATCTGTGCAAGAAGTAGGTGAACCACTGATGGTGACACCATTAACCTTCTACTACTATCGTTATTTTTCGATCACGTAACTACTATCGTGGGGTCAAATATGGCCCCATTTTTCAAAATTGAAAAAAGTAGAAAATTTTTATTTTTGGGTTTCAATTTCTGGTCATTCATTAGAACAGACACTCGGCAATGTGAGAAAGCTTTATTTATAGAAAAATGAATAAAAATGTATACTGCAAAAAATAAAAACTGAGAAAACTCAAAATTGACTATGGGTTTATAATATTTTTTTTCAAGGCCTGAAAATTGTTTTTTTCTTCAACCTTCCAGATTCCGACTGCAATCGAATTATGAATCAACTGAATAATTCTTTAACATATTGGTTGTTAACTGTAAAAAATGACAATAATTAATCGGGGAATGTGAATCAAATTACAGAGTTAATGATTTACGATGAAAGCAGTGGTCATTGTCAACAGTATTGTCACTCGTTTCTGCGCTTTCACTAATATTCTCGTCCACCTGGAGTCCTTATAGTTACTTGCTGTCATTCATGGTCGGCGGTAGAGGCTACAGCTCTGCACGAGTCTGATTTTCTACGCTCGATGTCCAAGAAATTGTGGGCCAGCGTGACTCGCGTGATTTTTAAAGCCCGGCCCGTAATTACTTCCGAAGGATCGGCCCGTGCGGGACTCTTCTAGATTGTAGGCAAACACTATCCTAGCATTCGCAACCATCCGGGCAACCTTGTCTGTCATTGCAGCTATACAGAAGGTACCTTTCCTCCTGCGGATGGACAATTATTCTTTGGGCACATGTGCAAATACAATCGTCGCATATAGGATCTCTTGGGCAGTCATAATCGTGGATGCAACATCGAGCAACAAACACGGATTCGGCGATAATGAGTACGAAAAGCATGGACAGTACGCCCAAACGCGATGCCATTTTGACGGGAAAAGGAAGTGAATGCACTCAGATGAAAAATCAACTGGAATGATCCCATCGGTCGCCGCCTTGATTTATCCTTCCTGAAATTTGTTTTCCTATGTCGAGCCTATAAGTTTCTTATTTCGGACCAATCATAGGTACGCGTGTTAAAAAAATATCTCATGAGATGGATTAATCATCCTTATTGACCCTTTCGAGAGATGAACTCATTTTTCGTGAGATTCAGTCTTATTTTTTATCATCGCATTATCAGTTCTATCTATTTTCCTTACTGTTGTCATATATAACAGAGACCAGGGGTGGCCAAACCTATTGAACCTGCGAGCAGGCGCGTAACTTGAAGGGCGCAGGCCCACGCAGTGCGTGGGGGCCCCAAGATATTTGGGGCCCTACAAAAATACTTAGAATTTTTTCCGTAATCTGCGGTAAGGTATTCGAAATAATAATATACTTATGGGAATGAAAAATTTCATCTCTCGAAACGGAGTTTGGAGTTATTTTGTCCTATCCTTACAATGTTAGAATTATAGAAGTCTCAATGTATTTTTGGAATTAAAACGTAAAAATTATCGATAAAAATCAAAACGGTATAATAATTTCATGTATGTTTATATAAATGCGCCCCCCAAAAACTTGGCTTGCGTGTGGGCCCCAAAACCGTAGTTACGCCCTTGCCTGCGAGCTGCGCATGACAATCTTCAAAAGTTCGGGAGCCGCAATCAGGCATGAACTAGTTAACGCTAGGTGATTAGTAGTTGAAAATGCGAAGGACAATTGAGAAAAGTGAGGAGCAAAAAATCATTTTCTTTTAATTTTATTCATATAAAAAATAAGTTCCCTTAATAATACAAAAATAATGAAAATGACGAATTATATAATAATAATTATAGTTATAGTTATTTTATTTTATTGTGACTAGATTTATGGGCCTTTGCAGAAGAATTATTTTTTTCTGAAAGCTGAATATAATTTGAGTAAGGTCAGAAGTTATCTTATGCTTTCGCAGCAGTGCTAAGTTGAGAGTTTGTAGATGTTGCATAATATCAGTTATAAACATCAGATACTTGTGGACAGAACTTTTCCCTTTAAGAAATGTGATGATAGGCTACAATAATTCAGCAAATCTATTTAAGACTGGTTGATAACCACCTTACAAGACAGCAGGGTTTTAATTCATGATCCAGCTCTAGCGATTTTGATTTGCGTCACTTTAACGATCTTCTTTCTCAGTTGAGGATTCCAGGAAACCAAACGCACATACGGCTATCCGAATATGCATGCTCACTTCGACAAATTTTATTCCAATGAGGAGACGATTTCTTTGGGACAAACATAAAAAAATGCTCAAATACTCGAACTTCTTTTTGCCAAAATATCAAAAGTTTTACGTTAAAATTTTAATTTCTATTGATCCACTACAAACCATTGCCATATTTTTACTTCGCAAATACCGTATTTTAATTTAGTTTTATAGGGGAGCTTTGTTGGAGGCAATTTCCTCGGTTTATCCGTCTGAAATTGTATTTTTAACGCATTACTTTCCAGAATTATTTTTTACAGTGATTAGACCAAAATTTATAGTTAATTTGTGGGAAATGAATAATTTTCAGATTGTAAAATGATTTTGACGTGGTAGGATTTTCTGTCAATAGAGAAAAAACAATGTCATATCTGTAGCCAGTGTTATTTATTGTCAGGTTATTCTTTGACGAAAAAGTACATACCACAATGTTCATTATGTACCAAGCATGCACTTAATTTGCTAAAAGTATGAAACACACAGTGATAAATAAATAGTGACACGCAGGTATTGGCTGAAATTTGCGATTTACATCGAACAAGGTATGGTTTGTTGCATCCAGGATACAGAGGGCGGTGGAATTTGTCTCGTAACTGCGTGTCAGTGTCATAACGCGCAGTATCATGTACGCTACCAGAGATTTGTATCTTCGCTCCAGTTCTTTCTATCCCGCATTCAGTCATTATCACATAAGAGATTTTCTGCTGGAAATTGAGTCGAAAGACTTTGCCAAGGAAGAGAAAAAGACGCCGCAAAAAGTATTCATATTTGAAAGCCGTTAGAAAATCCTGGCAGAAATGAAACGTTTTAAAATTTTTAAATCTTGTATCCTTGCACTTGACTAACTTTTGCGTTATTTGTTTATTTTTCGCTACATATTTGACTTTAAATTTCGTCATAAACCTCAAACAATCACATTATTTCATTTTTACGATGTCTCATTTTAAATTACAGTCTTACGCTTCGAATTAATGGAAGAATTAAAATTCAAGCATAGCGGCAAGATAGGTGCGCCCTTTACTCTCTTGCCAGTGCTTCCACCTGGCGTCAGGGACGCGCACCCACTCGCCCCATCTTTTTCACCTGCGCCAGATTGGCGTAGGAGGTGTTTGGTGGAAGGGGAGAGGGAGGGTTGCTGGAGAGTGCACAGACACCTGTCCCAGCGTCCTGTGTACGTGGGCATCGTTGGGATCGAGTCGCCGGTTCGCCGGGCAGTTGGCTTTTGTCCTCGTGTGTTGCAGTGTGTGATGTGTCCGAAGGTGATCACCAGGGAGTGTTTATACTGTGGAAAGCTCTCTCCTGCTGTGGAATGAGACGGGGTTGGATTACCTTCATCGCAGCGTCAACTTAAAAGAGGTCCTCACGTGAGTAACCCTCTGCAACAAGGATTTTTAATTGTTTTTTTTTTGCCATGCGAGTGAACCTTCTGTGTCGTACATACATACCCGCCCTTCGAAAACGGAAGTTTCCTTTTCGTAAACGCCATTCCGTTTCTGTAAAACTCCCAAGTTGTAATAGAAGGATATGGAGGATTCGGCGTCGTCGAAAATTGACCTCACAGAAGTGACAAGCGACCGTGACAGAAGCGTGCGTTTACCTCAACAATGTTACGTTGGCATCCCCCTCTCATTGTTCGATTTTGACACGGATGTCCTCAGTGATAACATTTCGCTACGGCCGTGTCTCGATGGAATTACTGTGCTAACTCCTAGATTTTTAGCTATCTTCCGTAGATTTTTAACACTTTTTGATTTGTTTTCGCATCTCTATAATATATTTATTCGTGTCGCCACGTGTTTAACAACAAACTCATTTCCTTCGCCTTAGTTCGATTCAGGGGTGAGAAAAAAAAGGAACTGGATCATCCTCCGCTTTCAATTCCTCGGGAATTCTATTAATATTTCCGACAAAATGTCTTTTTAAGTGTCGTCGAACTTCTTCTTTTGGACGGATGGCGTTCTTTTGCATCACGGGACGATTTTCTTTTATTGCCTGGCTCGAGAGTGTTTCAGTGTCAATGACACTCCGCCATAGGGTAATTGGCGAATGGAAAGCGTTGAGGCGGTATTAATCTCCTCTCGCCTCATTACCGCAGACGTATTAGTCGATATTCAGTTGTTATAGCAATCTCCACGAGAGCTTCGCTTCGTCATACCTTTCGACCTATCCAGTCCACTTCATTAGCCGGATGCAAAGATATGTAGAAAGGTTTTCCCCGCCATCATTAGCAAAGAGATTTGCTTCGATTAGTCACGGCCGTCGCAAATACCTATAATCGCCGTCGCCTATATTCTATACTGTGCTTACGCACTAGGGCGAATGAATTCTTTTTGGGAGTACGATCGGCAATTTTCATTCGGGCTTTGGAGCACCTCTGGGGGAAGTGGAGAGGGGGCCAACCGGCTTGAGCCCCCCTAATGCAGAAGCTTCCTCTGGAAGTCTTGAATCAACTGAAGGGAAAAATAAGAAATTCTGTTTCGGTTAAATTTTTTTTCATTTAATAAAATAGCAATGTACAACACCTTTCGAGTTAATCGCTCCGTTTAATTATTCCGCGTGAATATTCTCTGATTTTTTTTACCTCTAATGGTTTTGAATGGTGGCATTGACTGAAATCGAACCAGGAACCTCTCTCCAGGAGGAATAACGATGGCAATCGCTCAGCCGGCGAGACCGCATCGTCTCGGTTGACCTCTTTAAGGAAAACCTCCGTTTTTTTTGTTTTTGGAGGGGCAAGCCGTGGGCAGAAGATTTCAAAAAGGTGTTTTATTCTTCATCGAAGATGTTCTCGAATCTCTCTCGCTCTCTCTTTTTCTCCTTGATGACGGTTCGTATTCTCGCATAAAGCTGTTGTCGTGACTTCGCTTCAAACTCGTTAATTGACACAGAGACATCCAAACTTGTGAAATGAAAGACGGCACGCGAATTCTTCAAAAGAGCTTCGCGAACAGAACGGAAACACGAGTGACGAAAAACGCCTGTGTAGTTTATTCGAGGATTTACGCAAGTGCTCCCTTCTGTCTGTTCATTCCATTCGTCGAAACTTGTTTTGTCGATCTATTGAGTATAATATAAACAGCAATTGAATTCAGTTCGATTTTGAAGCGTATATTTCCAGAAATATTTAATAATGTTTTTTGGTTATTTGTATTTCCGACATGCGTATTATATATATATATATATATATATATATATATATATATATATATATATGCTGTTATGATAGCGCATATTTCTTTCATCGGGACTTGGATTCCAGAAACTCGGGACTCAGTTCCGTTATCTCTTTTTTTTAAAGTGATGCAGGCTCTCTAAGACCCACGCAGAGGGGAAAAACAAGCAGGGTTGTTTATCTCAGGTGCGTAGCAGCGAGGCGAGAGAGAGAGAAAGGTAGCCTTCGTCTACCAAACACACACAAAAAAGAGGTTCATACAGCGGTCCGCGTTTAACCCCTTATTGGAATGCACCACGGATGCTCTTCGCCTTCCCACTCCATTTCCCGACTTAGCAGACGTTGACGCCCCCACCCGCCGCTCTCCTACCTTTCCAGTCGCATATGGTCTGCCCTTCCTCCTCCTCCTCCATTCCCCTCTCAACCCCTTCTCCCCCCCCCCCCCCTCACATCCCTACCTCACATGGCAGGAGAAGAAGCCCCATAAAGTCAGTGGCCTCAGGTTTGCCACCCCTTAATTCCCAGAGAACCTCTCTCCCTCCCTCATTCCCTCTCTCTCTCTCCCTACCCTCCCTCCCTCCTTCTCCAACCTCCTCCTTACTCCACTCTCTTTTTCCTTAAAAATCCCGCTTCTTAAAAATCGCCTCCATCCCCTCGCCATCTTGTCCAAAAGTATTCGAAAGATTCGGTGTCTCGGGAATCAGAAGCAGGCCATCGTCTCACCTACTTGTTCCTCTCCCACTCCTAATCGAAGGAGTAGGGGACAGAGAGAGAGAGGACGGGTCGCTTCCCGTAACTCGAGGCGAGTTTTCCAGAGAAATTTCAATTTCCCCGCGTGGACGCGACGAATCGAGAGATTGATTCTAAAAAAATCCGAAGGAGGGAAAGGCGAAAGGAAGTTTCGGGTTCGACGTTTTCTTTTTGCCTTCTCGGCCACGCGTCGGTCAAGGTCAGATGATATTAGCGCGTGGTGATTATTATTCGCGTAAGTTCTGTATTTATTTATTCTTTGATATCTGGTGATCAGGACTTGGTAGGATTTTGAAAAGAGTCTCTCAACGATGACAAAAATTAGTGCACACGACCATGACCAAAGGAGGATTCGAGCCCGCGACCATAGGGCTCTTCCAAGTGTCTGCAGAAATTGTCAAATTTCACTGAACGGAGGAATTCTTATTCGAGTATTTTTTTAGTTTGCATCCATTTGGGATTCAGAAGAGACGTATCGAGCTAATCTTATGACACGCTCTAATATACATAAGAATAAATAAATTTAGAATGTGATGTCGGCGAATCAGCTTTTTGTATCCGGAATTCTCATCCAATTTTTCGAACCTTTTTATGATTATCGAAAAGATGTAGCTCCTTAGTCTATGTACAAAGCAGGACTAGGGTTTTCAAAGGTATGGTTGTCTCCGGCGAAATATTTAATCTGTTTTTGCTCATTAGTAAATAGTACTATAAAGAGATTTGTAGAACAATTAGAATTCGTCGGAATTGAAAGAAAATGAAATTTTTAGGGATATTTATTCGCTATTAGCGACTTAAATTCTCAGACATGTTGCACAAAACGAAAGGGTTATTACTTGGTAAACATTTTCTCTTGTTATGGAATGGAATTCTATAACAATAAACAATATACTCGTACATGCTATTTATTTCTTGTTCCTCGTATTTATGGAATACCAGGATTTTAAGGCTGCTGTGCAGTTAATTATATAAATTTTTTTTAGTAAACCGTTGATGAGGTACTTTTGGAAATTACATTTTATATATTATAATATCGAGGCAAAGGAGTATATTTTTAGCAGTAAAATTCGTCATTGCCGTAGTGTACATATTCATTATAGTCATCCATGACCTAGGCAAGCAGCTAAACTCGTGACTCGACTAAGTAAAGGAGGATAGGAACTCAACCTCGACCGAAAGTCGAGGTTGCCATCTTGAGAAGAAAAAAAACCATTTCAGATACATATAAAGTTGACCTAGGAAGAACTTTCTACAACGGCAGAAAATTTTTATGCACCCAAGATTGGCGGTCTCAAGAAAGAAAGCGAGTTTTCATTTCCTCAGAACCAGCCGCAGGCAGTTTTTAAAGCCGCCAATTTCGAAAAGAACGTCGAACGTTTTCTTGTTGGAATGTATTTTTGGTTGTCTCGGAAAATATTTGCGCTGAGAGCGGAAGTAAACATTCTCGCGGTTCGCACGATTGTCTGTTGAGCGGGCTGAAGCGACGAGAGCTCACTCGAAGGAAGAAGTGGTACTGGGTTTGTAACCAGAACTCGTCTTTCTAAAGAAGACCTCGATTCCGCCTCGTCGTTACGTCGTCGCGCAGGGAGGTGTTTTCCAAACTATGTACTGCAATATTACTAAGGACGTAAGGTGAAACGCTAAAAATTAAATTTTATCGGAGAATTTTATGAAATACGATGTCATTATTAATATTTATATAAAATGAAGAAATTAGTGTCAAAATTTCATATTTTTACCATTTTCGATTCAAAGGGAGCCGCAACAATTGAAGGTAATGTAAACAAGACCATGGCAATAGTTTTGAATAGGTAGGCTAAAGGTTCCTCTTTTAAAATTATGAAGGTTACCCATATTTAAGAAAATTTACTGTGTCAAAAAAATAAAGAAAGCTAGCAATCTCCGCGGCGTACCCAGTACACAGGACGGCGCTGAGGGGTAAGAATCCTTATTTGAAGGTTTTTTTTCTGAAAAACTTACGGGGAAGAAATTGAAATCCAAGATAAAACAGTAGATGTGAAGTACTCCGTAAACTTTGAATAAAGAAAAACTGAGTAAATGGCTTCCGTGATTGAGTGAAAGAATTCATATGCGTATTTCACGCGAATAATAATAACTAAGACGGTGTGAAAAACATAGGTAAATATGCATAGTTTTACGTAAAACCTCAAAAAATTTCAGTCAAATTCCATAAATATCTAATAAGTTACGAATTTTTATATGGTTTCGCGCAAAAACTGCGAATTTCCTTAAATCTCTTCCGACCTGCGTGACGTATTATAGTTAAATGTCCTCCGCGCTTGAGGGGTTAAGAATCACTTGCGTAAGGGTCGGATTTTTCTTGCGATGTGATAAAAGGAACGAAATCGACTTACTTATTTTACTTAATAAGGCCTTCCTTATCTGGCCAAAAGCCTTTTCTCTCGGAGTTATATTAAGTTTTGAAGCAGTTAAACATTACACGAACTTTTAGCCTGGAACGTCTTTTTTGCTTCCGTGATTGAGTTACAGAGCGAATTGGGATATAAAACACGAATATTATGGTAAATTAAAATTTTCGCGGAAATGATGTTCCGAGTAAATATTATACAAGCTTTCGCACCACAAAATTACTCTTATAAGTTGAAAATTCGCCAGTTCTGACAATGTTTCAAGGCATTCCTGTTGATAAGAAGTATAAAAAAAATCCACGAACACATCCACTTAGCTGCTAAATGTGAAACTATGCTTTGGAAACCAGATTATCTATGAATTCCTCGTATAAATTGAACTGAGAATAAAATTACAAAGTTGTTCTTTCATAATTGGATTAGTTTATTGTCTTTCGGATAAATTTCATCCACAACTCATTCGCTACAGACAGCAAGACTTACGCTTTTTTAAAACGAACTCTTCCTTACTATATTAACCGTTCTCTTCCATCGTAACGTAATTGAGGAAATTATTTCTTTTTACCGTTAAAGTTGACCATTAAGATTGGACGATAGCATATGGCCCGTAACCCCCCCTTATATACCAGCGGTTCCTCTAAACAGATGGTGTTATGGTAAAAAAAATATTATGGCTAAGCGTTCTCCCAAATCCATTAAAAGACTTTGGGAGGAAAACCCGTGATGCAGTTAACCAAACGTCGGAAGATTCAGAAGAAGAAGTTGAGGAATGGAGTTAATCATTGGATGTCTAAGCAGTAGTGTCTCTGTGGCAGTTGATCTGTAAATTATTACCGTGAATACAAAAACCATCGCTGTATAAAATAACGATGAATTAGGTCATTTGATAGCTAAGTAAATTATTTTAAATTTTTTCTCATTAGAAAATCGCGCTTTTGTTAGCCTTCTTTCCTGGGTTTTGCGCGAAGAACAGAGAGAAGTCTCATTGTCAGTTATTAATGCGCGCCTTGTTTTTTGTAATGTTTTCGGAATTTTTTAAGAGGTCGGCAAACCCGTTTGAGGTGACATTTCAGAGGTGCGCCCATGCAACGCAAAACAATGGATTTCTATGTTCAGCAGAACATTCTCACGCGCCATTAAGTGCATCGAAGAAGCATTCCATACGTTACCGGAAAAAGTAACGTTTTCAATCGGAGGTCTTTTGTCTAGCATATTGGCTCTCATTGTTAAGTGACCTAATTTTAAAGAGAGGCTAGTTTATGCACCTCGAAGTTTAAAAGAAGGCGTGGGAGTATTTTACGCCTCGTTCACTTTATGTTCAATCATTTTGTAGTGTTCCTGTTTTTTATAATCTGTAAATTTTGACAGAGAAAATTTTGTGTTCCCATTTAGCCTTTAGACAGCCGTGAACGCGTTTTTCCATGCCCCATGTCCTGCTGACGCGTCTTAAATTTTTCCCCCTTGATTGATGTGATCGCGAAAACGCGATTAGTGTTCTGAGCATCCGAGAACCAAACGCTCTGGCGGCTTGCAGGGTATTGATGTAAAGACGCTTTCTATTCTCCCAGTTCCGATCTTGGTCACTTGAGCTTCCAGTTGTTTTTGCGTGAAAATTTAGCCTACTAAAAAAACACAGGGTTAAGCAGTATTGCTAGTGACCAGGCGTCACACTTTGTTGTTGTGTGTTGCTGCGTTGTTCAAGTTTTTAGTGTTATATCCTTGTGCCACGAAAGACTTTCGGGACGCCGTTTTTTCAAAAATTCGTACTTCACTGCGTGGCACTATAATTTACCTAATTTTTATCATTACTGTGAACTATTTGTTTCCATTAATTTCCTGCTCGATTCTGTGGTAGGTATTGCAGTACGTATTGTTTATTTTTTAAATTTTTTGCCACATTTTGCGAAAAATTGCAATCAACCTACGAATAACTTGTTTGTATAGAATACGTACGTATAATTGACAAAGAGACTGAAACTCACATACATATATTGTCGCGGTAATTTCATGATTTTTCTTCCTCAGAATATTTTATGTTCTGGTCTTGCTTCCTAAAAATCTAGTGGCCCTAAATTAATAAAAACCGCAAATTCATTCAAACATTTATAACTCTGCTCGACCGTGTACATAAATTATTGTTGATTTTATGTTAAATTTGTTATTATTAAAGATCGTAAAATCAATACTATATATATATATATATATATAAAGTATTGATTTTACGATAATAAAATATTTTTATTTTAACGGAAACAACTAAAAATAACTCTGTTTTCCTTTGTTGAACACTTAGCGGTCAAGAGGTAATTCTTAACGTTAGCTAGTTTTGTCATAGAGAGACAGATTTTCATCTCTTCCAAATGCAAGTATAAAAAATCTTGAAGAAGAAAAAAAAGGAAAAATTTACGTTAATATTTGATCTTTAAGTGATTCAAGAAACCGCGTTGCTTCGTGTAATACAAGTTAGACTACCGTTATGGACAGTGTAACATGAGTAGTTGACTGCGCTTCTGATGGGTGGTTAACCTGACAACAATTCGCGTGACATCAACGCGAAAGGTCATGCGCGTTGCTTTACATTGCTGCCACCGTAAAAGTTTCCTTTTTGTATCGTTCCATTTCGTAAAAAAAAGGTTTACCGTTGATTCCTATCATACTCATTCGAGAATTTTCTCATACTTTTAGGGAGCGTGCGTCTAAATTTAAACGCAAATACATTAATTTTCGTGATTTATGGAAGATGGAGCTAAATGCACTGAACTTTTGATTAATATTAAGATTAAATAAACGTGGCAGGAATATTAAATCTTGGCACATTGTCGATCAATAGAAATCCCTATATCTTGTACTAAATTCGGATTATTCACTAGATAAAATGCTTATCCTCCACCATTCGATCCTGAAACAATTAAACCTAATCGTTTGTATTCGTATGAAATCTTTTTTGCATATAACTAAAATTATTAGTAAACCTAGAGATTATATGCATATGAAATACATAGTCAACTAATATACTTTTTATTATGATGGGATATTACGTATTATCGGACACCTTTTATTTTCATTCCTTTTGCATCTAATAACGTTTCATTATTGAATCAAATAAATCAAATGATAAAATAAGCAAAAAATAATAATAATACAATTCGTTTGTGTGAGAGGATGATTTTTTTAAATCTTCCTTTCAGGATCATTTCTAACCCTCCCGTTAGTCTTACGTTTTGGTTCATTTACACCGCAAATCCCCAATAAATGAAGTCTTGGCAGTGGACGCGGAGGCTTCCATACCGGATAATCGACGATCGGATTCGCAACGGCGACAAATCTACTTTGTGAATCGAACACGATACCGTTTTTTTTTCGTTCCGGGTTACGAAATTACCATCATTGGGCATCGAACGAGATCCTCGCTAACGCTGCCAACGCATTTTAATTCTTTTCTCCCTTAAGCTCGTTCTCTCGTCGATTAAGAAGGGTGCATGTGGGTGGGGCGCTTGGATCCGATCAACTTGTTCCCTTACGAGTCGGACGTGTCTCGATGACCCATTTATCTTCGCCGGTTTTGTGGGAATATAGGATTACGAATGCCGTTCGTCGCGTTGTTTGGATTAGCCGGGTCGAAGCGGGTGTGCCAGCGGGAAATGTCGCGAATATCGTAATGTGCATGTCCACAAATTTACGTACCTAACGATTCGCAAAGAGCCATTTTTTGGCTTAAAACGAAAAACGCCTTTTTGCATTCGGTTTGTATGAGCTTTACCTCTGTAAGCATTACTACGAAATTTTGGATTTACATAAAAGCGGAAGAGGGAAATTAATAGCTTGAGACAAATCACGCAGGCAGGGCTGCTAACTCACTGGATACGAAGACAATAATCTCTATTTCTGAATGTGGGAAAACAGACTTATTTATGCTGATCTTCTTTAGTGCCTTGCCCATAATTCTGAAGTTTAACACGATAAAATTAATTTTGTGGAAATCATCAAATAATAATCTTATTAAAAAACTTTTTAATTCATCATCTTCATAGGTAATCTATCAATAGACTCATTACGTCTTAAACTTGGTTTTCCTCATGCTCCTGTTTTCCGCAATCATTTCTTGGTAGCTTTCTTTGTTCTTCAAATCATCCAGGATCTGAAACATTTTCCTTTTCGCTTTTTCCTTCTAGTTTTCCTGTTAACACGTCTTCAATCATGATCTTTCTCCTCAGATGATGTTCGACCTTTCTTATAATATATAATCATAATGTATAATCATTCGCTTTTCTGCTGTTCATTTTATTACATCTTCATTTTTCATCCTATCGTCTCTTTCATTATTTTTTAATTCTTTTCATGTCGGCATTTCCAATCTTTCCAGATATTTTATATTATTTTCTCTGAGTGTCCATGTTTCCGTCCTATATAAAGCGATACTCCACACATAGCATTTTAACATTTTTTCTTATGTCTTCTTTTATTTTATCCGTTTCTTCCTTCAAAAAACGACTATTGCTTTCGCTTTTCTGGTCCTTATTTCAGCAATGCATTTTGGATCCAGGGCAATAACATTCTAAAAACTTATTCAGTCTGCTTCCAACTAAAGATAGTCCATGGAAATGCCATAGCTTTCAACGAAATCTGTCGCTAATCGTCAATTTTCTACTTGCGTACGATGTAGGTTATAAGAAAAATGCTCCCGTGATTTTCGCCAAACCATTTATTTGGCTGTTCCCATAAGACCTATCCACATGTAGTTCCAGTAATTAATAATTAACTTAACAGACCATGGAGAATGTTAAATGTGGAAATAATTCCTCCCAAGCCGTAAATTAGAATATTAAAAGATTCGCGAGTAAGGAGATAGAGAAAGAGATAATAACATGCAAACAAAAAACATGTACGCAGGGAGGATAACTAAATAAAAATGACGCTTTCTCTATACTACGTATATGGAGAAAGTAACAATATAAAAAAATGAAAAATATACGCAAGGTTTATGGAAAAATTATTCCTCACCGGGGACCTGATTTTCAAAATGACACTCGCATATAGGAGTTTGCACGCCTTTCGACGGCGAGAGGGAATTCCTCATACTCAATCGCTCAAACGCAATGTTAAATTCAAAAGTTGAAAAGAAAGGTCTTAACTTAGTTTACGGGAAATTATTCCGGGCCGTGAGACCAGGATTTCACACAGTTGCGCGTATTTCGTTTTTTTTCCCTCTTTTATTCACTTGTGTACGTTTCTCTCTCTCTGCACTATCCTTTTTACCACATCTTCGTCTCTCTTCTCAGCTGTGAATCTATAAATATTTAAACTTTCGGGTGAGGAGGATTTCCATCCTCGTTCGTTGTTTCGGTGTGTAATTGTGTGGTGAGTTGTTTGTTTACCCAACGCGCGCGTGTCGTGCTTTATTTCTGGTCGTCTTGGAAATATACCGATCGATGTTTTAGAGTACGTTTTAGCCACAAGTCAGCTCTTAATATCTCAATTTCATTTGATAATAGCGCGAATTAGGTCAGCTTTGTCACTCAGACTGTCTCTGTGTCAGCGCTCCTCTCCGGCGTATGACCTATCGGTTGACGGATGAATTGCACCGAATCCAAACCTGCTTCCGCTGTATTAATTTACTTCTCCTCCTAACAGAGATGGATTTCAGCCAGTTTTGCTTCATTCATATGCAGAAATCGGATCACGCTGAGAACGTCAACCTTTGACCGTGTAAGACTTTTCAAACCCGTTTTTTTTTTCAAAAAGTCTAGACAGGTTACTAGGACTGGTGGCTTACCACACTAGCAACAGAGCATTCCGGGAATTCTTGAGCGCTGGGTAAAAGTAGATCACGACCGCGGGCGGGCTTTTTCTTTATTCCTTCATAAGAACGTTCTCGCATTGACATTCTGTTAATCTCCTATTGTCATGCAAATACTGTCTCGCCTAATCGCCCTTAGAATGATAACGAGTATCGCCCATCAGTGTTGGTAGAGTTTTTTTTGTAAGAATCCATTTTATTTGTGGCTTCGTTCGTGCAATCGATCCGGAAAATTAGCAATCGCTCTTGTATTATTTCATTAGTGCCATATCGCTAATTGATTTTATGCAGTGTTTGTGTATAGGTCGCGACCCAATATTTAATCGCAAGACTCATAAGATAAGCATAAACTCTTAACGGAAGGAAGAGAAGGAAATGTCCCTGTTGAGATAATTGTTTTCCTTCTAGACCAAGTTGCATACCTTTGTAAACTTATATGCTGTGGCAAGCCATCGGCTTAGTTACCCCATCGACCTCACCTGTAAAAGCTCTCTAGATCATTTATTTCCCTATAATTATAGTTCACATTTTGTGTCTAGGGGCTCTGTTTTGGCTCACCCCCTCTCTCTCTCTCTCCGAACACGATTGCGATGGCATATTTACGTCACTGCGGGACAATCCACTTATCGCATTCCTCGGCCACGAAATTCTCTCTTGTGTGGGTGGAACACTCAAACTTTTTTTGTTGTTTTCCTATTGACGAGCTAATCGATAGCCCATATGGGAAATGTCTTCATTTCTTGACATGTGTCCCTCCGTGTCCTTCCTTTAATCTCTTCGATTAAACTTATCTCTTTTTCTCGCCGGCTTGTTTCCTGGGTTATCCTCCATATCCGGAAGCTTATAATCTCGCACGTGTTTTCATGTCGTCTTCTCCTTTTTCAAGGACGTTGCATCAACAACGATTTTTTTATGGCAGACGTGTTGGATATTTTTTTATTGACGTTGAAACCGCGTTAAACTTATCTTTGGAGAAATAACTTTAGTTTTATGTGATCAAAACATAATTAATTTTTTTCGTTCCCAATAAGATGTTTTTAATAATTTAAACGAGGTGCGGGTTAATGTTCTCGGCAGTTTCATCTGTTGCTTTGAGTAACTCGAACAGCGATGTCGCTTTGCGCGCCTTGATAAGAGAGAGCTGGTTAACGTGTCTTCCAATGCTAAAGTTTTGGGTTCATGTCCTGCACACGTAATGTGTGTTAGTGTTTGTTATCGTCATTGCATTAGTTATAAACAAAGGCCGTTAACTGCTGTTTATCAGCTTGTGAAATAGAATGGCATTTATCAAAATCGTCAAATTATGTTTAACAAATATTTCGGCGGAATCCCCTCTGCTGTAGTTACAAAAGCACATTGTTTCGCGTGAACAACTTTTCTGTCTATAATTTTATCTGGAAGCACCTCCGCTGTTATTTAGCAAGTATTTAAGTTATCTTTATAATGGCGTGACGCACTATATTTCCTACGTTCGTGTTTTCCCGTTATGATATTTTTGTTCTCGTTTTGTTAAAAGAATCAAAGTCTCTTGCCAAAGTACCTCTGAGCAGACATTGTTCACTCAAAAATCTTTCCTTTCTGTTTAAATTGTTAAGTTCTAATTTACCTTTTCCATGATCTCGACGTAGGATAAAATTTGTTGCCGAGTGGACGGGCGTTTCTGCCTTTGTTCTGGCTTTATGCCTCTCCAAACTGCTCCATGAACACTTTCGACGCAAAAGATAATTTGCGGCATCAATGTATGGTGTAAATTGAAAATTATTTCTGCGTTAATAAAAATATCTTAAGCTTTCTTCTATCTCTTTTTAGCGTTACAAACACAAACACACCACAGATGTATACGATATGCATGTAAATTTTAATGTTCTAAAACCGTTATAAATCTTTTCTTTTGTTAAACCCTTTCTAGCGAGTAGTGAAAGGAAAAGGCGAAAACAAAAGACTCATGCATAGCTGCTATCTTTTCCGGGTGAGATCTTATCAGTTGTCACCCTCCGCCGAGGAGGGTTTTCATTATGCTTTCTAGTGTTGATACGTTACATTTCCGTAGATAATACGCGATTTATAGATATTAGGGAGCGATACATATATTCAAGAATATCAACGGCGTCTCTACGTCGCGATTATTCTCGTCTCATACTGTAATCATGAGTGGGCCGCATGGTGGAAATGCACCAAATCCGCGGGCTGCATCTCATGTAAAGAACATTCTCCTGTGCTCCATCTATGTAGAGTGAATAGGGCAGGACAATGAACTGCGGGTATTTTAGAGATGTTGATTTATAAGTTTTCAAGTATTATTTTAAGGAATATGTGCATTTAAGATTGGGCCGCATTATAGCGTGAAGTATCTTACTTTGCGGACCTCATCAATGCTCTAAGCTAGCGGTGCACAAAGTGCGGCCCGCTGATCACATGCGGCCCTCCGACCATATGCGGCCCTCCGTTGATGTTTGTATGGCCCGCGGAAGATTTTGCATCATAAGGTTAATATTGAACAATGTTCAGGTTAGGTTAATTTGGCAAATCATAAAGTGAAGATTATAAGAGAGTGCAAAATGCTAAGGTTAACCAAACGCACTACTTTGAGCAAATTTGTACTGAAAACTCCTTTACTGCTTCTTTCAGAAGAGTTGTACACCTTTTCAATCTCGCACTGCATTGTGTATTTGTGATAATTTTGCGTTTGACTATTGATAAGTAAAAACGCTTTAACTTGTTACCTAAAATTTTATTTTTGTTTAATTTGCACTATTCAGCTTTTAATTAAGTGCAGCCCTTGGATAAGTATTAACCATCAAATGCGGCCCGCGGGTGTGAATAGCTTGTGCACCCCTGCTCTAAGCGGATAGCTTTTTTTTTTAGATCCACGGTCTAAATGGTCGATCAAGTTTTATTGCTCGACCGCAGACCGTAGTCAATCGGGTAATTGCAACTCGGATGGGATCTAATTAGATGACTTTCGTAGTCTTATTTGAATACACATTTATAGATATAGTATTCGCGAGCGTTTAATAGGAAAGGTTTTTTATAGCCTATTGTTTGGTCGGTTTCGAAAGAGAAAAAAACCGAGTTTTAATTTTCCTGTTCGCTCGATTATTTTTTGTTTTTTGCTATGGATATCGTTGCGTAAAAATCTCCCTCTTTATCTCTCTCTCTCTCTCCGCCTAATTCTCCGAAGTTGCGCTCGGGATAGTGGGCGGTTTATCTGCAAAACTCTATTTTTGCGCGCTTCGTCTCCCGGTAACTATCGAAGTGGTCGCGAAGGCGTGCGAAGTGCTTCTCGAGAATTCGATGACGACACGATTATTCGAAGTATTTTTGCCATGACGACAATAATCGAAGAAGAGTTCTCGCTGTTTGCAATCTATTTACATGTTCGTGGACTGTTTTCCATTCTGTTTTTAAAAAGCTGATTTAAATTTTAATTAATGCGCGAGTCTCATCGGTATAGTTAATATGTAGTTCTTTTCTTGAATTAATTATACCAATCGCGGTGCGCCGTGTTTTTCCTTAGGAAACAACAGGAGTGGAAATTGACTTTCGAAAGACTAAGTATGTATTAGGGGTGATGTGTGTAAACATGCATTTCCTCAGAACAAAAAGGGGGTTTCAACAGTGCCTTAGCTAGAGCGGGGTAAGCGGGACACCTGCCCCGGGCGAAACTAAGCAAGGGGCGCAAAAAATCTAAATCTAAATCTAAATAAACCAGAGAAAATAATTTCTTGAAGGGGGAGAGGGTGCATATTTAGTAGGTTTCCCCGGGCGCTAAAATATCCAGTTACGGGGCAGGGTTTCAAAATACCCGCATACCTATATTTGCAATAAACCTCGGTTTACAGGTGTAATATTTCGTTCGTTTATACCAAATCGTACATTTTCAGCGCAATTTTAGGATTTCCGGATTAAGTCGCATTCTGTCTTTTGATTTATGCATAATCGAGGCAGGTGTCGTTCATGTTGCAAAGTGCGTATATCATATCCAATAATTTAATTAGTCAATTATGTTTTGCGCGTAATTTATAGGCATAAAATTAACCGTTTTAAGTCCTGCACTCCCTAAGATCAAGAAATTTGGCCGATAGTCAGTTGGAAACAGAAATTTCCATGTTTCTCATGTAAAACTATTTTTGTGTGCATATGATTATAACGTAATTTATATTGTTAAAATGTAGCATTCTTTTTACGGAGTCGGCAATGTTTATTGAGTTTGAGGTCTCCAGATAGACACAAATCTCTCCTATCAATCATGGGGCTCACGACTTTTCAATCGTACTTAACCATATCAGGCATTCTTTACTTCCTCCAACTATTCACTTCAGAGTTATCATATGGCTGAAATCGCATTCCAGAATTATCTCCCAAATGTCAAAATTTAAAAAAAGTAAGTAGGTATTTCCAATAGGTCTTTCTTAGAATCTGTTTTCGGTGAATTATCACTGAATTACCGAAATGCGCATTTGGTTTTTACTAACCTTGTTGTGGCTATTGGAGATACCTAAAATAAGCACATATTATTTTTCAATATTTAATACCTAAGAGCTTATTCTATTATATATTATTATTATATCACTATTACTAGAAATGGCCGTTTTTTTCGTACAGCCTATTCTTAGTTTTCCGTTTTTCCTTATTTGACTGCTTTATTTTCGCAGACTGGAAATCTCATTGTCAATATCTTGCAGAATTCTCGAGCAATTTTTTCTGTGGCTGCAACTTTCTTGCCCTGTTCCTTAGAGCTATTTGCTATTAATCTGCCATTTTCTCATCTCTCGTACGCGTTTTTTTTAAATCTTCCTAATTCTGCGCAACTTCCTATCGAATTTCGTTCCATGAAGCGAATGGTGTCTTCCAAGTCGGTTTGGTTCTGATCCATTCGGAGCGAGACGCTTCCTCGGCCCACTGAGCAGGTCATTGGGCCGTGGAATATTATTGCTGGCAGAGAAAACGTTTCGGTTTTTTTTATTCGTACGGAGACGGGTTTCAATCTCCCGGCGAAAGTTTGATTTGTTTTCTACCATTGCTCGTAAGTAAGTGCGAGATGCTTCATTGAATTACGAGGCCGCCATCATGATGCGAACCAGAGCTTTTTTTCGCTGGAGCTTAGAAACGGTATCGGTGATCCCAACGTCGCATTTATCAAAGAGATTCCGCCAGGTCAATTAAAGGAATTTCTCGGCGATATATGTCGACGTTGGATTCGATGAGTAAATCATGGTCACTTAGAGTTCGCCATTTCGGTCGTTCAATATATCTAAGGTAATTGGAAGCCTTTTGAAAGTAAAATCCGCCCATCGTATTAGTTGGGAAAAATTTATTGCGGAGAGGAGCGACTCCGTTGGGAAAGATATACTATTAGTGCATCATCCTTAAACTACAAGTCTACGTAAAAATCCTAGGGACTGAATTTTAGCTACAATTTAAAGAAGAAACAATCTTTTTAATAGAGCTATCTTACGACACATCGTGTGATGAAGCGCGATAGATGTAAATAAGTAATTCGACCGGTGAGCTATAGTTTATAGATGTCCAAGTGGGGGTTGGACACACCCATAACATGCTATCACTTTTGGCTGTAATTTATTTTAAATTGCATTAAAACATTCATTTTACATACATATGATACTCGTTGGCGAAGGACATAAACTATAATTGAAAAATCGTTCTTAACCGATACAAATTATTATTAATTTTTGTATTTTCTCTTTTTGAAAACCGATTAAAAATACATATTAGTAGGAAGAGTTTTATAGTAAATTTTCACCTGTTTCAAGACGACCTGAAAGCGACAATGGAGCTCCATTTCATCTTCACCACGAAAGCTGAGCGTAGAACGCTTAACAAAGAGGACCATATTCGATGGGAAATTAACTCTTTTCAGCACTGTACAATGTGACGATAAAAGCCTCATTTTCTTCGAATGCGAATCTGCATCGCTCGAACAGAATCACAATCGCTCGCCCCACAAACTATAAAAGATGAGGATGCTGTGGTAGCTTTTCATCTCGGCAACAGAATGGAATGGATGCAGCAACACTTTGCTGTTTTGTCAGCGGATGGAGTTGTATAGGTTTTAAAATAGCAGGGAAAAAGTTCACAACAAAATTACATCATCGTTATTTAGAATTCCTTTTATAATCTCCGCCAGAGAGTAAGGAATGGTTTGGAAACGTTAATGACGATGACTTATGTTAGAGACGAGGGACTTGTTTACATTTGAAACACTACTTCAGCAATTGGTTATCATTCCTAATAGATGTATCGCTCGAATTTAAAATCTTGGAGCCGAGAAGAAAGGTAATTATGCAAGTATACACAGGAATTTCTCATTGAGATATTCAGGAGTGTTATTTATTATTCGTTAGGAATGATTTTTAGAGTATTATCATCGATGTAAATCACTCCGTCTCTTCAGAATTAGTTTATGCCCATTAAAGGTAATTAAATGTGTAACTCTTATGTTAAACCCTTTACATACCTGCTTAATGCATATTTTACATTCTTTTTATTTCGTCTTTAGCCTGATTGTGAGTTTCTAATTCCTGTATTAAGTAAATAAACACTGAATAATTGGAATTTGGTTTTACTGGAATTTTTGAAACATATTACTTGCAATTTTTTGTACTACGTTAGGTACATACGTACGTGCCTGTGGTATTTACATGTCCTGTACCTAATACATGTGTTACTACGTAGTGCAATAGACTTAATTTTTACAATAATGGTGGATATTTTATTTAATTTTATAACATTTACTTAAATTTTGTGTATTTGTGTGTACTGTGGTACATATAAATTCGATCAACCGGAATATCCGATTAATCGGAATAGCCTCGGTTACGAAGCATCCAACAAATCGGGAGTTTAATGTATATTTCTCAATGTAGTTATTAAAATTCGCCAAATGGTTCGGAATTGATGGGTGAGTTAGACAAAGTCATAGTGGCAGGCAAAGAAGACGTATTTTTCTCTTGTGTAACCGAAGCGTATAAAAAAATATCGCAGCGATTACAATGCTTTCGCGATAGAGGCAATAAATTATACCATTGGCTAGCTTCTGACGCAACTGAATACCTATTAACCCTTAAGAGACTTGAATAGCTTGTTCACTTGTCTAAGACCCCAATGCAAAAAAGCAAAGGTTGGTTACGACATTCTTTCTGATCTTCCTCTCCTATCCTCCTTTCCTCCTCATGAGCTGCTATTCTCAAAGTGGAACGTTTATTTTACGAATTTATTTATATTTTTCCGTTTCTTGATCATAAGTTCTTTCCATGTACTAAATGAATATTCGTGGATTCTTAGTTTTGTCCTCTGCAATTCATCCGTCGTTTATTTCGTTGGTATTTTATTTACGTCTGTTTGGAACCGGAGTAATTCCGTGAAACCTCTTCCAAGGTCACCGTGATGTGCACTACTTGGCTTGTTGTTACTGTTACGTGCGTAGCTGCCAACTTCACGAGTTTGACCCGACTTTTACGAGGTTTGCCAGGACTTATCCAGATTACCAACGAACGTAAGTTGTAAGGGAAATAGGTGTTTTACAGTAATTTTTAGTTTTTAGTCTGCTTTATAAACTGAAAATATCGCTGGAAATTCGAGTATTTTTTACATGAATGTATTCTAGCGCTCATTTCGGCGGCATTTATAAGGATACTTTTTAATTTATATTTTGAGAAGCAGTTTCGTTAATGGTTTTTTGTCGTAATATTAAAGATTGTATCTATAGTTGATGAATGGCGCTCTGTCTATGAATCTACATTCGGTTATAGTATCTTCATCTTTCGGACACATTTGTACCCTCCGCAACGCCCTCGCGGAAGTGCGGCAATCGTTGGAACTAACAAGATCCGGCACGCGTTTTAAATTCGGTTGCGAGGCGAAATACGTGACCTTAAAAAAAAAAGAAAAGTGATCCGTACACTTTACCGGAGAGGTTTTTCTCCTCCCAACAAAATCACGCCTCTCCGCGTGGCTCGCGTCACGATTTATATCCGCGCGTTCATTTTAAGGACGTTGCGGCGGCCGCGTCACAGCGTCACGCTTCCGATGCACGGGAAAATAGCCTCTTGGACGAGGAGGAAGGAGAGGAATGAAGGAAAGATGCGAAGAGGGTCTTCCTCGAAGGTCAGAGGCGAAGCACGAGAAAACTCCTTAAGCGGGGCGCGTTGTGTCACTCTCTTGTTTTACCTAATAAAGCGCTAGTGGACCGCAATGGGAGGAAGTCCGGGTCGCGTGGGAGAGAAAGAGGAGGAAAAAAAACACTGGCGTGATGCGGAATCGTCCTAACTCCAAAAATAAATTGCTCCGCCACGCGCTACTGTAATTAATTCGTCCAAATTACCTTTTTCTGCGAAAACATTTTCTTTTCTGTTACAAATTTGGACCCGCTGATGGTGTTTTCACGAATTGAGACATTATCTTGATAACGTGTAATTCGGCAGAGGCTGTAGTTTAGTATAACTGTATCTGTCGCGAAGGTTTCGTCACGCTCTGGAGTCCGTTTCCTGCTGTAATAAAGAGTTGGTCTTGCACCACCATCATTGGTGTCGTGAAGTTTATAAGAGTGCATTGTCTCATCACTTCCTCAATGGTTTCATTGCTCACAATCACGAGGGAAAAAATCGCTGTTTTAACGCTCGTTTCAGAGTTTTCAGTTAGGGTTAAGGAAACACCGAAGTAACTCCAATTTTAATGTTTTATTCGTAGGGTTGAAGAAAATTGTACCAAAAAGTGAGAGAAACTTACATTCTTTGGATATGCCATGGGTTGATTAACTTTCAGATATCAGCATGAGAAGAGTCACAATGGTTTCATAAACGATTTTGCAAAAGGAAACTATGTTTTAAAAAAGGAATGATGTCACTAAACAATACCTCGCGTATTTATAAGGGGATTTAAATGAATAATAGTTGAAGCTGCTGAGGAAACACAGTTCAGATGGACAAGATGAGTATGTTTCAGGAATAATCGAATATCTTAAGTAAAGGAAGGTAAGACTATGAAGATGAAAACGTGACGTCGATTGAAGATAAGAACGCTGCAGAGGACAATTACCATATCACCATAGGATGATCAAGGCAACAAGGTTACACTGTTAGGAACGCGATAGAGAATTATCAAGTTCGTCCTATGGCTAAAAACAAAGTCAACAGTCACTCAAGAACCAAAAATTAAAAAATACAATTACTTATCTAAGTAAGATGCCTCAAGTAACCATAACAAGTTGTTCGTTAAGTGCATATTTTTGGAACTGATAAGAAATTTGCACTTCTTGTCACCCAACAGTCTGGTGAATTTCAGGCTGAAATGTAGTGGAAATGAAATAGTTGTAAAGCGAAAACATGAATTCTCACTTCAGTTACTTTGGGTACTTTTCTTTCTCTTATTTAGAAGAAAAAGATAGAAAATGTATGCCTATAATTAACCCTATGATGTTTTCCGACACAGTTATGTATTGTATACATAACTGGATAAGTCACAACAGATTTTATTTTTATCAGTTGATATTCCGGAATAAATTACTTCGCAGTTTGAATTAAAAATTTATTGGCCGAGAGGCATGAACGGTTAGTCCACCAACGAATATCCAACTATTCCAATTAAACTGTTTTGAGCATATTTGATGTAAACTGTGGTATGCAGAAATGAAAATAGTTTTCTCTGTGACATTAATCGGAGGGATTTAAAATCAATTGTGTCTACACATGTACTTTTTTTGCGACTGTGATTTTCATTTCCTGCATTTGTTCAACTGTTAAATGTGATGCACCTTCTATGATAAGGCGAATCGGTAGGACCGTCCCGGACCCCGCGCTGCGATATCACCGAAAGGAAAGCCTAATTTAAATTTGGTGGTAAATGTAGACAGGGTCCCGCACTTGCCGATTTGCCCTTGGTCCCGCCCCTCTCTAGGGACGACCCTGCCCCTACTATTATATGCAAAAGCGAAAATTTAAATCCTGCGTTCGACGAATTCAAAAGTTTTTAAGGGATGTCCTTCGTAATTAGTTGCTATTCAGTCATTACGAATCGAAGAACCATTTCTATCAGCCCTAATTTTCAATAATTAATCGTGTTTTATCTATAATTTAGACGGTTGACCTTATCATATTGTTTTCAGCACTACGCAGCGTCCGCTTAACAACATGCCACGCACTGGTCGGAGGAGTTAGTAAAATAAGCATTTGAATTCATTTTCGGTACCGTTAAGGTGAATTTTCACGCAGTCATGCTCTTCTGTGAAGAGGCGATAAAATCAGTGCTTTTAGCTTTAAAGTGTTATTCCTGATCTTGGAAAGTTTAACGTACTCTGCCGCGAAAAAGTAAACTGGTAGCACTTGAAATATCTTTCTCTATTTCTAACGTCTAGATTTTATTTTATGTTTAGCTTTGGTCTTATAAACAAAACAACTCAAGGAAAGGATAGGTTTTACTAAAATACTATTATATTGTTTCCGGTTCTCACCGGAAAAAAATCACACCTTGTAGAGTTCCGCCCGTAAGGACCATGTTAATTTGCTTTCTATGTCATCCAATATATTTAGCGTATCAGTAATCGAAAGATAAAAATATTTTCTCAGGCGAAGGTTTTTTTTTCATTCCGGATTCCTCTCGTCAAGATTTTACAAATATTTACCCGTTTTAATTCGCGAGGATTCGAAAAATTATTAACGCAAACATAATCGCGTGAGACGTACTAATTGACGCATAATGTCCAGATGTAGGCCTACGTTTTAAATAACGGCAAAAGGTTAAATTTTCGCGCGTAGCGAGTGTCTTGTTTATTTGTTAGATGAAACTGCGTTATAAGGAAACTCTGGCAGCGACAGCCATATTTGATGACGCGGTGTTGTTCTCTTCTCTCGACCGTTAAAATTACAATCACTCAGTTCTTCACAACTCACGATTCATCTCTTCTGACCGTTTCCGCTCTTAGATGCCGAGAAAATAGTTGAAATATTGTTTTGTTTAATTAAAAGATGGCGCCTTAAGAGATACTATAATTTGCTATACTGGACAATTTTATAACTATAAGTAAATATCTAGCAATCACTTATTAGGCATAGTTTTGTCTAATCTTTTTTCTCTCAGATATTTATCAGAATTTACCCGTTAATGCCGAACATCGATTCTCTATTTAGCCTAAATCTGTCTCTACCTACGCCATTAATTAGAGGACTTCTGAATTAACAAACTTCCGAAATCTTTCCCATTGTCTCGTATATAATGTAGACGATTCTACCGAAAATATTTCAATTTCGACTTGGTCTAAGTCGAAAGAACGCTTCAGCGAAGCATATCAATAGGACCTCCAAACACGCGCAGAATTGATTCTCTATTTAGCCTAAATCTGTCTATACCTACGCCATTAATTACAGGACTTCTGAACTAACCAACTTCCGAATTCCATTCCATTGTCTCGTGTATAATGTAGACGATTTTACCAAAAATATTTCAATTTCGACTTGGTCTAAGTCGAAAGAACGCTTCAGCGAAGCATATCAATAGGACCTCCAAACACGCGCAGAATTTCGAATTTCAATTGTTTGTACCTGAACCACGATTCGAGAGAGAGATGGAAACATCGGAACGAACCTTCCATGTGAGCTGTAGCGCGTGGGAAAATAAAAATCAAACCTTCCGCGGTCTGAATTTCGTCCGGTTCGATAGATCGCGTGTGGAAAACCCCTCTCCTCCCTCCCCCAATTCCCCCAGTGGCCATTGTCTGAGAGAATATCAAAAATCCTCGGACCCTTCAAACTCTTTTTTTTTTTTTTTAATCGGTGTCGCTTCCTTCAACACTCTTCCCCAACCTCCTTCCCCCACCCGCCATTTTCTGCCTTCCACTCTCCACCTGCTTCGTTTGCCGTGGCGTCGACCGGAAGAGGGCGTGGGTGGTAAGTGAGTGGAGTCCGCTGACCCACTGCTACGCGGAGGATGAAGGAATTTCCGCCCCGATGTCCCAGACGCGAGGAAGAGAGAGAGAGAGAGGCTGGGAGATAGATTCCGGGAGCTATCGACACCTCAGTGTGTCTATACCGTTTTTTAAATCTAGTAGACTCGGAAACCACCTGTTGTTGATCCGGGAGTTGGTTGTGGCGATCGAGCGTGTTGCCGCAAGCGATGTAGCAGCTCAAGAAATATTTCTAGTTGGTTAAATATCCGATGAAATTTCCAACTTTGAAGTCACCATTAGTAATCTGTCCACAGAGATGTCCGTAGTAATACGTTCTTCACAATTATGTTTCTTTTTCAAGTCTTCTGATACCTTTCACTTATTCTTTGCCTTCAAAATTTCCTTCAGTCACTGCGTGCATCCAAGAAATGCCTTGTCAAATTAGCCATATTCCCTAATTTTCTATATAAAATTAGCTTTCCTTTTTCTTATCCGTTGTATTAGTTTGCGGCATTGTTAGATGGGTGCTTACTTAGTATGTCCAACTCTCAACTGTCTTGAGTTCGAGTCACTGCAGAGTGCTCGGTCGCATGTGTTCTTTTTTAAATTTTGTTGTGCTCATTGGAAAGTACCGTTTATGAGCCTATTAAAAATAAATAAATAATTAACTCAATTCGTATGCGATTGTCGAATTTCGTGCTTATTCTACAAATATGTATAATTATTATATAGTTTGTTTGGTTATATCGTTCTGTATTGGAGTATAGAAAGGGATTCCCCAAGTTTGCCATTTTATTCCTTCGTCGGCTCTTTTCTGTGCTTTATCATCGATGTATTATAGGTAGGTTGCTGGTGCTGTTGCACCTGAAGGATCCTTCGTGGCAGCTAGGCTTTTTATTAGCCGTTAAAGTATAAATCGAATCATCATTCTTCTATGCAACGTTGGCAGGACACCGCGAATTGGACGCCAACTTTAGGACAGTTTAACGAAAATTTAAATTCTTTATCCTAGTATATTTTTGGGCATTTTTCCGCAGGGATTCCAAGGTAAATTAAACGAAAACAACGACATTGTCTCGTGGTGTTTGTTTGGGGAGTTTCTTTTTAGGCGCGTTTCGTTTCCAGCATGACCGCCTATTCATCATTGTTGCCAACATAAACAATCTCACAAAAATACGTTTAATTTCCTTACGCGTGCATGCAATATTTTAAAATAGAATGAAAATGGATTATGACGAAGAAAAGAACTTTAAAACACTCTGTCCCTTGTGTACACGTATATCGTCTCTTTCAAATACTCCATTGCACGAAACGCGTCCATTTTTGTTGCTTTCCTAACTTGTTTTAAGTTTTAGTGGCTGTCTTTTTTCTCTCTCGGCGACACACGTTCGGATCAAACCTATCCAATAATATGGTCATCTTTTTAAATAAACAAATCGCGTAGAGATTTTTTGCTATGTTCGGCGTTTGCATTGAGAAAATGAAGTTTACATTTTAAAATATACTTTTGTGGCAGTTAATACTTCCTATAGGAGAGTAGGCGTGAATCTGTTAGACAATAAAGAGTGTATCTAGGTCGAGAGTCGAACAGAGCAATAGGCTCTTATCAAAGGTAGAGGGGTGGTTAGCGTGTTTAACTCCCACTGCAAGGGTCGCGGGTTCGAATCCTGTCCGAGGGCATGGTCGTTTGTGCTTGTCATAGAAATGTATTACAACACATGTAATTGGGGGAACCTGTTTGTGTTAAATAAATGATTATTATTATTATTGTAAGAGTAAGATTTAAATCTCAAAACGCCGGAATTTGAATCATGTACCGTGATAAGCTGTGGCATTATGACTATCGTGTCAAATAGTTTGAGTAGAACAAATTGTTTTTAATGAAACTGCATTTTTCCGAAAATAATTCGTGAAGACAATTTCTGTCATTGTTTTCCATCCCGTGGTTTATTTTCGAGATTTCACAGAACTGTAAATATTGAATGGAATTTCTTCAAATGTTTTCACTTCCGTTAACGTTTTTATAACATTTGAAAGTTACAGCTTTGTCTGTATTAACGAGCATAGGCTTTGGTATTTTTGGAAGGGTTTGATTTTCGATGCATGGGCAATTACCAGTGTTTTTGCATATTTCGATTTTGATTCCTCCTCTGCGTGTATTCGCCAAAAAATGTTTGATTACTTTCGAAATAATTTTCGCTATCCGCCGTACCATTTTAACTATGCATGTACTTATTTAAGGATATCAATGTTTGGCTGTTTGTATGAAACTATGGCGTGAGCTCAGTAATTCATTTTACGGAAATTATAATATGATTGTAAATGTAACCAATTGTGTTAATTGTGTACCATAATGAAATGCGTTTGGCCGTTCAAATTACATTTACAATTTATAATTGGAGTTGAAGAGTGCCTGCAAAGAAAATTATGCATCCATTAAAGGGCGATTTTCAGTAATCCGTTATATAGTCAAATTTGCGATTTATTTATTTTTTAGTAGATGATCATAATGGAATCTTCACAAACAACCGTAAATATTGCGTATTTGCATGTCCGTTTCTCTTTATAGTATGTCTTTTCCTGTGACGAGGTGGTTTAGAGAAAGGTTATTTTTAATGTGAGAATTTTGTAATCTGTTTAAGGACTAGGAACTTCCCTGGCTTAGTGCTTAAGGTATGCCGAAGTTGTAAACTAATTAGCAGCAATTACGGAATCCTAAGAAAAGCATGAGCATGTTTACTCGCAGAGTTATTTCATATATAAGAAATAAATGCCTTACGCATCACTAGTACGATTTCTAGAGAAGCTATCTCTGCTTGCTGCACGCTCGCTAATATTAATTAGGAAACATATTTAGATGTGAAATCATGTCGACCTTGTTTATTGTTAATCAATTGCTAAATCATTAGTTTTTTTAGTTAATACTTTTTTGAAAATATATTTTATCTTTCTACTCACTTGTTTTAAATATTAAGAGAAAATTGATGCATATGTAATAAAATACTGTTTTTTTATGTTTTTACATCCTTATGTTCCGGAACATATCGCTCAAAACAAAGAAATAAAACAAAGCTTTAATGTTTTTATAGCATAAATGTTTCAAAACATAGGGAGTACGTTGAAATATTAACTACATCAGAAAAATCAAACATATTTGAAACAATGCTTTCGGTTGAAATATTAGGCCACGAAACGTTTTAAAAAAGGACTAATAATTTACCGGAAAACCCCCACTGATGAGGACTTCTTTGTAGCCGGAGTGCGGATCGTGTTTTCCGAACCCTTTTGCAGTACTTGATGCTACTTCATTTATCATTTCGATATTAACATATTATGTACTTATTATTCGATGTATACAATATGGAAAAAATGGCTAGACTGACGCTCTATGGGAATCATATCTAGGAATTTAGATGCGATTATCACTCAACATTCATGGAGGGGACGTCATTCCTAAGCGCAGCAAAGGTTTGCTGCGAAAAGATTCCTCGTGAAATCGGAAATGCCTTAGTCAATAAGTTGTTCGAAGTACTAATATTCTCTCCTCTTCTCTATACAATATCTGCCTCTCTTTTTCTGTTGCTCTGTTCATCTCTCTTTGTTCCTCTCTCTCTCTTCCCCCCTCTCTCTCTTTTCCTCTCGCTCTGTTCCTCTGTTACTCTCTCCATCTGTCAATTTCTCTCTCTTTTTCCATCTCCCTCTCTTCTTCCCCCCCCTCTCTATCTTTATCCCCCCCTTATGTTAAACGGAAGAAGAGTTTTACCAGCCTCCATCTCGCCCTAATAATGACGTTCATCTATCTATCCCTTTCTTTATCTCTTGTTCTCTCTCTTTTTCCTTCCTTTCGCTCCTCCTTATCTCCCTTCTGTATCTTTCTCTCTGTTTCTCCCTTCTCTCTTTCTCTCTTCCTCACTCTCGCAATCTCTGCACGCCTTTCGAGGATTAGCGTATCGGTAGAAAGAAGTCCGATGACGTAACGGTCTCCTCTCTCAAGGTCGTTCTTGCCTCCGGGGGCCCTACGCCGCCTCACGGATTCAGAGGGAGTTGCTGCAGCAGTCCGGACGATGTTCGTCTTAAAGGCCTCTTGGGTCCCTTGACCTCAACATAGTCGTTCGTCCGCCGTGCTAGCGTATGTGAACTCTCTTTTTCTCTTTCTCTTACTGGAAGATCGCCCGCTGCTACCTGTTGGGTCCGCTAAGAATGCGACCCGGAGATGACCAGACTCGTCCTCCACCCTAATGGGAGTATATTTTTCGACTGTTTTTAAGAGCCAATCGGATTTAGCCGTTTGTCCGTGAACCGAGGTGCATGCGAATTTATTTATTTATTTTGACTACTTGAGTTTTTCCGGATCGGATGTATTTCTTGAGGAATGTTTCTGCTGGCGTGAAGCGTTCTTCGTCGTTTGGTTTCGCGTCTCAATCGTCGAGATGTCTGCTGATTTTTGCGATACTCTACTGATTAACTGTATTTATTGATCTGATAATTGAATATTATGATCCATTATTTCATAATTTGCCTACATGCGGTTTTAATGTCATTTATCGATGTTTTGTCGTTTCGATTTCTCACCGCCTCCTATTTCCGGATTAACCGGAGCGCAGTGGTAAAGTTGCGCCAGGGCCCCGGTATTTGTGGGGCCCCACGGAAACACCAGACATATTGTATTGTGGTGGAGGGAGCGGTCTTCGAAGAAGTGGGCGCCAGGGCCCCAGAGTCCCTTAATCCAACCTTTCCCACTCCCCTTATTATCAAATTCCGTTTATTTACTTAAATATTTTTAAATGCCCATCGATTGTTTGGATTTAATCATAGGATAGTCTTAAAAATTAATGCAAATATTTTTATAACGGCTGAACTTTTAGCAAAACGAGTTAGCTTAGAATTTTCTTATTTATCCATAAACTATTCCCAAATTGGTCTTTTTTTAACGGGCACAAAATGCCAATTGCACTGATTTGTTTCTAAAAAATAGTGCTCGCTCTGAGGCAGTGCACAAGGTGACCGACATCATTAGAATATATTGAGGCATGGCGTCGTGCTAACCAATTTGAAAATATATGTACGTTTATTTGAGTTTTATTTTAAATTTTCGCTAAAATTTTATTTTCGTTCCGAGTAACGTGCAAATGTTATCCGAAATATTAAGGAACTTAAATTTTTTGTTAAAAATAAGCCCTTTTGACGTAAGTTCAGGCGTAGAACCTCTGAGAGGAAATTGAAGTGTTCGTCTCGAAGAATATCAACCAATTTATTTCAGATTCTTTTCTTTTTCGTGTTTTCCCTAATTTCGGCATTACATTAGGCCAGGGTTTCCCAAACTGTGTACCGCGGAACCAAAGAGTTCTGCAGAAGTTAAACGGGGTTTTCTTATTTGCAGCAGGAAACACAAGCCTTGCTTGTAAACTGTGTACTGTAAGATATAAAAGCTATCTAAATAAACATTACAATGATTGTAAAGTTAATTTTATTGCGATTTGGCTTATCACTTCTTAGTTAGGGTTTTGGGAGAAAAATATTTGAATATAATTAGTAGAGATGGAAAAATAAATTTTTTTTATTGCCAAAATTAAAATTTTGAAGCGTTGAAAATGTGTATTTTCTCTATCTGATAAATTTATTCCCTTATATCGATATCGTTGTATAATGGGCAATTTTGTCTTTCTTTCTCGCGACCCCGTATCTGTCTATCCACCCTATATTCGTTACGTGTTAACGACTTTCGATTGATCTAGATACGTGAGATTCGCCATCCCTCAGCTTCACTTTCCCTCGCCTCTCCTCTCGCGCAATGAGATATATTTCTGGATCTTTTCCGTGTTCGTTCTGTTCACGATTTTAACATTCCTCGCCATTTTTTTAAAAATCCCATCTATTATATAATATCTTCTCTAGGTTCTAATATAATTTTTTTAACTTGTGTTTTTTTGGCTACGAATCATTGTGTTCGTAAAGGATTTTAGAAGACTAGGGATTTATTTCCTCCGCATCCGTTTTATAATGGACATTTGCAGTGCTGCAGTCGTAAAAAATGCAGAGGGTATAGGTACTGCATACTAAGGCAAAACTTTGAGGGAGGGTTCTTACCCAGTTTTTTAGAGCAAATTACATGATAGTAATGTTGTTACGATACCAAGAGAAAACGTATGATTTTTTTTCAATCGACCTGTATAAGTTTTCATAAGGCGTTGATATACGCTATTTGTTCGACAAAGCAGAGGGTATACCCTATTCACTCGAAAAAAGCAGAGGGTATACGGCGTATACCACCGTATACCCTCCACTACAGCCCTGGACATCTGGTGTGTGAAGGACGAGATCCGTCTGACCCTCTTTGAGAGAAAATGGATGTAATATTTTGAAAAACTTTCTCTGTAAAGAGATTAGTGTGACGGCCTCTAGCCGCCTGAGGAAAGGTGTTCAGTTTATAGGCAGTTAAAAATTTCTATCTTCGATTCAACCGGAACTCATGTTTTTATGCGTCAATAAAAAAGAGGATTTAATCAAAAGATAAATACACGTCTCTTCGCCTGATAATTTCAAAGAGTGCAGTGAAACACTTCGAGAAGAACTATTGAGATCGCCTTATGGCTAGAATTCGATTGATAACATTTTTATTTTTTGATCTGCTATCGTTGAATCATCACTGATGACGGCTCATTCGCAGCCGAAATCCCCATCGGGTTTTCCTAATCTTTTTATTGTTATGAAGCTATCTATTCCGCGAAAGTGCAATGATGGTCATGTTCCTGTGTGTTCTTCGTAACTTTAATGATAGAATGTAGTCGTGTGCGTAAACATGGCCATTAATAGTTTAGTAATGTTTATAGTGTCAAAAATCTCGCAAGATTCTTTAGTGTACATGTATGTTATGGCAAATCAGAAGGAGAACGAGACAATGGAGTGCCGTAGCATTATATCTAAGAAAGAACAATTTTCTGCTGGAGTATCTTAACGATTTTTGTTAAAAGAACCGACATTGATATAAATATACGGTCTTATGACTATCTAAATTTGGGACATGTCCATTAAATCTTCTAAGCCATTTATAATGAGAATGGTAAATAAAATCAAAACAATTTCAGTTTATGCTAGAAATTCTTGGAAAGAGTGATATGTCAATCTATTATCCGTTTTCGAGTTAAAATGCCATCTCTCGCCATTATTTCTGTTCAGAGTTTTGTACATAGTATAAGAATAATTTAGTCTTGCTCTTTCAAGAAACGAAAAAAATACCTCTCTAAAAACTCTGGTTTATTTTGTTATTCTCTCCGTTCTTATGTATCTAAATTGATAATGAAAGGGGAGGATTAAAAACCTTGAATACAAAATTATTGAGATTGAAACTACTTAAAAATCAATTGTAATAAATGTTTGTTTCAAATTTCGCATCCTTGGAAACGTTTCCTTCATCTTCAAAACCTTCGACGTAAATGTGACAATTTATCATTGGCCATAAAAAAGAGACACGTATTTCTACGTAAAACATCCGTCTGTCGTGACGGGCGCTAGAAATGTGCGGGAATCGATTAGAGTTTCGATTCGCGTTTGTTGCCTCGATTCGTTGGCAAAGAGCTTCATCAGATTGAACGCGGAATCCAGCGTTCGATAAGAATGCTATTCGCCTTTAAGACTACGTCAGTGTAATGCAAGCATCGTCCGAGTGCCTTGAGATATTCCTTGCATCACCCTTCCCTGATGAACGCACCCGAATATTTCAGACACCGTGAATAAACTTGTTTCGTGACTCAGGAGAACCTTTCTCGGCGTTTAATAAGTGAGTCAAATTTATCATGATTAAGATTTCGTGCACTTCAAAATTTAAGATTTAAAAACTCGAAAAGTCGATCTACAGCATGATTTTTTTAAATGTGGCACTTTAAAAGTACATGGCGTTTATATTTGATAAAATAATAACATGGAATTTGTGTCTTCTATACTCTTTGTAAATTTGTTTTCTAGCATAAGATATTTTCCATGTGTCGTGGTGAACTTTACGAAGGTAAACATTTGCGTAACTTCGGCAAGAATGTCTTTTCAAATCTGTTGAATGCTTCTGTTTTTTGTGTATTTTCCCCAAAGAAAAACATCGCATGTGTTCAGAACATATTATTATGGTCACCATAGTTTGGTGACCATAATATTGTTAACTTAGCATGTACAGATTGCGGCCCTTATTAAATAAATAATGCCGTAAACTACTTATTCTCAATTTGCCTTAAGGCTGCAGAAGTAACCTATATCTTTTTAGTTTTTGTGCAGTGTTTAATTCGTTGATTTTTTCTTTTTTGCTCTATTTTTTACGATATTTTCGTCGTTGCTACGCTCCAGTTATCTTTAAGGAGCTTTTTATGCCTCCATCATCATCAACAACAACTATTATTTGGTTTCGAATGTAAATCGTCGTCCCCGTTTCTCTCGAACTGCTTCAATGAAGCGGTTGATTATTAGAAAGCGGCAGAACGAAATAGAAAACTAATTCATTAGAAAAATTATTATGTTATCTGTTCTCGTTGTTGAAAATGTCTCAGGTGGCTTATTCAATGCACGATTTCACACATGTAAATTGAGGTGTTTTTTAGAAAACGAACTCTTAATTTCTGCGAATTTTATTTAATTTTGTTATAAAGTCAGGTTAATGCAATTTTCTAAAAAATTTCTCGAAATAAATTTTTGGTTTGTTTTCGTAGCTCATTCTCAAATTTCTAAAATGTCTACAATACTTCAATTTTGACTGATATTGGAAGAAATCTTTCATTTCTATACGGGGAGTGTTTTTATCTTACGTACTTGTATTTTTCCTAGTAATTTTCTCATTATTGCGACCTTATATGTAAATTAATGATAAAATTCAATCGTCAGAGCAAATATTTAAGTGAAAGGGAGCTCTCTTGATGATCGTTAGCATAGCATTCATTATTCACCGTATGAGAAAAGTTAAAATTAAATGCACCGACGATTTGACCGTAAAGAACAATTTTCTCCTCCGTAAAGAGAAGCGTTCGGATTTTCAAGACTTCGCAAGTGATATTTCATGGCCGTCCGAGGTCGTTAACGCATTCAGTAATTACTCAGCCGCATTTAATTATCTCAAACAATAACTGAAGTGCAGTATAACCGTCTGGAGTAATTAGGGGATGTATGCGACTTTCGATTAAAAATCCGCGGTTTTACACACAGCGTGGATGTTTACGGTCATTATTTTAAAGCAAAATTGATCGTGGAATTTGTAGTGTTTTTAGCGCTTAAAGTGGTAATGAAACTCGGAGCTTATCGTAGAACTTTATCTAAGGAATAATTATTTTAAGTAAATTATTGTAAAAAATTACTGCTATATTTGCATTGGAAACGGATATATCAATAAAACTGATAAATAAACAATGAAAACAACAATCCCTGTGCATTGAGAAGCCCGCTAGACGAATTAAAAGGCGCCAACTTTTTACTAATAACAGAACAAGTTTTTACGAACTTTATGTCTCTCGACCAGATGGAAGAAAACACAACGTGCGCTCGCAATAAAAAGCAGTATTTGATAAAATACAGGAATTTAACTAATGGTAGAATTTCATTCCACCAGATTTTACTCACGAAAATGTTTTAAAAGTGGATTTCGTGTTGCCGAAACATGGTATCCCTTTAGTAAAAACCTCAATTGTTCTACGAATAAATATGGTAACAGCGTGGAAAAAACCCACGTCTAGTCGTTCGTGGCACGATACTCGTAGAACGTTTTTCGGTCGTAAAATTTCGAGAAAAAAAATACGATGATAATGCCAGTGAATACGGCGTGTATCTCTCCGTCTATCCATTCACAACCAGCTAAGGTGGCAACGTCCTCTTTGCAGATCAAGCCAGTATAAGATACGCGGTCACCGTGTCTCTCTGTTCATCTCTTCCACATCGTTTACCATCTCAGTGTCTGGTTTCTCATAGAGTTACCTTCTCCATCCCCCTGGCGAGGAGTAGTAGAGTGGGGCTAGGGTGTGTCCATTTAAGGTGAGATTGACCGGAGGAGGGTGCGTTGAAGCGATGAGTGTGTGTAAGGACGTTGGCATCGACGATCGACCTCGTAGGAGAACTCGCGGATCCGCGCAACCGACACGATCGTTGGCCGTGAAGAGAAGTCGCGGCGAAGGGGTTGCGGTAACCGAGTTACTCGGTTACTTATCCTCTTCCTGCGTAAAATGGAGGCTTTCCTCTTATAAGTGGATGAGGCGAATCTGAAAATCGTGGCTAATTAGCAAGTTTCTCTCTGTTGTTGCTGGCCCTGTTGTATTGTTTTCCGAATGTTCGAAGGAGTCGGCAACTTTCCATTTGCAGCAACTTCCGTTGTTAATGCTGGCAAATTGAAAACCTTATTTCCAAACGTTGGCTGGGACACCTAAAATGTCTGGCAATGACATAAATACTCGTTGAAAATTTTTTACTTCGATCGTTTTTTCCTGTAGTTATTCGTTATTTCCTTAGGTTTTTCGGCTGTTACATTGGATTTAAACTTGTACATGAAAACTGAAATCACACAATCTGAGTTATTCGCATGCATCGAGGATTGCTTTTTGAAGACAAAGTTTTTGATGTTGATTTGCAAAATTTTAATTCTGCGTAGGCGTGGGATCTGCCGCTAATGGTTCTATAATGGAAAATTCGAAAATTAATCATCTAACTCAATCTAGTTTAAATGTTGTAGTTGATCTATAGGTATAACTCCTTTAGCATTAAAACGGTTGATTAAATCAGATGTGCATTTTATGCCGCCGCAGCGCTTCAGGTTAACAATTGTCTCGACATCCGGCTGGAGTGTGATTCTATTAAGGCGGGGATATAATGTTCCTAGACGGGAAGGGGGAAAGGTAAATAGAGACAATAAAAAATCGTGTATCGTGAAATGTAGAAACGAGTCTTTATCTAAATTACAAGCAACGCTGCAACGGGCAGACTAAGAGGCAATTAACTGTGGTTAGTTTATGTATAATTTGTCAATTGGGGCACGTGGTTGTATTATTAGTACATAAATTACGAAAATTAAATTTTAAAGTCTCCGTTCTCCTAGAATGTGCGCGTAATCTTTTACAATAACACACGATTGTAGTTTAGAAGATGTGTATTAGATTAGAAATTGTTTTCACTAGTTAGAAGTCATGCTAAATTCAGTGGCGAATTATTGATTTCGTATTACGGTCCCAAAATTAGTAATGCCTTTAATTCGTTTTTCGTCAGTTTTTATCGGAAAAAACAATTGCTTTCCATTTTAGATTCCAAATCAGCCAATTCTCGACCTGACGGTTCGCTTCTCAATTCATTTTCCTTTCTGAATTGTATCCCTTTGCATTCGGGTGATTCATGGAGTCTTAATGGCTTGCGTAGGTGCCGGCTTCGACCTTATTAAATTACTCGGTAAATCCGTATCCCGCCAGCTGTATAACCCGGAACAATAGTCGACTGATGACGGCGATTAAGAGCTGCACGCCCCGATCTGAGGTTCGAACCCGTGACCCCATTGTTAGTGACGTTCTCTCCTCCCACTTTCCCTCCCTCTAGCCTAGCCTCCGAGCGCCTGCCAGCAGCCCCTCGCTGAGATTATGATGTGAGAGACTTATCTACTCTTTCTCTCCCTTTTCACGCCGTTGCAGCCATTTTTTGTCGTTTATTGCCTCAACCTAGGCGATTATATGGTAATGTCGGGGGGAGAAGGATAAGAACTTGATATCCTTAACGCGTGGGTCTCATTGCTTTGACCTACCACCTTCGGCTACCCAACGGTTCCCTTCTTATCCTCTCGTAAAATATGGCCAGGTTAAGATTTACGTCTTTGGCGATGATTTTCAGCCCGATTTTACTCGCAGTATAGGTCTTGGCTCTCGTATTTTTTCGATATGTGGTGGATAGTTGCTTGTGTTTCTACTCAGGAAGGTATAGTATACGAGGCATATTTATTAGTTTGTTCCTAGCAGTATAAAGGTGTGGTAATTGCAGTGGAAATGAGAATGACACGATCTACACGATCTAAGTTAACAAGCACTTCGTCTTCAAAAAAGTGCTATAGCATATTCTTATAAAAAACTGACTGATAACACAGGTGAAACATTGGTATTCTTAATTTTAACACAGTTTTATTAAAAATTGGAAGAGATACAAACGTTAACAAAATCGCAAACATACGGACCACTCCATTGGTATATCTACCATATTGTCTTCTTTTAAAAGTTTATTTTATAAGGCATTTATCTCATTTTTCTCTGTATTTAATCCGAAATTTATAAACCTACATACAATAACGCAATCGTGCACACAAATACACGCATCTATCTCAAGTTTAAGCCTGCGACTCTTATATCAGTAGGTTGATTTGAAGTTTTGATATTCTAATTTCTTATACAACCAATTAATGTGTTCTCTCAAAGTTCGAAATAACGAAATTTACATGCCAGCGTATGAACGCAAAAAAAAACGTCTTTAGAATGAATTTTAGCCTGACAATGAGCATTCAACAATCGATCTCTATTTTTCTCTCACGGTTATTGTGATGAGTTTTATAATTCATGATCGAAGTTAGCCTTGGTATAGCTAATTTCTCCCCATTTTCACCTCGCCGTTTCTATTTTTAACGATAATTGAGTCCCGTGCATGTTAGCGTGTTTCCAGTTCCTGGAAGTATTATACGTAACGTTCCCCATCCCCTTCTCTCCTGTATCCTCGCGGAGCGCAGACGTATACAGTAAGACACACAGACGTGGTCCAGTCCAGAGTGGAGCAATCCTTATGCGGATCTGGTCAAGTGGGTTGTAACGGAGTCGACGTGGGATTTCGGAGAGCGGGTTATAAGAGATATCAGTGCTGCCAACTCTGCGGGATGTGATTCAGAGTCCCTCCTGCCCCTTTTTTGAGAGTTTTTACGAGAAAATTACAGGCCCCTGGGCGGGAGGCATCGTTTGTGTAACGGGAAAGGTCGCGCGAATGTTTTCCCTCTTTTCGTTGCGTTTCCACGTAATTTTAAATCGTACGTGCGATGTTAAAGTTTCTTTCTTATCCTACGAGAAAGGTGAAAGCGCATAATTAAGCTCACCTTTTAATGATCTAGCTGTTATTATTTGTTGGGCGGCTCTTTCTTTTTTTAACATTTCGCTATCGGTTCTGCGACATTTGCCCTTTCATTCTGAAAAGGTCATTTCTCATACGCCTCGTCAATTTCATATTTAATTTTCGCCGGACGAGCATAAATTATATAACGTTCATCTATAGAAAGAAACTTAGATCGTCATTAATGGGTTATTGTCGCTATTTTTAGCGTTCGTGCGTGAAGTGAACATTTAGACTTATGTTAGTTTAGATTAAAGATTTCTACGGTTGATTGCACATTCGAAGATTTTTTTCCCTTTCGCCTTTTTCGCGTTCGTTCTTGTTTTGCGCCTTTTTGATGTGGTACTCCTGGCAGTAAAAATTTCCAGAGTACGCCTGGAATGTCTTTCCTACACGGGTTGAAATACTTAAATTTAATAAAGGCCCTTATAATTAAAGTCCTTTTCTTTCTTTTATATCTGCACGAAGTCGTCTATGATACTCTTCCATCCATATCGTCTTTCACTATTACGTACGTCATTTGTATTCTACGTTTTGGCGCACAGAAAATTAACATGTGGAGCGATTACTTAATGTTACAATTAACGTTACGTTCGTCATGGTGTGCGGGAATTAAATGTGTCATTTTGTAAGTTAGTGAAAAAATGTCGAGTTACCTTATTTTAAAACTATTTAGATAAAATTAGTTAGTCAGAAGAGTTAATAATATGGATTTTTAATTTTATTCACTCTTTGGTATAAATTGTTATCGAGTATTTTGTTGCATGTTGTCATTCACCTTCTAATCCTAGTCTTACTATTATATTAACTCATTTAGACCGATAATTCATGTCGTTTGAGCAGCAATGACAAATTGAACATCAACAAAATGACAATCGGCATTTCATTGTGAACATGTTTTCAACATTTGTAATAATCGTTTCATATGAACACTTGATGCACTTACTGCCTCGAATGAAAATATTTTATTTCGATCTTATATTTCTTCTGCCGTACAATTCTTAATTTTGTTAGAGAAATAACCTTCTTCTACGCGTCAAAACATAATACATACGTCCTAAAACTTCTGTAATCAAGCTCTTAGTTTTTGTCATCCTATATATCCATATGAAAAAATTGAATAGATATATCTATGGAAACCATTATTAAACGCCTGCTTTTCATCGTGCCATTGCTTTCTTCTTTCGAGAGAATTCATTGTTTTCCTCTACATCCTTCGATCTTTTCATCTCATCATCTCTCAAAACTTCTCCCACTCGGAAACGAGCACTTGGGCACGCCCCGAACATCCAAATTAAGGGAATTTCGAACCGCGAATTGAAATCATAGATCCGGATTCCAACATGTCTAATCCCAGAAAATCAGATCTCGTATTTTTTCCTACGCTGAGAGATTACCGTCTGATGTAATGATACTCTTCGTGATTGCAATTTCTCCTTTTTAGCAACTGATCGCAGTTTTGTTTTTTAGTGCGAATCTGTGTCGGCGGAGGATTATGGGTAATTTTATTAAAAACTCAAGAGTCCTTTCGCCGATTCCGCCCGTAGAAAACGAAACCTTAAATTTTTTTACGGCCTTATTTAGCTTTCCTTCCGAGCAGGATATAATTGAAGAAAGTGAAGCCCTTTTTTTTTACACAGACGAAATCCCGCCTATTGGAAGACAAAAGGAGGAAAAGATTCTCACGCAATGAAAGTAAACTGACTTAGTTCCCACCGCGCCCTTTATCCTCCGCATCGCTCCCGTTTTAATTCTCGACTCATTTTTTTATTCCTTCCATTTTTCTTCCTCGTTTTCACATATAATTAATTTCAACAGGATGGGGTCGCCATTAATCACACCCATTTTAAAAGGGGAATATCCCACGTGTTTTTTGCAAAAAATATCGAAACGGAAGCGTTTTTTTCTTCTTTCGTTTGTTTAAGTCAGAAATTGTTTCGATATTGAAATGATCGTGTTTTCGTTCTGCCATTGATGTTGATATTTTTGGGAATGATGATTAATATTTGCATATTTTTATCGCTACGTCAGCGGCTTAAAGTGAAATGGATGTCGAGAAAGTATGTCTAAACTAAAAGAGCATAATTTCCGGCTTTCGCTTGGCTGGGAAAATCGCTACTACCGAGTTGATCGGAACTCTTCTTTCAAAAAGGCTAAATGTTTAGTATAAAATTAGATTTCTTCGCCATTTTTTCCATTCCGTTTATTTTTGCATGCGTGATTTATTAGTTAGGAGTAGGTGCCTTACTTAATACCTCTGGTTGATTTCAAATTTAGCAAAATTAGAGTGCATATTATAATTAATTTAATCCCGAAATTTTCTAAATCTATGATTTTCAGTGGGCTCGAAAATTTTACCCCCACACATTTATTTAGCGATGCCGCTCCAAAGCGTTAATATTCAAAGTGAAATTTAATTTAAATAAATAATTTAAAGTTAAAACAAATGTATCTATCCTAGCATATTCTTTGTTAAGTAAATCGATTCAAGTTGTTTTCTCTGGTAATATAAGCAATAAAATGGTGAAACTGTAATCACAGAACTTGTTTTAAAAGTTTACTTTTTTTCTCTCGTGAACTTATAAACTCGTCTGATCGTCATGGGTCTTGAAGTTAGGAAGTACATAGTTATCTGATCATTTGTAGCCATTGAGTGAGCATTGTCACTTGTACTTGCACATCATCTTTATGTGGTTCATATTCCTACTAAAGATAAATATTTTGCCGCCTATTGTATTTAAATCATATCAATATGATAAATTAATTATTGCACTTGCTTTCAACCATTCATTTTTATCCCAACGTAACATCAGGCATAGATATGTACCGAAAAATATATCACAAAATGACCTCCATAAGATTCTCTCTTATGTACGGACGTCTGCGGTACTTATATTTGATTGATAAATTTAGTAGCAGCAATAAGCATAAAAGTTTTTATGGTCAATTGGACTCCAACCACAATAATGCCTTGATAGTTATTTTTTAATAAAATTTACACATAAACGTATGTTTCAATTTAATTATTAGCTTAATTTTATATATGTATCTCATTGGCAATTTCTATGAGGTATTCTCTTCTGTCCAACTTGCCAATTTCACATTCATCATATGTATTTTGTTCCGCTTCACTTTTCCATTGTAATCGTTGGATGGCTATCTCGATATATTTTCTATATCGAATTTGTACTTATCAAAATAAACCACCATTGCCAGTAAAATGTTGTCACTCCTTTCGCTTTTACCAATCGTTGTTGTTGCACATCCTCTGTCCTCCTGACATCACCTTCGATTGCCTCACCTTTCAAAAATGGACTGAAATCACTCCTCGGGCAGATAAGGAGGTTACTGCTGGCTTCAATTTATGGGATTATCGTGCATTATTAGATATTTCACGATCGTTTAAATGTCTGCCGTGCAGACCACTTGTACTCTAATCATCTAATATTCATGTGAAGCAATTTTTTCTTGCTTCTATTTTTGCGATTACTGGAATTACGTAAAAGTTCCAAGGATGTGTGCTTATAAACCGTATTGAACACGGAGAAAACGCTCTGATTTAACTTAAGGAACGTTTCGTAATAATAGTAATAATAATTTATTGACAAATAACATTTACAAAAATTTACAGCAATATAACTACAGGTAAATTGGTGTCTCGTCAAGAATTCATCATCATTAAAATTCACAATTCACTCATCAGCATGAAAATTCACAATTCACACATCAGCATTAAAATTCACAATTCACTTAAAACAGATTACAAAGGTGTTCTCATGTATAAATCAAGTGACATTGTCAGAAAAACACATCTGCATCTTCTAAAAACTCCTTAACTGAATAATAACATTTTTAAATTAAAAATTCTCTTATTTTATTTTGAAATATTTTTGTGATAATGCCATTTGATGTTCTTAAATTCAAATTCATTTTATTATAAATTTTTATGCCCAGATAATAAGGAGAATTTTCCAAAACCTTTAGTCTATGCATTCGTATATCAAGAATATATTTTTCCTGGTACTGTGGTTGTGATGGGATTGACGGTTTTTAAAATAGTCCAGTTTAGCATTAACGTAAAAGAACATTTCATAAATATATAAAGATGGAAATGATAAAATATTATATTTTTTAAATAAAGGTCGGCAAGGCTATCTATGACTACTATGTGTCATAATACGAAGAATCCTTTTTCGTATTTTGAAAATTGCTTCCCCGTAGTATAATGCCGCATTTTAATATGGGATAGAAATAGCCACAATACACCATTAATCTTGTTGCTAAATTTGTAACATTTGCCATGCATGACATGCTGAAACATGCTCTACTAAGTTGCATTGAGACATTTTTCATTTGCTCTCTCCATTTTATGTTTTATCAATATGTACCCCAAGAAGCTTTACATTATCAGTTATATTATCAACACCTATTTTATGCAATAATTCCAGTTCACCGTTTTTGTTCTTTGTGGTTATAAAATTAACTAAACAAGTTTTTGACATATTTAGTTTTAATCCATTAATATTAAACCATTCTTTCAACTGTTTCATAATTTCATTCAGGGGGCTTGCTAAACTTTTAACACTTTTTTCTTTCAAAATAGCTGTTGTATCATCTGCATATAATACCATATCTGCATTAACATTTTTAGGGACACTTTTCTATCAGAGATAGCTTCTGATTTCCCTTCGAAAAGTTCTAAGACAATTATTGACTAGTAGAATCTTGATATAAAATTATTTTGATTAAATGATTCAGATTATTTATAAACTAAAATGAAGTTTCATTTTCATTATAACATTAGAATCGAGTGGCTTTATTCTGAGCTACGTTTTATTGTTAAAATAGCGTACCGAAGCATGCTATACAAGTTAAATGTATTTTTCGCCATATAATGACATATTAACAATTTTATAAGTGAATTTTAGCTTTGGTGAAACAGATAATAAATGTCAATACGATATCAATAAAACTTTACGGTAAACAATATGCGAATTGCGACTGCAATCAATCCAATCAATGGATTTTTTAAATAACATGTCCGTCACACTTGGATCTTTATCGTTTCAACAAAGCGTTTCTTCGTAACTCTTTACAAAATATATATTGTATGTTGTCCACCTCAGTGACCTGTTGTGAACCCGAAAGCCTTAGAAGAATTTGTAATGTCCACCTTTTTGATGTACCCTAAACACGCGGCGGTCAACTTGCCGTATTCGGCGCGTTATTGCAAAATACAGGCTTTCTTCCAGTTGCTTTGTCTCCATTCCTTGACAAAAAAGTGGAAAATTCGTCCTTTTACGACAATTCTCGGTTTCATAATTATTATTTTTTCGAATATTAGAAATTTCCGGATGGCTCGTAAAATAAAAACGTGACGCCACCTATTGTTCGAGTGCGGGCAATCTCCTCCGCTTATTTTTACACTCTTAATGGGAACTTCACGCGGTATCACGAACGCAGGATTTCTTTTTTTCTGCCTCGCGTACGTGCAAGGCAGCGAAGGAAAGCTCATTCAGGCATTTCAGAACGACACGGGAAGATAAAGTGAGAGAAGGGGAACTATGGGATCTGTTGCGTCCCTTTATCTCGTTGCTGTAACCAATAATGGATAGTGAGGCTTGAGAGGAAATGTCGAGCTTTAAAAATATATGTCCAGCTGATATATACAGACTATCAGAAAGAGGAAGGCGAACTGGATTGGACATTACCTGAGGAGAGAGAGAGAGCATGATTAATGAAATGCTAGAAGGAAAACTGGATGGAAAGAGAGAAAGAGGTAGGAAAAGGTTTCAGCTGTTAGACGACTTGAAAGGGAAAGAGAGCTATCAAGACACGAAGAAAACTGCGGAAAATAGGATTATATGGAGAACCGAGTTTAACCATGAATAATTACAGACCTGTCTAAGGACAGACTATATATTAGACGATATATTAGACGAAAAATCGTTGAGATAAGTGGTCCCCTTTTAGCATTTGCGACTTTGATTGACCGTCAAAAAAAAAAAAAAAAACGGATCAGTCATTACACGTATATGCAGAACGATTTTAATTGCGAGTCGAGGAAAGTCCGGGTCGGGAGATTTTTATTTCCATTTTTGTTGTCGTTTCTCAAACTGGGTCGCGATAACGAAAGTTTTGAAAAAGACTGCATATTGAGGAGGGAGTTGTGGTGGCGGTGGGGGGAGGGAATGTCGGGGGAGGGGGGGGGAGGTCAAACAGGGCGGTACGTACTCGCATCACGTCGCCTTACACCACAAAGCGAGAGAGTGAGCATACGCGCGGCTTTTGTTGGGTGAAAGGGTTGGGAGGAAGGAGAGGGGATCGAGACAGCGGGGAAGAAGGACCGAAGAAAGACTACTCGTTCGGTTGGACACCGAAGATGACCCCGTGATGGATGTTGCGTCCCTCCTCCTCAAAATCGCCTCATTCCATCCGTCCTGAATAACAACGGCGGTATTTCCGTCTCACTCGTAAAGATGGGGTGGAATTGGGAATTCGGTTACGTGAGTTCCCGTGGGATAAGGAAGGTTGTGTGATTCTTCGCTTGCGAGAGACGGATTTTCTTGAGGAACGCTGGTGGTTAAGGGGTGAAAAGTGATGGAATCGTTTCGCTGTCGGCTTTAGACGCCAGAGCGGGTGAAAAAAATCGGTACAACATACATTGTACAAATTTCTCATATACTAATGCGTCGTTTAGTTATCTTTAGAAAACAAAAATCTTATGAGCTGGTTTTTAGAAAATCCAATTTTTGTTTAAGTTGCACAAGAATAAACTAGCCTTATATTCATTCATTGGGAAAAATAAAATATGTAGTATTATTGCAGACGTACGTATACTCAAGTAACGGTGCGAAATGTTATGAAAATCCTTCGAGCCGTTTTTAATTTTTTAAATTATTGATCAGTGTCATCATTTCTTCATATACTCTGCTCTGTATGATAAAATGCCTAAATACGAGATTTCATTCATTTTCGCTCTACCGTTTAGGCTCTAGATCCAGTAACAGACAGACAGACGGCATTGCGAAAACCACTTTTTCGGACTCAGCTACAACTAAAAAGTATATTTCCGTCAAAATCTCGAGGTCGAATTTTTTCGCGATTACAATAATTTCTCAGTATATTTCGTATTTGAGAAAGTAAAATCTGTGCTTTACTTAACATTTCTTAATTTTAATCTCACGGAATGCTGTTAATATCGAATGCGGATATCTCGTCAGGAAAGTTTTTGTTTTTTCTTCCTGAAGCGACGACAGTAATGGCGTGTGAATGCTTTCACGCGTGCAGAATTTGCTGGTGATATTTTCGCAGAAATACCTGCCGTGGAATTCGAAATTTCCGCGTATATTTAATTTTTATTCCGATGCAGAATTTATTTCTTTTTCGAGAGAAAATGGGTCAAATCATTTAAATTATGGTGGTGAACATTATTTTTATATTATGTTAAAAATTTAAAGACTAGTTTTCACTAATAAAACTTGAATTAAAAACTGTATTTATTGCATTATACTTGCCGACTCTTACATTGTAAGCTAACTGCAGTAATATATTTCAGAATATGAAATGTTTATTGTTATGTGTTCTACTTCATGTTTCACCGCTAAAAAACTTCCGCAAAATCATATTTGTACGAAACAGTTAAGTATTTCAATTAATTCAGTAGTCAGTTGACAGTTAATTTTTTATGGCTCTAAATTTGTTCTAAATGGATGTTAAATATTTATGAAAGAAAGACTCCGTAATTGATCGATTTCGTTTTCATTCAAGCGGAAGTACAACAAATTTTTATCAATTTTTTTTCGGTTGTCAGATGAAGTTCTTTTGAAATGACATTCCACATATTTACGGTTTCCTCGGGAGATTTTATTTATGCTCATTTTCCTTTCGTTATCATGGTTATAAAATGTAAATGGACGGAGTGTATTTTTATGAGATTCTTTTTCAGTTTATTTGCTTATTTTTCTCTACCAAGATGTTCAACCCATCGTTTGTAATCTCCGTGAAACTTTACCAGTTAAAAAATATCGGACAACCTTTGGTGTTGCGCAACTCCTTTGCATTTCTCCTCTGAGCTTAGTTACGCAATATCTTTTCAGAAAAAAACTGCGGCGGTGATGGCTCGGAGCATCAGAGGTCATAAGCCATTGTCAGTTTAAAAAAAAAATCAGCATTTGACGTGTGTTGAAGAGAACACGTTCCCAGAACGACCCGTGCAATCTTGATCGCGGCGTTGGTGGAGTTTTTATTTTAGCTCGACGGAGTTCGACATGTTAATTAGTTCCTTGACACGTTGACTGAAAGTGATTATATTGGGGTGATTGAAGCGGTGAGATAATTAAAGATTTCTCGTGAATGATAGAGGCAACATGACAGGGTTTCAGACGGGTTATTTCCTATCCGCGTAAGAAAACTGCCCTAGAAACTCTCCGCCGCAATTGTAACAGATAATCTAAACAACTCCTACGACCATAATGAATGGAGAATGCTCCTAATAAACACAACAATAATTTAAAAGAGGAAAGTACTTAGGTGCACGCTGGTTTAGGGAAATTTACTCCACGCCAGGGACCAAACACGCAACCTCACACACTCCGGGTTTAGGGGGAATTACTCCAACGCCAGGGACCCTTTTTTGTTGATAAACCCGTAAATACACACAAGCCAAAAACCACATGCGATTCATAAAAAAATTGCCTAACTGCGAATTTCGGAATCAACGATTCCCTCCACAGAACCACGAGTTAGGGAGAGTGTATGCGAGTAATTTCCTTTGTAAATAATTTTGATGATCATTGGGAGGGTTCTCCAGTCATTATATTTATTTAATCATACCGATTACTATTTGCATTTTTTTCCTTTGAACTCCTATGACCATAAAAGTGTTGGCTTTCGATTACTTTTCTTTAACTGTTCGTTTGCCTAGGCAGAAAATAAGAGGAGAGTTTTCTGTTTCGGTTAATATGTTCGAAAAAGCAGGTGGTTAAGTTAAAAGAAAAGCTTCTATTCATACCTATATATTCGTCTAGTTTCCACCAACAAACCAAATAAGTCACCATAACGATACAGCACATTATAAATGACACAATTCTAACTTTCGTGGTCGTTTGCTTCAATACATCGAGCTTAAAAACTCCGAGATTCAAAGTTTATTTATTATCAGTTATTTATTCTCCTAAATATATTATATTTTTTCTAATTAAAATGTTGTACTTAAAGAAGGGAGAACACGTGAATTTAATATCGTATGTGGCAGTAGATAAGTATGTTGTGTTTCTTTGATGTTGCCATTCAAATGAAGAATTTATAGTTTCATAAATAATATACATGTTCATGCGTTTGTGTTGTCCTCGATTTTGTTTCTTGTTTATCATCTGATTGTGATTTGCTTTCTTTACAGGTAAGTCCCGCTTGTTTCCTTAAGTGCGATGATTTTACTCCTTCGGAGGAAGGCAACTAGGGTAAGTGTTATCTTCCTAGTGATAACCTGAATAAGAACGAGAGCATTCAAGGCCGTTGTTGCGTTACGTTTTCACTCAAAATATTTTTACGATCCAAGGTGAAAATGTTTTGTTTGTACACTGGGCCTCCCTACAATGCGATCTGCCACAGCGCGGAGCTCGGTATTACGAGCAATTTTCATCCAAATGTATTCCTTTCATAAACTAGTATTTTCCGCGATTATCTAATATTTTTGCAGCATAAAACTCTAACAGGGAAAATAAACTTCCACTGGGTAAGGTGCCTCATTGCTAATATGTCCTGAAGGTAGCCGTCGAGTTTAAAGCGCGTTCTGATTATTTTCTAAGCATTCCTGATCCAGCGACGAATTTTCTCCGTCAATTTGACGAAGCTTTAGGCTTTCCCTGCAATTAAGTTATTTTCTTCATTGGGAACGAGTAGTCACAGAAATGGAATTGTTTTCTTCCACCTTGTCGTAAAATAAAAAAAATCGGTACAACATACATTGTACAAATTTTCTCATATAATAATGCGTCGTATAGTTATCTTTAGAAAATGAAAATCGTGTGAGCCTGTTTTTAGAAAATCCAATTTTTGTTAAAGTTGCCCAAGAATAAACTAGCCTTATATTCATTCATTGAGAAAAATAAAATACGTAGTAATATTGCAGACGTATACTCAAGTAACTGTACGAAATTTGATCAAAATCGTTAGAGCCGTTTTTGAGAAAATCGAATTGTTGTTAAAAATGCGTAGAATAAACTACCCTTAATTATTGAACAATGTCAACCATTTCTACATATACTCTGCTCAGTATAATAAAATGCCTACATAAGAGATTCCATTCATTTTCGCTCTACCGTTTAGGCTCCAGAGTCAGTAACAGACAGACAGTCAGACGGCATTGCAAAAACTACTTTTTCGGATTCAGCGACACCTAAAACGTATATTTCCGTAAAAATCTCGAGGTTGAATTTTTTCGCGAAAACAATACTTTCTCGATACTTCGTATGAGAAAGTAAAAATTGAGAAACCCTCATCTTTTTAGGTCTTACGTATGTCGTCGCTTTTTACTTTCTCATACGAAGTATCGAGAAAGTATTGTTTTCGCGAAAAAATTCGACCTCGAGATTTTTACGGAAATACACGTTTTAGGTGTCGCTGAATCCGAAAAAGTGGTTTTCGCAATGCCGTCTGTCTGTCTGTCCGTTTGTTACTGACTCTGGAGCCTAGACGGTAGAGCGAAAATGAATGAAATCTCGTACTTAGGCATATTATCATACTGTGCTGAATATACATAGAAATGGTTCACATTGATCAATAATTAAGTGTAGTTTATTCTACGCATTTTTAACAACAATCCGATTTTCTCATAAACGGCTCTAACGATTTTGATGGTTCATATTTCTCAAAAAATGAATATAAGGCTAGTTTATTCTAGGCAACTTTAACAATAATTCGATTTTCTCAATAACGGCTCTAACGATTTTGATAAAATTTGGTTCAGTTACTTGAGTATACCTCTACAATAATACTACGTATTTTATTTTTCTCAATGAATGAATATAAGGCTAGTTTATTCTTGGGCAACTTTAACAAAAATTGGATTTTCTAAAAACAGGCTCATACGATTTTCATTTTCTAAAGATAAGTAAACGACGCATTATTCTATGAGAAAGTTTGTACATTGTATGTTGTACCGATTTTTTCCATTTCTGGCCCTTATTTTTAAGCTGGTTTCCGAAGAAAATAGCCTTATGAAATGGTCTTGTCTGTGTGTGTCAGTTCCCCACAAACACCTTTTGCATAAGTGGACAGATTTTCATGATACTCGCTACGAGGCTATCAGGGTTGACCTCAGGGACAAATTTATTTGGAGAAGATTGGAGTTCCGAATTCCATTACGGGAACGTGCTTTCCCTATGTGATTTACGTAGGAAGTCTCAAATCAATCGTTAATGGATTGGTAATTTAAAATTTCTTAGAATTGTGATGACGAGCCGGGGTTTTCACTGGTCTAAGAGGAAAAGAACGTAGATTCTAATTCTTATCACAGAATTTTAACAATCGATTTTATTTCCTCGAATTTGTATAGTAAACGATGGCGTTTTTTGCCTTTTGAAATCTAATTTAATTAAGAGTGTTACCATGGAGACGATTATTACATATCTTGTCAATATGAGTCATTAACTCGACACGTCAACTTTAGGAAACCAGTCTGGCTGGACTTCCTGTTTAAGAAATGGACATCATAGCAACAGCTACACGCATGGTGTCGCGGAGCGATGCTGTAAATAATATATATTTTATTTCGCCTTCTAGTATAGTAGATATATATATATATCTCACACGCATACACACGCACTCCTCTCTCTCTCCCCCTCTCCACTCTCGTTTTTCACACGGAAAGTGGTGTGGATCTCCCGTCTCCGGCTAGGTAGATGACAAGGGTAAAAGGAGTGGTGGACACGTCGCGGATGCCACCACAAACTTTCGCCATTCCCAACATCCTCATACCGTTCCACCCCTTTCTCCCTCCCCCCTTCCAACCCCCAACCTCCACACAGTCCCAATAGCTTCACGTAACCTCCTACGCGGACGCCAACATCGTTCTAACCGCCTTCGCACCCTGCTCACGCAGCAACGCCCATCGGATGGGCACGCCCTGCCTCTCTCTCTCTCTCTCATTCTCTCTGTTTTCAGCGAGAGTTCCCACGTACAACCGGAAATCCCATTCCGAGAGAGGGTTTATTTTTTCGTCCAAAAAATCGCTCGCGTCTCGCTCGTATCGGGTTTTTTTTTTAAAATGGGCTTCCTAAATCTCGAACGTAAAGGTCAGTCGTGAGAGATTTTGCCCTGTGATCATTCGGGCGAATTGGTCGCGATGCTGTTTTTGAAAGGGAATGTTTTTTTTTTCGTTTCGGCCTCGCTACGGAATTTTCATTGGTTCGTTGGATTCAAATCCTTTAAGCCAATTCGCTACACTTTTTCGTTTTGGTATCGAAATTAAAAATTATCCACAGAGGAAATAAAATGTGCTGATTGCGTTCGTATCTAGTTATTTAAAAAAACGTAATGGATTTCGTAGGCATCGGTGAGACAAATGTGTTCCGATAGAATCGAAAGGATTAAGTAAGATTTGTTTCCAGATGTTAATTAGTGGTTTGTTCCATTCATCCATTGGAATGTTTAGCCAGCACGACGTCCCCTTCGTTTTTAAATTGTTCTCGTATATTCTGCCTTCTATGTACTTTTCAGTTCTTTGCCATAATTTATAATTGATAAATTAGAAGCGAACAATTTTGATTTTATGTATTTGTGCATATTATAATTAAAATCAATTTAAAAGGAAAATCATATTGTTTGAAATCTATGGTCCTGAAATAAAAGAGTGATCATATGGTCAGGGGCGGATCCAGAAACTTCTCAAGAGGGGTGGGTGGACGATCCTCCTTCCACCTATCGAATCTGCCCCTGCCAACGGCTCTATATTTTGAAAATCCCTATCAGAATCTTTCTTCCCCTTGCTATACAGACCTAATCTGCGGCGTATAATTGAATAATTCTGCGCGAAACGAATTTAAGTAAGCACCCAGTAGAGTGCAATGGGGTTATCCAAGGGGGGGTACTAAAACTCAAATCAAAAATGTACTGTATATATAGTAACGTATTGTAGCATCTTGCATTGGCAATAGTTGGTCCTATACTTTTACGGTAGTACCTTTATGAATATATCGTAAGAATGTTTTGCAAACAATCCATGTCCTCATTATTACGAGAAGTCAAATTCGTTTTTTGTAAGGTCTCGTAAACAGTCTTACGCTCTAACGGTTTTAGACTCTGCAGATAACGATTTTCTTCCCTAGCTTGTGAACATTCCTCGTGGGTCTGAAAGAACAGTTATGTTTAAGGAGTGGCACCCGATGAATGGAGGTCTTCAGAATTTGGTTAAGCTTCTCTATTTTCTTCATCATTACCTATTTATTTGGTATTTGAGAGAAACATTAACTTCATAATGCTGCTTTAATTTGTTTATCGAGAACGTGAATACATTTTGAAATCGTTTGAGATACTTTTGATACTCTCATACAGTGCCGTAATTAGGGTATGGCAAATGTGACATTTGCCATAGGGGCCAAACGTTCCCGAAAAAAGTGCCAGAAGTTTATTTTCCCATAAATAGTATTATTTTAATACTCAAACGTTATTTTATATGTAAAAACGCTATTATTTTTTATTAAAACTCAGAAAAAGTCATATCCTACATAACCAAGGAGGTTCCTAAAATTTTGCTTTACGCGCCATATCGTCTATGTAACGTCTTTGCTCTCATAGCAAGTAGTTTTAACGTCATTTGTTAGCTTTTTCTGTAAATAATGAAAGTTAACAATTTTAGTAATGTAGATATTGAAATGAGATTTAATATTTCCTGTTAAAAGTTCTTCCTAAAATGTTTATTGTAGCTTAAGATCCAATTAGCAAATTTATTTTTCACACTTTTAATTTTCTTCTACTGGTATTTCTTTATATTTGAATCTGCACACATTTATACAGCATATGCTTGTTTGTATAGAATATAAATATAAATGTTGCTTAATTAGACTTCGTTTTGCATAACTCGAACAGAAAAATAAAATCGTCCATAGGCATTTAGATTTTTAAAAAACTGAATTTCAATCGCCTGACGGCGAGTGTATCACCCGAAGGATTATAGAAATGAGAAAACACGCCATTGAGAATATAGGCGGAGAAACAGAGGACGCGATAAAACGAAGTTTTTTGTGTGCGCATAAAAATACCGGGCAAACGGATGCGGCTGTGAGAGGAAGAAATGAAACCGTGTTTTTTTAAGTGAAGTGGAGAAGGGCAGAGTCTGTGAGGGACTCCTCACGTGTTTGTGATCGAGAGAGATAAGCCTTCGGTGGAAAAGAGAGGAAAACAAGAGAGACGATCACGCTTTTATTTTATTCTTTTAACCTTTCTATTGTTTTGTTTGGTTTATTTGTTTGCCTGCATTCCTCTCCTTATCCCCTTCTACGAATAGTTTTAACCTTTCTTATCGGTGCTTCCTCCCCTTCCTCACCTCTCTCTCTCTCTCTCTTCTTCCTCTCCTATAACTCCTCTACTATGTACTTTTCTAGTCTCTCTTTTTACAGCTAACAGTCATTTTTAGGTCACTTGAGCTGCTGACTAGTTAATTTTGCTAAGAGACTACAGCTTTCGTCAAAGCTTACAAAAGCTGGTTAAAACGAGTGGATGAAAACAAGTTGTCCTTAAATTATATGACTTAAAATTCCGCGCTGGGAGACTTTCCGTTTCGTTTCGTGAATAGATCGTTTTTATTGTGATGTATTTTTAATTTGAACCATAATTTGTAAGTACATGGGACTACAATAAATTTCGTAGAGATATTTAAAATCCATACATTTTCATTTATCTCAACTATTGCAAAATAGTAAATATCATTATCAAGCTTAACGATTTAATTTTTTCGTGTTAAAGGTAAAATTCCTACCTGGTTGCATCTCAGATATTCCAAAGACTTTATTGCTTTATAAAACTGCATTGCACGGAATGTCATAGTTAGAGGTCGAGATTTAGACATTCGATTATTGATCGTCTTAATAGATGCTTATTTTAATTTTATACAGAAAAAACTCTCAATTCCAAGATTTGATTTTTAAAAGAACTCATATTATTATTATAGCAGTGTATATATACGTTGATATTTATTCAGAGGAAATCTTTGATTCAAAAGAGTTTAAAAAAAGAGAATTTCACCAATCAAAACTCCTAATAGACCAGTTTTGAATCCCCCCTCCATATTGCATTACTTGCCACATAATTCTCTCCTTCTGAATTTCATTTTCTCTTTGCCTAACACCTGTTATTTCCATGCTTTCTTTCTGACTTATACCTCCACATCCATATGATAATCGACCTGTCTCCAGAGGCCTTAAAAAGTTTGGAAAGTTCTCTTTCGAATTATTATTTCTGTATGCTTTCCCTTCTCATCCTTCTCTTTGTCTTTGTCTTTGCGAGTCCCTACTTCATGTGAAATTTCATCTTCTCTCCTTCTTTCCCATTATCTCTCCTCCCCCCGCTCTTAAACTCTTCCTCCTCACTTCCCATTCCCTCTTCAAACCCACCCTTCGCTTTCACTCCCTTTCCCCTCTCTCTCTCCCCTCGTTCTCCCTCCACTCTCTCAATCCCTACCTTTCTCCCTTTTGTCATTGAACTTGGCCGAGTTATTGGGTAGATCTCGATTTCTGCTAAAAAAGAAAAGAAACACGGAACATTTCGACTGGATGTCCTAGTCGTCGCTCCGGTTTCGAATGACTAGCCATCAAGAATCAATCGTTATGTAGTTTTCTGCGCCATATATATATTTTTTTTAAATACTTAGCAAAAACTTGACTCTTGTGAGATCTTTTTCATGTTAGCAGAATTATTTTCTTTCATGCACAGTAAGAATGCAAATGTTGTCTGTCTTCCTGATGTGGTTCTTAATGTAATGAACTATTTTTGCTTTGTTTTTCGGAGGTTTAAAATGAGAATTTCTTTTCGACAATGAGAAACACTTAAAAGACAATCGACAATGAAGATCGGTAAACTAGTGTTCGTGACCTTAAATAAATTTTTAATTTTTACCAAACCGTGAGAGTAATTATAGTTCGATTCTAGCTGCACTTAGATTTCATGGGCAAAGCAGTTCAGGACGTAGAAACAGCATTTTGCATTACTACTTTCTCGTCATTACCTCACAATTTTCTTACAATGAAAGATCTTCGAGATTAATGGCCACGAGAAGGACGAGCAAAAACTTTAAAAGCGCCCACCCAAGTGGAGATCTCGGTGCAATTTCCACAGCAAATGCGTCAAGACGATAGCGAATCGTAGCAGCTGTTACACGTTCATAGTTCTTTGGAAGTGTTCCCTTCACCTTACTCGCGATACCATCTATATAAAATCGATATCGTAAAGTTTTTTTTACAGAAATGTTATTGCCGAGAATTTCTTCTTGTTCATTTTACAGGTAAAAGCTTCTTTTTAATGTTTCATAAATATTTCATTTCATTCTTCTTTTATGGTCAGATTAGATGTAGATTACATTTCAAGCATAATTTTCTTATTTTTTCTTGTACTATGTGGAATAGAAGCTGTATAAAAATTTCCATTGTTGCCGAGTGGTTTTTTTTACGCCAGACGTTTACGGTGTTGCCAAGCATCGTACTAACCGAAGAGGTGTCCGCCCGATTCAAATGCCCATACATTTTTGCATGAGACTTAAGCGACTCATTGGTTTTTCGGTGGTTTCGTTACACGGTCGTTAGCCTTTCTACTGTTTTATAGTTCGCAATGCAATCCGGGCCATCCTTTGTTCGGCCACCCTATACACCGGGCAAGTTTTTTTTTTACCTTGCAGGCGTAGTGCTTCTGTGATATTTGTCACATTCTCTGGGCGTGAAACGGGTCAGGGACATGTACGTATTTTTTCGCGTCTCGTTTGTTCGCATGCGGGGAAAGAATCAAGGGGATGAGATGTCATCTTGTTACGAAGAGAGAGAGAGAGAGAAAAAATCCTTTCTGCCGATTTCCGAGGGTATTATCCGCCCTTCCAACATCTTCCTTCGACACGTCTCAGAAGTCTGCGGCAGGAAGAACGCAAATAAATAAATCTGATTTTATCGTCGATCCCCGTTATGAAGCTGACCCGTACTTCATAACCGCACGTGCCCAGAGATACGGAGAAAATAAAGGGGAAGACGTATTCGTCTGCGTGGAAAAATATTCGAAATTAATCTAGAGCTAATTAGGTGACTAGAAGAGAAGTCGAAGACGCTTTAGACATTGATTCTAACTCTCGTTAATATTTTAGTCAACTTTTATTTAATATCGTGTCACTTATAAATGATAGCCGATGATCGGTCTAATGTAAATGGCACCACTTCATGAACCCCCATTATGGTTTTTAAGTTAACTGAAACTCTTTAAAAATGTGTATTATATCGCCATAAAAAGGCTTGGGATACGTTTCTTCCTACAATCACGGGTATGGTTTTTATTTCTGTCTTTTAATTTAATTTGCATTTAGTACGTTCGTTGAAAGTCACAGATTTGTGATTGAAACAAAAAAATATGGTCAGATTTAATCTCAGATCAAGTAATTTCTTTTGGCTTTAAGCGGTTAAATGACCGAGAATCATTTATATTTGTTTTATGTAAAGTTATAATTGACCAATATTAACATATCAACGGTATTGATAGTTCTACAGTAGATGCTATTTGTTATATTTATTATATTTTTATTATTTAATTTGATTTAGTATTATTATTTATTACTACTGGTATTTATTGTTTATTATTGTATTTGTTCTTGTTTGTTATCATTTACTGTTATTGTAGTTATAAATTATAATCACAATTTTATGTTTTCATTCCTCTAAGCCTTTGATTTAAGGTGTTAAATGAAACCTAAGAACGAGGAATTTTAATAATTCGTCTGATTTTAAAGGTATCTCTCAAGCATCTAAGAAAATGTTAGTATTCACTGCGTGAAATACTAAACAACAATGCTAATTCATATTAATATTAAGAGGCTATCGAGCAATTTGATATCGATTTGACCAAAGGTAGTGTTATTATGGATATCCGTATGTCAGACACGATCAATTTGGGAAAAGATGAATACTATATGTTATCTCAGTTACTGAATACATTTAAAGTAAACTACTATGTCTCCATAAAAATCACGCGTACAAGTTATTATTCTGTCGTGTAATTTGTGGTTTTTGTATTTTATCTGCGTCTGACTTTTTTTTAACCAGCGTTTCGCAGAATATCTCCGAACGTATCGTAAAAATACCGTTTCCCACCGATATTTCTGTATTCTCTGCGCACGTTGCCAACCGAAATTTCCGGGATGCCAAAGGTCTATTTAAAATCTTCTCCCCCGAAGAAACCCTCGGAGATTTCAATGCTCGTTGTTCATACGTATTTACCATCGGAGTACTCTTCTGAAGCTTTCTGGAGTGATGCTATAAATTCATTTGCGGATTTTTTGTTTTACTTCAATGGCATTAGAATTTTTTCACGTTGAAAATTATCTGAAACGATATAATGTATTGTCGTGCGAAAAAAACATTAAATTGGTCGTTACACGCAAACTCGGATTGTTTTTTTTTTAACAAGATAGACTAAAGGCCGCGCAGGATATTTTGATTCATCGCGTTAATGCATCAAGTTGGCAATGAATCCCGCATATGCCCACAGAAGCATAATTAATTTATAATACTGTAGATTCAGAAGATACGTTGATATAACGGTGTAATTTAAAAATTACGTCCGCGCTGTCATGACCTTTCCAAATACATATATTGAATTACTCGTTTCAGAATGCAAATCGATGTAATTATCAACTTTCTTAATGTTAATTAGAAATATGTGAGCGAGTTATTAGCGAATAAGGTGCATAAAGTTATATTTATAATGTTCTTTTTTTCGTTAAGTGACGTGAATTCGAGAATTTAGAAACTATTCCTCAACCGGACGCATCGGCAAACGTACCTAAGCTATATAAACACATGATTTGTATGCGAAAGGGTTTGAGAAGCGACAAATCGATGAAGTCCTAAGCATTTACTAACAGGATATATTTACGAGGGAATATTTCAAAATGGTCCACAATTCGTTGACGGCGATTCCCGCGGCGTGCGCGAAATTCCTTCACGACGTATCGCTTTCCTTCCCGTACCCACCGTCTCGGTTAATCCCGAAAAAAAAACCGTGTAATCGAAACAGAAACATCCGTCTCGTATCCTTCCGCATGTCTTCCTTTTTTTCATTGCCTCTCCCTCTCTCTCTCTCTGTGGCCGTCTAATCCATCGTCATGGACTCAAAATGCTTCGTCGCGCCACTGCGCTGAGGTATTTTCGGCGGTTTGCCCCATCCCCTTCTTTCTCTCCCTCTCCCTCCTTTCTCTCCCTCCTTTATCCTATCCGCTCACTCCATCCTATCTCTCCCCCTTACGTCTTCGCTCCATCACTTCCCTCTATCCTAGGGTTGCCAGATTTTAGCTTTGAGAATACGGGACACGTAAAGAATGTATTCATTGAAATACGGGACACGTAAAAGACCCGGAAAAAATCTCTGCGAGAGTATGAGAACTCTAAAAAGTGTATTTTTTTAATTTAAAGAATTGATTAACAGAAATAAACACGAGATACATTTTAATATAGGTATTTAATGTTAGATAAACTTTACATATTCAAACTTTTATTTAAAATTTCGAAACACGTCATTTTGAGAAGAGGGGAATAAATATTAAAAAAATAATTGCTAACGTTTATTTGGAGAATTATTGGAATTTGACACTTGAACGAACATTTAAAAATGAACTGAAACAGTCATTGTTAATTTATAAATTTATATTTGCCTGAGGCCTGTGCGTATCTCTGCAACAAGCACGAAATTAAAAAAAATAGTTTAAACTGTTATTGTTAATGATAAATATTATATTTGTCTGAGCCCTTTGCGTCTCTCTTTAACTGTTTTGTTATGAAGTGTATAAGGATGAAACTCGCTGCACAAGTTCACGTTTACCAAGCACTGCAGAATTGACTCCACTCTAGATATGTCTAGTGACTGGAGTAATTGTTTCACCCGCGTTAATCCAGGACGGATTTTAATATAACGCGCAAGTTAAAAATTTACGATAAAATTTAAAACACGGGATATTATCGCTCCGTAGAGAGTTTTTAGGAGACAAATATTGAAAATAGGAGAAATCCCGGCCAATACGGGACGGTTGGCAACCCTTTCCTACCTCTACCTCCCCTTTCATTCTCACCTCTATTCCCTTTCATCTCCTATCGCCTCTAATCCTTCCCATCTCTCCATTTATTCTCCCTATCCAATTCTCTTTCTATCACCTCTTTCTCTCTTCCCCTCTCTTTCTCCTATATCTCCACCTACCCTCCTTCTTCCTCTCTCTACTTTCCCTCCTCCTTCCATTTTACCAAATGCTGTGAAGGAAGATTGGAGGGGGAAGGTAGCTGATTCCAAAGGACGCCCCATTATTTTTTTTCGTGCCTCTCCTATTAATGCGAGAACCTAATTTTTTTTAAATGGTGACTGAGTGAGGTTAGACGTTTGAGACTGTGGAGTGGAAGAAGTGAGAGGGGTTAAGATGGGAAGGTGAGGGGAGAAGAGAGAGAGAGAGAGAGAGAGAGAGGTAGAACGCGAGGAAGGGCAAATTAAGGCCGAAGTAACGGATATTCCCCTTCTCCGGATGGATCTTTGAGGTGAGGAGAGAGAGACAAGAGGGAAGGGGTTGGGAGGGGGGAGGGGAGGGTCGTCTGTCGGCTGTTGCCGTAGCAACTTTCCCGCTGCTGCGAGAGATTCCTTCTTCGCTTCTCCTATAGGTACCTTTCATCTAACTTCTTCTCCACGATCGCTTTCGTGGGAAAGATACTTCCGCTACCGAAAAGCGACCATCTCGTTCATTCTGAAGAGGCCAATTTTTTTCACGATCGACGATAAAGAAAATGAAGAAGGTTTCGCCGCCCTGGCAAACTCCGGACATGGCGGGAAGGATAATTAGACACCAATTAAACGGGTGCGCGTGCTGGTAATCCGAGTGTTTTTATTCTTCCCGTCGTCAAGGAGGAAAGGATTTCGGTCTTCTTCGAACGGACGTGTTTTGAGAGCGGGGATACAATAGGACGGCGATGGATTATTCGTTTCGAGCAATTTTATTGTTTGCGTTGAAAATCAAGATTAAAAGAAACAGATAACATACTGGCTTCGGGTTTTAACGGCACGGAGTGGAGAGAATTATTTCCGATTCTCAAATAACGGAAAATATCTTAGCACCTTGGGTCATTGGATGCATGAATAACGTTTCGATTCATCCAAATCTTTCGTGTGTTACTTGAAAAAGAAGTATACGTATCTCTTCTCTTACGGAATCAATATCCAGGCTGAAGACGATTGCTCCAACCGCTACCTCTTTGGTTTTCTGGTAATTATCAATCCTCACATTGTCCAACATCTCCATTCTTCGTCTTCATCTTTCCTTCCTGTCTTTAATCTTGTGTCTCTCAAGAAATATTCTCGTCTTAGTATATGATTAGTATGGCCGGTAAGCTTTCTTTTGTTTTATATAGTATATCAGTTTACTTTCTTCGTTTGTTCTTTGCAGTGTGTCTTCGTTTTTCGTAATTTGACCTGCCCATTATGTTTTCTGCGTCTACCTCCACACCATTTTTCAAAGCTTTCCAAATATTTTACATCTTTCTTCCTCACAATCCATGTTCTTGTTCCGTAGAGTGCTATACTCCAAATTCATAAAGCATTGCAATTGTAAAAAAATTCTATTCCGAGATTTTGATGAATGTGTGTTTCAGGTGCGTTTTTTATGGTTCCGACTTTCTGTCGTCTGTCATCTGAATGCTGCTCTGGGACGTAGTTGCACAAGACTGTAGGGTCTTAATGATTTCACATGTTCCGATTACTTAATTTGAAGTTTATTTTCCTTATACTTTTACATGAAGATACTAAATTTCACTGGCGGGCATGTAACCAATGTTACATGTTTATTCAAGTAAATTGAGCTATTTTAAAGGAAACTTCTTTATATTTTAAATTTAATTTACTTGGATTTTATATAATTTGTCTAGCATTGTAATGTATTGCGGATATTTAAGTTTATTCCAAAGTAAAATATAGAACTCGCCTCATGCTTCGAATTTAAAATATAATAAATAAAAGATAAATCTATTAACTTTAAAGAGCCCGTGTAAAACAGAAGCTCATTTAAGATACAAAATAATTGTCATCGGTGGGAGTCGAAATGCGTGTCTGATTCGCACATTCGTTTTGTTAGTGTACCTTGTTCATCTATTAGATATGACAGTTGTTTGTCGTTAAAAATGTATGAATTATATAGTTGAAGTGAAATTGCAGTCTCTAAATTTACCTACATCCCCACAAACTCGGTTTCAAGTTATTATGTTATCGATTTATCGAATTAACGAATGTTATGTTTACTATTACCGCATCGATGAATTTTACCAAAGATATATTTTCTCCTTTCATTTGAAAGTTTTTCTCCTACAAATTAATTCTATATATATATATATTTATTTAGGGCAACTAGGTGTTGAAGGAAACCCAGTGAACACTTACCGGAAGTAGAGCCGCTGGGGTGTTGGAGAGACACATTTGTAGAGGTTAGAGCTTTCGGGATGATCCCTTCGTCAGCACAAGAGAGACACAACTATATATATATATATATATATATATATATATATATATATATATATATATATATATATATATATATATATATATATATATAAACTTACGCTTATTTTTTTTCTGCAGCAATGATAGTTTTACTGTTAATTTAGTCTGGAAGATTTTTTAATTTACCTTGAAGTAATATACGCCAATAATGCATGTTTAATATGTTATAATTTCATGTATGCACCATCCAATCGGCTTTCTAGTTAAACCCAGTTGTGAAACTGTCTATTTTTATTTTAACTGGAAAATTCAAGAGTGCATATTGAAATAACATCTATTCAGTTCTTGAACATGAAATATTCACAGAATTATTAGACTATTACTTGTCCTATGGACGCTTATTGCGACAGCGTGAATATTTAGTCATGTTTTTACGAAGGTGCGATTTTTTTCCTTGCTGATCTGTTTTTATTACTTGACAATCTCTATACTCGTGCGAGTGAGTTGGCAGCGGTTATTGTCTCTCGGAAGAGCGAGACAAAGGAACTTCTATAAATCACTCCATTTTGACCCTCGCTTATTATTCATCGAGATTTACAGTTAATCCCTCTCTCGTTATGGGGGAAGATAGCTCTTTTTTTTTAAACGAACGTGTTTTGTTTCCGGTCGTTGCAACACACAATTTGTTCGTTTCGCGCTAGCAATTAGAGCCGCGGTGCTGCCTCGGACACGTTGCTTGTTTTGCCCGCCTTGCCTCTCGAAGGAGACTTCCTGGCAGACGAACATATCGGCCTACGCTAGTCCGCTAAATCTCCTTCCTCCTCACTTTCCCGTCTCTGACGTAGCCTTATTCGTGAGGCATCATTTGTCAGTTTTGTGGGGAGGTTAACTCATAGAAACCGAGTCAGAATATATGAGAACGGATTCGTTATTCTTGGCGGTGTGTAAACCAATCATCATCAAGAAGGTATTTAAATCTTTCCGATCGTTAAAAGTCTCCTTCCTTTTATGAGTGTCCGATACGATGTCAGTAAGGAAAAAACTGATTAATCACATATTTAAGGGCGGGTTTTTTTATTTCCCCCCGCTATACCCCTTAAGTTGCCCCTCGGTGTCTCCAAATTTCAACCGCAAGAAGAAGTTATGGCAATGAACAATCCCTTAAAATTTGGTCGCTCTAACTTGAACGTTATATAAATAGATCACGGGACACGGAAGCGTCACGGACGGACTGATAAAACAATTAAATTACCGGATAAAAACAACCCTAAATGAGACATATAAGGCCAGTTAGGTTCGGCGACATACAAGTATGATTATCTATAATACCCTTGCGAATTTTACTCTTACCAATGGCGGCGAGGTACGGTTAATTCGAAATTCAGGTGCGTAAAGATGTAGAAATACTGTCTGCATTGAGAATGGTAAGATATTCGCTAATAAGGAAGAGAGAAATTATGACATCTTGAAGAATTCGTCGACGGAATCGTCCAGAGACTGTATAAGTACAAAAGGAGCTATTGCAATTGGAGGATTCAAGGCTATCGAGGAAGTTGTTATTAGCCAAAGAGCAGTGCGTGAAGAAATGGTCTGAAAGTAATGAGCAGAGCACACTTTTAAATTTTATAAAATTATATTTATAAACTGTTATGTTGAATGCTATACGTTCTGATGCATTGAGAAGAGACTGATGTGCCCATTAAGCTTAATGCATATTTTGCGTAAATTTCTCCGGGTGTTTCAAAGAGGGCCTTTAGAACGCTTTCGTTTAAACTAATTCTAATGTATGTACCCTGTGTTGACAGCACTCTCTTGGATGTCCCTGAGGCTGCAGGTAATGAAGATGAATGGATGGGTATAAATGTCTCCAGAGATCGCGAAGTTAGTGGAGGAAAACTCTTAGGGATTTGTAGTAATGAATTACGATACTCTGATTATCTTGACTCAGGCCGTCAAGATTTGTTGCACTAATTATTCCGGCAATTAGGGACATCCATCTGCTTTAATTTTCTTCTGCAATTTTCATTCGTTCTAGTTGATTATACGAAGATCGTGGGGAATTTGTGCCAAGCCATTGCTTCGGAGTCATCAAACACGCTTCCACTCTTAATTTTTAGCTATGATTTTCCAGTTTTAGTTATTATTAAAACTTCGACATCTGGCTTTCAAATTGTAAATTTTCCATTAGAATTGCTCTCATCTATCGTCAAAATCTGTTTTCCCGAATTAAAGCCGTTCACTTTTAAGATTAAAGATTTCGATTTTCTTAGCATTTATCCGATTCCAACTTGAATATCTCCCATGGCCTTTACGGCTTTATTAAATGTCTTGAAGTTCGCTTTTAAATGAAAACTCACAATATTATTGTTTTAGTTTGAGGCGGTATACCTGTAGGTATATCGAATGGCTAGTTATCGCGGTTTGGCCGAATTCTTCAAAAGCGATGTGGAAGAAAAAAAAGAAACTCATTGGCCAGTCACGCATTGCCGGATCGGGACGGCCGTAAAAAGATAAAACGTGTTTTCTAACTCGCGGAATTCCTAAAATATCTCTTCCTGCGTAATTTGGGAAGAAACTTCCGACTAAAGACCCTACGGCAGCGCCCGCAGTCCCGGTTTTCTGCCCGCTCCGTTGACGCTTCGAATCCGCGATAATTCCGCGCGTTGAGCGCCGCATAAAACCTCATCGAGCCAACGGAATCGCTTTTTAAAGACGTCTTTTTCAAATTTCTTATTTTGGCTACGATAATAAGGTGCGATCTAAATAAATTCCAGCGCTAATATCATCGCTCAATGGTAAAACGTTCATCGATCCAAAATTACGGATTTAATCTTGATTGGGACACGGATTGCTTCCTCACAAACTTTCAACTGTCGCAGCCCCCTTGAATGTTATGCGGCCCCCTTTGAATTGTAAAAACAATAGACTTAAATACAAATTCCTTTATTTTATGTAACTTAATAATTTTTATCATATCGTATTTCCTAAAATTTCCTGATAAAATTTTATTATTCTTGATTTTTTTTATGTTGTGGCGTTTCACTTAAGGCAAAACCGGGTGACGCGACGCACCGGGACAGTTGCCGCACTAGCTGTAGTTTTTAAGTATGAAGCTATATGGCTCCACTGACCATGGCATCAGCTCCGTTGAGTGAAGAACAGTATTGTGATGACACGTGGTCAAACTCCGTTGTGTTTTTTAGTCGTGGCTCTTGTTTTTTTAGGTACGGCACAAATTTTATCATGAAACTTTTTATTCATAGTTGCATTATCGTTTTCTGAACTACTTCTTTCAAAGTTTTACTGTAGCTAATTATTTTAAACGAAAATAGTCGCTGTGCTGATGCTTCTTCGTTCAAAGTCCGCCATTACAACACAAGTTAAAGCTTATCAGCTAGGTACGGCATCTATCCCGGGAGTTCGGGACACTTGCCGCGGTTTTTTAAGGGCGACATGCCGCACCCAATAGTATTGATAGCAACAAATGTCTCGAATGTTGGGAGAATTATTATGTGACAGAAAGCAAAGCAGACTGGATTAGGTGTAAAGTTTGTAAATATTGGCTCCATGAAACTTGCACAATTTATGGTGAATTGTGTGGCAACTGTGGGAGAACCAAAGTACGGCATGAAAATCAGAAAACTGCTAATTTATTTTTCTCATTTATGTTATTTTCTATTTTCATTTGTTTTCTCATTAGGTAATTGTATTTCTGTATTATCAAGAGGACAATGAAACTTACTTGTTTACCTTTTGCCAAATTTTTGAATTTGTAATTTTTAGACCTAAAGGTTTTCTGAAAATTTTCTTAATTTTGAAAACTGAACATTAGGATAATATTAAATCCTTTTTTTTATTGTTGAGGCCAATCACATAGTTCTGTAATTACACTTTCAAATTGATTAAGTGCCTTGTATGTTTTTGAATTTTCCCTTTGAAAATGTGTTCAATAAATAATTTTCAACAGTTAATACTACTCTCACAAATCATTTTATTCTTTTTTTCACATTCTATTCTAAAATTTATTTTATTGTCACAAAAATGAAAGGCATTTCGATTTTTTACATGTGCGCGGAAACTCTCTCAAGGGTGCGGCATAGCACCCGGCAATGCGGCAACTCACCCTGACTGCTAACTTCTTTTCTTTCACAGTAAATGCCATCTAAATAATTTTTTAAAATTATTTTTCTAGTCGAAATGTGTAGTTCAAGGACCACTCTTTTATATATACATATAGGTTTTTTAGGCCTTTAAATTTGTATCGATTTATAACGGATTTTCAAAAAGTGCGGCGCGTCACCCGGTTTTGCCTTATTATCTAAAATAATTTTGCGGCCCACATTTTGAGAACCACTGCTCTAAGCCATTAAATAAGAGCAATTTAGAATTCTCCCTATTTTATTGGGTATTTAAACCTATCCCTCGTTTTTATAAACGAGAATACAATTTATGAAATATCATTTAATCTGTGGAAAATCTTGAGACACTAAAAATTCCGATTATGCAATGGAAAGATAACTCGCCGAGGTTGATAAGTGTTACTCTCTGCGACGTTATTTTGGAATTGCTGGATTCCGGTTAGTTTAGTTTTACATATACATACATAAACAAATTAGTGGTTCAATCAGTTAAATCATATTTCACATCTAATAGTTCACTTAATTTTATTACAGACATTAGCCGGAAATTGCTCCTATACTTCGGTTTTGTATCATTCCATAACACAACCCTAATTAAGGATCTCTATGTGCATGGTATGATTTCGAGAAGAAATTTGTATCATATACTTTCCATTCTTGATCTAAAATTATAACAGGATATTTATTCTTCATAATCGATACCTGATAATTAAGAATCCTCTCCCATCGCCTAAAATTATAATTTCGGTGCTTTTATTTGCTGCGTTATCGTTTATATATGCGTTGAGCACGAAAGATTCAGTGAAACTCAGAATGTGTTTTTGCTGCAATCATAAATGCATTAATTTTCTAATATAATAACGTATACCATGCTTCTTCCGTTTAAATCGTTAGGTATAGAATTCAGTTTTGTACGACGCTGAGATATTTTTATTTTGCGATGTAACCGTTCCCGTAAAGCTTCATCTAGAATGCTGATAATTGAACAGCCAGGAAATTTGGAAATGTAATTATTCTATTTTGTTTATTTGTATTTTTTTCGTATATAGTACTTTTAGATGAATATTAACAAGAAAATCATTTTTGGCTGCATTTGCGGAAATGTATGGTCCTATGCAACTGTGCATTATATGAAACCATATAATTATATTTTTATTAACAAATCCACTGTGTATATCCGTATTAATCGGATAAAGTTTAGAGGACTAACTTCAACATGCGTGTTGTTCTCCATTTTCTTCTTCCAGCTCTAGTGCTCCGATGTGCTTCGTAGAGTCTCGTTGTTTCCTTCAACTTGTTTTCAAAATCATTCTTTCGTAACATTTTCAAAATCTTTATGGCTACAAGTTCCTTGATTTCCTTCAGCAACTTGTGAAATTTTAATGACTGGAGTTGGACTATAAATCATAGTGATCGAAAGAACGGCAAAATAAAGGAAAGGAATTCATTAGGCACCTTAAATAAGGGATTTTCATCTTATCCTAAGTATATACCAAGATCTAAAGATCTAATGAGTAAAAAAGCCATACATTTAACGATGACTGTTTAAAACAGAATGAAAATGGACGTTCTGCATCACAAATTGCATGGTTTGTCTAAGGACTCAAATTTTAACCTCGAATACAGCAAATTTCTTTTCCTGGATGTATTTTTCTCTAGTCTTGCTTTTATATTTACAGCGATTTTAATGCTGTCGCCTGTTCTTAACTGTCATTTTAATTTCAAAATTATCGAAACAATTAGCTACATAGGAAAATGAAGTGAAATAACGATGTGAAGATGAAATCTCGCAAGTGTTTCCAGCATAATTTCAGCTATAAAACCATTCCTCTTATATTAATATTGATGAATTGTTACCCAGCTGCTTATATTGTTATAAAAGCTTAGGTATTATTTTTTTATTTTAATGAATGAATGAAAAGAAGAAATTATGTATTTTAGAAATTTCTCACGTTTGTAGTTAATTATATTTTGTATTATACTTTTTGTGTTTTAAAGGGAAAACAGCAGATGAAAGGAATGACTCCTTTCCATTATTAATAATTTTAATTGATTGTATGAGAAGTAAAGAAGCTTAATAGGGATACATACTCGAGTAGAATATATTTCGAGATATAACCGAAGGAGCCTTTTGTGTGTAGTTTTATCGTTTCTTTGCCAGCTGGTTCGGTTAAGTCGTTGGAAACGGTTTTCTCTTATTTTCTCAAGAGATAAGAATAAAGCGAATGCATGACTTCCATCGCTTTCCTGATCGATAGCGACAGGACCTGGTATCGGGACGGCAATTCTATAAGGTTTGTCGCGTACTTGCATTTCATTTGTTTGTGAAAGCGTTAAGATGTTATATCTATATCTATAGTTCACCCTGCAAGCCACCGCAATGGTGTGTGGCAGGGGTGGTGTGTGTTATAGCTAGGGTAATTCGATCGCTAAAGTCTCCTCGGATTTCTCATTTAGGTTTTTCGCCTCCGTCGCGAGATTTGTGGCGCCCCTCTTTAGACGCAGTTGCAAATGCGGTTCGATTTTATGCGCTACCATTTCGTCCAATGGAAAATTGAGTTTATGAAGTGAAAGCGTTCAGACATGTGGAAAGTGCATCAGCCGTTTGGAACGATTGCCGCCTCGTTCACTTTTACGAGGTAAAAGTCTGAAAACAAGTCAATTCATCCGTTAAAGTTAATCTTTCAGTCAGCGTATTTGGCGTTCACTTTACTATTTTCGCGAATAAACATACTTCTCTTTTTACTTTTTATTTACGCGCATACTTTTGAGCGCAGTGACTAAACGCACTTTCTAACCGAAGGCCGAGAATTTTCGAAGTTGCCGTATTTCAAGATTTGAATGTGACAGGACGTTTTGAAAACTTCTATAGTGATGTTCATTAATAATATATTTATACATATTTATTCCGTTATGTCTGTACTTATCTCAAAAATTGGTGGCGAAAATATATTTATAAATATTTATTCAAAAATGAGTGGAAAAATGGATACACAGGATGAAATATTGAATTATTTACACACCTCAGCTGAAATTTTCGGATGCTGAATGTCAAATTTGAGCGTTTTGAGTTTTAAAAAAAGTCATGAAACAGCGTCATTCAACATTCTATATCCCTTCCTATAGAAGGATATCGTTGTCGGTTCCTTTCTTTCAACGCAAACCGAAAGTCGCGCTTAACGGTGTCTGAAAGTTATATCTGCGAATCCTTTTTTTCAAAGAGCATCGTTTGAGAGGATACGGGATGTTTCGGCGTCTATACCCTGTAATTTGAGCGTCAAATCGTTTTTTAGAAATATTTTTCAATATGCCGTTTTCCCGACGACCACTGGTAAAAAAAACGATAATTTTCGTGCCTCCCCTTCCCCCTCCCCCACCTCCCTCCCCCCGCCCTCCGTAAACAATCGCACGTTCATCGCTGCGTGAATTATTGGTTTTTTCTTCTTCTCGCGTGCACGGAGAAGTCTTAAAAAAATTTTCGCCGCGAACGACGGTCAGACGTCCTGAATACCCGCCATATATATTTTTTTTCCACCTTTTGTTTCTCTCCAAACCCATTTACGTAAACACATGGGATGCAGCGTATGCGTTGGAATATGTCGACATCGTTAAGTTTCCGCTCGGTTGGACTCAAAGAAGAAGGATTGTGTGTCAGCAGAGCTTTTATTGAGGAATGTTAGTTCGTTCGGTTATTCTTTTATTTCGTTTCGAGTTATAGGGTCACGAAAGCGAGTGGGTGTGTTTTTTTCCTCCTCTTAATCTTCCCTTCCGCTGGTGCTACTGCACAGAGAGACCTCAGCATCAACGACCGTGAAATGGGTTAACGAGACGCTTGAAGGAGCTGACATCCGTTGACATGGAACTCGTCCCTTCCTCCCTCTTTTTCTTCACCTGCTTCTCTTCCGTATCGAGAAGTAGCGCTTCATCGAATTGATCGTTGAAATCGTTTTGGTCGAAAAACAATTCAAAGTGAGGATTCGAGGAATGAAATATCGAGCACACTTTATGGATGGAGTCGAAATTGATGATCAGTGGCCAAAAACGGTTGGGAAAACCGGTTGCGGGTTTTTGATGCGATACATCCGCCCTCAGTTGTGATTCAGAGATTCTATAGAAAAGCGGTTCTTAATCTTTTGTGGCTGGGTGCCAGATTCCGGCCTCGGCGACCCATGTTCTCCAATAGTTCACTTGTGTTAAATGATGAAATTGTTATTAATAATCATTAATAAACTGGAATTACATAAGTACGTAAATGATTTTAAGCTCTCGACAATTTGTTAAGAGAAATGGAATATTTGGATATAGATAGCCAAGGAATACCCAATTTTGGGTCGCGAGCCAGAGGTTAAGAAACGCTGCTATAGAAGTACAATTAGCGTGCAGAAGAATAACCGCGGCTGTTTTTATATCGGCGATCGATAAGTCACCACTGAAGACGAAACGGTTGTCTCGATTTTCGATCATTTTGATAAACATATTCCGTAAAATTCCGCCTTTTAAATACCCGTTACAATGAGGAATCCTCTTTTCTCATCGTGCGAACGAACAATTGTTTCGCCATGCATTTTTCCGGAATGTTGGTAGCGCCGGGCGTGTGTAGCCGTATAGCTCCTTGCGTTTCCGCCGTGGCGGAAGAGGGAGTATCCTCCGAGAGAGAAAGAGGAACGCCCCGCTTGACCAGTGGCGCGAGGCCACGCCCAGTGCTGCCAACATCGATGGAGCGTGTTTTTTTTCATCCCCTCCTCGTATATAGCATCCGATTGATAGCTCGGCGTGCGTCTCTCGCCTTAGACCGATTGGGGCGTGGGAGACGGTGTCAGGGGAAGGGGCGTCGAATTCTCTTTCTCCTCCTCCTGTGTATCCCTCCATCCCTGTAACGATAGCGTGGGAGGCGTCACGGCCTTGCCCTCAAGTCACGCTACACCATCGAATACTTATTTGCAGTGTTGCCAACAGCGGAGTTCCTGGAATAGATGCTTGTGGGAACAATATTTCTTTTGGTTGTTTATTTTTTTCTCTTTGATCCATGTGAGATGAAGTCGTAATTCGTCGGGCTGATAGGGGAGGCTTAGTCTTTCACGTCTCACATTTATATTCATTTTTAATTGGTCGTTGACTTTTCTTGAATTATCTGAAGCATGTAAATACTTCAGAAAATTATTCACTTAAGTTTGCCTTGATAATGAGAGTATTCACTAAATAATTTCACATCTTCGTCTTTAATTTACTTTTAAAAAGTTTGTGAGGCCTGTATTTACTCCTGTCACAAGAAGAGGGTGCGTTTACCACTGTGTGGTTTCTTTCCCTTTATAATCCACATCACAATTTCTATGCTGTTCTGAAGACATTCTTTTTCACGAACTATGCAAAAATTTCTGCAATAGCTATTTTTCTTTATTTTTTGGTCCCATAAATATAAATAAGAAATGCGTGAGAAACGAATATTTTCAACTGTGACTCACTTTTCCGTAAGTTTTCACAAGTAGCAGCGCCTAACGTTTAATAGAAATTCTGGCGTGAGATGTGTTGTTAATGGTTCGAAGCAGGGTAAATGAAGAAGAAATCATTGGGCGAAAAGTAAAAACACTGCAGACAGAAAAGGATAATTACGATAAATCCACGCTTCCAGAAAAGTATGCACAGAAAGAGAGGAAAAGCGATTAAACAAATAGCTAAATCGCAGGGGAAAGTGAAATTGATGATCAGGGTACTAATTGAAAGTGAGAATGTCGGACATGATCGCGAAAAGGCTTAGTCATTTCGAAAGGCATAGAATAGCGCGTTGCCGCAGAGATGCATGAGTGGCATGTACCGTTTATGATTGAAAATCAGTAATATTAGAACAAGTTAAAGAGACATAGTTTATTATATTGGCATCGATATAGGTATGAAACTGTCTAGTAAAATGTATACTCAGTTCAGCTAGGCAAAAGTCATGGTAAATTGAAACACAATGATCTCCTCATTAGAATTAAGTAACCATTGGAGAATTGCCTTTGATTTAGTACTTTGAAGTAAAAATGTAATTGCGATTTACTCGATATTTTTTATATCTTTAGAAATGTCCTGTATCATTTTTCGATACAAGATATGAAGTGAGACCGATTGGTCAAAATAGAATGAAATTCGAATGAACATATTGATTGAATATCGGGAATTTTAAATTAATAGGGTATTTTTGAAAATTATCTAACAGTAACTAAACGAATGGATTTTCTATTTCGATTAACTTTTGCCTATCCTCTAAGGAACTAATCCCGCTTTAGACGCGAGCTTTAGTGTTCATTATTTTTAATTATTATTTGTTCTTTGTTAAAAGCTGCGACTGCTTTGGGACAATGGCGAATAAAAAATCGCACTTCGGATTTTTATTGCGGGATCTCATCTTCTTTTTAACAGCTGTATCTTTTCGCTGTCTTGATTGTTGTAACGAGGCTTGTTGCTGGAAGTGACTATTGATTCTATCTCCAATCTCAGAATGTATCTTCTTCAATGCCTTATAATTGCGATTCAACGAAGTTTAACTAGCTAGTTGCAATCGATCGCATTTTTTCCACGAAAGGAACGTGGATCTCCCGCAAGCGCGCACCCAGGATTTTCTCTTGGGGGGGGTTCAACTATAGGATTATTCCACCAAACATTTATTGAACATGTTACGTTGTCAATTGTGATGCAAACTTAGCGATTCTCGGGATATAGGGGAGAAAAGGGGGTTGGTACTCACTCTAGAAAAAAGAAATGCGATTGAGCTTTTCAATTTCAAGCGACGGAAAATTTAATGACAGAACAAACAACTGTAATCCAGTTAACAATAAAAAAAGAACTGTTTTTTCCACCTCTGCAGAGTATACCTCGGTATTTGGTTTTTTACGAAGAAGTGTAACAAGATGCGCCCATTTTTTCGTTTTTCTGCCATTTCTGTTATGGGTGAAAAAAGAAATAGTTTTTTTAAAAACAGCACTAACAGAGATCTGATGGATAACAGTCAAACTGTATACGATTTCCAAGAATCCAAAATTAAAGTAATACAATTACATTAATGAAAAAGTTCACGCTAAGCCGCAATGGGATATGGAGAACACAAAACTGGGTTGGCTTACAGCTTTTCGTTAATGTATCTCTAACTAATAACATCGAGAATAGGAAACATTTCCACATCGTGAAATAATTGGCTTCACTTATTAAATGCCACCAATCCGACGCCGTTGGAACTTCAGGACACTCCGAATACTAGGATGAAACACTAGAAACTCCTGGTAGCAAAAAACTCCCGAAACTAAGCTTTCACTCCTCAAAAAAAAGAGAAATATCCAGAATTAACGTCATGTACTGAGCGGAAATCGTAATTTGGGATTTAATTATATCTGTAAATTATACTGACCTGTTGTTTTCTAACGAATTATCTGGCGTTCAGAACAAGTACACAAAGCAGACGCACTCTCACTACTGAAGTTGTTTCGAAGAGAAACTAAGTGAAACTAATCCTCAAAAATTCTTTCTTTCCTCAAAAGGGCTTTTAAATTTCTTAGAAATGTCTTTCCTCAAAATTCCCTCTTTGCGTCTTTCCCAGATTGTTGTCCCCTCCATCTGGAAACTATTACGGATCCAAGGTTGCTTCGTTTTACCCCTTAACATAGAGAACAAAGGATGACTGAAGTGCCCTTTTCCTTATTCGGTGCAGGGTGCCTCCTTCCGGTCACTATTCCGTTGGGTCGACTGTAGTGAAGTGAGAATAAGGGGAGTGCAAGGAGAGAAAATAAAAAGAGAAAAAGTCATACTTCGACAATGTGCAAAAGGAAAACGGATGAAAAACGTTTACTCGATCACCGGCATTTATGACCGCCTTTCTGCCGTGACTCTCACGCACGCGCTTGCAGTGCCCACAACGAATTGGTCCCATGGAATCGGTGGCCTTTGTTGAACTCACTGTGGGCTTCTAAAATACACGGGGAGATCGTTTGTTGCTAGAGCCCGCCTTGATTCGCGTTTAGTAAACGCGCGCAAATCAAGAAATATCTTTATAATGGTTATAAATGTTAGAAAATATTAGAAAATTTACGAAATAAAAAAAAGCATATTTGCTGAGTACCAAGGCATTTGGTTAATACACACTCCCGAGATTAAAGTTCTTATGGAAGAACCTGTAGAGCTTTGGGGGGGGGGGCTAAAGCCCGTCAGCCCCCCCCCCCCCTGGATGCGCGCCTGAATTCTCCCGTAATAACGTTTGTCTAACTCAGTGGTCTTCAAGGTGGGCGATAGCGCCCACCAGTGGGCGTTTTTGGATTTTTGGTGGGCGTTAAAGAACTCACCAAATGGTATTCTAATTTTTACACTGAAAAATAAAATTCTATAAAAAAGCCTAATGATACGCACACATTCTGTACAACTATTTTATGTAAAACTATTGCAGTTCTTTTGTCGTTAACTATAGTATCATATCATACTATACTAGCGACAATGTATCCATGCTGCGGTAAAATCGAAAGGCTTATGAGGATGGTCGGAGTCTCTCGCAGAAGTAGCGAAGCGTTTAAGTTTAATTTTATCAAATGTATATCATAAATTTTTAAACACTGTTATTACCAATGAGACCATATTCGGTAATCTCATCTAACGACAATCCCACTAGTATTAGGGTTAACATACATCCGGATTTTCTTGAAATTTACCGAGATTTTAGCAAATAAAACCCTTTTTTTCTGGTTATGCCCATCAAAATCTTAACACTATAGACTTAAGCAATTAGATACCTTGATTTAAAAAATTATACTACATTTTAGGTTTAAAATTAAATTTGTCCGGGTTTTATTATCAGAATATGGTAATACTAACTAGTATGTGCCATTTAGGAAAGAAATGCTGAAAAGCGGCCAGTGGTTTAAGATCCCCAATGGGATACCTTCACTCAGATATTTGATACATTATATGGGGAACGCAGCGAAATGTATGAGAAGCGATATTAAGAGATAAGTATACTCCCTCTTCCCACGGACACTCATTGATTGCAAAAATATTATTTCGGTATTCATTGACAAATTGATTTATTCAGAAAAAACATCCTGCAAAAAGAATTTTACAAGTTTCCGGAACTACACAACATCAAAGATGATCTGACAGCCGAAGACATAGACAAGTTTGCAGATCACCTTTCTGTCATTAGAATTGATATGATGACTCGTTTTCGCGATGTAATATAGTTGAAAGTGGATGCCTGGATGGTGACTCCATTCATCACATATGTGTGTGATGTGGATATTGAATACCAAGAGGAGATAATAGAATTAATTCATTATGATGAGTGTAAAGCCAATTTCAACCAAGGTGGATATGTACAACTTTGGCAGAACAAGAAAATACCCTCTTTGTGGAAGAAAATATCGTTGCTCTTGTTAGCTTTCCCAACTTCATATGTAGTCGAGAAGGGATTCAGTGCAGTCGACAATCTTCTGTCAAAAAAAAAGAAACCGCTTACAAATAACAGAAAGAGGAGATCTTCGAATGACCCTTACAGACTTTAAGCCAGACATTGATTCCCTGGTTTGTAAATATCAAATTTTCACCCATCGAGATGTGATTTGCCCCCCCCCCCCCCCCGTAAATCGCTTTGCTACTGGGGGCGCCAAATTATTCTTTGCCGAAACCCTCAATAAGCCACTGGGTGGGCGGTGAACTTATTTCAAAGTACAACATATGGTAAAAGTGGGCGGTGACTCAAAAAAGGTTGAAGACCACTGGTCTAACTCGTCCGAAGCATTTCCCGCGTTTTTCGACACTTTTCCCATTTCAAGGTGCCGGAAACAGCGGCGAGGAAATTATTGAGCTGAGAAAAAAATATAAATTTTCAAGTGCATAACCCAATTTGATGATTATTAAGCGATTGCAGTGTTTTTCTCGGGGCTTGAACTTCGATAAGCCTGTGAACTTGTGCCGAATTTAGTGTTGACGCAATGCTTTCACAATCAACCGTGCCTGGCGAAAAGAACAATATTTTTTTTCGCGTCGTGCCTCATGGCAGATGCCTCTTTTATTTTTTCCCTTAACCTCAATAGAGCGGTGACTGCTCTTTCAAGTTTTTTTTTCGACCCTTTAGCTTGGTACGAGTCGTCGATGGCAAAGCTGTGTAAATATATAATATTTTTCTTTTACTTTCGCGGAACTAACCGCTAACCGAGAAAAGCTTAGTCCAGTTAGGAAACCGGTACCGTTGTATGGACCACGGTTATCTCATATTCTAAAAAAAAGTTTACTTTGTATATCATTTCGTATAGCTTTTGGTAGCTGAAATCATTTTTTGCCTGAAATTTAAATTATAAATGTAAAATTTTTGCTCTATTCCTTCTATCACGTTCTAAATTACATTTACACCCATGAGATATCATTCAAACATATTTTAGTCCACCTTTCTAATATTTAAAAATCATAATTTATTTGAATATATTTATTTAATCATATATGGATATTATATAACTATATATGAATATATATATATATAAACTATCATATGCTTATCTTGACGTTATTATAAAAGCTCAAACAGTTCTATGGAAATTTGTTTGTATTAGTTAGTCTTTCTCTTAGGGTGCCGTGGCGTGCTCAGTGGTATATGAATTTTCACGACATAGTACCGCGTGCGTGTTACCTACCTTTTGCTCGGATGGAGTGGGCAATAACTTTGGTAAGGCTGTGTTTGGGCGTCGCCGACCATGATAACCCATTGTCCGTGGTCACCAGTCTGAACGGGTTGCTCGGAACACTCTCGAACATCGGTTTCCGGCTTTCGCTTATGGACACTTTCCTGTGTAGTATGTAGTATCGCTTTCATTTGCTTCCCGCGGTCTATTATCGCTTGCCGTATGAACTTATGCCACTTTGAAAATCAATTCAAATTAATCGAAAACGAATCTATATCGTTTTTACTTTTCGTTTTTTTCTGAAATCTTCAGATACTATTATTATTATTACTATTATGTCGGTTTAAAACAATAAATCCATTTAAAATAACAATATTCTAATAGCGGAATAAATGTCTTCTTGCAGCATAACATTGAAAACAAAAGACATATTCGTAAAAAAAATTGATAGCATAAACGTTTTCACATCTTTCTGATTTTCGATGTTCTCAAAATTTGCGTCAACCCCGTTAAAATCGATTTTATTGATAATATTTAAAGTTTTCTCCAGAATTCGGTTTATAAACAAATATTTATATTTATATTGTGACAGTCGCTTTACCTATTCCTTCGCGTCAATTAAATCGATTCGTAAATACGTTCTTAAGTCTCCATAGAATTAATGCCAAATCAAGCATCTTATATTAGAAGACATCGGCAAAAGTTCCGAAGTGTTTTTGGCAGATTCGGAAATTGTTTTCGAAAACATGCTCTTTAAAGAAAATTTGCTAAACTTTTACTGCGTTGTCTCGCTCCCTTATTTCATTTAACATTTAAAAATAAGTACTTCTTCAAATCCTATATATAAATCTTGCATATAGAACTTGAAAAATTAAAAACTGGAACATTTTCCACGTCTTCTCTTTGCATACACATGATTTCCAGGAGGTGGGAATGTTACGGAAGCTACATCAGTTCAAAGCGCGAATCCTCCTTCCGAAGTAGGTTGACTTTAAGCCGTCCAATTTACACGTTTACCGATGGCCATATCGTATTTTCCGTCTTTAGCTAAAAATATTTTTTCGTGGTGATAATGTAGACATGCAAAATAAATTAAACGAAAATGGGCTTTAATACCGTTAAAAAATTAATCGCAAAATAAATAGGTAGACGAATGACATAAATATTTTAAGTATTATGTCCACATAACAACACGTTCATTTATTTTAACGTTACGTAAACAAAGATAATTATTTGAAATAACACGAGTGCGTTTCAAAGTCGAAATTAACAAGTAATTTGTTTGTAGTTAACTTGGCTCCTCTCACCAGTTCGGCTTCTATGATTTAATTCCGAACGATTTTTGGGTCTGCAAATGCAAATGTGGAGTTTCGATTCCATATAATTGGTCCAAGGGCAAATGTTCGCTTCGTCGTTAAACATAATTTTCTTGGATGGGTGCCTAGGAAACCAAACGGCCGAAAACTTAATTTTTCACCTTTTCTCTTTCTCGAGAACGCGGCAGTCTTGAGCGACACACTTCCACGAATACGACCATCCTACTTAAGCGTCTCTCTGCGGTTTGGTCTTCAGACTGGTCTACCGTAATCCACTGACATGCTTTTACCCGCAACCAGCTACGGCATTGTCTCTCTCTTTCTTTCCCCCTTTCTGCGCCTTGTCGCGACATAAGGCAGATATGACCGTCGTGTTTTTTTCCTGAATGACCTCCGCCCCTTGGGCTCCCTCTTGCATTTTTTTTCACTTCGGAGTTAAAAAAAGCACGCGGAAAAAATCCCGGGTCGCTTCTCACGAAAAAACGCGCGGAAGTTCCCACGTGTCATCCTTTTAAAAAACCGGGGATTCGCCAAAATCGTCGCGGAAAGCGTGACTGTTTTGTTTGTTTGTTTACGAGGTTACTGGCACGGGCCCACGCCCTTTCGCTGAAATTTTTTCTTAATCTGACTTAATGTTCAATTTTAATACATACTTGCTGGACTTCGAAAACTTTCTTAAAACGTCTCGTCCTTTACTTGTATACTGGAAACATTTGCATAAAGATTTCATGATTTATATCCGGGTTCGACCACCTTCGGCCCGCGAAGATATGACGATAAAACAATTTAGCACAAAGAATTTCATATTTTTAATTAAAATTATGGTCATTAAGCCTATTCTGGCGATGTTTCAACGCTGTTAGACTTTATTCTCGCCAATGTAGTACCATAGAGTCTCTACGTAATACCTAATTTTATAATTTATCCGTAGTATTGAGGCATTGGAAATTTCCAATGGGGTTCGCCTAAGCATTTGCAACTACGAATGTGGCCCGCCGTGTAGACACGGTTGTCGACCCCTTGTTTAAAAAAGATTTAAGGAATATTATTGGTATCAGGCGTCACTTTGTGGAACTCCCTCATGCTTAAGAAAAATAAAGAGAAAATTTTGCTTGATTCCAAATAAGAAGTTTATTGAAAAACACAAGCTAGGTTTTTTAGCCTATCTACATCGTCAGGCTCACTGGTAAACTTAAATTTTATGATTAATGTATTATTAAATTGTAATTTTGTCAGTAGCTAGGTTATGAAGCCTAGGTTGTTTTTTCAATACTTTTTTATGTGGAATCGAACTAAGTTATCTCTTTTTTTCTTAAACAAACATTATTTATATAGACGACTTAAAGGTTTTTGCATTCTTCAGAAATTTGGTTTTTATGTATTAGCGTTTTTGTCTTTTCCGTTATTGTGTCTGAGTTGAGTTTGACATGCATGATAAAATTTTCAGTATCACTGATCAAATATAACACTATCAACATTCTTTGGTAATTCTCGAATATCACAATTTCCAGGATAAGGAAAAACTTTCCGTATTTATCTTCGATCAATGTTACTCGACTTCGGGCCAGAGGAAAGTTACATCACATCGAATTGATGAAACCGAATGAGATGGTCAGCCGCAACTCAACCTTGTGACGAATACGAGAATTCTTGCATATATAAATAGTTTAACTCCAAAATAAAGGGTATTGTTTCCATGATATGTTAAGGATAGTTTTCAGTTTATTATTTTAAAAATAAAACTCGAGATTTATATAATGCCGAACCCTATTTCTTTCTGAGCAAATATATCTTCTACGATTTCTTTCTTTTTATCGTGTTAAATATGTTATCGAACAAACTAACATCCAGTACCCGAAAAAAATAGTTAAGGGATATATTTCATTTTATTGGGATTCATGTTCAACCCATGTGTAAATACTTCGTGTTTATTGAATATTTATTTTTATTGCAATAATTTTAAAATATGTTAATTATTTGTAATTTACATTACCTCTAGAATTATGAAATCCCTTTAGAATATTCTTTTGAAGACTTTTACTCGTCTTAAATTTTGAAAATTTAAAATATTTTAATTTTCGTCTGATAAAATATTGATAATGAAATATACAATACTATAAATAGAAATTTTTTATTTATTTTTAATTGATTGAGTATTGTCCCAGAAAAAATATTGAAAATTTCACAATAGCAAGAAGTAATTACTTTGATGTCAATCAAGCGTATGTGCGTTACAGTATTTCTACCTTACAATCACAGTTTCCGTAGACGTATACTGTATCTCATGACGAGTCTGTTTTCCTCTCTGAAATTTTGGAAATATTTTCCCCTTATTCAAATACGTGACGTTTCTCGTGCTATTTAAGAATATGTATATCTCTTTTAAAATACACCGATTCAGCTTCCTGAATTTCGCGCTGTATGTAAACTGAGTTTAAATTTAGTTACCATTCGTTTTTATAAAGACGAAAACAAGCCAATGGTCAGAGTTGCGTTGCTTCTGCATACCGATAGAAGCAATTCCGTATTAATTGCATACTTTCTCTAATCTCTCCATTTTCGTTTTATGTATTTTTCAACAAGATAGTTTTTCCTTTAAAGCTCTTCTACTAGAATTCGAAGAAACTTTTACAGTCTATAATTTCAAATTATAGACCATATTAACGCCGCCTGCCATCTGTCCCGTCCTTTTGACACTACCTGTTATCTCGACCTACATACAAAATGCGGTGAGAATTCGTCGGTTCATCGATTTTCAGGAATCTCAAACCGGACACCGAAATAAATTTTCTTCTGAATGTGTTTCACTTGGCAGAAATAAAATGTGTAATTAAACTGTTTGTATCGTTTTTTTTTTTACAAATTCCATTGTGAATAAAGTATTCAGAATAGAATCTAGGGTGGATTTCTTCATTCTTCTGTTGCTTAAAAATTTTAGTATAAAACAACACTCGATAAAACCTCGTAAATACAAGTGCTAAGGGATTAAAAATGTCACGATTCGTATTAAAGAGGTCTTTTATAAAAACTAAACGCTAAGAAAGAGTAAAAAGTATGTCATCATTTACATTGGTATATTTAACGTTGACTAAACCCGTTTCCTACATCAATAATGTTTTTTTGTTTAAATTTATTGAAATTTATTTCAATATGAAATAAAATATGTGTCGTAGATAACTAAAGAATACTTCGGGTAGAGGAAGGACTTTGTATTAACCTGGTTCTGCTTTTTTTTATTTTTATCAAAACGCTTATACGGTTTTCTTCCCAGTCTCTGGCCTGAATATTTTTCAAAATTAAATCCTAAAATAAAAAATACGATTAGTATTAGTTTATTCCTATAGTAGCTTTATCGGTATTTTAGCTGTGGAAAAATGAGAAGTTTCCTTATAAGAAAAATTACATTCTTTTGTTCAGAAAATTGTAAGAAGTTCGGTGTTTTTTAATAGCGATTCTTTTCAGGATAAGTTTATTCGCGATGAGTTTTCGAGTTTTCTACGTACGAATCCCGTTTTAAGAAGCCATATAATACGAGGACTTTGTTTGTACTCCGTTAAATTTCGTCGTGGAAGTTTACTTTTGCAAAAGTTGGCAGTTCTCAGCTCTCTTTAAATATTACTAAAATAATACGTTTGTACAATTTGCTGGGTTACTGGAAGAATTTTGTTAAATTTGTTTATGTTTTAACATAACACACCCAAATCATTTGCTGCTCATCAGTATCACGACCCGATATCTGCAATAGCCTAAGCACCGGTGATATTTATAATATAAACTGAAAAGAAGATGGATCAAGTTAATTTTGGGATTTAATTATTTTGGGAGTGAGAATTTCAAATTCTCTGTTTTTTCAAATACAGTACACTAAACAAAAGAGCACTTCAGGTTATGGAATCGATAGGGTTGCTATGATAACAATTAGAGCTCTTCAGCTTTTGATTTCCTCGAATTCCACGGCTGCTAATAGTGCCGTCTTCGACTTCCTTTCCCTTGTTCGAAGAAGCATTAAAATTCCAACGATCATTCTTTTCTGCATTCGTATTAGTTTCTGCCAACTGTTCCCCTTTTCTAATGTTTCGCTCTAATACGCATTCCGAATGATATTATGAGCCTCTTACGGCACTCGCGACGAAAATCCACAAGTACCAGTTGTTATTGTGTGACGGAAATTCACAGGTAGCAATTTTCTGTGACGAACTGTCGCCAAACCCCACTTAGATGCAAACCGCCGAGCGCCGCCGGAGTATCGTACTGCACGTGAAATCAGTAAAGTAAAAAGTCCTTATAAGATAAACAAAATAGTTAAAAACGTCTGTATAGATATGAAATTGTGTAAAATAGCATATTGTGCGATACCTCACCATTTAAATTAATTTACGTATTTATTAATTGTTTGTTTCATATTACAATTTTGACGTTTTATTAAGCATGTTTTTTCAGCTTCCGCGCTCGTTTTTCCCATTTTAACGAGACCTATGTGTTGACTATTATACTGAATAGAAATTCACAAATTATTTACTCAAATTTTATTCTTTAAGTCTGAAAACTTATTAGCCACGCGTGAAATCTTTTGTATTGCAATCTTACATTTTCGTCGAACACAGTTCCCTGAACAATCATAAAACCCTTTTATTTTCAGATTCGAAAAACCTCCGATTTTGTTATACAACCTTTTTCTGGGTGACCCGCGTTTTGAAAGATAAAACTTGTCGTGTTTCGATGCCCTTCTCGTCGATTTATCGTTTATATTGCACCGTTTATATTGCACCGTAGATGTAGCGATCTCAGTTTCCGAAAAGAAAGTTGTTTGTGTACTATAAAACTCACGCGGAGCTTAATTTTCCCGAATTCCCTAAGAAAGGTCGGAGAATAAAAATGAGATATCGTTGATCTAGATCTCCTTCTCATCACGGGAAGACTTCTCTCTTTGCCGTCTCTTTTCAAGATATACTATTCGTTTCAGAGTCACGCGCCCCATTCATAGTCATCTGTTTGCCGTTCTCTTCGCGGGGGTCTCATAATCACCTCGGCGTACATGGCGATATCAAGGTTACTTGGAAAAGTGTCGAAGATGAACCCCTTTTCAGTGAATGGGGAGCAGCAACAGATGTGCGCGAAAATATATAATTAGACAGTCCGTTACGTTAAAATAGCTATTAGTCTCAGCATATTTTCGCGTGAATTTGGACTATCGACATAAATGAAATTACTCTTTTTCTCTCTATCGCTATAAATGGCTTATAATTTAACAGGTTTACCGTATTGGCAATAGAGTTTTATTTTTAAAGAGGTTTCATCCTTGAATCGGGCCATAAACAGTCACCATGCCGGTAGCCATTTAATGCAGTCCTTGTTAATTGTCGGAACTCGTACTGATAATTTCGATCCTCATCATTGGTGCCATAAATATTAATTATTTGCCGCAATTCGTGGATTATAACGCATCGGTAGGTGTTTATTATTTTAATGATAGCGTAACTTATTCGCACTAATGAGATTTTTGTATATGCACTCTATATTCCGTTTCGAGACAAGTTCGGTGCGGAAAGCGAGCGAAGAAAAGCGGGCGATGAAACAAAACCAAGGTCACATATTTCAGATCGATGATAATTATGTGAGGGCGCCTGCATTTCTCAGACGTTGTTTGGCTGATGTCGGAGCAGCTGTATCGTTCGTTTGAACACATCGAAACGACAGCGTTCCGAAATAACAGCCTTGGAAATGAGGAAATCGTCGGCGAACGCTTAATTTTTTATTCTTAGGGCGACTAGCTGATAAAATAGGTAATTCCAGTATCCATAAATGGGTTGGGAAATTTCAAAAGTTCTGAAAAGAGGATCCTTTTAATTTAGATCAGTGTTTTCCGAACTGAGTGCCGCAGTAGATTTTTAGGAGTGCTGCGAAATACTTCGTTTAGTAAATAAATTGACGATTTGGATGTTTTGACAGGTAATTAGGGCAACAATTTTCCTCTAAATAAATACGATATCTATCTATCTCTATAAACTGAACATGGTGTAGTTCCAGAAAATTGATGCGTTCAAAAGGTTTTAATAGCGGTATGTAAAAATATAAAAGCTTTGTTTCAAGACTTGGGCGCCGCGAAATTCTGCTTGTCTTTGAAAGGGTGTCACGCCTACAAAAGGTTTTGGGAACCTCTGATTTGGAGCCCGCTATTGGTGAATCGCCGCTGATGACGGCTGCTTCGTGACCAAAACGCACATCTGTTTTACCAAACCTTTTTATTTCAATTGAATTCCAGCCTTAAGGCAAGTCCGATAACTCTTTGTTGGAGTTCTTGTAAACGATAAACTATATCAGTTCACGGACCATGTGCTTCTTTTGTTTTCCCCTATAAAGCGATACTGATTATAAAATTTTATTTATTTGTTTCGCAGCGCAAAGGTTGTGCTTACGAAAAACACCGATTCTACTAAATTAAATTAGTATAGTATAATTAAAAGAGCAGAGAGTCCCTACAGATTAGAGATTAAGGAGTGATAAATCTATGGAAAGTTATTAAAAATCATTTTCTCCTTAAACTTGCAAGAATTCATATTTAATCCAACATTCTGTAATATTTACGTGAAAATGCTGCACTGCTTAATTGGAAAGGTTGCGGGGTCAGTTTATTTATTTCTTTTTATGAATAGTGGAGAATTATTCATTTAACACCCAATGTATAATTAATTCTTACCTTTAAAATGAATATTTAATATGAATCGTAATGTAGTCACTTTCTTCTCGTAACGTCGCATCTAAAGAGCTGGTTTAAAAAAAATTATTTAAAGATATTTGTTCGAAAGTACATTTGTAAATAATGCGATCGTCTCAGTGGCATGGTATTAAAAGGAATTCTTCGTTTATTCAAAAAGGAAACGTTCCTGTTCAAATAAACGAACAGTGAATATTACTGTTTTGCATATGATACGAACATCTGGTTTATGCTACGATATTTATAGAGAAAGGATTCGCGCAAAATATCCTATTAAATTAACACTTTTGATTTTCGCTTTCAGGTGCGACATTAATAATCCTTTCCGTTCCGTTACTAATTTATCTCTTTGTTCCGCAGGTTTGAGGCCCAACCCCCGGCGCAGCCATGGTGATCGTCACCAGGGTAAGTTTACGACGCTTTTTTGTTTCATTCTTTTATTTCTTAAATCATCTGCTACCTAACTAGAGGTTTTTTCTTTGCCATTTCTTCCAAGAATCGTCCTTCAATATTCTTTTCAATTAATAATAATCCTATTCCGTTACTTCATTCTTTCTCTTCCCCTTCTACGATTCTCTCCAACATTTTCTTCCACATAAATATTTTTACTTAAAATTTTAGAGGCCTATATGTAATCTTATTTAAACACTACTTTCTATTAACGATCCTATAAGGAAATATATGCGCTTTAATAGACATCGCCTCTTTCTAAGCTTAGTCACTCTTTTCATGTTTTGCTATTACTCCACTCGTTTTTTATTAATATCCACCGTCTGTATTTTGTATTTTGTCGGTAACGCTTTATCATATGCATTTACAAACGACTTTTCGACGTGCAGGTTTTCATTCTTTTTTAGATTAAAATTGGAAAGAGTTAACCTACGATCTTCGAATCTCAACCTTCTTAAAGGAAAAATTATAAAGTTTTTTTATTCTGTTCATGTTTTTCAGCCTACAGTTCGAAAGCTCTCATGTTAAACGTTTAATTCAAGTAGTTTGGGGAAATCTTGCCACTTTAACGGAATGTTGTCCTGCCTACCAATTACATTTTTAGACCTCGAAACCCTATTGTTATCCTTATGGGTGTAAGCGTGCTTTGAATGCTTTTAATACGAGAGAGAGAGGGAATGATGGAGAGAGAAGTGCAGAGGGAGAGAGGGAGGGAGAAAGGATGAGGGATAGACAGGGAGAGTGAGGAAGAGAGAGAGGCAACTATTTAAAGTTTAACTAAAGATAATCCGTATATTGAGGGGATTTTATACTAATGTATAAATAAACTTATAAGTCCTTTAAGAATAACTATTGGTAAGCCAATTTGCAAACTGCTCCAGTTATTCTTCTTCCACTGTTTCATTTTTGCTGAGAATTTAAAGTACTATGTTAAGTGTATTTTCGACTCATTTTCTTTGAATTTATGTAAGGTAGAATACAACCTATTACAGCAGTTTATATTGTACTGTCTAAGATGTTTAAAATTCCACTTGCCAATGTAGAAATCAAAATGAAACGTAGCTTATAATTTATGCAATCCACAGTACAAAACTAATTACGTTCCATTCAAGCAATTGCCTTTTACAATTGAAGCACGTATTATTAACATTCCATACAAATTCCTAGGAATTGTTCGATTTGATCGTCTCTTTATTAATGGGCTACGTATTGAAACGTCTTCCATTTATAAACATCCTATGACCTGTAAATTTTATCGTCTACAATTTCCACGAAATTAAAATACACATCATGTAAATTTTACCGAATTGTTTTTATTTTTCCACGCTATCCAAGAAACAAAAATATTCGTCTAATTAAGCTACTTAAATTAAGTAGATCCGATAGCCATAAAATATCGGAAAATTCATTTCCATGTATCGGTTACCAAGCAGCCATCATCGGTGGCGGTCATCACTGATGAAGGCAACTTTGTAGCCACATAGTTTGTATGGTTTCCCCAGTTTTTTCAGAGTTATTGGAGCTGCGAGGCCTGTCGATTTCCCCCGAGTCATTATACGAGTACAACAGTTCTTTTTAAAATAAAAAACGTTAGGATTCAAAAGCAAACTATGGAAAGAGTCCGATCGAAAGGGTTGTGAGTCGAAATCTTCAATCATTCGCACGCGTTTTCCCTTAATCGTTGCGTAAGAAAAGGAAATCTCTGAGTGGTATTAATGAGAGCCAGGAAAGTAGAGGAGTACTCAGAAAGCTTAACGAGACCTCCGCCGACCGAAACAGTTTTTGGTCCATCGAACAAGAGAGAGAGAGAGACCCACTCTTAAACGATCCACGCCACTGAGTAGATGCGGCCCTGGGACTAGTTCCGTCATACTCTGTACCAATCGAATTTCTTTCTTTTTTGCGTCTTTCTTTTTTTCTTCTTTTTAAGCGGCGCGTACTCCTTGCACCGAGGAGGAAATCCTCGTCTCCGATTGTTCGGCTCGATAAGCGTTCCATTTCAAAGGTCCATTGCTTCCCTCGTTGCAATCCGTGTGAAAACGAACAGAGTGGAAAATAGCCAGAGAGGAGATTATCTTTAAAGATCCCGGTTACAATCTCGTTCGATTTGCCATTCCAAAATAGTGAAACGATGACTTTTAAATGCTACAGTACATCCAAATTAAATGGGTGCTAAATTGATGTTGACGAAATATATATGTCACGATAGGAAGCAAAAGCATTTTATTTAAACTTGAACGCAAGATTCAAAATACCTTATATTTTAGTTAATAACAAACTAGCTTAATGTCATAAATAAGAAGGCGCTTAAAAATTGACGTGGACTTTATTATTAGCCGGCGAGGTAATAGCTACAGTGTTGTGGGATGCCGAAGGAGCTATTTTGGTGATTTTTTAATAGAATTAATGTTGATTATTACTCTAATGTGTTAAAAACATTTATTTAGTCAAAAGAAGCAGCAAATAGTTTTATCCATAGGAATCTGTTTTCTCCGCGGCAATGCCCGACTTCATACGGACAAATTGACTCCGGATAAATCAATCTATTTAGGATGGAAGGTTCCCCCCCCCCCCTCTTTATAGTCCTGATTTATCTCCCTCTGATTTCCTTCTTTTTGTTCCCATAAAAGAGCACCTAATAATAAAGAAATCGAAGTCGAATTACTATGTAAAAAAGACAGCCCTAGAATGTTGTGGACATCAACGTGATTTTTTTAAAATAGGGTTATTCATACTTCCTGAAGGATGGAAAAAGTATATACAGAAAAACGGGGAGTAAGTACTAAGCACTGTCTCGTCCTTCTGTTTACATTATTAGCAAAATAAAGAAAAGGTCGGTCTTATTTGAACCGGTGGGTTACATGCAACCCGCTGTCGCATGTTTGATGCTCCTATTAGAGTGATTTCCTTTCAGGGAAGGAGGAATACGAATCAAGTTTTAACCTTTTTGTCCATGCGAATCTAACGTTGGAACTGTTTCGATATTGGAATCAGGATTTCCAACGAAAAATAAATTAAACAAAAAACCTTTTTCGTTTATACACATTTTATATTAAAGGCACTAAAAACCCAAAAATAAATTAAATTTTGTCATGGGGTGAGTTTCATCTGTTGTGATAGATTCTCAAATTTCCATATTAATAACATATCTAGTGTTGGGATGCTAATTAGCGACATTTGAACGCATCTTAATATAAAAGTGGCGTGGCTAATCAGCTGATCATAAATCTACAGGAATGTTTGACGTTTGGGATGTTGATGTTTGTTATTACGTTTTCCATGCTTTAGTATTGAATTTCTTGATCCATCAGATCAGCTTTGCAAAATCCAGACAACTTTTATATTAAGATGCGCTCAAACTTCCATGGAGAATGGAATCAATTCAGTGTTTCTTACTGTTGTCTTACTAATTCCTGCATTATTAACGAGCTTTTCCCCCAAAAACTAATGTAATTGCCACGTAGGTTGTATCGTTGCTGCACACCAATATTGGCTTATTGCAAGGTACATTGCAGATACATATGTACATCGCATTTAGAGAATTTTAATCGGCCTGCGCGAAATTGCAGCTAGTTGAAATTCCTTTCAACACTATTTCCGGCAAAATTTTCAATTTGATTCTCCTTCCGCTGGCGATGTTAATGAGTTTCCGAGCTTTCGAGCATCTTCCTGGCCTCTCGATTAGAGAGCCCTTTCCCGTCCCTGATTTCAAAGTGAAACGAAAGTTGATTCGGGATATAATTACAGGGTTTAGCCGCTCGTTCCGAAATACCGCTTTGCACCATAATTGCTTTTAATGGCCATCTTCTATATCGGAATTGAAATTTTATTTTCAAATCAGCGTCTTAAGGAATCTCCCTGATAATCGACTATTCAATCGAACAAATGCTTTCATTGAGAAAATTGTTTATGTGAAATGCAAGGTGTGGTCGTCATATCAACCGTTTCGAGCGTGAATGCGCTCAAGTGACTTTTAAGCCCATTATAGGGCATACGTTCGGTCGAGTCGATGCAAATCGAAACGATAGGTAGGACCAACATGAGGCAGTAGTCCGTTTTCTGTGACGATAAGGCTCGCTAATAAAAGGTTTTGTTAGAGCGTCGGTTCTAGATACGGTGGCGGTAAAGGTATCACGAAATTGCAGTTCAGACTCTGTCTGAACGAAACCCGTAAAAAGAAGCAAGAGAAACAAAATTGTAGTCAAAGTGCCTAAAATCCAATTTGTCTAGTGTTATGGCTATAATATTCCAAGAGGCGGATTAGCCAGAAAAACAAACTAATAACCAATTTGTATAAGGATCAAAAGGGTATCATTGAAATATGTGTGTGTATATGTTTTAATAATAACCCTAAGAATTTTACTATAAATTGTTCGTATTTAAATAAATAACTTAAAATGTCTCACAAACTTTCAATTTAAAACTTTTATACTGTTTCCGATCCCTATTTTCTCCAGATTAACTTTAACATATTTACAGAGTATATCAAACAAATGTGGATGCCACATTATTTGAAGTTGCCGGCCGCATGCGATCGGCGTGTGTTGAGTCCACTGCTTTAGGCGATGAGTTTTCGGTGCACGTTAGCGATCAAGTTTTCCACGGCAAAGTTCAGGTTAAAGCGAATTCGCATCACCCGCTTCGCAGTCAGCTTTTATAGAGTCGGATCTCTCCCTGTCTATCTCTCCCGACAGCTTGGAAAAAATCACAATTCTCCGCTTTCATTGCGTTGTTAAAGTCGATATCTAGAATCGGCTTTTATAAGCGCGTGGCTGTAACGGATCATGTGGGAAGTTGGGAGTGTTGGAGGTCATCCGCCAAAGAATTGCGCCCTCTCTCGTCTCTCGCGTGGTTTTTTTTTTTTCAGAATCGCCGAAAGCGCGCCTCTACGCTTTTCGGTCATCGTTTTTTTTCGCCGAATGACGGCCTTTATACTCGAGATGGAGTGTGGTATATGGGATACAAATGGAAAAGGTCACGTATTGGAGTCGGAAAATTTTCAGGACAGAGTGGTTGGATTTGTAATAAGAAATCATTGCGCCAAACACATCGTTAGATCATTATCGAGGGATTTGAAATGTAAATGGATAAAGCACTTGTGCTCAACAATATTTCGTGGCATGCCTCATTTTCGGGAAACAATTCACCTTATTCTCTACATAGTAAAAATAGGTGTAATAAAAAAGAATGCGCCTTGAGTGCTACGAATGGCTTATGTGGTCGCCTATACGCTGAGCATGCCGATGTGAGTTAAGCACGATCAGGCGTTTCATCCTCGGTTATTCTTTGCGTGCCTCTCAACGACATGCCCTATGTTATGTTACGGCAATGTTCCTCAATCGGCGGGCCGCAAAAGGAGTTGAAGTGGGCCGCAAAAATTTGAAAAAATGTAATAGTGGTTAGCACTGTTTAAAAACTGCAGCAAAAGTATAGCGGTAACTTAATATTTTGTCAAAATCAAATTTTATAAATAACTGGAAAAAATTTGATAAATTGATTTGTTTTTCTTGATAACGCGCTACTTTTAGTCAACAATATAGAATTTTCTCCTGCTTATATATTCACATATTGATATAAAAATGTGCGTCTCGGAAACTTTCTTGTAGTTTAGGTTGGCTCCGAATAAATTTCATGTAGCTTAAGTATTATCAAAAAGATTGAGAAACGCTGAACTAAACGATTTATTTTCCAGTCATTTGGTGTTAAGCGCTTTTTAAAATTGGAGAGAAAGTAAATAATCAAACAAACGAATCTGTTGTTCGCTATTTCTTATTATGTCGAGTAGTTTTCCTTTCGTCGCGGACTCAAAATACGTGTCTTTTCGGAGGTTGGTAGCAGTAGAAAATTACAAGTGAAGCAGAACACCGATTTGCCAATTTCGAGTAGCCGATTCATTTTATGTGGCTGGTGGTGAAAAGGTTTGACACTCTGCAACTAGAAGGACGTCGACTTAATTGAAGCCTTTGGAGAAACGCTCATCTGATAAGCTAGACAAAGAGGTTTTAGGAATAACACTATAATTTTCTCGCCGATATCGGAAGCCATGATCGTGAAGATAAAAGGCGAGATCTATCGTATTATAACAGAGGTTAATTTTTTCTCTTGGCGACTGCCATAGGAGAAACAAGGCAGTAAATGAGGGCTGTTAGGGATTTTTAAAGTACGTTTCAGCCCCTGCCACACACTAATCTGACTAATTGAATTGTAAAGCATAGATATGACTGTGGATGCCTTCTTATATCGTCGCAACTCTTCTTAAATCATAACGAAGGCATAACGAGATTGGATGGAGCGTCATAAGTATTCGTCGTGGATACACCCCGGATATTCGGTTCCATCGCTGAAAAAGGGAAAGTTCTTTTATTCGCGCCCGTCGCAGTCCTCCCCAAAATTTTCGACGCTAACGACATCCTCTCTCTCTCCCCTCCATCCGTCCAGTCAGCGGAGCGGGTAGCGTAACCGTTCTTCAATGAAGAGGCCTCGGATTTGAGCCTCGTCTGCTTTTTTTCTTTCGGTTTACCTCATTAAAGGACAGGAAATACAGTGTCGCGTCTTTGAGGGAGAGGCAAGGTTGGGGATTGTTGCGAACGGAATGTCAGAAATTCTAAAGTTAGCATTCAAAAGAATTCGAGGGTGGTGTTAGCAGTCTATACTCCACAATACATACACTACAAACCCAACGTAACGATAAAATTGATATCAAAATGCGTAATACTCTTTGCAGCGGTTGCTGTTCGTATCTTAAAGTATTTCAACATTATTGTGATTTTCCAGCTATGTAACAAAAAGTTTAATTTTGTTTTATGTTTACAATTATGCGAATAATATAACTTGATATTATCCTTCGTTAACTAAGGGAAACTTTACTTATATAAAATACAGTCTCACTTCTTCAGTAACTAATTTATTCAAATGTATTTTTTAAGCGAAGTGATAAAAAAGTCGTCAAACCATATCCAAAGGATCCATGTTAAATTTTTATGTTCACTTCCCTTCCAGTTTTCCCACGTACATGACGTCATTCAATGAGTTCGTAATACTATTGTGTTTCAACTGGATATTTTCCACACAAATAAATCCTTTAAAAGGATGTCTGCAATAAATACTCCTTACCTAGTATAATGTTTAACATACCAACCACCTTGGACAGGAAATAGTAAACCTTTATTTGTTTAAGGTTTTATCGCGTTAAACCTGTCATTTCAACTTCTAGGATTTCCCCTTTGCTTCTGGTTGTTTTATTGGATTCTTTATAAATAGATTTGGATTTATTATTTTTTTTTGAAAGGCAAACAAATTTATTGTGACATTTATCAAGCAACCTTTAAAACAAATATATCGTAGGAAGTTACTTAAAAACGATTTTTAAATGCACGGCTATGTAAATATTAAACTGTACTCGTCATTTTTATAAGATATTCGGCAATTGGCATTTTTCTGTCTGGTTTTTCCGTGATCCATCTTAGACAATTGTTAAGACGATACTTTACAAACTTTAAAAGGTTTTTTTAAAATATCAAATGGCCGAAATTTTAATAATGTTCTGAAGTAAGTTCCAGGACACTAAAAATGATGGCTGCTAGTACTTGCTGATAATTGTTATACTAATATCTTTCCCTGCCAGCGTGTTCTTCTGGAGTGATATTGTTTAGCAGGTTAAAGATTATCATCCGCCATATCAGTCCGCCATCAAATCGGACCATACTATTTTTATGGGTTATTAAAAACTTATCTTCACGTGTCGGAGCATTTTTTAACGTGAACCGCGCTATGAAAAACTTTTACTGTACTCGGTTCGGGAGCGCAGAAAAGTCGAAATCCGTTCTATTTATATATTCTCCGCATCACTGCGTCGTATTTTCAAAAGCGGTTCTGCATTTGTTGTTTCTTTTCTTTTACATTTAGCCCCTCTCTCCCTCCCTCACACCTGCCCCATGTGACTGTTTCCGATCTTCCCAAGGACGGCCACCGTATCCGGGTGGTTAGTTAAGCCTGCTCTTGACCATACGGGTCGCCGGTTACAATCCCGTCGCCTCGCCTCGCTTGGCGGCGGCATCAGAGAAAAATAAAGGGAAAGATAAACCGTCTCCAATAATGAGTCGGAAGTATCAGCGGAAATTTAAAACGATTCGTAGATAAAGATATAACGGCGGAATAATTTTTCCTATATCGTCGTATATTTCGATAGGTTTTTAACGTGCTCGTTTTTCCTAACATAACCTGCGGTTTACTAAACAGCGGTTGGTTAGAGACTATGAGAAAATTGCTGAAAGCAAAGCCGGGACATGGCTTTGGCCAGCGTATCCCAAACCTTTTGACATGACGCTCCCCTTTTGGTTTTCACTAACCGTCATACCACACCATATTTTTGATTGGAATAAATGTAACCCTTTGCACTCGTATTTACATGATTTATTCATGATCAACTAACTCGTAATTATTTTACCCGTGTATCTGGTACGTATTGGGAAGATTGAACCATACGTTTAAACTATTTCGGCTGAATTTGACATTAAAAATTCTTTTTTTTCTCGTGGCCTCGCGCCCTCCCTGGAACTCTCTCACGCCCCCGAGTTAAGGAACCACTATATAGCTTTGGCGAATGAGGCACCCGACTCAGGCGCAACGACTGACAATTTGGACTTTTAAGTTTAACGTTTAGTATCAGAAAATAATTTTATTTTCCTTTTTACTACACTTTTGAGAGATAAAATTGTGTACTGTGTACTTTCGTAAGGAGGGGGTCGTCACTTTCAAACCTTGCCTAGGGCGCAAAAATATCGTTTGCCGGCTCTGCCTGAGAGGCATACCTAAAGTACTGTTATGTACTTTAAAAAACATGTATATTTTTTTTAATACGAAAGTTGAAAGTACATACAAAGAAGCAGTGTATAGTAGTGAAATAATGGAAGAGCAGACCCTCCTGATATCACCCGCATGGCCTCACGCTTCACAGAACTCTGGTAAAAGCTACGCTTCCATAAAATTCCACGAAACTCCAACACCCGCTTAACACGTGGTCTTATCGGGAACTGCAAATTTCCTCTTTCCTATGTCTATCCCTCTGGTAAAGAATTGTTAGAAAGTAGTTTCTACGCTAACATAAATTTTAATATTGGCAAGATAATCCAATCGGTCACAGTCGCGCGGAGAATCGCGGATACCCAATACTGGATACCGCAGTTGCTAAGAGGGTGTACGATTAATTAACCGCGGCTGGCGAGAGACTACTGTATATTCAGCATTCTCAAAAGGTTATCGCGAGCATCAAAATGGAGGGCGGGGAACAGGGGCACCTTAACTATATGGGCTAAATGGGCTGCAGCCCTAGGACGCCAGGCGCCGCAGGGCGCCCGGCGCCGCCGCTCCACAAATAAAATATATATATTTTTAAACTTCGCATCTTTGTAATTTAAACTCAAAAAGTGTAAATTGTCATAGCCTTTTATTTCTCAAGAGGCTCACCATCTATTACATTCTTTAGGTAGTGAATATGTGGCTACTTCCCTGTAATTCATAAATATTTTGGGCAATCGGAAATCTAGGGGTTTTGTGAAAGTACGTACTACTTAGGACGGCAGCATTCAAAAATTTCACTCGTCGCACACTGTATACTGGACAGAATTATAATAGCTATACTTCAGAGACTCCGAGGAGAAGTGAAGGTCTGGCGAATTTACGAGGGCTTAACGAAGGTTCAGGTTTACATTGGAAAATTCTCGGGCCACGTGATTTCTTTCCATAAGCATTTCTCGATGCCAAAACATGATGATATAAAGGTTCATTCATATAGAATGCACACATCTACGAGACGAAACGAGTATAAGCTACGTCTGTTTGTACAAATATCCATACCACTTGAGATGGCAATCTGGACCTACATACGCTGTGATAATTGTTTCTCGGTTCCCAGAAATCTTTCTCGTGCCCTGTGGCTAGTCCGATGGAAGTCTTTACAACGAAAGGTAGTCGGCAGTATTACTGTATTAAATACGTATTAAGTTTAGGTGAATGCAATTGCGATGTACATGTACTTACACAGATTGAATCGTGTTGTTATTTTCAACATTCTCCGCAATCTACACATTAGGAGTTTTGTCCTTCTTCAGAATGGATCGTGAAGTAGAAAGAAAGTTTCATTCCAGTGCATCGAAAGAAAAAGAATAGGCGAATTGGAGAAGATGGATTAAGAACTACATAAGTGAGTCTTATATTTTTTTATCAAAATCAATTAATTACTCAACCCGACAGTCGTGGTAACCTGTCCTTTTGTACAGAAATATCTAGTTTTGTGGTTTACCTTCGTTAGGCTTAGGAGAGCATTGACCAAACAAAAATTTTATTTATTTGTATTGCGATAATTATTTGGCAGTGATCCCTTTTCTCTGAGTAAGCAGTTAATAGTGGACTGTTGAGTTATTTTGCTAAAATTACTCCGCGGACAAAGTACGCCGCACGCCCGGTGACTTGTGTGACAAGTAAGAGCGCGCCCACTCGAAGGTTAAAATGTTATTAAAATAATCCATTTTCTTCCTATTTAATAATATTACAAACACACGTAAGGAAATTAAACGAATTTTAGTGATATTGTTTATGTTAGCAACAATGAAGAAGTAACATACAAGAAATTTTCAAGTTCAACTCGAATTAAGATATTCTCATATGATTTTATCGTTAACGGCAACTCCTACAATATAAATGTTTAGAAAAGAAAATAGTCTTCTTTACCAGTTCTACAACTTTTATTTGAAAAATATTTTGATGTGAGCAATACTTTACGAGATATGACGAAAATTTAATTTTTTGTCACCAGTAAAGTAAATGTAGGAAGAAGCACTTTTAAGATATGTTATTTATTTATAAACTGCGTTATTATTTGAGTTTCTATTTTGTTTTTTACATTTTCTATTTTTTGTTTTAATAAAAACTAGTAGGGCAGCCTCAGATCTCCGATCCTAAATGCGATTTAAATAAACTAATGGTTTACTGAAATAACTTTTATTGAATAATTAATGAAATATAAAAGAAATTCAAAGTATTAAAATAAAAAAGCCTCTTATCTCACCTTAATATAAAGAGTAAGAGAAAAACTTATAATCCTACCAAATTTCAAGTTTCTAGCACATCTACAGATGTTAACAATAAATTGTAAACAAATGATGACAGTCCTCAACGTAACCATTTTAAAACGTTATATTATCAATTGAAACAAAATAAAAAACAAATTAGGTAATTGCACAATTTAAAATAAAACAATTCGCTGGGAACTTGTTTGTTATACACGTTATTGACACGGTTAGAAAAGCTTCCCGTACGCAGTCAACAGACTAATTATCCGTAAATATTTAAGTTGCTATGCTTCATTAATTTCTATGCAAATAATGCTTTTCTTTAGTCTATTTGAAGGTTTAATTGGCATTAAATGAATCGGAGGCAACAATGAGAGTCTCCTTGGAAACGCCCGGAATGAGTACGAAAAATCCGCAAAACTTCGAAAAAAGATGCATATTTCAGAAAACTTCGACCGTGTACCGTGTAAACATTGCAAGAATACGATAGTATAAAGTTTTAGCCGTAGAATAAAGCCAAAAAAAGAAAATCGGTCCATATTTACGTATTTTAAGGTATGAAGGGAAAAACCTTGCACTCTAAAAAATCGAAAATCCCGTGTAAACATATGGGAAGATATAATTGTCTCCTGGATTCGAACCTGGGACACTTTAGCTGACGAAAATATTTTTCCAGGGACCTCATAGCTAGTAGATACAAAACGCCGTTTATCGCATATCTTTATGACGAACGGTTCTCGATAAATACGCCGATATTAATTGTAAACAAATGTCTACAGACGTCAACGTAAAATTAATATATAGTTAGATGTGTATTGTTTTCATTTATTATTAATAAATCGATGTGTATTTACGTATTTACTTCTACATTAAAAATTAGTAACCCCACTTCACTATAAGAGGGCGCATCATGTTGCTAGCCCAGGGCGCCCAAATGTCTTAAGACGGCCCTGGCGGGGAACCGTTGGATTGTTTGTGGAAATGATTCATCGCTAAACGGTCACTTTTGCAAGGACGCCGGCCATAATGGTTGCTTCGACAAATCACGATGTGCTAACTCGCGAAACGAGGAAGTGATTGATTGAACAGTTATACATGTGTTCTGTTATAATATAGATTTTTAGGCCTCAAAAGTTTCCTCTTCGATGGAATAGGTGAGGTTATTCGTACTCTTCGAATGAAATCACCGGTAAATTTAGCGCGGACATCAAGAGTAAAACTGATTATTTCAAAGAATCGCTATTACGCTACTGTATGCAAGTGGACCTGAACATGTATCAGCGAATTAGGAAACTGTCCGCCACTTGTGGTTATACACAATACAACAGTATTTTTTGTGTTTTATACTTGCTTATATTTAAAATAATGAAATTCGCTGGAAGTGAACAGCACTCAATATCTTTATTATCGTGCCTTACTTTATAATTTGGAGAGATAGCTGATTCTAGGACCACAACATTGGCTCCTGATCTGTATAATTCTAGGTATAGCATATACTATTTGCGTACTTTCAACTAGAATTGATTGTTTTAGACGCGTATTCTGGAGTATAAAACACGTATTGACATACAATTTCTGAGTCCGTTTGAATATTACGTGAAGAAATCGGATAGCTATCTATAAACTATTTAGTAAACAAATATCGTTATAGACATGTTTTAACATATAAACTAGCGTTTTGAAATAAACTCACTCTGATAAGAAAAGTAATTTTCGCAAGTTTCTTCCCCCTCCTCCCCCCATTTTTATGACATTTCTCACAAATTTCAAATTAAAAATTTCTCTTACAAATTCAGATGTCCATCAGTGCAGCCATAATCCGCTCAAAGAAATTGTTTTTTTCGATGTCTTCGAAGGATCAAAAGCGTCCCTTCAATCTCCTTAAAAGTTCCTTTCCTTTTAGCGATAAATCGAATCGCGACATGATAAGAGGCGAGTGACTGTTTGAGAGTAACGAGAATAAATCCTCTTTACTCCTCCCAACCCGCTTCTTCCAACTTCCTGATTCCATTTCCATCTTATTAAAGATCCTCCAGCCGTTGGCCGCCGTTAATGGGATTCATAGCGCGGAATGGGATTTCACAGTTAAGTGCATGCGTGCAGAAGAGAAAGGTGCTCGGGAGTTAGGCGGGTCGCTGTGTTTTCGAGTTTTCGTTTTCTGTTGGACGTCGACCAATGTTTTCATCGCCAGTTACAGAAGTCACGAAAAGGGGAAATTCTCTCTCTCTCTCTCTCTCTTTTCCTCCTTTCTAGACGAGCTTACTGGACAGCCAAGCAAACTAGGCTACCGGACAGAGCGGCCAATTTCGGGGATCGATGTAAATCCGAACGTACTATTCATGAAACTACATAATTAAACCCGACAGGCTTCGTAAATTGGAAATGAAAATCCTCGGTCTACTGACCTACGTGAACAACTAGATTTTTAATATAAACGGATGATTGTTATTCGCACTTATGCAGGGCATTCGTTTTCGAAAGTTAATGATATTTCGGGAGGAGTCGAAAGTATGAATATTCGCCCATAGGGCGCCTAACACCTCTGCATTCTCTCCGGCAATGAATTGATGAGCTTGAGATCTTCATGAAGAACTGAAGCTGTTGTGATCTATCGATTGGAAATTGGCGGTCTCTCTCTTAAGGATGTCATGCGGTCGTTAAGTATTCGGTTACCGTTTCACTTGGAGGACACGCTGAGGCATTGTAGTGGGGTGAAGCAATTTTAGGGTGGCGAATGGAGTTGCTTTATTACAGAAACCCATAGGAAATGATTTAGTGAATTTTTCTCTCTTTCTGTAACATTTTAGATAAGATTAAGCGGTGTTTATATTTCCTACATACAGGAAACGTTGTTGTTACTCTTTTCATTCAGCGAGAGTTTAAAAACGCTTCTTGTCACTTTTATTGGCGGTGAAAAATAACCGGGCACCATTTCCTTTCATGTTAAAGCCGCAATTTATATAATAAAAGATTCTAATTCTGCGATTTGATTTAAGTAAGGTCAGAATCGAAAATCACGGCATTAATGTCGGATGATAATCTCCTTGAATGAATAAATTAATTCGATATTTATCTTCAAATATTTGCACATCATTTTAAAATCTGTCGTATTATGTTATAAATTAATTAATTTTAAAGACCCTTACATGCATATGACTTCCCTCTGCGGAGAATAGAGCCAAAGAATCTGTTTTATACATTTGGAATAGAGATCTGCACGGATACAGATTTCCGCACTCCGACCCGTATCCGCAGACTACATATCCGTATCCGAATCGTACCCGCAAAAATTTCCAAATTACCCGACCCGTCCGACCCGCTCGAATAAATTGTCCGACCCAACCCGACCCGCAAGTATAAATCGTATCCGCAGACAAAAATTATCTGGAGCAAAATCTACGAACCGAAACCCAAAAATTCAAAAGAAAATGACTCTCAGCGGAACATGTCAATGACCCTCTCTTGATGGATAGAATGTTTTGGAAAATCCCACCAATAGCTCCCAAAGAAAGTCACGTCCCTCGAAAGGTAAGGAGGAGGGTCAAAGGAGACCCAAAGCCTTTGGGGTTATCCGCTTGGACGGGGTTTGAGAAGGGTGCAACCAACGTTATCATTTGTTCTCGTACTCAAGACACTGAATTTTGAGTTCAGCACGGATACTAATTTTCGTACCCGAACCGCAGGCTATATATCCGAATCCGACCCGCTAAAAGTTACGCATTATCCGACCCGAACCGCAACTTTTCGTTCGGATATCCTCGGTTCGGGTCGGATAAATTGCGGATATGCAGATCACTAATTTGGAACCGGTGGACTCATGTATCAAAATGTAACTCGATATTTTTAACGTTTCATAAAATGTTGAAATTAATATTCATCTCCTCCTAGGTTAATTCACAACCATTGGTGATGTGATAAATGGTAATATTAATGAGAGGACCCTTAAAACTGCCAACGAATGGCGGAAGAAGCCCGCAGTTAATAGGATGATTGAAACGGTGACGTTTATTATTATTATTATTATTATTTATTACTTAATAAGACTTCTTGACTTTTGCGTCTTTAGGGTAAACGGTTGCTTCTTTTTTCATCTCATCCTTATCCTCTCTCGTCCATCTTTCCAACTACGCCACAAAAAGAATTCAAAGCAATCTATCACGCCATTGTATTCTTCGGCGAAGTTCCCCTGTTGGTATGTACAATTGGAGTTCAACCTGGATGTTTCCACGCAACACCGCCTTCATAAATGTTCCGAATTTCTTTTTTGTTTCACCGCCATTGTCTTTTCTCTCTCTCTTTCTTCCTCCGAATCCAAACTCTGCCTTCTTTTACCTTCTCACCCTTCCCTCGTAACTTCTCCATTATCCCGCCACTTACGGTTTTACTCCGGCAACATAATATTTCTTTTCAGAATCGTAGTAATGGAAAATAAATGGATGATAAACGGCGAAAATATGAATTTCGCGTTATTTCGCTCAGCTGCCTGCGTCGATTTTTTTTTCACCCTTTCCTCCGAAAACCCCTCCTATCTTCCCCTGTCGTCCTCATTATCCTGTCTTCGGACAGGCATCTTAAGAAATGTGGCTTCTTACGAATGCGGTTACAGGAACCGAACCCTCTTTCCCCCAAAAAAAAAATGGCTCGCTAATCTCATTTAATGGATCACGTTTTATTAAGGGGTGTATTTTTTTTACAAGGAAATGGAAAGAATTCGCGTTTGGCTGTTATCGCGATGTATCGCTTTCTCCGAAAAGAACGCCTTCACAAATATCCATCGATCGCCTGTTTCGCCAAATATGGAGAGGACTTCTGACTCTGGTTTTAAATTATTTGGCCGATAATTGGTCGTTTCGAATAAAAGGGTTTTTATTCTAAAATGGATAGCTTGAGGTACAACAATATAGATCGGCGTGTTGCAAAAATAATATTTAAGAGAATCATTTATGGACATTAGGAGTTCTCAATTGAAACTTTATCAGAAACATTACATACTAATAATATTTATATGTGAATATTATACACTAGGAGACAAGCCCCCTGCTCACTGACGCTCGCCAACCCCCCCCCCCCCCCCCCCCATTTACTCTTCGTTCCTACCATGTATCTATTGGATTTAGATTAGTTTAACGGGAATATGTTTTGAATGTGAGTTTAATGAATATATTTTATAAGGGATGTATGTTTGGTTTTTAATAACAAATTAAGAAAATTAGTTGAATAACTAGATAAAAATTAAACTTAGAGGGCTGAAATTCCCGGAGATTAAAAATGGCTGAGGTATAGAGCGTTAAAGAGAGAGAGAGACAACCAGAAATAGGATTTTAGTAATATAGATAAAAAATATAAATAACATGAATGCTGCGTTCGATTTATTTGCATTAAATTCATATCTTCGGTCATTTCGAGCAAGTTTTAATCTTATTTTCGATCATTAAGACTTTATTTAAGTGCATGTGCACGGAAATTACCCAGGACAACAATACCGGTAACCATGGAATCTTATTATTGAAATGTTAAAATATTTACCAAAACTCGAGTATAAATTCAAAATATGAGCGAATTCTAATAAGATTGAGTATTCGACGGTAAGAATAAAAATCCTCATTCATTTTGGCGTGTTTTAGCGCAAATGTCGTGTCGATAGCTTAATTTTAAGATATTTTAAAGAGTAAAAGAATGAAAGCCTTCAAACCAAAAAGGTGATTTTTATGTGTTATCTTATGGGAAACGACATTCATCCACTGGAGTCGAACCCATGAGCTTTTCAGAATTTTTTAGTCATAACGTAAAGATTCATCAACACTGAAATCCTGAGAATTTTCAGTTTATTTCTAATTGAGTTATTCACAAAATTAGAGTGTTATGCAAGAACATGATGATGACCATTACGATTTTATAATATTGAGAGATACGTATATTCAATATACAGGTATATATATCCCACTTTATGTCGGGGATGTGTACCTAGAAAGTACGACGTAAATCGAAATAGTTTTTCTCATAAGAATCAATGATATTAAGGGGGATGCATTTAGTAGTTAAGGATAGTTCGGAACAACCGATTGGTGTAACCCATCAATCGTTACCCGGCTGCAGCACCTCTGGTTCCCTTAAGGTTGCCCATTAGCTCGTCCTCCGGCTGCAGCACCTATGGTTCTCTTAAGGTTGCCCATTAGCACATCCTTCGGCTGCAGCACCTATGGTTCTCTTAAGGTTGCCCATTAGCTCGTCCACCGGCTGCAACACCTATGCCGTCTTAAGGTTGCCCGTTAGCTCATCACCCGGCTGCAGCACCTATGGTTCTCTTAAGGTTGCCCATTAGCTCGTCCTCCGGCTGCAGCACCTATGGTTCTCTTAAGGTTGCCCATTAGCTCGTCCTCCGGCTGCAGCACCTATGGTTCTCTTAAGGTTGCCCATTAGCTCGTCCTCCGGCTGCAGCACCTATGGTTCTCTTAAGGTTGCCCATTAGCTCGTCCTCCGGCTGCAGCACCTATGGTTCTCTTAAGGTTGCCCATTAGCTCGTCCTCCGGCTGCAGCACCTATGGTTCTCTTAAGGTTGCCCATTAGCACGTCCTTCGGCTGCAGCACCTATGGTTCTCTTAAGGTTGCCCATTAGTTCGTCCTCCAGCTGCAGCACCTATGGTTCTCTTAAGGTTGCCCATTAGCTCATCCTCCGGCTGCAGCACCTATGGTTCTCTTAAGGTTGCCCATTAGCTCGTCCACCGGCTGCAGCACCTATGCTGTCTTAAGGTTGCCCATTAGCTCATCACCCGGCTGCAGCACCTATGATTCTCTTAAGGTTGCCAATTAGCTTGTCACCCCCCTCATTTTTTCTCCCCTCCCTCTTCTGGCCCCTTACTTTACTTCATTTTCCCTCCCCTCCTTCCTTACGGATAATTGAAATGATGCCCGTTTTCCCCACGCGGTCATCCATCCAAGTTTCCCGGAGCTATGATGCTTAACATCGGTGATCGCACATGAACCGATGTCTCCATTGTGCTATGGCCGTTGCCGAAGGTGAGGCTGTTTCTTGAACATATTATACTGGATACATCATTACTTTAATGTTTTTCTGCTCCTTAGTAACTTTAAGTTTTTTAGTCAATCTAATAGAACCGAATTTGTATGAAAACAGGCTTATTTTTCTCTTTCTTTTCACTTTGTTATTGGCACAGTTAAAATAAAAAATAATTCAGTAGAAAATTAATTAATTGAAAAAAGACAAACGAAAATAAGCAAGTTTAAGATATCCTTTTATAAGAGACGCAGTAAGTAGCTCTCATGAAAAATTTGTTATACGCTGAACAGGTACGCTAAGAAGGTGTTATACGCCGTATATCTCCGTATATTCTCGACTACACCCCTGATTTTACGTCCTAAGTCACAATTTTTTCGTATCACTAGGTTATCTCGTTACTCAGTTCCTCAAAGGTAACATATTAAGCAGTCACCTAGAGAGCCCTGGCCTGAGTATGTAGTGAAGCAATATTTTTAAGATCGTTGTTTATTTTGATATCATCTTACAGAGTAGATATTTATATCGCAATATGTAATTTTCGTTTAGTATTTCAATCAGATAACAGCTTCTGGAAGGTGGAAACAAAAATTTTAAAGAACCTTAGAACTCTAACGATGTAACTTCGATTCAAAACAACCTAAATTGGTACAAAGGTATCAATTGATTGGCGACGTAACTTCGAATCGACGTAAATCGTCAATTAAGTATCGTAAATATGTCAATAAAGTACAGATTAATGGTATTAAAAATTATTGTTAATTTTGTAATATATTTTAATATTTTATATTATATTTACTAAAGTTATACATGTGTACATTGTCTTTATAGGGGGATTACATCTGGATTGAGCCTGTCACTGGCCAGGAGTTTGATGTGGCGATTGGTGCAAGGGTAATATCAGCAGAAGGACGAAGGATTCAAGTGAAAGACGACGACGATAAGGTAAATTTACTTAAAGATTCCTTTTATTGGACTTTAGCAATGGAAAAATATTTTTTCTCAATCTCTAAACAATACTGTTTTTTATATAAAATAGAGTATAACCTGTAAGTGACCAATAGTGTCATTGGCAAGGATGTTTTTTATTATTTGTGTGTGTGTTTATATAAAACTAATATCTTAAGGAATGACATTGCATTTATTAATTCTATGAAAATATTTTTCATTTAATTTCTGTTTAATTACCATGGTATTAATTTGAAAAGCTACCACTTGGATCTTGAGTTTTATTGTGTATTTTTTCAAATTTGAAATTAATTTTTGGTTCTTTCTTGAGAAATTAACCTTTCTCATGCATTGCTTTTTAAACTAAAGTCAGATTTCTTCTATTATTTTCTTTCAACTATATTTGTTGACCATGGATAAAAATTAGGATCATAAATTACTTTTTCTTGCTGTTACAATGTATTTATCTGACGAATTTCTTCATAAACTGTTGAACATGAAACCAAAATTTTTGTAGTTCTTCTTTGGCTAAGGTCTGAAAAGGATTCAGTAAAGAATTTGTTATTCTTCTTTAGTTATAGTGACAAAAATTTATTATTCAACTCTAGGAGCAATGGCTGACTCCAGAGAGACGCATCAAGGCGATGCATGCCACTTCTGTACAAGGTGTGGAGGATATGATATCCCTGGGAGATCTCCACGAGGCTGGTATCCTCCGAAACTTACTCATCAGATACAACGAAAACCTCATTTATGTGAGTGTTTATAATTTTTGTCCATAATTTTATATACTGTCAGGCAATGGTACAATTGCAAAGGATGTGGGCATTGCATAAATGTGATAAGGCCTCATTCTTCATTTTATTTTCTTATAACTGTGGCCATGATTTAACATCCCTCCATTACAGTAAGCATTACGGGAGAATATTTATAACATTGCTATCACAACCAATAATATTCATTGTGAAAAATCAAAAGAATTTTTTCAAAAGACAGAAATATTTTATTTCTATGATTAAAATGAGAAGCTTAAGAATAGTATACTCATGTATCTGTTATTAGGGAAAAGCCATTACGATTGATTAAATGTTTAAATGACAAATATACATCTTCATAATGCTATAAAAGTCTTTATTGCTGAAGTGTATAATTTCATGTGTCTCATTTTGTTTTGTTTTGCCCTTAATGTCTTCATTATTATTTGCATTGTAAACAATCTTATATTTATCTTGGGTTTTATAGACCTATACTGGCTCAATCCTGGTAGCAGTGAATCCATACCAGATCCTCCCTATCTACACAGGAGATCAAATAAAGCTGTACAAAGACAGGAAAATAGGAGAACTCCCTCCACATATATTTGCTATAGGAGACAACAGTTACACCCATATGAAAAGGTTTCTTCAGGACCAATGTATAGTTATCAGGTAAGTAGCATTTACAAACAGTTTATTCAATGTCAATTTCTCATTAAGCAAATAATATTTTGTTTTTAATTACATATTTTGACAATATTTTGGCCAAGATTAACTCCTAAGTTTTACTTTGTGCTTTTATTTAATTCTGAATTTTCAGATATCTGACAAAAACCACATTTCTGTTAACAAGAAATATAAATTTCATCTGATAAATATATAATTTATCCACAGATGTCTTGTTTTTCTTGTAATATTGATGCAAACAAATATTTACTGCTCATTATTTTTATTTTTATATAAATTTTTCATTTATTAATATTTTGTTTGTCTCAACTTCTTCTACAGTATCACTCACATAAAACAAAATGAGTTATAATACTTTAAAAAATGATTCAGTTGTTTTAATTTATCTTTATTAACCAGAAACTTAATAAGAATCTGAATTTACTGCTGAAATATTTATTTTATTTTATCAATATATATATCAAATTAATTTTTCAGTGGTGAGAGTGGTGCTGGAAAGACAGAAAGCACAAAACTTATTCTACAGTATCTGGCTGCTATTAGTGGAAAGCATTCGTGGATAGAACAACAGATATTAGAGGCCAATCCTATCCTTGAAGGTAATTTCATAATGCAATCAATGGCCATGATCATTTTAGCCATATGTACATTAATGAACCATCATATTGCATTATTACATCATTTGTTACTAACAACTTTAAATTAAATTACTATCAGATTTGGTCACGAAAGAATTTGATGCTGTTTTTTGACAGAGGAAGAATTCTTTCACAACAAAAATTTGCTGTAGCCTTTAAAGTCAGAATTTCCTTAAACTGTATACCTTCATTTTAAGACATTTCTTTACAGCATTTGGAAATGCCAAGACTATTCGAAATGACAACTCATCAAGATTTGGAAAATATATCGACATCCACTTCAACCGTGAGGGTGTCATTGAAGGTGCAAAGATTGAGCAGTATCTCCTGGAGAAATCTCGTATTGTTTCCCAGAGTACCAATGAGCGTAACTACCACATCTTTTACTGTATGTTGGCTGGGCTTTCCAGAGAAGAAAAGCACAGACTTCAACTAGAAGATGCCTCACACTACAAGTACCTAACAGGGATAAAAGTAAATTGATTTCTTTTTTTCTTTTAGATTTATGTGTTTGGATATTTTTCACCCTAACTACATTTTGTGATTAGTCTTATCCAAAGGAGCTATAATAAATACAGGTATACCCGATTTACTTTGGGTATGCGTTCCTGGAAAACAATAAAATATATTCCATTTAGCATTGTACAAATACAGTCTTTAGAATAAGAACATGCTTCATGATAAATAACAATTGTGAATATTTAGACATGAAAAAATCTTTTATGCATCTGCTTTATCTATGTCATATGCAATGAATACATCATATTTATTCTTTAAAAATGAAAAATTTATGTGAAGACATGAATAAATTAAATTTGAGGAGGATTTTGATAACGATTTATACGAATATTTCCACTTAATTTCCAGGGCGGAAGCATAACATGTGAAGGCCGTGACGATTCTGCAGAGTTTGCTGACATCCGATCTGCCATGAAAGTGCTTTTGTTCTCAGACCAGGAAATATGGGATATATTGCAGCTGCTGGCAGCTCTTCTTCATGCTGGGAACATTAGGCATAAAGCCACAATTATCGGTAGGATTTAATTGTTTTCAGCAAGCTGAAGTTTTTAACTTTTTTCAAAATCACAGTTTTTCATTTTCCATTGGACATTTTTATGTGAAAGCTCTACACAATCAACCTGTGTTTTATAGCTATCACTTATTTAGTAAGATTTTGTTGGTGTATAGTTGCTGGGAATGCATCAAAAGAACTTTTAAAATTACTTGAGCCCTTATCATCTTCAGGAATTTAATTTTTGTTTGGGAGGCATTCACGTAGAAAGGAGAGGCAGAGTTTCTAACTCCCTATTAGCCTCTTCATTCTCCTTTGCTTCTCCCAGACAAGAAATAAAGTAAATTAAATAATTATTAGACAGTTATATGACTCATGTTACTTGAGCGAATACTGATTAAAGATAATGAAATTAATTCAGATCATTTTTTTATTTCCTTGGAAAATTTGGATGAGCAGACTAATGACTCAGGTTAGGCTGTAATATAAAATAGTTTAAAGAGTTTTACTTTGATGTTCACCAAATGCAGAACTTTATCTATATGCATTAGCTACAGAATTTTGACCATTTTAAACCTTACAACTTCTGCTGTAATTTTATCTATCCTTTGTTAAAATATTAATATGAAACATAAATGATATATAGTATTAACATTAAATTTCTCTTTTACAGACAACTTGGATGCCACTGAAATCCCTGACCACACCAATGTTGTAAGGGTAGCCAATTTGTTGGGTGTCCCTAAACAGCATCTTATAGACGCACTTACTCGTAGAACAATTTTTGCTCATGGTGAGACAGTGGTGAGTATTACATCATTATTTTGCTCATGTATGTCCAGTGCTTGAGGTGGAACGTTATGGTGCAGTATGGCATACCAGTTCTTCTTAAGACTGTTGGAAACCATCCTGTCACCTTTTAGTAGACGTTAAATCATACTGTTACTTTTTGATTTCATTAACACTAGTGCCTTAGCATTGGAGTCTTTCATGTTTGGTTTCCAATCACATTAGGAAGACTTGCGTACAGTGAAGTTTCTTTAGCCTCTAATATTTTCTGAGGTATCAAAAAATGTCAAACCTGAAATATTTTTTGGACACATAAAACAAGTGAGCAAAAGATAGTGCTTTCCCATCAGTATATTAGTAAAGGGGTTCATATCAGGCCTACCATGGCATATTTTAACACAGAACATTTTAATTTTGATAAGTAATAAAATATATAGTCTGTAGGTATATTATCTCATTTTATGTTAAACCAGCCTATAGTTACATATATATAAAATAACATTCCCATATATAACTTGTATGTAAAATTTATAAAGTTCATGAACCATACCATCACCTTATTTTCAACATTCAGAATCATGACAAACCATACCACTTCTTATTTTCTTCCACCTCAAGAACTCTGTATATCTACAATGCCTGGCATTCATTTGACCAATTTTTGTTTAGTTAAAGCCATAGTATAAAGTATGTTCTTTTGATGGGAAGGAAAATATTAGAACATTTGATAGCACCTGAAAAAATAAATTCAACATTTTACATGGTTTTCTCTCATATTATTTCCATTTAAATGTTATTTGTTAAATCTGCCTGTAGTTTTATTTGATGACTCTGTGTGATGTAAAGACATTAAAATTGTATGAAGTGAGTTCATCTAAAATCCCATGTGCCTTTGTAGAGTTTTTCACATATTTCATTCTTTAAATGAATGCTACAGAAAATCTTCACTTTATGACGAAGATGCATTCCTGAAAACTGTGACATACAACAAAATTACTATAGCAAAGCCTAATTTCTCATATACATAATGATAGAATTATAGGTTATAATCCTGGCAGACATTTTGTGACACATTTGTACAAATTTTACCCCAAGTAATACATGTTAATACAGTTAGGGATTGCAATTCTGGGATCCCAAATCCTGGGATCCCGCTAAATATCCAAGTCCCAAAATCCCAGGATTTTTATCAAGAAATCCTGAGATTTCAGGATTTACAAATATTTAATATTAGTCATTTTTGTGCTGAGATTCGCTGTTTTAACATATCATTGGTTCAATTCTATAGCGAGACTAATCTGGTAATATTATTACATTATTTACATTAATTGCTAATAAAGAATTATCCGGCATTGTTTGGCTTCAAGCTTATGTGTAAACGAACCGAAAAATTTTTGTTAACGAATGAGCATTCACAATCCTTTACTTCGTCATTCAGATCTTTCTCTGCTTCTCTACACCAAATTAGTTGGTCCGACGACTTCCGTCAAACATCGTTTTTTAGGTCAGTGGTTTCCAAACTGGGGTGTGTAAGATTTGGCTGATACAATATCACTTTTGTCCTAGTCGTGAGACCTACGTTGCACCGCTCTCAAATTCCATTCTAAAGGGGCCAGGCCTTTTGCTTTCTTGCTTATCTTTAGGAATTAATCATATTCATACTCGAGTACCCTCAACGAATCTTCATTTCAGTTTAGTCCGACTACATTTAAGATGTTTTTGTTTACGTTAAGGTATATTCTAATTTTACCCTCGAGTTCCCATAATACCGCTTTGGTGGAGTTTAATATTTCTTTCAGCTCTTGAGCTCAAGTGCTGTATCTCTCATATAGGTACTCTTAACGAATTCGTATCTTCTTTATTGGTTATGTGGCTCCGAGATGTCTGTGAATATAATGTAGTATTTTTTCATTCTCACTGGGTTTCCATAGCATCGCACTTCATAGTCGAAAATCTGCTCCAGCTCTAGTGAGTTGAAAAAGTTTTTGCTCTTGTGCCGGTTGGAGAAAGGTTGGCCGGGCACGTCGGTATAAACGAAAGGAACTACCCTCTCAAACTCTTTGCTCACATTTAAGATAGAACGCTTGCTATGGCTAGTTGGTGGCATTCTTTGGCGTTGCTCGGCCCAATATCTTCGTTGCTGTTCGTCCTTTGTGCTTTATAATATAATTGCTCCTGATTGTACAGTGAAAGGGTAAATTGAATTTGTTTTCGTATAGTAGCATACAGTAAAACCACTGGCGTTTTATAATATTTTATTATTATTGTTTCACCTGTGTTGCTGTCTTCTACCTTCACTTATAACAGTGAAGCAGTTTATATGCATAATGGAAATGGGATAAATAAAACATTAGTTTCTGCAGCTAAAACCATGGTTTTAATATTTTTATAAAATTTAATAAAACGGGATCGGGATCTCGGGATTGGAAATTTAGAATCCTGAAATCCCGGGATTGTGAAATTCCTCCGGGATTGCAATGCCTAAATATGGTACATAAGACAGTATGTTAAAAATGAGTTTAAAAAATGAAATAAACAAAATACAGATAAAATTCTCAACTGGAATGATTCTCAAGTTAAAACTATTGCATAAAACTGTGATCACTTGGAAGTGTACAGCCACATTTTGTGACCTCATATGGAATGGCAAAGTTAAATTAAATTACAAAATAATGAACATGAAATTAAAACATGACTATAGGTAACCTATAGTAACATTTTATTTGCTGCAATTGAGTCTTCTTGAGTTTCTCCTTAACCTTAATCATATGGATTTAAATTTCTGGGAGGCCATCAGCCAGATTTATTTGGGATATTTAAATAGGCCTCCACTTAGTCACCATTTCAAGTGGTAAACAAACTCTATCTCAATGATAAGCTTAGCAAGACACACTACCTCCATGTGGTGCTAGGTGGGAGATGAACGTGCACTTAACTTTGCTGAAGTGCACACACATATGATAAAGATTAAGTTCCTCAAAAATGACATTATACAAAGTGACACAACTTATAGCGAAATATGTACATTGATTCATTTACAATGTATATGAGAAATGTCATTTAATGAGGTGATGCATAGTGGGGAATTACTGTTATTTATTATAATTCACGTGATATTGTTGTCAATTTCATTTTTTTAAAATATATTTTTCTTTAAGGTATCAACTTTATCAAGGGAACAGTCAATAGATGTCAGAGATGCTTTTGTTAAAGGAATATATGGCCGTTTGTTTATACTTATTGTAAATAAAATCAATAATGCCATTTATAAACCAAAGGCAATAGCACGTACTGCTATAGGAGTACTTGATATTTTTGGATTTGAAAATTTTGACACCAATAGGTATGTTTTATATCCATTCACCACCATGTATTTTTTATTTGAGGATATAATTTTGATTCTTTTTTTTAGACATAACTTGTATTTGTTCTTTTGTTATCAAAATTAAATTAAAATATTTTTCATTTTTGTGGATTAAATAATTGTGAAATTTATTTCATTTTCAGCTTTGAACAATTTTGCATAAATTTTGCCAATGAAAATCTTCAGCAATTTTTTGTTCAGCATATATTTAAGTTAGAACAAGAAGAATACAACCACGAAGGCATAAGTTGGCAACACATTGAATTTGTGGACAACCAAGATGCTCTTGATCTTATTGCTACCAAACAGCTAAATATAATGGCACTGATTGATGAAGAGTCCCGTTTTCCTAAAGTGAGTAAGGATATCATTTAATCTAATCTAAAAAATTATTTTTACTACCTCTTTTTTAAAACTCACCAGTTGTTTTATTATTCTAGAATTAGGATACATTCTGTGATTCACACTCTTTTTCAGGGCACGGATCATACAATGTTGGCCAAATTACATAAAACTCATGGAAACCACAGAAACTACTTGAAGCCTAAATCAGATTTAAACACCTCCTTTGGGTTGAATCATTTTGCTGGGGTTGTATTTTATGACACACGAGGTGAGGAACAAATTATATTTTAATATGAATGTATTGTTTTTATGTGGAAAAATGTGACGAATAATGTTTTTTGCTCATTGTGTTGCGTGTTAATGTTTTGAATAGGTTTCCTTGAGAAGAACAGAGATACTTTCAGCGCAGATCTCCTCCAATTGATACATGTTTCCAGCAATCGATTTTTGCAGCTACTCTTCCATGAAGATGTTGGCATGGGCTCGGAGACAAGAAAACGAGCTCCTACACTTTCAACGCAGTTCAAGAAATCTCTCGACTCGCTTATGAGGGCGCTTGGGGCATGCCAGCCTTTTTTTGTCCGATGCATCAAGCCAAATGAATACAAAAAACCAATGGTATGTCACTTAAATTTGGGAAAGATTAGTGGTCTGCAGTTAATATTGATTGGTTGAACCTGTGACAAACATCTTTCTTCTTAAAAATTCTTATCGCTATATGCATTGAAACGACTTTCTACCTTCTAGTCAAGCTCATTCTGCCATTCATTTCTTTTAACTTGTATCCAATGGCAGATTTGGAAATTCTCTGCCCCTAGGTCAAATTATTTTATGGCACCTTTTTCCTAAAAATCACTTGTACACATTCGGTTTGTCTGTCTGCAGATCATAATATTCAAATTCATTAAAAGGATATGTAATATTATTTTTTCATCCCTTCCCTAAGATGTCGTTTTTATTGCTACACTGCAATCTCACTACGCCTAGGCCATTGCCTATTTTGGCCTTATTACAAATCTGCTAATGCTTGTATCAATATGGTCAGTTTTGATTGAGTGAAAATTATGTAGTACAGCTTGTCCGCTTTACGAAGGCAGTGCGCAGTACGACATACGCATGCAGGACGAGTCCATCCTCAAAATGGGGCCGCTTGTAGGTGAGGCCGTGTTTAGGTCCAGGGAAGATATCATCTTCCAAACCAAAACGGCGTTACTGTGCATGTCATGTGACGTCGTCTTTCCCCTACAGTTTCCCCTCCTCCTTCCTTACCGTCCCCTCTCATGCGTCGACGGCTGCCTTCACAAAACGGACAAGCTGTATTATGCATATCATAAGATGCAAAAAAATTTCCTTTGCTCAATGAAAATTTGATATTATTTATATATTTTCACATTTTTTCTGTTTTAGATGTTTGACAGAGGATTATGTTGCCGTCAGTTGAGATATTCTGGAATGATGGAAACCATACGAATCAGGAGAGCTGGATACCCAATTCGGCACACATTTAAAGAATTCGTTGAAAGATATCGTTTTCTCATTTCTGGAGTTCCACCATGTCATAAGGTATTTCACATATAAAAATATTTTGTAATTAATTTAATTGAATTTTAAGTCCAAGAAACATCTTCCCTATCATTGAATATTAATTATAAAAGCTGTTTAGAAAATAAGAATAAAGCTGGACAGTCATAAAAAAATGTAATTTGGCATTTAACCTTACATATTCTATTCCTCAACCAGGCTGGGTAAATTTAAGAGACATTAAATGTATGTATAACATATTTGCATTTAATTTCATTAATTAATTAAGCATAGTTTAAAACTGTTGATATTTTACGTTCATATTACTTTTTTGACAAAACTTGGTTTGAATTCTTAAAATTTCCTTTTTATTTACTTTTTAAAAATTTTTTTCTCTCAAAAACCTTTACTCATCACTGGCATGTTCCCTTAATTCTGTTTTCAACATATACCCATTTCTGTAAATTCTAATGAAGTCAAATTTGTTTTGGTCTATGACTTGGTTATTTCTGGGTTCTTCAGTGATAATCTGGATAAAATTTATGCATTTATATTACCTAATTATATGCCTATAAAAACATCTTCATTCTAACAAATATATCTTTCTCTTAATTCAGTGTTGACTTAACCTTCTAAATTTCATATTCTTGAATTCCTGTGGCCAGAAAAACCCTCTTTATTCTCATCAATCATTAACGCCTAAAGAACCTTCTTTCTGCAATTTACCAATAAACTATAGGAATTTCCACAAATACATTCAGTCCCTGCTTTACACCAGTCCACTTTATGACAATTTGCTTTTATGTCAGTTTTCCCATAGAACCAATAATCCAGTTTCAAGTCACCGAATCCAGTTTTTCATCTGCCACAAATATGCGCAGCTTAGAGGGAACATTGCTTACAACATGATGCCACCCAAGTACTAGTTTCGTATGTTGTAGAGCCCCACCCAGTCTGTTTATGTTGGTATCGTTGCTGGATCTCCTTAAACTGTTTAGTGATTTTCTGTTTTTTTGGCTAAATTTAAATATTTTGCCTAGAAAAAATGATTAATAATGGATCTCCTTAAACTGTTTAGTGATTTTCTGTTTTTTTTGGCTAAATTGAAATATTTTGCCTAGAAAAAATGATTAATAATGCTAGTGCTTTTTCTGATAAGAAAAAGTCTACAGGACCTAAAAACAATAAGTTCTGATTTAAGTCGGAATCCGCTTTATAATGGTGGCCTGGAACCTAACCTGTCGTAAAACCAGAGGCTGACGACTGTAAAATTAAAGAAAATACAACAAATGAATTAATTGGATAATGATAATCAATTGCTCAGAATTTCCAGTTTTAAGCATCATGTTTTAAGCATCATGTGGTGTACTATGTAATTATTTTTTGTTGCAGACTGATTGCCGAGTGGCTACAACAAGGATATGTGCAGCTGTGTTGGGCAGGGGCTCCGATTACCAATTGGGTCACTCGAAAGTATTCCTCAAAGATGCTCATGATCTCTTCTTGGAGCAGGAACGTGATAGAGTCCTCACTCGTAAGATCCTCATATTACAGAAGTCCATACGTGGTTGGGTCTACAGGAGAAGGTTTGTTTTTCAAAATAAATGCCAATCTATAGCAATATTTAAACCTGGCGGAAATATTGCTACCGTTTGGTAATTTTTGCTGTTTGGGTTTGTATAAAATGTTTTGGTTCTTTCAGGTACAAACGGATGAAAGAATCAGCCGTATTGATCCAGAGACAATGGAGGGGGCATGCTCAGAGGAAGCGATTCCAAGCCATGCGAGTGGGACACATGCGTTTGCAGGCGCTCATACGATCTCGAGTGTTGTCTCACAGATTTAGACATCTCAGAGGACATATAGTCGGTCTGCAGGTATGTTGGACTGTGAAAGAGTCATCATGATTAACCAAAATGTCAACTGCAAAAACCCAAAGGCTAACAACATCAATTAGCAATAATATATTTAAGTCATATACATTTAAGGAGAACTTCCTTTGAAAGGCACTTTCATTTTTCCATCAGACAATTTCATTTTAAAATTTTTCCTCAAGATTTTAATCCAAACTTAAGTAAAATTTAAATCCAAGATAATATAATAAATATTCTGATTTTGACCAGTAATCTTCAAGTCTTCAAAGTACTACGTAGATGATCTATATCTTGAACTATCAAGGCAGTCTGATTCTGGACTTATTATCCTCTCTCTTAAATTTTATTTTTGGATGGATGCTATACTATAATATAAAAAGCTAGGTTTGTCACTCTGTCTCTGTACGTAACGCTTTTGATATGCTTATATCTCTGGAACTACTTGATGGTTTTCATACCATTTTGTATTCATCAAACTTTCAAAATTTAGATCCGCAAAAAATTTTGGTCAATAGTCCATCTCGAACTGCTGCAAGAGCTGAAGGGGGGACATGTTTTCTATGGAAATTTGTCTCCTGGGCAGAGGTTTGTACGGATTTAGCTGAAATTTTCAGCATAAGCTTTTCTCACAAGATATAACTGTACCTGCAAATTTGCGCTTGATCGGTGAAGAGGGTCAGGTAGCTGCCATACAAAGAGTTCATTCTGAACAGTGATTTTTGAAGCATTTTCGCAATAACTCGATGAAAAGTGAATGGATCAAGCTCAAATTTGGTATTATTCAATGATGAGAGAACCTTTACCAGAAATGTCATACTGAGAGAATTATTACAGGAATAAAGCCATTTTTTTGATATTATTTTTGTGATAAAAATAAAAAAATGCTAGATGCTAGAAACTTTTTTTTGTCAAAATTTTCATCGTCAATATTATTGACAGGTATTATGCTAGTCTCATATATATATATAGACTTAAATGATTTAATCTTTATTTATCACATTTTCCTGGATACAAAGCACACTTTTTCCTCCAATCACTCTCATTAAATTGCATGAGCATTATATTCACACACTCTTCTCTTCACCTATTCTCACTTGGCATGATTGTCTTTAAAATGTTATAGGTTTAATATTGGAGATATAATAATCCCTTTCGAACCTAAAATTTTCTACTTTTTAAATGATAAAACTACGATTTAATTCTAGTATGGACATAAAGAACAAATTACCTAATATGCATATTTAAAATTTTTGAATTTTATATTTTGTAATTGTGATGCTCTGGTCACAGTGGGTTGTAATGTCTGGCAGAGCAGGTTCATGCTCTGAGATCCCTGTGCAAAATTAGGTACAAATTGCATACTACATGAACTCATGATTATCCGGCCTAATGGATGTAAGAGGAAGCACGAATAATCAAAAAACATGGATAATGCAAATTTCTAATAGTAAGAACAATTTTTTTCCGTTTTTCTGTCATTTTAACGAGGGATAAGATAAATGTTTATCACTATAAAATCCACGTACCTCAGTGAGCTAGCACACAGCTGAAGTTAGAAAAGACTCTTCTTAAAATCTAATCATAATAAAATGAATCGAAAAAAATGAAGATGGCAGAAGAACACAGCTGATTGATCAAGGTTGCATGTTGTCTCCCCGTGTGATTTTCGTAGAACTCCTGATCATAAAAAAACAATATAAATATCTACAAACTTGCCGTTTCTGCATATAATATAATTATTTAGACATTGATATAATGAGAATACAAGAAAATTGCGGTCCTGCAGTCATGAATTTCTTTTAAAGCATTACAATTAGAGTATTAATAAAATTTCGAGGCATAAGGAGAAAGACAGCACAGATAATCCGCACACAGGAAGTAGGGAGTTCACTGTATTTCCAAGGAATCACACAATATGAATGCTTTATAGCCCCATTTCTTAGGCTTGCTCTTTATATACTCTTTGAAGTTATGTCTCTCTTTGTAAGGTATTATTTATTCTTCCATACAGAGCTTTTCATCCATGAGAATATTATTGAAGTTCTTTATTGGTGTATTAAAAAATAGGCTTATTTTATACAACTCATCCTGCTGCCACCCATTTTTGTATTTGTCATTAAAAGAAATTTTCAATTTGATAAACTATTAGCAATTACAAATGTATCCTCATTGGCACTAAGTTTTGGATAAAACTTTGTACATTTTATCTCCTTGTAAAAAATATTTCCAAATTTTTTTAGATTTTAAACTTGTTCTTGAATTTAACCTTACAAAATTGAGATGCATGTTTGGGTACATATTATATTGTGGTGAATAAGGTACATTGTTAGCAAGTCAGCTTTTAACTGATTTAACAATTTTATTGCTTCATATGGTACTAGATATTCAAAATCTATGCTGATGAGGTTGAGGATAGTTTCAAGGTGATTTGGGTTGGTATGGTTTTACCTTCTTGAGGTTGAATATCCCATGTGAGAGTTTTCCATTATGTAATGTCAGATTTTAGTAATGCTAGAACTTCATACAGTCAAGAAATGTTTATCACAGATTTTCCTGAAGTAGTTGTAAATTGCAAGGTCCCATGTCACATATGCAATGGGCCGTGCAAGGGTGTTTGGCACCCGGGTGCAAAATAATTCTGAGGCGTCCCCCTCCCATCCCCCAAAGTTACTGCTAGTCAATCCTAGTCCATCCGAGAACCGATTTACGGTTGCCTCTAAAGGTTGTAGGAAATGTACAAATGAAATACTGCCACAAACCCTCGCTAGGACAGAGAGTGCGATTAGGGCAGCATCCTATCTCTCCTGCTGACTCCAAGCTCTGACTTTCAGTCACCTCTAATAATACATACATCCTTTCCGAGAATAGAGCAATGCGAATGCATACTGCGAGGATTCAGGGGTAAATTTTGAATGAGAAATTTTGTATTGCTCTGTTATTTCTGCCTTTCCCTTCCTGCTTGAAGAGAAAAAGATCCGGATCGCATTCCAATAATATATAGATACAAATATCTTGAAAGAAAGGCCGTCTAGTTGGCACCCGGGTGCCATGCGCCCATTGCACCCCAGGTTGGCTTGGCCATGCATATGCGCAAAAGACCATTAAAGATCTAGGCTAATCAACCTACAAGGTATGTAAACAACCAAATATTGTCTGATGATTTTTAGTTGAAACTGTCCACAGTAATTTTCAAAATATAAGAGTTTTTATTATAAATGGAAACCTATTATATTGGTGTTGAATTAATTATGTCTTTATTGAGTTCTTATATTATTAAAAGGTTGTATAATTAATCCAATCTAGGGTTTTAATGAAATAATATAACTATCCATTTGGAGTTAATGTGTAGTGTATCTTATATGCTGAATCAATTTTAGCTTTTAGTCTTTTATACTATTTTTTAAATATTTTCTGTATTTTGTACTATGAATTTATTATAGTTTGCTCTGTAATTCTATAGTTGAGCAAACTTTAAACAACATAAATAAATTGCTCCATATTATATTAGATAAAAGCATATTTCTCATTATACATTCTTATGATTTAGGTAAAATATATTGAATAATATACATATTTACAGATGTTGTTATTGGTTTAGTGATATTAATATAAAAATTTCAATCCATTACATCATATAATTTACAATAAATATGAATTTAAATGGAATTGCCTGTAAGCCATACCAGTTGCGGTCAGTGACCCATTGAGTAAGGCAATCAGTGGCACAGTTTTACTTTGTGTAGCTGAGCATTACTAATTGGTCACTTTATGAGGTTCGCCTTGTCATTCATGTATCTCTTTCGGAAATAAGCTATGACTATAACAAATAACAGTACACCTCATTTGAAACAAATTTATTTCTCACTCTCTGTTTCCAGTAATTTTAATCAACAGAAATATATTAAATTATGCTTTGGAAATATCGTATTCAGGCAGTCAATTCTATAGCTTCAACTAATTGTTGGCACTCCGGCTTGAACAATGTTTTTTTAGTTGCAAAATCTTGATAATCTGAAAACAATTTTACCAATAATTTTTTATTACACAATGCTTATTATCTTCACACAAAAGTAAATAATGTTTAATAGAAGGAAGTACCGATGTAGCGCACCAAAAATAAACACTTTATAAATCACATGGAGGCCACAAAACAGCTAAACAAATACATCTCTAAAAATATGTAAAACCAAATTTCCCCGATAGATGGAGACAACGCAGTATTTTCGTGCCACATTCTGTGCCACATAGAAGCATTTCAGATTCTGCTTACTTCCCCTCCATTGGGCTGACATAGACCCTCCCCTCTTTTCCATGCTCCCTCGTATCAGCGCATATAACAACCATAGAAGTAAATCTGAAACTGCTTCATGAGGCCCACTAAGTAACAACTGAATAATACGAATCACAATCAAGTTAACAGAAATTCATTCAAATGATGAAAATGCTAAATATATTTCTATCAATTTTATAATAGTAACTACAGCTATTCTAAGTATTTTAAAAAGTTTATTGTGGTGTTGTTTCACTAGGCAAGCAGTGCTTGGTTGCTTGCATAGACTGACCGCCCCTGAGCCGTACTAATGTCATATTAACACCTCAACTGTTATATACTGCTCATGCATACATATCTGCATTTACACAAGTCAGTCTGATCTGGGGACAAGTTCTTACATACTCTTGCCTTGGGAATCTAGTCCATGTTAGTCATTCATATGCTTCTCAAGGACATCCTCATTGTTTACATCTCTAAAGCCAAGTGAGAGACTGTTTATAGTTTGGACTAAAGGAATTATAAAACTAATGAATTTGCTATTCAGTATATTTTTATATGTTGAGTAAGTTGTCCTTTAACCATGGCCCCCAAAAAACATGCTGTGTCAGAAAGAGCAGTTGTGAGAGTAGCAATAAAGGGCAATATTTTACAGTTAATATTCATTGCAGTGTATTGAAAATTCTATGCCTTCCAGTGATATTAGAATAAGTGAGGAGAAAGACATCTCTTTGAGGCAGACACATTGACATAATTTAAAATCAAGAAAATTTTTCAGTGTTATATACTGAATGTAAAATGTAGAGGTTAAATGTTTTAATTTTTGTCATTCCATTCATCAGGCTCGATGCCGTGGTTATCTGGTGCGTAGGATGTATCGCCAGAATATGTGGGCCATTGTGAAGGTCCAAGCACATGTCAGAAGAATGATTGCGCAGAGGAAGTTTAAGAAGCTCAAGGTAAATTTATGAATGTTAAAAGCTTATGTAAGTATGAGTACGATAAGTGATGGTTAATTTATTCTTTTTTAATATTTCTGTGTTTATTTCACAGTATGAGCATCGACATCATCTTGAAGCCCTCCGATTGAGGAAGAAGGAAGAAAAGGATTTGAAAGACGCAGGAAATAAACATGCCAGAGAAATTGCTGAGCAGCATTACAGGGTATGGACATTTTGTTAATTGCTTATTATGAAAATGGTTTGGTGATGATCTGAAAGGAAAACATTAAGTGTCAATGAATGTTTTGTAGGAAAAAAGTATTTATGTGAATATTATATCTTTTATTAACTTGTTTATTTTTCGAAAGAACCATGTCATTCTTTATTGTTTTTAAATTAAATATACATTTTAAAGTATTGATTTGGTCGAAATTTTGAGACGTATTTTTTTGTTTTTTACGTCATTATTCTACTAACAAGTTTTTTATCAGTCGTAAGCTCATGAACTAAAATGCAGCGTTCAGCATCCTACGACCCTAACACAAACGTAAAAGATTCCATCGATTGAAAATTTAAGGAACTCCTCAAATATTTTCACCTTAACTCGTCAGTCATTGTTTGTCAAGAAAGTAAAGTAGTTTCACGTAATTTTAGATTAAAACTATCAAACGACGAGTTCATAACGGAACAAATTTTTCGCATGCAATCACTAAGAGCGGATTTTCCTTTCAGCCGATTAACTATTCATTCGTTTTAACACCTTATTTTACTGATCGCCAATTAGCTTACGAAAACACCTTAATCGCAATAACTCCTACTAGACATTCCAAGCTTTGAGGGCGACGTACTAAGGGGCGTTGCGACAATGAGACAAGATTATCCTGTATCAGCAGTAAACGAAGCGCGCAGTTAACCGTATCGAAACGAGTGGAAAGCTTTCTTTGAACATCGAAGCCCTTTTATTGAGAAGAAAAGTTTCTTAGTTCAACTATGTCTCTCCTTTGCAATGCTGACCAATGACCAAATATACAAACCGTAATGAATAATGCAGTGGCCTCATTGTACTCGAAAGGTAATTTTTCGAATTAAAAGACTAATTTATTCCTCTGTTGAGACATTTCGAACGCGCTAGTTTTCGATAATGGCAACCACATATACGAAATCTAGTCATTGTATACAAAACATTTTTTAACACGAATACCGTTACATAAAGCATTCCTCAAGAACGGAAAAATGCGTGACACGGTAAACGCTTTTCAATGATTCGCTGGCAACGAAGCGATTTTGAATTATAAAAAGATTGCGGGGAAAATAACAGGTTTCCCACAGCGCAATGTTTTGCCTTTTCAAATCGCTGAAATGCGGCCGCGAAGGCATTTGAAACGCAGTGCCCCAGGCAGCCTCCCAATCTGCACGAACATACCTTTCTCTTGAAAAAAATTTCCTCGCTTCGAATAAATAAGAAAACAATCGCGTCCAACATTCTATCCCCGTACCCGGTCCAAAAGGGTTTGACAAAAAAAAGTGCCGTTTTTCTCTCATCCGGAAGTCCACTGGCGTCGGTTCTGTACTTTGTACTTTCCCCTCTGCCACCGCAATTTTCCTTTCCCGGGTGGCATTTTTGTAAGCGTAACCACCTGTCACTTTTCATAGGCGGATCGCTGCTTGAAGCGCGCTGCCGCTAGCAGCTTCATCGGTTCCCCTTCTGGTGGTGAAAGGGGGAGAGGCACCCGGCTGGAGCCAGCGAAATCTCTCCCTTTCGTCTCTCATTTTCCCTTCGGTCCATGTCACCGGCGGGTGCCAGCGGCCTGTCGACCCGAGCAACGTAGCTGGGATCGGAGGGAGGAAAAAAATCGGAATGCGTGATCTCCTTCCGTGAATGTGTCTGCTCGTTCCAAGGACGTTGAAACAGTATTGACTTCTAGTGCTTATCTGGTTTCGAGAAAAGAGCGTATTTTCATGGAGTGTGTGCACGGACGTTCATGATGCGTGTTTTGTTCCCGCGTTATCTTCCCGGCTCGAGCATTCTTCCTCACGAGGTTTGTCAGAATGTGGTGAATGTTTCTTTTTTTAACAGGGTGACGCCTTCAGTGCCGAAAGGTCATTTGAATGTGCTGGATATTTCGGGATGCGAATTTAGAGTTTGTTTCAGGGAAAGTATTTTACTTTGTTTTTCTCACAGAGCAGCGAAGAATTATATCGTCTCAGGAAACCGGATTTCTATAAGATATTTATGATATTTTTACATTGTTTCCAGAGAATTCATGTGTGCACCTGCATGTATGTGCCTATACACACAAACAAACGCCCACACCCAGTTAATGAAGCGGAAAGATAAAAACAATTGGATTAGAATAGGCCGAAGGAAATCCAGTGTATACAAACTGTCAAACAGAAGGGTCAACGGTAGAGATAGGCTGAAGTGATGAGGGAAAATTTTCAGGATAAACGCAATAACGGTGATTTATGTCCTGTTTCGCTGAAGGACTGTCCTTCCCTCCAATCTATCCAGCCTATCGCTACCAGTGACTACAAACGACCTAATTTCATTGAATCTTGACACATATTCCCAATCCATATATCACCGGAGGCAATTTTGTTGGTTTTAATCCGCGTATTGTATAATCTCGAATTTCCCACGAATTTTTCAAGCTCTTTAACGGAATGAAATTTCTTTGTGGCGAAATAACAGTTTCGGTTAAAAAAATCCGTTTTTTTTATTACAAGCGTCGATTTACGTCGTATCGTTTTTATTCTCTCGCGTAGGAACGAATGCGCGAGCTGGAACGCAAGGAAGCTGAGCTGGAAGCGGAGGAAAGGAGGCGCGCTGAAGCGAAGAGGAATCTCATAGAGGACGCAGCGAGGAAAAGGGACGAACCGCTGGACGATGGGAAACTCGTGGAGGCCATGTTCGATTTCCTCCCGGATTCATCGGGAGAAGGGGGTGGTACCCTTATGCCGTCCCCTGGTTCGCCCTCATCGTTCACTTCGCCCAACACCACTTCGCAATCGAACAGAAATCATCTCAACCACAACCAGAGGCAAACGTCTGTCTTCTCGGTGAGTTTCTCTTTGAGATGTCATCGGCGACTCTCAAAACAGTAGTACGCGAAAAGTATGAGCTATTTATAATTTTTTGTTATTATATGCGCAAATAAATTTATTTTATCTATTCTTTCGTATTTTATGATTTTATTTCGTTTGATTTTAATATTTTGGCGATTTTGAAACCGCTCTAAAAAGAATAATTTATACATTTTATGCCTCATATTTTCTAGGTTGGTGGTACAGGAAGTCTCATAAAATTTCCTCAGTCATATATTGAAAATAGCTTCTTAAGTCATGCATTGTAATAAATCTATGAAATGTGTCCCCACTCCAAAATTAATTTCACTGCATGTTTGATAGTTAAATTTCGGTAATCTTCTTTTCATAGACTAATTTCTAAATATAAGATTTAAAAAATTTTATTTGCAAAAAATTTCAATTATCGAATATTAATATTTGAAGCATGTAGAAATAAATAATTTTCCATTTGATGATACTTTCCATAGCTCATGATTTGATTTCAAATGGTATTTTATCATAGTTATTTAAGTCATTAATATGTTGCTATTTCTTGTAGTTTGCAAACTCTAATGCAGAGTTTCATGTTTTTGCATTGCCTCAAAAAGTCAGAATCTAACTGCACTTTATCTGCAGTAAGTATTTAAATTCATATTTTTTTCTTTTGTGATCTCATTTTGAAGTTTTATTCTCTGATTACAATAATGAAAAATCAATAAACTTGCAAGAAAAAATAAATATGAAATATGGCTAGACTTGAATAGCATGAAGAGATTCTTAAAAACATTTACAAACATTTGTAAACATTCATATTACATGCATAATTTCAGATTTGAGAATGAGATGGAAATCATTTTTTAGTCATTTGAGCTATAACTTTATTGCATATCCTTTTGTTCCTTGACGTTTTTAGAAAATAGAATTCATTCAATTCTTTTTTCATGAAACCGTTTTCAGGATCTCCCAACTGGCCAAGGTTCTGATGAAGTTGAGGATGATGAGAGAGGACTTGTTGATCCCTCAATCGATGGTGATGACAGAGAAGATCTTTCGGAGTTCAAGTTCCAAAAATTTGCAGCGACCTACTTCCAAGGGAACATCAACCACATCTATTCTCGTAAACCACTCAAACACCCACTTTTGCCTCTACAGGCACAAGGAGACCAACTGGTAATTATACAACAGATTTTTAAAATTATTCATCATGAGAAATACTCTAATCATTGCCATGAAGTAATTTCAAAATTCAGTTTATGATTTATTTCTTTAAAAAATTAACGCTATTGGAACATATTGAGAGCAGTTCTTGAAAATATTAGAATGGATCGATTAAACTATTAATATTTAATATGAAAAACATATCTATCTCATTGATTTTAGGCTGCTCAAGCTCTTTGGGTCACCATTCTACGCTTTACTGGTGACTTGCCAGATCCTCGGTACCACACCATGGAGAGGGATAATACGTCTGTTATGTCAAAAGTCACTGCTACTCTTGGCCGAAATTTCATCCGTTCGAAAGAGTTCCAAGAAGCTCAAATGATGGGCATGGATCCTGTGAGTTATTTCTGTTAATTGCTGTTGATTACATATTTTTTCTTGCCAAATATAAAATATGATATATCCAGAGGTAAAATATTTTGGATATTTTCTAAATTTTGATTTCGTGAAGATTTTCTTGAACTCTAATGACCTCTGTTTTATAGCTCAAGCTTATTATGAAATAATTTCTAAGGTATCACTAAATATAAATATTTGTCTAATTTTCAATGATTTTTATTTTTCAACTTTACTAAAATGGATATTTGGGCAAGTATTCTTCATTTTTAATTAATGACTATAATTTATTTTGATATTATATCACTTTTGGATTTTTCTTTATTTTGAGAAAGAATCTCAAGAAGAATTTTAGCTTTTAATATTTTGAAACTTTTCTCCTTTCTCCAAAGTTTTAAAGATTAGTTTTTGCTTTCTTTGTCTAAGCTAAATTCCTTGGAGTACCATCATGCTAAAAATTTATAAAATGTGTCAAAGGTATGTATTAGAAGCCTAAAAAATATGTATGTATGTACAAGAACTTTAATTTTCCTCATATATACATATATTCAAATTTAGGATTCCTTGTAACATTACCTATGTATAATTTAGTTCACTTACATAAGAAAAAGGTATAGAAAGATTTGAACAATTAACACTAAAGCAGGATTCTCAAGTTTGTTCAATGTATTTCTTAAATTTCAAAGATTTACAAATACTTTAATGAAATTTTCTGTAAGAAATATATTGAGTTTGAGCCACACTATAGTAGCTATTATTTTGCAGGCCACAAGTTTGCTCAAAAGCAGCCAAGTTTCCCTTTGTAAAATTGAGTTGGTTGTTTTTATGTCATGTATTATAGGACATATCTTATTTTTTGCATAATTATGACTGTCAAATAAACAGTGCAATAATGTGTTTTAATTTCTATAGGACGCTTACATGAAGCAAAAGCCTCGCTCAATTCGACACAAGTTGGTCTCCTTGACATTGAAGAGGAAGAACAAACTTGGAGAGGATGTCAGGCGTAGGCTTCAAGAGGATGATTGCACTGCAGACAGTTATCACAGTTGGCTCCATTCTCGTCCTACTTCGAATCTCGAAAAACTGCACTTCATTATTGGCCATGGAATTCTCAGGGCAGAACTCAGGTTAGTATTCCTGTTGGAAACTAATTGCATTTTTCCAACATTATGTTGCAAATCATACAACAAATATCAAAATAAAAGCACCAAAAATATTTTCTTTGTAAAATCATGAAATAAATATGAATTCTTACTATTCAGTCTATTTAAAGAATAGCAAAACATTGAAATCATGCCATGGTGAACTCAGTCAACTTAATAAAAAAGTTGTTGAATAATTTTTCTTTCGATATTTCTCATGAATAAATAATCTTCAAAATTTCCAGGGATGAGATTTACTGTCAGATCTGCAAGACCCTTACCAACAACCCATCCAAATCTTCACATGCACGAGGATGGATCCTTTTGTCTCTGTGTGTCGGCTGTTTTGCACCTTCTGAGCGCTTTGTAGATTACTTGCGTGCCTTCATCCGGGAAGGACCTCCAGGTTATGCACCATATTGCCACCATCGCTTGCGGAGAACATTCAACAATGGAACACGTAACCAGCCACCTAGCTGGCTAGAACTTCAGGTATGAAGCATGGTCTTAATTTCTGATAATTTTATACTATAATAGCCCAGGTCTGTTGGTTGGTCACGCTTTCACGATGGCCAATATAGAGCATTTTAACAAACTTCCCGAATAGGTAAAAGATTGAAATTTGGTAAGGATGCTTAATTAACATATTTTAAGTTAATGACGAAAATAAATATCCAAAAAAGTCCTGGGTTCGACTCCGAGGAAGACATTTCCATTTTCCATAAGGTAACATGTAAAAATCAATTTTTTGATGTGCAGGCATTTATTGTTTTGGAAATTAAAATTAGAAGGAATTAACCTACGATCTTCAGATCTGAACCATTTTGAAGAAAAAATTACAAAGTTTCTTATTCTGTTCATCTTTTTCCGAATACAATTATACGTTTAATTCACATATTTTGTGGAAATATTGCCATTTTAACGGAATGTTGCCTTGGCTACCAATTATATTGTTAAACCTCAAAATCCTATTGTTGTATCGATCCTTATGGGTGTAAGCGTGCTTTGTATGCTTTTAATACGAGATAGGGAGGGAGAGAGAGGGATGGTAATGGAGGGGGAGAGAGGGAAGTAGAGGGGAAAGGGGGAAAGAGGGGGAGAAGAGAGAGGGGGAGGGGGCGAAATGAGGAGGGGGAGGGAGATAGAGGGTGGGAGAGGGAGAGAGGGTATGAAAGGGGGGAAAGAGAGGCAACTATTTTAAGTTTAACTGAAGAGCCCGTCAACAACAGAATATTCACTAGATATGTTGTATATGACAAAATATTTCATATGTGAAAGTGGAATATTAATTATTTTAAATGAAAATAATAATAATCTATCTATCTATAATTCTTCCATTGATATTTCAATGGGCATTACACTAGTTTTTTTTAATAAATTATTTTAATTATTATTTTCAAGTGCCTTTGTATATATTTTAAATTAATTCTCTGAAAAATCTTGTTATAGGCCACCAAATCAAAGAAGCCAATTATGTTACCAATAACATTCATGGATGGAAACACAAAGACTTTACTGGCAGATTCAGCCACAACAGCACGTGAGCTATGTAATCAACTCTCTGACAAAATCAATCTGAAAGATCAGTTTGGATTTTCTCTGTACATTGCACTCTTTGACAAGGTAAGAAAAGCCATATTGTTAATTTTTCTTAGTTAAAGTTTTAAATTTTTACATTGAAACTTAGATAACCTATCCAATCAATTTCAAATTTTTTAAATTTAATTTTTATAATTCTACGTAATTACTTTCTTTGCTGTAAATAAATAATACCTAATGATTAGCAATTAGCATTTGTTTGGCCTATAATTGCATCATAACGTAAAGAAAAGTAGACCTGACTTGGAACACCATGGGGCTCGGTGCAAAATTATGATTAAAAAATTTGTGACAGCAAATTGTAATAAATAATGCAGATTTTTCTCTCATTAGAAAGTGTTTGATTTTTTCCAGTTAAAAAAATGTAATTCAAATGTACAATAAATATTTTTAGAGCATAGTTCCCAGGGTATTTACACCGTTGGCACTGTCATCAAGCCAGCCCTGAAAAAAGACATTACTGACTCATTTTGCATTTTGACAGGTATCATCATTAGGAAGTGGAGGTGACCACGTTATGGATGCCATTTCGCAATGTGAGCAGTATGCCAAGGAGCAAGGTGCACAAGAGAGAAATGCCCCATGGAGACTTTTCTTCCGAAAGGAGATATTTGCTCCTTGGCATGATCCAACCATAGACCAGGTGGCTACAAACCTCATATACCAGCAAGTAGTCCGAGGTGTGAAGTTTGGAGAATATCGCTGCGACAAAGTAAGTGGATGCTTTACAATTATAACATTTTAATTTATTCTAGCTGTAATAGCTTACAGTCCATTCACATTGGGCAAGCTTTTCAAATAACTCAACTCTGCAGGAGAATACAAACCTGAAGTTCTTAAACTATTTCTTATGCCTTCTGTTTCATTTAATTTTGATTTTATTATGTTGATTTGGATTGAGATAATATTTTCATAATCATATTTTAGTGATGCATTGTTTTATCTTTGAATTTCTTTGGATAGAAATAAAATATAAAATTAATTTCTAAATCTGTTATATCTGTTCCCAGGAAGAGGATCTTGCCATGATAGCTGCTCAACAGTATTATATAGAGTATTCAACAGACATGAGTACAGAAAGGTTGTTCAAACTCTTGCCAAGTTATATTCCAGATTATTGTCTCAATGCTGGAGAGAAAGCTGTTGATAGGTGGGGACAACTTGTGCTGCATGCTTATAAAAAGGTTTGTAACTTGAAATAGTCAACATTCACTGGCTTATTGTTTTATTTTAAATGAAACAATAGGTAGTGGACCATTTATAACGATTTAGCATCACGTAATATAATCTCAATAGTAAACTTGCCAAAATAATTTCCAGCTTGGTTTTATAATTTATGTGACTTTTTAGTGGAGTTTATTGATTTTTTATTTTTAACTATGTAAAGCCTATAGATTTTGGTATCTCTATATATATTTTGTGATTCTTAAAAATAATTTTTAGCCCATAATTTACTTCAGATATAAAATTTTAAGAATATTCTGACAAAATCTATATGCTCAGTGATGAGCTAGAAAAAATTAAGAACCGGCTCTCTAAGAAAAAGTAAGGAAATTTGGATAAGGATGGCAGGGGAGGCCTATATGTCAGGGGCACCATATCGCTCTAGTTTAGTAATACTGCTCCACTAGCTTAACAAGTATTCCGTTCATAATATATTCCATTTCATACACTCTGTAATTGACTATCAGATAGGGCAAAATGCACTTGAAAGGACAAAATCAATAAATTTTCATATTTTCTAAAAATTTAACAACCGGCTTGCAAATTCTAAGAAAAATTAACAACAGGCTCGCGCGAGCCGGCGGGAGCTGGCTTCAGCTCATCACTGTATATGCTTGAATATACTTATTTGCATGCAAGCTTTAATTTTCCAAACTCTGATTTTATTAGCTATTTTGATTAATTTTAAAAATATTCTTTATGATTAAATAAATATAATTAAATTTAACTGTCTTTTCTCAAGAATATTTCATTTGTGCTTTATATATAAAATAATAAAAATTATATATAAAATATTATGTGTTGTGTTGTTTTAGTAGTAAAATTTTCTTTTCAAATTTCTCCCATATTTCAATTAATAAGTCGTGTTTTGTTTTGTGATTTTTTTGCATGGATTTTTTATTTATCCTTGTTTTTGCATGATTCGTCTCATAACAGAGTTATTATCTGAAAGAAAAAGTGCCACTATTAAGGGTGAAAGAAGATATTGTTAGTTATGCCAAGTTCAAATGGCCTCTTCTATTCTCAAGGTTTTATGAAGCATTCCGAAACTCAGGTAAGGAGACTAAGCTGTGTTTTAGAATACTTAGAATTTATAATGCAAAATGGAAATTCAGTGAGCTATTTTAGATTTAAAATTACAGAATTTGGTTGATGGTAATTATAAAGCATTCTTTCACAAATAATGTGGGATACCATAAGTACTTTTTTTACAAGTCTTGCAGTAATATATCTTTGTAAAAAGTTAATAATTTATATTTTAATTTTTATCAATTATAAAAATTACATAAACTGTTTGCATCCCAGGTCCCAATTTACCAAAGAATGATGTAATCATGGCTGTTAATTGGACTGGAGTGTATGTAGTGGATGATCAGGAGCAAGTTCTGCTTGAACTGTCTTTCCCAGAAATTACGTCTGTTTCCAGTCACAAGTAAGTGAATTTGCTTGTAATTCTGATTGTTTTCTGCATTGTCATTTTCTGCAAATTTGATAATATTAATATTAATCAAATTTTGATGTTGTCTGCAGAAGAAGGCCTTTTCACAGAGATGCTATACATTCTAATTTTTTCAGTCCTCATTTTTGGCATTCAGCCGTCATGAAGGAATTCCAAAAAATTAAATTTTTTCAGAACTTTAAAGCATGTATCAGATCCTGATATTGTTCTCATATTTGATATTTAGTATAATTCATTGATTCCAATAGTTCTGCAAAACATGTACCACAAACTTCAGTGGGGGAAATGGGTCTTCTTGTTTTACTGACCTGAATATGGTATCCCTACCTTTATAACAATATCATCATTACCTAAAGTAAAGCTAAAAACAAGGTTTAGTTTTTCATTATTTTGATGAGTTGAACATAGGGATTTTATGCACCATTAAAAAAAAAACAATTTTTCATCTTAAAATTCTCCTGCCATTTACCTCTCATTCAAATTTGAGTGTTTATATTTAAAGAGTAATTTTTAAAAAATGTTCTCATCATGCTATTTATTATGTTCGCAGATCAAGCAAAGTGTTTGCACAGACATTTACTTTGTCAACTGTTCGTGGAGAAGAATTCACATTCCAAAGTCCAAATGCTGAGGACATCAGAGATCTTGTGGTCTATTTCTTGGAAGGATTGAAGAAACGATCGAAATATGTCATAGCCCTACAAGATTACAAGGCTCCAGGTACTACATCGACTAAATATTTCATTGTGAATGTAAAAATATAAAAGAAAAAATGTAAAAATATATTTAAATCTCATCAAATCATGTTATTTGAGGCATTGTCACCATTTTTTAAAGATCACTTTATAAAAAAATGGGGTGCAGTTTATATTCAGGAACCTTTTTAATACCGTAACTTTCCAATTATAATACGCACCCTATATACTACGCACCCATTATAATACGCACCCATGTTTTTACGAGTGAAATGTGAAAATTGTCTTATCACCATGTATAATACGCAACACATTTTTTGTAAAAAGATCACTGTAATTTTTCACTTGGTTATTAGCAGTATCGAGATAAGTGCGAGAGTGTTTACAAAAACTTTACGTCTAAATAGTTTTGTCTCTCACTTTAAAGATCGATACAATGTATAAAAACATGTCTTCATGTCGCATTGTGTAATAATCTGGTCAGTTGGAATAACAGTTCTCGCCTTGCCACCAAGCGAGATAGTTTACGTGAATATCACGTCTAGTTCTGACTCTGTCTTCATCCTTCATCGTCTTCATACAAGCCGGTCGAGGTATGTAAAATAATATTTGTTACTCGCAACTTGCATTGATTTTTTCTTAAAAAGTGTGGCTTTAAAAAGTATTGCCTCACAAACGCCATGGATGGTTCTGAAGACGACATCATATGGGATGATGATTTTGCCAAAGTGGATAGTGAGGATGAATATGACGTTCTTGGCATGCCATTTACATGGACAATGAGAGAGAACACAAAATCGCCAACAAACTATTTGAGGACAGGAATAATGAATTCAGAGGCTAAAATTCGGACAGCTAAAAGTAAATAAATAATTATTCTTATTTTTGTTTTGAAAAACGATATTTAAAGGAATGTTATCAAAATGCATTGAAATGTACGATTTTTTGGTAAAAATATGTCCGAAAATATAAACTATTTCCTTACTAAAAAAAGTTTATGCTTGTTACCATATATAATATGCACCCTAACTTTTTGTCAATTTTTTGTGAAAAAATGTGTATTATAATTGGAAAATTACGGTAGTTTGTCTTGAAAAACAAGGTTGTAGCTTAAAGGATGACTCATATTTGAGTAAATGGGGTATGTGATTATGTTGTATGTGTTAGAATAAGTGCTTGGTTACATTGTAATCCAATTTTGATCCAAATAAACAGCCATATGCCTGAAATTGCAGACACTATCAAACTATCAATTCAGCATTTATTCTTTGATGAAAATTTCAAAACTTATTAAAAAATATTGCAGTAAAAATTTGTTCAACTTGAAAAAATAAATTGAACCTTTATTTTAAACATTTTCTTTTTCTGAATGAAATTTAAATCACAAATCTTTTTCATCGATAGGAGAAGGATCATCATTCCTCAGCTTCCAAAAGGGTGAACTAATTGTTCTTGAGGAAGAAAGTGTTGGTGAAACAGTGATGAGTTCTGGATGGTGTGTGGGACGATGCGATCGAACTGGTCAACGAGGCGATTTCCCAGCAGAAGCTGTTTATGTCCTACCAACACTCTCAAAACCTCCACCCGATATCTTGGTAATTTCCATATCAAGTTCTTAGTGACACAAAACAATCTTTTCGTGCAGATGTTCAATCATTTTTGTGTTAACTTCCCAGGGTCTGTTTGGTGCTGATACCAATGGAGAAGTTGGAAGCGGTGGGCGCAGGTTGCAGGCATTAAACTCGGTTGCACCTCAGCAAACCAATGGAGTTGATGCAAGAGAGAGGCCTCATACATTGGCCGAATATGCACTTGATCATTTCAGGTGATTTGAACTTCTTTTATTTTCTAAGTTCATTCTTAAGAGCCACAGTTGTTACATTTGCTCATTCTGACAGAAATGTAACAGTATTTTTATCATGTAAGTATAACTTTATACCTTTAATATTTCATAATTTGACTAGCTCTGACTGTCAGATTGGATTGATCAGTTTAGAGTGATTTGAAAAGTTGAAATAAGTGGATAAATGGCTTGATTAGATTCTGTGAGCAACCTAAGCATGAAAAATGTATATTTCCATTTTGAGAAATTACACAAAACATTTTCCCATGAACTAAATTTCTTTTAAAGATATAATATTCCTGAATTTACCTCCAAAATTCAGCTTATATTACAATCTTCAAGTGTATCAGGGGCAGATTGGGCCGCCGGGACACCGGGCAAAGTCCCGGTGGGCCAATGCTGCTCCTGGACTGGGGCTGCCTGAGTGGTTGCTGCCTCGGCCAGGCGCTATTGCTTTTCTGTATTCTAAAGTAGTGTTGATCAAACTATGGGCCGTGGCCTCCTAGGGGGCAGCAGCATTATTTTAGTTGTAAGGTGGGCCAATATCCAAGTATTTGCCCGGGCCGATTTTTGCTCCCAATCTGCCCCTGAAGTGTATTAATGTTAGCTGTACATAAGAGTTTACTACTTAAGTTCATAATGAGCAACAAATAGATCTTGAGGGATATTTCACCAGAATTTCAGAAATAAATTCAACTTTAGGCTGATAACTTTTATTAATGCACTTAGGGTATGGATTCAGCTAAGTTAAAATGAATTTGTTTCCACTGATTATGATTTTCTAATGCTATTATTAACATTCAAATGCTTGAAATTTGTGTCTCTTTTCACATTTATTATAGCTTCTCTATGCATATGCTCTTTTAAGTTGTTTGTTTTTTACGTCTGCAGTAAAATAAAAAGCATTAATATTTCCTTTTATTTTTAAAGGCCTCCACCAAAGCGAACTGTTTCCAGGACTTTGACCCTGACATCTGCAAGGCGGGGAGGTGGAGGACCTGATGAACTTTGGCGCCACTCAAGGGAACCACTCAAGCAACCCCTGCTGCGTAAGTTGGTGGGCCGAGATGAACTTGCCGAAGAAGCTTGCTATGCCTCAGCTACAATCCTCAAGTACATGGGTGATCTACCATCTCGTCGTCCAAGACCATCTAATGAGCTCACAGATCAGATCTTTGAAGGTCCTCTCAAACATGTGAGTTTTTTCATGTTATGCTAATATGTTGCATGTATGGCTGTGTAATAGTAATTTTGCTAGCTAATTTAGATTTTCAAATTGCATGCAGCTAGAAACTGAACCAAAAGGAGATAAGATGCTCCAAAAAACCTTAAACCCTTTTATCAGTTAAGTTACCATATTCATAAAATCAATACTTTTAATGGTTAAGAAATGATTGCTTCCCAAGTACTCTGGAAGTCTGTTTTTATAGCATTTTTCAAGATTAGAGAATGCAAAATAAACAGACTTTCACTATGTTCATTATTTATTTTATTTTTCAATAAAATCAAAGAAATCACTTAAAGTCTATGACATTCTATCTGAAGCCACATCAGTGTTTTATTCAACATTATATACTAGACATAATTTCATTTGTGTCAAATTTTGAATTTCTGAAGAATTTATTCCATGAGTTTAAAGTTAACAGATATATTATGCAACAAATTAAAATTTTGGGCTATTTCAATAAATATAGTGAATGATAAATGGATTATGTTCTGTTATTTATTTACTTTAGGAGATACTGAGGGATGAAATCTATTGCCAAGTCATGAAGCAACTAACGGATAACCGTAACAGACTGAGTGAGGAACGAGGTTGGGAATTAATGTGGTTAGCTACTGGCTTGTTTGCTTGCAGCCATGCTCTCCTTAAGGTTGGTAACTTGTTCTTATCAATACGTTACTTTAGGGAAAGGAATACTCTTTTGAGAATGGAAAAATAATCATAAGCATTTACAGGTGACCCCTGCTTAATGCAGATTTTCTGACAACTCAGCCTTAAGTGAAAATCCACGTTCGCCAGGGGTACTATAACCCTTAACACGTTCGCTTCAGGACTCTGATTGGCCAATCACACCCCCATGCTGACCACGGTTTTTTGTTTAAAACTCCATGATAAGACTCTGTATGTTATATTACATTCATATCTCTACCAATTCACCCCCGAATTCACTAGAAATACTAAGAATATTGCACTTGTCCCGCCATTTGCAACAGCAAATTCCCTCATCGGTGTATTTGCATATTGTTTCCCCTTTGTTTAGTTTAGCGTTCACAACTTCGGTGGGATTTCCCTTTCTTTTTGGCTGCAAAGTTCCTGCACAATTAGTTCTTTTTTAAAAAAGCTCTTCAGTGAGATTATACGAATTATAAAAATTGTCCATAAATAAAATAAAACTTCAAGCTTCACTGAAAAAATGGCATAAATTGGTGAAAGATTTAGATACGGTTTGAACTGTATGAAAGCTCGTTTCAAACTGAGTGCAGGAGAGCAAGACTGGAGCCTCTACCCCCAGGTGTAAAGGCCACAGAGCAGTGAGAAGTGGAAGAGAGATATCACGCGCTAGGTGCGTGACCTGCCTGTCTTAAGGAACAACAGTCAGGCGCTAGGCACGTGACCCGCAGTGAACGTGTTAAGCATCCAAGAGGAAATAATTTTACAAATGGTATATTTAGGCCTACATTCAATGGAAACACATATTATCACCAAATTTTATAATCTTTTATAAGAGAAACAATAAAATTACATGATAAACAATATGACAAATAGCTTAATGTATAATAAAAGCACATAATCTAAAAATCTGGAATACTTATGGGGATCTATGGGTCTCTGCATTAAAATAAGAGTCCAGGGTCAAATGGTTGGCTTTTTTTCGTTTATTATGCAAAATTTGTCAGTAACATTCAAGAATTATGTCGCAGCCCCTCTTCACAGCACTCATTCTTGTGAAGCTATTATCATGCTCTTCTAACAAAGCCATTCACTGATTGTGCACTGAAAGTGCCTCTTCAGTGAATTTTCTAGTCATGGGGGTAGACGCAGGCTCTTGCATTTCCATGGAAGCCACATGGTGATCCAGCTTATCGTTGGTAAGGGACTTACCATGGGAGGTTAGCAACTCATCTATGCCATCTGCGCTGACTCCCTAGGTCCTCGCTATGGTGGCGATGTGGCTGATATCTTATATGGCATTGTGTAATGCCTCTTCAAAGTCAGTGGATTCCTGTATGATTTCTGGGAACAGTTGTCACCAAACACCCTTCATACAAGACTTGGAAACTTCATCCCAGGCCTCATCGATGTTACGAATGGCCTTCATTATATGAAAAAATGTCCACCAGTCCCTCATGTTTTGTCTGTCCTGCCCATTGGTAATAGGCCTTGAAGGGGTCGCTATTATACCCTCATCTATGGGCTGCAGGCAGACATAGTGTTTGGTGGAAGAAATGGGGAAGTTAATGCATAGTCTTAAGATGGAGAGGATAGCCTGGTGCATAATCCAAAACCAGCAGAGTACAGGGTCCAGCACCAATGTCCTCACAATATTTTTTTACAGCTTAGCAAAAAAAGATCTGAACCACGCTGTGAATAAGTCTTGAGTCACCCAGACTCTGCAGTTGCTATGCCACAAATGGGTAATTCAGCTCCAGAAAAGCCTGTTATATCCACATTACAAATTAAATTTGCTGGAAAATGCATCCACAATTTCACAGAACTCTCTGGGATAATTTTCTGCCGCATTTATGTCCGCACTAGCCGATTCACCAATTATTCTAAGATTGTGCAAATTAGATTGCCTTCTGAAGTGATTACACCACCCTTTACTAGCTTTAAAAATATCCACCACCATGCTGGGCTACGATCCCACTGTGCATAAGATATTAGGCTGCAATTGCACCATGTATAGGATACTTTTATATATAAAATTTTTGTCTAATTTTTTGATAATTTGAAAAAAAAAATGCCTTATAACACATCTGCGTTGGGCGGGGGCACATTAAGCGAGGGTCACCTGTATAGCTATATATGCATGACTCCAACAGATTTTTATTAAATAGTCTTTCAATTAAATGCTAAATAAGAAGCCACTAAAAATTTTCTGTGAAAACTTAACAAAAAAATTATGAGATTTAATTTAACAAAATTCATCTACAGTTTTCAATAAAAGCATGGCGAAGACACAAAAAGCAAGAATGGCAAATTCGTTTTTTGCATAGGTGAAGTAAGGCTTCAAACATTATTATCTTTTCATAGGTCATCAGGACTTATAATTTTACTTGTGTAATCTATTAAACTCTCAAACAGTGGTGTTCTTTGTTTTATTGCATAGCTTCTATTCACTTTTCCTGTATATTTTTATATGAAATTTTGTGATGAAAAATTTGCATACAAGATTACATTAACGATCTGCTCTTACTTAATTGTGATTTTTAGGAACTTACCATGTTCCTTAGAACGCGACACCATCCTGTTGCAGCAGATTCTCTGCAGCGACTTCATCGTACCTTGCGTCACGGTCAGCGCAAGTTTCCTCCTCACCAGGTGGAGGTGGAGGCCATCCAGCACAAGACCACACAAATATTCCATAAGGTTTACTTTCCAGATGACACAGATGAGGTCAGTCACTCAACAAAAGCATTGTAATCTTGAACTATATTTTGTACGAGTAATAGCATATTAAAAATTAACCTCCATGTAACAGAAAGCTAGCAGAGTAATTATCCTTAAAATTGAAAATTAATCTCTTTTCTTTGAGTCATTTCAATCCTTGGTGAATCATCTTACATTTATTAATTTTAATTTAACTGATAAATATCTTGTTTAAGTAATATAGAGCTACATATATAAATGAATTATGCTATATTAATCAGTTTACCTATTTTTATTCATTATTAATGGAAGTTATTCAAAAAATGCACAAAGGGAAATTTCAAATCGAAAGAGTTCTGAATAAGGAGTACATATTAATAAATTAAATCATGCTTCTAAGCATGTTGCCTACACCTGAAATCTGGATAAAAATATTCCAAAACAAATTGAAAAGAGTAATTTGAAAAAATTTATCCATCATCATACATTACTTTAACTAATTTATTGCTTCATAAGTTCAAATTTTACCTTTAATCAATGAAAGCTAACTGCATTGTAAAAATATTAAACAATCTTACAGTCTTTAATAATAACAGCATTTATTTCTTTTATAGGCATTTGAAGTAGATTCATCAACTAGAGCCAAGGATTTCTGCCATAACATATCTCAGAGGCTTAATCTCCGTTCTAGTGAAGGATTCAGCCTCTTTGTGAAAATAGCTGACAAGGTTATTTCTGTTCCAGAGGGAGATTTCTTTTTTGATTTTGTTCGCCATCTAACAGATTGGATCAAAAAAGCAAAGCCTACCAGAGAAGGTAAGTTTCCCAATTTAAAACTAATATTTACTGAACAAAACTTGATTTATTATCTGTGGCATATAAAGTTTGTTTGCTTAATGCCCAAGTTTCCCTAACTCGGTCAGTTTTATGCAATGTAATATAATTTTAAATAATATCTATCTTTTTTCCAGGAGTTGTACCTCAGTTCACGTACCAAGTGTTCTTCATGAAGAAACTTTGGACCAATACTGTTCCTGGAAAAGATCGAAACGCAGACCTTATATTCCATTTCCACCAAGAGCTTCCCAAACTCTTAAGAGGTTATCACCGTTGCTCAAAGGAAGAGGCTGCCAAGTTGGCAGCACTTGTGTACAGAGTGCGTTTCGGCGAAAGCAAACAGGAACTCCAGGCAATACCGTAAGCATTCATGTTTTGTAAATGTTTTCAAACTTAGGCATATCATGACAATAAAGCAGCAGAAATTCAGTTTACTGTGTCACTGGCATATTAATTGTTGGTAATCAAATCTCGAAAATAGAAAGTAATGCTTTCAATCTAAATATACCTGTTCAAAGGGATATTGAAGAAAACTGTCATGCAAACCATTATTATCCATTATTATTTTTTTATGAATTCATTTATAAATATTGCATTAGGAATCTATTGAATAAATCACTTCAGATGTACTTTTTTAGACATGTAACAATTAATCATATTAAAATTTGTGTGTATCAGGCAAATGCTTCGTGAACTGATACCTGGTGATCTGGTGAAGCTTCAAAGTGCCAATGATTGGAAACGAAGTATTGTAGCTGCATATAACCAAGATGCTGGTAAGTTAAACTATTCCCTCTGTTGTTTACATTCTTTCTGTTACAGTTTCCATGTGATATTGTCAATATTATTCTCATTTGACAGTTTTTTCCATATTGTTTCTATGACTTATTCTATGCTATGTTGATTTAATCTTTGATGTAGGCATGAGTCCAGAAGAAGCAAAAATAACATTTTTGAAAGTGATTTATCGGTGGCCGACATTTGGGTCTGCTTTCTTTGAAGTTAAGCAAACTACTGAACCCAATTTCCCAGAAATGCTGCTCATTGCCATCAACAAACATGGAGTCAGTCTCATTCATCCAACCACAAAGGTAAGCTGACAAAATATTTTTACCAGTTAACCTGTTAGGTGACCAGGATGTAATATAACATCATGATAGTTTGTATCTGCCAGTGGCCATGACGTAATATTACATCATCGCAATTTGAAGACCTATGCATAGAGATCTTGATGTATGTATTAGACTGTGAATATTGAAAACATTGGATTCCTTGTATATTTCTGTATTTTTTATGATTTCTACAATAGATTCTCTCAAAATATTGATTATTCTCTTTTATGCTGATTAGTATTGGTTTTTGGTATTGTTTTGTTGTAATTATACTTTCAAAAACAAAAGATTGATATTATTTATGTATACAGTAAGTCCCCAACTTACACTGTTAATTCGTTCCGAAGGTCGCCATGTAAGTTGAAAACCGTGTAAGTCCAACAATGCTTAAATACAATATATTTTTTGACATATACGCTCATTTCAATGGATAGTTAAAGCTAAAGAAGCAGTGCTTATAAAAACAAAATGTTAAGAAAATGAAAATATATTCAGTACAGTACATATATAAAGACATAATTGTAAGAAAACTAATACATACATATTTACTATTCAATAATTTTTGGCTCCAAATTCCTCGTAAGGCAAAAACTCGTAAAACGAAAATTAATTTCTCAATACATCCCATGTTATAAATTTTATAAACAATAGTTACATCATTAAAGTTGGGATGCCGTGACGTTCTGTGCATTCGAGAAGATTCAGGAACCGACGAAAGCCGAGAATAGGTGCCGGGAAAAACGATCGGTTTGCAAGAGGAAGGAGATCGTATAAGCGAAAATTGGCTCGTAAACTGAAAAACAGGTATTAATTTGTGCATCTTGTATAAGCGAAAACTCGTAAACCGATTCCTCATATACCGAGGGATTACTGTACTAGTAATGCCATCTATTGAACGGCAGTTGAACTAACGATCGAGTGTTAGTTACATTTTGGGTTTGTAATTTTAAGAAATTTATTTTTTCTAGATGTTGCACTAATTGTCTTTGTTTTGTGACATCAGAACACGTAATATTTTTTGTGCAATTTATTTATAATATTTTAAAATGTAAATGTATATCTATGAGAATACTAGTTTATGCAAATGATAACATTTATATGTATTATATTGTTCCTTATATATACATAATTTGATTTTGCAAACATCTGTTTCTGGTACTTAGCAGTAATTCGATTTATTTTCTCACCAAACTAGGACATCCTTATAACACACCCCTTCACAAGAATATCCAACTGGTCTTCCGGTAACACGTATTTCCACATGACAATTGGAAATCTTGTCAGAGGCTCAAAACTTCTCTGTGAAACATCACTCGGTTACAAAATGGACGATCTCCTCACATCTTACATCTCGTTGATGCTCTCCAACATGAACAAACAGAGGAGCATAAGGGTTAAATGAATGTGATTAAAGTGTCACTGTGGGCAAGCAGACTGTTTTAATTATTAGAGTGTGATTCGACTTGACACTGCATGATTTTTAACAGGTGGACCATGGACAAGCGTGAGTTTTTGGGGTTGAAACATCATTGAACTGGCTTATATTTATCCTTGCGTGTTTTTCCCAGTTGTGTCTCTCCCCATTTCCTTCCGTAATTGAGTGAGCCTTGCTTGATGTGACATGTGTTTGCAGGCTGAAATGTTCTGCTCCTTGGGTATCTTATCTACGAAAAAAATTATTTAAATATGCAGATCTGAGTGCCTCCTGCTTTTATTGTTCACTTGATTGAAAGCAGCAGTTTCACTCCTGTGTCATTGTTTCAAGAGCAATAGAAGAAAACTTCAGGATTTGTTATATCTACTTGAATGTTTTCTTAAAGACTCATAAATCTTGATTTTCAACATCAACGGCTTTAACGAAAGCTCGTGGCTCATGTTTCGCATAAGAAACCACATTGTAATTTCTGAAATTGTTATGAATCTCAAAATATAATAGGGTATGTTGGTAAATCAGTTTTCACTTACCTTGGAATGGACAGGTACTCACAGTTAAATTAGTACCTCTATTGCTTTTTTCATAGACCTGAAACCGAAATGGATACTTACCCACAAGTCATCTATATTAATATATAAATGCTATTACAATGTAAGATATGGTATGTAATGTATTTAATAAAAGTGTCCCTTTTATGTTGAGTATGGTTTTGATTAAGTCTTTTTAAATCTGATGCATCAGCATTTAAGAACTTCGTGAATATTAAGTTTTTGTCTGGAGTAATATGCTGATTCTGCTGAAACTGAATGTTGTAGGTACTATAGTAGTGTATGTAAATTTATATCAATTAATTTAAGATTTTATTAGCATTACTTTTTATTTGTACACATGCTTGTATCTAACATCTACATTTTACAATCACCAATATTTTCAAAATAACCATCATGCAGCCACTACAATTTCTTTAGATCTGAAATCTTGCTTTCACTTTTGTTTATATATTATTCTTCATTATTTTTGTTGTCTGAGGTTTTTCTGATAAATTCACACCAATCTGTTTGCAATAAATCAAATGCTTTAATTTTTGCCCAAGAAAACATTAAAAAATTGTAAAATGTCAGTCCTTGTATGTACATTTAATTTTTGAATTTCCAAGCTTGCATTCAGATATATTGATTAATCAGATTTCCTGAACTCTCCGACTGATATTAAGAATGTAAGTTTCTGACCTTTTAGAATGTTTTTAGTGTTGTTTCCTTTAAAAGCTGACTTTAATGTACAAAGAAATCTCATAAGTTAATTTGATAACACATTTTATTCACTGCATTGATATTCAAGCAATGGAATGTAAATTCTGAGATATATCTATTTATATTATACTATTAAGATACAATTAACATTTGTAGATCTTGACTGCCACCAGAAATGCTAACATATTTAAATGATTGAATTGTTATTGCATTGCTTTGTTAAAGGTTACAAGATTAGCAATTTTGTTTATTATTTGTTTGTTTTAATGAAATTTATGGCACAAACCTTGAATACTATGAAAGGATATGATTTTTCCAAAATTCTTAGATCATAATTTATGTGTTTAAACACACAACCTGAAGTTGAGAAATAAAACTGTGGCTGATCCATTACAAATGAAATTTTGTTTCTGTTGTCATGATACTATTATTGTTTACTTGTTTTATAGGTTAATTTATATTTCACTCATAACTCCTTAATAAAACATGGGTATTTATTCTACCAAATGGAAATTTGCAGGGAGGCCTTTTAAATTATATGTATTATTATAAAAAATGTATGTACATTTGTCCAGTGAAACAGAAACAACAATGCAAACATCGTTTCAGTTAATTGCAATTGAATTGTATCCGAGATTTCCACTATATAAAAGTTTAAAAAAATATTTTTATACTCATTACTTGTTAATAACTTTTATAATAATTTGGCTCATATTTCTATGTACATAAATGAATGTTGTCATCCTTGTGTTAAAATTCAACAAAAATTTACAAAGAAAAAAGTTTGGTGAACTGAGGGCTTAGATCCCTGTACCTTTGATTTATGAATCAACCACCTTACCTACTCTGCTATCCTGACCCATCGCTTAAAATCGTAAAAAATTAGTCATTTAATTTCCCGGGTAGAACTTTGTTTGAAGGCATTTCAAATTATATTTAATTATATGACAATTACGTGTTTACATAGCTCATTTGTGGCGTACAGTAGTATTTATTTTGCGGTGCAAAGTAATAATTAGACATTAGTGTATTTGAATATTGTTTAGACGGAAGTCAGCAGTTTTATTATTAGGCCATATTAGCCTAAGTTATAACGAAAGGAATATTTAGTTTATTTCCATCGATAAATAACCAATATTTCAAAGAGTTAGATTTCTTATTTTATTTTATAATGATTATTTCATTTTTAGTTGTAACAAATGATTGTTACTAATTTTTCCTGCATAGCAAAAATTATTTATTAAACAAATGAAGTCTATTTAAACAGTTTGTGAAAATGAATCACCTGAAACATAGATTTATACTATAAAGTCCATTGACGTTCATCTGAGGCTAAAGAATATACAAGAAGGCGTGCAGGTAATGTTAAAAAGTTTTTAAGGTTATTATATAATAAAATTTTAGTTTCGTAAATATTTAAAAAAGTTTTCTTTAATTTTAGTTGGATCAAAAGTTGTCTGACAAAAAGATAACTTCAGAAAAATTCGAAAAGATCGTCAAAAATTATACTACGTAAAACGAAAATGATCTGAAACCTCTTAAACAATGCTGTATACGTTTCAAAAAGATTAAAGAAGCAAGGCTTAATAGAAGATCCGAGGAAAGCCCAGAGTAGTATGAAAATCTGTTACAGAAAATACGTGAGTATAATTTTTTTAAACGCTCATTAGAAATGAAGCAACAACGCGTACATCGTTTAAGTCAATTGCAATTGAATGCTATGCAGAGATTTACAATATAAAAGTAGTTTATAAAAAAATTTATACCATTACCTACTTGTGTATAACTTTGCATAACTATTTTTAAATGAAAATATAAAATAAGACACACTTAGACCAAGAGTATGGACTGAGCCCATCTTGATTTTAAAAATAGAATATGACTATTAAAAAGGTGTTTTATAATAGTTTTAACATAAATTTTATTATTGAAGTCTTCTTAAATTAAACCATTTTAATATTTCCATGTTTCATTTATGCAACATATTTTTGTCAAATGTAGAAATCATTGGAATTACAGTGAAAGTTTTGGTATTTTAGTTATATATACATTTATTAGTTCGAAGACTTTCGCGGTGTTGCTGGGATGAAAGGCTTACTGTTAATGAATTACTTATGAGTGTTCCGTTTTATAATAATAAATCTACTTAATTGCAAACTTTTTACGAAAAATGTAGCGTATCTTGAAATATTTAATTAACTTTCGATGAATATTGTTCTACTGTTAATTTTTTAACTTTTGGCGAAAGAATTTTGTACTGATTTACCTCAGTTATTCATACAATATGTATTCCCGAACTCGCTGCATCGTGTGAGCAACATATATCAATTTTATCGATTCGAGCTCGAAAAGATTGTCACTTTAAGCGTATCTCTTGAATCTCAACTGACTTCTTCCTCCTACGATCATGTTGGCTGTAGAGTTTACCACTTGACCATGGAACTCTTGGTCATTTCGCGATGAAACATATCCGCGGCGGATAGAATTTTCGGTACTATCCTGTTTTCGCCCCGCAAATATTTTTCATGGTAAATATTTATTGTTGATTAATGATTCATATTTACGAGATACATTGTTGAAATAATGTTTTAAAATAATTTTTACCTTAAAGCTTGCTAACTCATGACTGATGGGCCTGTCGCGACATTTACAAACCCGATCACCGGACAACGGGGAGGGATAGTTTGGTTCCAGCCGAGGCGAAGGGCGCGGTACCGTCCGGAGACAACTACCCATTAAAACAAAGCGAGCCGAGGGATCGTCAGTATATCCTTTCAATGTTATTATATCCTTTTGACTGTTGCGCCGCAAATTGAGAGGATATAACATTGAAAGGATATATTGACGAGCCTTCGGCTCGCTTTGTTTTAGTGGTCTCCGGGGGCTACCGCTCTCTTCGCCTCGTCTGAAACCAAACTATCCCTCCCCGTTGTCCGGTGAACGGGTTTGTAAATGTGGCGACAGGCCCATAAGCTCGCCAATATCCTCGGTTATTTGTAATATTTACATAGCGATCCCATGAGCCTCTCAACAATAAATATTTACCATGAAAAATGTTTGCGGGGCCAAAACAGGATAGTACCGAATTTTCACTTCGCGAGATATAGCTGACCCCTATTTCCTCTCTTTAGCGAGTTCACTCGAGAAATCGCAGGGAGGAAATCTTCCTTCATTATCAATCCCTCCGTGGTCTGTTTTAACCAAGGGCGACCGAATTTCAAAGAGTTTGTATCACACCCGCGATCTCATTGTCCGTAACTAAAACGTTTCCCGCGAGGGTCAAGGTCTTGCCCAAACCAGTGTCCAGTCCTCAGGGACCAAAGACATCGGTCATACTTTCCACCACATACCTGTGCTCGTTTTCCCGCTTCATACGACGCCCGTTAAAGATTTCTCGACCCTCGTATAATGCCCGTGAATTTGTTTGGGGAAAATGAAGCAATTTAATGATGATGACGTTATCGGAACGAATGGGGAGGCATTCCTTTGTGACATAGGCCTGCGTTGTGAGTTTTAGACATTGCGTTTTTCTCTGCGTGATGATGATCCAGGGAGGCATTTTGTCTTGTCGCCTCAAGACAGGTGACATGACGCGTGGATTTTTACTATAGAATTAATGTATGTACAGTAAAATTCTCTCATAACGAGTTTATAAAATAAGAAAATATTCCAGTTATGTGGGATTCTTAATAAACCAGAATACTGCATTTTACACGATAAAATTTACGATGCCTTAAAAAAAACTAGCGAAATTTTAGCTACAAAGGACCTTTACAGAGCTTCGACATGTGAAGACCAGTCCTTCGCGTGACTCTCTCGCTCTCTCCCTGTATAATTTGCTGAACGACTGCCAATTCATTCGTGAATAAAGCACTGCTCCCATACTCGAGGAGTGTTTTGACAGCGAGAGTGCCGCTTTGCGCAATTGAAACTACGAATTTTCTGGTAGAACTGCTTTTAATTTGATAAGTGTCGGGATTAAGCCATTAGAGTGAAACCGTTGTATCAGAAAATGGCAAAAAAAGTTGAGGCGTGATATTTCGCGAAGAAGCGGTTCCTTTTTTTATCAGTTTAAACGAGACGTAAGTAGCGGAAGTAAGAGCTCTTTGAATTATAAAATTCGACTCTCTGACGCTGAAGGTCATTCAACAGGACCGTATCGATAAAATACGTCCCTCCTTCCTTTTTCAAACCTTCCATTTCCTCATTGTGAAAACTTTCCGCATTTCAGTGGAGGTAGACTTGTGTATTAAATGTTCAAAGGAATTTACGGATACGCATCACTCGTATGAATCATCATTACTGTGTTAATCAAACTTCTATTTCTGCGTAAAAAAGAACCTAATTTCAATGTCCCTTAATAAACAGAGGATTGTGATATCTTTTCATAACCCAATAGCTTCGCTCTTATCCTACGTTCCATTAAACATTTTATTCGTGTCCACCGATGCTCGTTTTTACTACGGTTTTACTCTTATTTCATTCTAGATGAATAATTTTAACGCATTTTACAGGACAAAATTAAGGAATGTTTCTGGCAAACTAATTTCTACTTCAACGATTTTGTCCATGTGTTTCTTGTTAAACAACTGACATGAAAGGGTCTTTCGACCTGTTCGGATTGTATAAAAAGGATTAAACCTTCTGCGTTTTAGAGCAGTATGGATGTGACCGCTTATATCGTAGGAACAGTCGTTAAGTGATCCGAAGATGTTTTAGGGCAGGGGTGGGCAAACTTTTCTGCTTGGCGGGCAGCATCGGTGTTTGCGAATTCTTCAGCGGGCCACATTGAAAGATGCCAATGCTTAGGCGGGCCAGATTAGAGTTTAAATCGGAAATTGCTTAGATTCTTAGGCATCATAATCATACATAAGTGAAAAACAAGGATTGTAGGGCTAAATTTTCAAAACTAAAGGTTTTATTGTCATAATTTTACCAAAAGTAATATAACATTGTGTTAAATTTCACAGATTGCTTTTTCTCCAAAGCTTCGCGGGCCACGTTAAATGCTCTCGAGGGCCACATATGTCCCGCGGGCCACGGTTTGCCCACCCCTGTTTTAGGGATTTCCCTTCTACCCGTCACTTCAAAGTATTTATTCTATGATGTAGTGGTACGCCTTCGGGTAACATCAGGTGCCGTGAGTAGGCTAGGTGTTGTTTTGAATTTTTTAAAATCCATAACCGTTAATTTTTTATCGTAGGAGTTGCCGTTATCTATAAAATCGAACAAGAATGTCTTAAATCGAGTTGTACTTCTAAAATTTCTTGCATGGTTACTTCATTGTTGCTAACATAAACAATCTCACAAACAAACGTTTTATTTACTTACGTGTGCATGCACTATTTTTAAATAGGAGGAAAATGGATTATTTATGATGAAGAAAAGATCTTTAAAACGCTATTTCCCTCACGTTCAGATATATAATATCTTTCTAATACTCCATTGCACGAAACGCGCCCATTTGTGACGCGTTGTACACTTTCCTAACTTGATAGAAAGGATGATCTGAAGATCCTTATGCGACAGGCATAAGCTGTTATGATGGGAGATGAGGAAACAGGTATGGCAGATTTTTTCACCTGTTTCCTCATTTCCTAACTTGTTTAGTAATGTCATGAGGGATAAAATAAAAAACTTGATATTCACCTTATTTCTTTGTAAAAGCGGAAAGTAAAGTACCGGAGTAAAGAAGTTTCACAGTAAGCCTTTTCAGTGGCATATCAAATATGAGGTCAATGGGTGTCTCTGGATGTCCCCGTTGCCCTCCGTTCGATGCTCTCTTTAAACTCTTTCCACGGCAAATTCCTCGATTCTGCGTCGCTAGATCAGCCCCTCAGCTCTTTATCGTGTTCTTATCCCAACCGAAACACTCATGCGGAAGTTGTGTCTTTGAAATATTTAAGTTTAAATTTGCACTTCAAATTACTAAATCGATCTTACTTTTTAAAAATGGCCACTCGTTTCTTCTTCTTCTGGATATCGTTGTTGTGTTCCGCTCCGTGTGATTTGTCTGTCATTCATCTTACTAATATGTTCATGCCATATGTGTACCGTTGGTTATAGCGTTCCTACGGCTTGTTCACTCAAATTACGCGGCTTTATCCTCGATCGGTGTCCAGTGTTCCTATGTTATTATATTCTTTCCGATTTTTACAATCTAAGTTCGCATTTTATGCAGCCCGTCTGAATTTTCTCTAATGCAGTACAACTTGCAAGACTTTTTTTTAAATGGCAGTAGCCAGTCTCCATCTAGGTAACGGTAACGAGTGACGCCTCGCTCTGTCAGTAACTCCGAGACAACGTTTCTGACAAGACATTGTGTCAGCACCTCGTGCACTTAATGGGAATGGCGCGTCGACTACGCCCCACGACTCCGCCCAGGGTCGGCTTGGAAAATAAGATGTGTAATTAAAAATGGTTCAAAATTTTCAATAGTAAATTTTGCCAGAATTAATAGAATGCAAACTTTAATTTATGTATTTATATAATCGCACGCAAAAACTTATTAATTACGAAAAACTGCAATTTTTCTATCACTGTAAAAATATACATTTCCGAAATTGCTTTAAAATATTTCCCGGGTACAACAAATGCTTTTTAGAGAGCGCAGGACCTTTGTAAGTGCGTATATTCATCAAGCCGTCCATGACTCCATCCTGCCATTTTATTTCTAGAGTAATCGAACTTGCAATACTTGAGACAAACTTGTTTGTAACGTCCCCTAAGTGATAGCTGCCCTCATTTTCGCTCCTTCCATTTTTACAAACTTCTAAAAATAACTGCGCGGAGTACTTATTAGCGTAAGACGCCAGAAAATTAATGATCACGCAAGTGTCACTAGCTCTATTTTGAAAATCTTCAGAAAATGTCGTTGATTTTGAAACGATTGTCATTCACGACGAAGCGGCTGAAAATATTCTGAGGGAATTTCAAAAAAATGATTAATCTGCCAATCCAACCTTTTAATTTGTTTCTTGCCATTTTTCTAATGGATTAACATACCTAAACGGTAAATAAAAAATTGTTAATAATTTTGTTGTTGCTGCGATGGCACGTGTTTCGAAAATAAGATACTCGCCATATTTGACCTATATAATTTAGAATTCCTGTTAAAACAGATATCTCACCTTTACGAATGTTCCTGGTCTTAATTCTCCTAAAAGTCGATGTGCCGTTTTGAGTCGACGCCGTTTTCTCATTACTCCCATACCGGCTAATTGCTATGTGCGATGACGCTAATTAGTAGACCGAACGGGAGTTTCACGAATTCCTTCTCTTAAAAGCCGATTTAATACACCTTGAGGAGTTAAAGCCTCGCTGATTTATTGCTAAGTAACATTTATTCAGCAAGTGAGATACTGATGTATCTACCCATCGTAATAAGGTCAGAAAGGAGACGAGTAAGAAAGGTTTTAGAGAAATAAACAAAAACGATTGAAAATCAACATGCGCTCCAAAAAAAATGGGCGCACGACATTCGGGTTTGTAAACCTTCGCTAAAGGTAATAACTTTTATAAATAAAGTAGTTACCTATCGTGAAATTCTTCAATTGGTTAAAGCCTTCCCAATCTGTTTCATTTTCTTTTGTATTTATTTTAACGCAACAAAAATGAGGTTGAAAATAAAATCGGCTGTCTAAACAAGTTGTGTACTACAGAAAAAAAAACAAATTGCGGTGAATATTTCACATATCAAAGCCTAGGATACGTGAATGTGTCAACAATACAAGTTTCAACAGTAGTTAAAAATTCTCATGAAAGCCAACAAGTTAGGAAAGTGTACAACGTATCACAAATGGGCGCGTTTCGTGCAATGGAGTATTATATAGAAAGCAATTATATACCTGTACGTAAGGGAAATAGCGTTTTAAAGTCCTTCTCTTCATCATAAATAATCCATTTTCTTCCTATTTAATAGTATTACATGCTGTTACATGCACACATGCTGTTACATGCACACGTTTGTTTGGGAGATTGTTTATTATAGCAACAATGAAGAAGTAACCATGCAAGAAATTTTCAGTTCAACTCGATTTAAGACGTTTTTGTTTGATTTTCTCAATAAAGGCTACTTCTACGATAAAAATGTATAGGAAAGAAACTACTCTTCTTTACCAGTTCTGCAACTTTTATTTGAAAAATATTTTGATATGAGCAATACTTTACGTGATATGACGAAAATTTAATTTTTTGTCACCAGTAAAGTGGTACCCCTGATTGGCGTACGTGATTCGTTTGTGCGATTTTCTTATTATATTTGATAGAAAGTCCTTAATATCAAATTTTATAAAAATCCGTTCAGTAGAAGCCGAGAACGAACATGCGGACGGACAGACGGACGGACGGACCGACCGACGATAATAGGCGCTCACGCTGTAAGCGAAACGCGCCTAAAAATTGCCGTTATTTTCGTATTCCAAACTAATATTGGTGCTAATTCGGAACGGATTCCGATACTCTTGGCAATGAAAATAAACTTGTCCTTGCATACATCGAAGTATTGATTTCTCATCTCGATTCTAACCTATTTTAAATGCAAATTGAAAAGCTGCTACACTCGCTCTACTGATAAATTAAAATGGGTGAAAGGAAAGGTTCCTGGGATCGAATCCATGATGCTTTTACGAGATTTTCGATTTTTTTTTGCAGTCGTAACCTAAGATCGAATATACGTGCACAAAATTTCAGCAATTGATTGTGACAAAAAAGCTTGACAGACTTTTAAAAATTATTATATTCTACAAGAACGGAAAGATTGTTTATAAAGAGGAGTACGGTTTTTTGCGATTTTTCGGGTTTAATGGTTAAAATCAGAAGAATGTTTTCGTAAAATTCTTCGAGAAAGAGTCGTTGAAAATCGATCATACTTAACCGGCCGGGGATACAGAAAGTAACCTGGTAGAGCGTCGAAGAGGCCGCTTAAGCTCAACTGTCGAAGGTCGAATTCCCCATTTTCCACGGAAGGCGTTGCTTTGGTCATGTTTCAGTTCGTCTTCGAAGAGTGTTTTCTTTTTTCGCTTTTACCACAAGACTCAGCACTTTTTACTCGAAGAATCCAGCAGTCATTCCGGGGAAAGAAAAGTTTACATCGAAAATACGATTGATTAGTTAACCTCATCATGGCGGGTTTTAATACACACACACAATCATTTTGTGGTTAAACTGTGATTATAAGTAAAAAAACGAGGTACTTCACCCAATGATAAAAAAATTGGTGGCTATGATTTAGTAATTTTATCTGTATTTTTTTGTATACCGTCCCTACCTTGGATGAAACGTAACGGTTGCTTGGTAACCATATTTAACTTTGTTGACATTAAACAATTTTTCTGTCCTTGTGGAGTAAATAATACGTTGCATTAGTCAGGCTCGAGCTGTAAACAGTTTTTATTGTTGATAAAAGAATAAATAAAGAAAGCAAGCGAAGTAAACGTATTGTTTTAATTTGGAGACAAAAGTGAAACCTGTTACGTAGTAAAAGATTGAGATAACATTAAAGATATAATATTTTCAAATATTTATTATTTAATATTTTTATTATTTTATACCAGGTATCATCAAACCTTTCAAATGGCTGATGCGTAAATTTTAAAGAGAGAATTTTTGTGCAATGTGTCATACGCCTATATTAAAACTCGATTCATCCACGTACTAAAAAAATATCATATTAAATTTCATAAATGATACCTAATGACACCTACTGCTGGAAAATGCATGTATACACTTACATACGAGGTTCTGACAAAAAGTTCCCGGATTGATCTCAAAAAAAAAGTTTAGGCTTACCCAATTGTCTAGTCGGTGTTATCTCCTTCGAAGTACTCTCCTTGGGCAACAATACAGCGATTCCAGCGACGTTCCCACTTCTGGAAGCAGTTCTGGAACTCCTTTTTGGCGATGTTGTTAAGTACCTCCTGCGATTCGGCTTCAATCTCCTCCACGGTGTTAAAACGCCGCCCCTTGAGTACCATTTTCATCTTCGGCAAGAGGAAAAAGTCACAGGGGGCGAGGTCGGGGGAGTAGGGGGGGGGGGGGGGGGGGGGTGAGGGACCACGGCCATGTTTTTGTCGGCCAAAAACCGTTGGACAGACAGCGCGGTGTGAGCAGGCGCGTTGTCGTGGTGGAGCAACCAGTCTTTGGACGCCCACAGGGCCGGACGTTTCCTCCTCACATCCTCTCTCAATCGTCTCAGGACTTCATTGTAAAAATTTTGATTCACTGTCTGCCCTTGAGTAACAAATTCTTTATGCACAATTCCCTCCTTGACATTAAAACGATTAGCATGCCCTTCACATTGCTCTTGACTTGCCTGGCTTTCTTCGGTCTTGGTTATCTCGGACTTTTCCACTGGGACGATTGTTGTTTTGTTTCCGGGTCGTATCCATAAACTCAACTTTCATCGCCAGTGATGACCTTAGAAAGAAAGTCTGGATCTTTTCCGAGCTCCTGTTTGAGGTCCTGGCAAAAGTCCAAACGCTGCTCCTTCTGGTCTGGCGTCAGCAGGCGAGGCACAAATTTTGCAGCAACTCGCCTCATGTTCAAGTTTTCTGTCAGAATGCTTTGACATGACCCATACGTAAAGTGACCAGACGTACTGATTTAATCAGTACAGTACTGATTTTAGAGATTGTGTACAGATTTCAAATATGTACTGAATTTTGTACTGAATTTTGTACTGAATTATAAAGTTGTACTGATTTTAAAAGAAGAAAAAATCTATAATTATTTAGTTCATTTACTGTGGGATTGACGGTTGAGGTGGCTCGGGTGCGATGTTGCCAGGATGTGTAAAGAGGACTTGCGACAACGCTGTGTAGTTCCCCTAGAAAACATTACCTCCCCTCCACCTATGATTGACTTGTGAGGGAGGGGAGTTTTTCAGTCTTTCCTTCCAAACCCCCAACCCTTCTCTACAACTATTAAGTCTCAATTCCAAAGTAATGTCGTCCAGACAATAGTAGTTATGGTTGTTTATATCATGTGAGTAGTATAATATTTTAATGCTGTTTAGTAAAGTAACATTATTCTCAGAATAGATTATTAATATTCTTATTTAATTATATTTAAAGACTCCGTCATAAATAGAAGAAAAAACAAATTTTCTGATCGACTTCAGCAAGAGTATCCAATATATATAACAATAATGTTATATACCTATGTATACTGTATAAAATTTCAATATATAAAGTTTTATATTGAAATGTAGTTTTCTTTCATGGATATAAGAAATATAAAAAATGTACTGATTTTACATCTTGAAAATCTGGTAGTTTTCTTTCATGAATATAAAAAATGTACTGATTTGACATCTAGAAAATCTGGTCACTTTACCCATACGACATCCCAACAATGTTTGTAATGTCCTGGATACTCTGACGACGGTCTTCATGAATGGCCTCCCGCACTTATTCTATGTTCTCGTCAGTTTTGCTGGTTGATGGACGGCCAGAACGTTCATTGTCCTCAACCAACGTTTGTCCTTCCTCAAACCGGGAAAACCACTCGAAACATTGGGTCCTACCCCATGGCTTCCTCACCAAAAGCTTGCTGAAGCATCTTGTGGGTCTCTGAAGGCGTTTTACAGAGCTTAAAAGAAAATTTCGCGCACACTCGTTGTTCTTTCAAATATGTTATTTTTTATTTAAAAAGGATCGCAGACACACACTGACACAACATGAAACAAAGAGCTGCCAAAACAATACGCCACGTTACTCTGCAGACAACTGCGTAATAAAGTATAATGCGCATCCCCGCTTGTGCAAGTGCAGGGTTCATACGAGAAGCGCTCCACGCGGCCAGTCCGGAAACTTTTTGACAGCACCTCGTATATGAATATGCATGTCTTATAGAAATTGATAAGGTAAGGTAGGTCGGATAAAATCCCTCTATTAAACTGCGGAGGTGTTAAAATTATTTTTAAACTTTTGCAGTATACTAGAATGTGGTACTATAAACTATATTACGTATGCATACGAACGTAATTGGTAAATGGATGCGTTCGGAGGTAGGTATCAGCATTAAAAGTTGGAACCCAGAATCATCAACGTTTGGAAATTGCTGGCTTTAATTTTCTCGCTATACTAAAAATTAAAACTGAACAGGGAATATTCCTCTAAAATTTTAATAACTAAGTTTTTTCTGAATGAAAATATAGCCATTTCCTTCAAACATTTAATCCAAAATAGTTAAGCAGCTAATTTAGTGGGTGGTACGGAATATATGTTTTACGATATTTAGAAAGCGGTTGAAATCTCCATTCTTCGTAATCGGCGGTATTAGTTTGCGTCCATAACACTGTAGAAATGCAATAGTTACACGAAGCATTTAATCGGTTCGGGATGAAACTTTTGAATTTGTGTAGATTGCGAACATTAATCGTTCAGACGAAGAAATAGCAGTATGAAAAATAATCCACGTATCATCAGAAATTGACCATAAATGGACAAATGGTAAATTTAGCTTAATCTTGGAAAGTAAAAGTGATAAATATCTCAAGATTTGTCCTTTTTAGGCGCGTTTCGCTTCCAGCATAAGTGCCTATTAGCGTTGGTCTGTCCGTCTGTCCGGTTCAAAGTGTAATATATCCCCCCCTTATTTTTTCTTTTTTGGAACAGTTACTATGCTATTGTTTCTTTAGTTTGTGTTATTGTTTATGTATTTGGGATTTAACAATCAATAATATTTTACCTTTCTAATATGTTTCCTACTCTTGAGCAATTTATGTTGATGTTCAGTAATGAACATAAGAGTTTACAATTACTAATTGACCAAAATGTCATCGAAAACAACTGGAAATGTAAAAAATGCGGTGAAATAGCATCGATTAAGCTGACAAGACAAACTTATCGTTGCTCCAAAAAAAAATTGTCCGAGTGAAGTTTCTATTCGTGTGAATACCTTTTGTTCTTCATTTTGGGTACTACTGGGTTATCCCAGACCTCTTTTGAAAAATAATTTTTTGGGATTACCCTTTCACGCAAAACGAAAGCTTGCAAACCCATGACTGATCTGCTTGTGACGACATTTACCCACCCGATCACCGGACAATGGAGATGGATAGTTTCGTTCCAGAGAGGCGAAGGGCGCAATAGCGCCCGGAGACGGCTACATCCGATATAAAAGGCATTATAATCTAAAAAGAAAGCGAACCGAAGGCTCGTCAATATCCTTGGTTACTTGTAAATGAAAAGTTTTTTGATAATTTCTCATTTTCTTAGTTTGTTTTAATGTTTCTTTCCGGGAAAGGATTATCGCAAAAAAATTATTTTTGAAAAGGGGTGGAGGATAACCCAGTATTATCTCATTTTGTTTCATTTGCTTGTTTATTTATGGTTGTCATGATATTTCCAAGAAATATATATTTTCTAGTGGCGCCATTTTGAAGGGGGGTATACTACACTTCCTCCGTCCGTCCGTCCGCATGTTCGTTCTCGGCTTCTACCTAGCGGATTTTCATGAAATTTGATAGTAAAGACTTATTGCCAAAGCTAATAAGAAAATCACATAAGCCAGTCAGGGGTACCACTTTACTGGTGACAGAAAAATGAACTTTCCATCATATCTCGTAAAATATTGGTCGTATCAAAATACTTTCCAAATAAAACTTGTAGAACTATTAAAGTAGAGTATTTCTTTTCCTATACATTTTTATCGTAGGAGTAGCCGTTATCAAGAAAATCAAGCTAAAATATCTTAATTCGAGTTGAACACAATATTTCTTGAATGGTTACTTCTTCATTTTACTAGCATAAACAATTTCACAAACATACGTTTTATTTCCTTACGTGAGCATTAAATATTTTTAAATAAGAAGAAAGTGGATTATTTATGACGAAGAAAGAACTTTAAAACGCTATTTCCCTCACGTACAGGTATATCATTTCTTTCAAATACTCCATTGCACGAAACGCGCCTTTTTGTGATACCTACTTTCCTAACTTGTTATTTTACCAACTAGCGTTGGATGGCAGTGGCTGTTGGTTCAGAGTCGTCCATTCCGTCCTGATCACTTTTCTTGCCATAAACTCAGGCTGTCCAACATTCCCCATTTCTCTCTCTCTTTCTTCAGTCGTTGTCCTTCGCCGGTGCGAATAGATCGGCGGGAACTTTTCACTTCCGCTCGCCGCCAAAACTGCTTTCATGGACATCGCTGCTTAAATTGGAATAATTCATGCGGGAAGTAGTGATTGCATTATTATTATCGTATCTTTGTCAAAATGATTTATTCCCCTGGATAAGATTTTTTCCGGCTCGTTTCTAGTTGTTAATTATTTTTAAATTGGTCTTCGAGTGCGTCGCTTACTACGTTAGGTTCATAAAAAGGATGACTTATGAATATTTTTATTGCGCCGTTAACTACCCAAGTGTTTTGCGAGAATATAAATTGCAAGGATTTGAAAGAATGTTTTTATCCGAGCAAATCCTTTGACAAACTTATTTTGAATTGTTTCGTGGTTACAGGTTAATTTCCGGAGGACGGTATAGAAGCCTTTAATGTGTCGCGAAGAAGTAATACAGTACAAATGAATCGTGATAAAAGCAGAGCCTACGCAGTACTTCAGCTCCATAGGAAGTGCTTCTTCCTAGCAGTGCTTTTAAAACATTCTTACCACCTCCACATTTGGGAACTATGTACGCTTCTCAATAGTTGGCCATAAGCGCACTTTAAAAGTAATTGAGTACCATCGGAATTTCGATATAGTTTCCTCTGCTATTTAAATATGACACAGGTATTAATTCATTATAAGATCAAACTTCAACAAAAAAATTGAAATTTTTTACGTATTTCGTCAGGGCTAGTATTACAGATACAAGCTTCTCAGTACATGAATATCCACAGATAGTAACATATCTGGATCTGGTTTGAAGAATTAATAAAAATGATGAATTAAAAAATAAAATAAAATGAGGAAAAAATAGGTGAATTTCCATGCAAACCACTTGAAGACACGGTTCATTAATAATGGTTTGCTGGATATCTATTTAAAAGAGATTAAAGAGACATTTCAATTGTAGTGGCTGGGAAAATTTTTCGGTTGAAAATTCATCTGTGCTTCTTTGCTCAAATTTGTTGGAAGAAGTTGGGAAATAATTGGAGAAAGAGAGAAAGGGATTGGAAAGTATATATGTATGTATCTAGCAAAAGTCGTGCATAAACAGCCATGTTGGCATTTGAACTGCGAAGCTACCAATAAAGTCATTCACGAAGTTGTTCTTGGCTGAATTTAATTAATAGACTGACTGTTTCATTCTCGCAAACGAGGAAATGTTTTGAATTTTACATTTACTGGAATACAGAGATAATGAACACGAGCAAAAATTTTAATTTGACTTCCGTTATTATTTATTTAGGACATCGTGAAAGTAAACGGTACTTTACAAGATTGCTTCAGCGGATGTAATTTCGCTTTGATCTTGGAATGATGCGCAAATTTTGTATTGAGAAAAAATATTTGCTTTTATCAAAATTACGCATTTATGAAAAATTTATCGAACAAAAATTTTACTAACCGTCGTGCGTGATATATGCGAATTGAGAAATTTGTGAGGTTCATAAAGGCATTAATTCAAATGTAACAGGAAACTAGAACTTGGGAACCTTGAATTCCTGATTCCAGGAAAACACATTAATATCTGTACTTCTCGATTTGAGGAAAACTTTTGAAAATTAACGAGAAAAAATGCATGTAAAGTTTGTTTATCTCTAGGTGGCTTCCCTCATTCAATTTCTGATTTCATTGAATAGACTGATGAACATAGTTTATTTTTAACGTGTTAAAAATTAATGATCATATTTGAATTTATAATACGTGAAAATATTCGATTCGATTTTGATTTTAACGTAAATTGACTACGTTACGAAGATATAGAGGAGCAAAGCATATGACGTTTTCAAGAATGTAATTTGCCTAATGCGAGTGATACAGAAAAACGCGTCTAAGCCAAAGCGGAATTGATTATACACGGTTAAATAAATTTGACACACATTTAACCAAATCCTATAAAAATTTATTATACACATTTTATGTAGGAATGTGATGCGAGAGATCTTGAAGAATACATGAACAGATGACTATTCCATAAGGATTACAATTTGTACAACGCGGTTCTTTCCAGCGCGGTTATTTCCAAGACTGTAACATCCCCGATTTAAGCAAGGGACATCACAACATAACTTTTAGTATCATATTTTAATTTTCTCAAAACTTTTAATAAAAGATTTCGTGTAAATATTGTTGTTCGTAATTTCGCGAAAAGTTGGTATTATTGATTTTTTTTTAAATCACTCTTTATATGTAAAAATTCACGAGACAAACCTGTAGTCCCAGTAAATTAATTTTACGACCTCCCGTTCCCACGAAATAATTTGAGAAAACATCTGAGAATCTCTTAACAACAAAATCATTGCGAGAGACATACTGTGGAAGAAACTGAAATGAATATCAGTTACGCAGAAATAGTTGGAATAATCTCGTGGATTAGGATTTGCGAGACGGAATTCCTGGGGAAGAACAGGGATAGGAATAGAAGGTACGGAAAATGGGGAAAGTACTCCTCTTGGGTAAGCTCGAAATTTAATAAAGATGCTGTCGTAGAAGTTGGGAAGATTTTGATGGAAATTCTATCCAAAAGAATAACTTTGAATCTATAAAATTTTAAGCCATTGGGTGATGAAATAGATGACATCCTATCCCCTTGGTATGACCTACATTTTTTTAAAAATTAGCCGGCATAAAATGATAAAAAAGTTAAGAGTAATACGCGCTAGTGTAAGAAGATTTACTAGTTGAAAATTCGTTTCTTGTTTCATCACGCTCAATATTTTAAAATTTCTAAAAAAACATCTGATGATGTTCTATTATAGGCTCAGTGAGTTAAATTTTCTAATTTTAATTTTGGAAATATGGGAGTTCTGAGAACAATATAATATAGATTTTTCATTGCCGTCATGAACTTAAATAGGAGCCTCGAGCAAAATCCAGCCAATCATACGATAAAGATATCATGTGGTAAATATTTTTGCGCATTATCTTAAAACAATGGTGAATCCCCTAAAAAATGTGCGCGAAAAAATATTTATATTTTGTGTTTATTTCATTCAACTTTTAAAATAAATAATTTTCTGGGATGAGAATTTCACGAGCTGAAGCAAAAGTTAATTGATAAATCCTAATGAGATATCGGCTCACTATTTAGATGAAAAACTCCGTGCCTACTTGCATCTAACATTTGAGTTTGAGGCTCGTTAATTCCAATTAAATTCTCCGCGTTTATTTTTCGCGTTTTTATATATATTATGATGATTCAATGATTGGAATTACATACATTAGCTGGAAATTACGTGGTGTATTCCAGTCGAACCTGTAGGACTCTACGTTCTCGAATATAATATCTATAATATAATATCAATAGCCACTTCTCCTTTTCGCGATGTTGTGCTGGAATATCCTAAGGTGTTAGCGGAGTTTTCGCAGTAGCCACTTGTTCATCATAGTGCGAATCGGAGGCAACAAGCTATGGTGGTGTTAAGGGTATTAGATTCAAGGCAGTTTTAGGAAGTTTATTTTGGATGGGCATCGTAACAGGATCGCAGTTCCATAAAGACCCACGTAGTTCATTAGGTTGGTTCATGAGTTCCCAGGTAAAATAAAACATCTATTTTGACTCCTTGTGAATTTTCTTCCTTATTTTGAAATTTTCAGGCCCTTTATGGCTGTTATTTTTTTGTCTTATGCTCTTGCACGTCATTTATGGTCACAAACATGTCATTTGGATATATTGTGGACATAATTTGGAACTCACAGTCATATCAAAGTACAATACTTCAAACACTTTATTATCATTAATTGTCTAAAAACAGAAGTTACTTTTTCTATTACAAATAATGTCTCAAACAATTGTAAATACACTCAAAGCAGTAACTAATACACAATAATTTTTAAGCTGAAAATCTACATATGTCTAATCATCTGCACACCTTCTACATATGTAGTGTACCTTAGCGCTGCACGTTCCGCAAACCGCCTTTCTACATTGCCTGCAAACTCCAGTGGTGCGATTTTTCTTGCAATGTATCTTTACCTGAGAGTATTTAGTTGTGCTCATACCAGCCTTCTCTGTTTCTTCCTCCTCTGATGGATGCAGCGTGCTTAGAAGAACCACATTCTTACTCGCTTTTCCTTGATAAACGGTAAGTGTCATCTCAACACCACACTAGGGAGTACATCACTACACTAGAGAGTAAGGGTAGGAGAGGGAGGGTAGGCGAGCGCAAAGATGCATAAAATCGAAAAATAAAAAACAAACAAAAATCTCAAGTGTTCGCATGAGTATTGCCCTTATGAATACCTAAGACTAAGCAAGGAGTCAAAATGACTCCCTCGGGCATTAAAGGTAAATCATGAAATATGTCGCCAAAAAATCATTGCTCGCACTCAATATTTTTTCAGTGTGTTTGGCCTTGAAAATGATTAAAAGTCACGAGACGTTTTTTTCCTACACTTCGTGTAAGAGAAGTAACGTTAACAGAAACTTCCTGAAGGAGTCAAAATGACTCCACTGGGCATTCTAGTGTTAAACGGTACTGCAAGAATGTCTTTTTAAACAACTAGCAAGAGAATGAGTCTATCGTTGATTTCCTGTGAGAATGTCGGCAAAGAGTCACTTTCCTTGGGTTAAAAACAGCGCTAAGTCGCGCCTCATCCACGCTGCTTCCTCGAGTATCTCTGCCCTACAGCTGTTCTGACCAAGTCCCTTTACAAATGGCCCTTGAGATTTACAGTGACTCGCCAGCTGACGAAGGGTTTTGTAGATAGGGAAAGTGAAGTGAAGGCTTATGACTACCTTAAAACTAGTTTGCTATTTCTATTAAAACAATTTCTTTTTTGAAACAATTTAAAAATTTTTGTTTTTGTAAAAGTTTTAAATGAAATATGCATATTTCTCTTTTTTTATTAAATGTGTTTTTTTCAATTTTCTTTTTAGTTATTTTATTATTGTTTCGACATCTTATTCAATTGATTTTTTTCAAATTACACATGCTAATTCTAATCGTAATACTATGAAGAAGGATAGGCATAGGAAAGTTTGTGTTGTTATTTTAGGATATCGCGTGGAATTTTGTATTAAAATTTTTTTTTGGTAAATCTTTCTTCCAGATGTTGGTTAATAAAGAATTTCTGGTTAAGCTTTTTATCAAAGTTAGTAGCCAGTGTTTTTCACAAATTCTGTAAGTGTTGGGATATTATGAGCTTTTAGAATTTGCTTCATAGGCACTAAGGTGGATTGATTGGTGTTATATCTTATTGTTTTGTTTTGGAAGATTGTATAATTCTTTAAATTTTCTTTGCTAGTATTAAAGGATAATTCGCACCCATAAGTTAAGGTCGGCCTTATTATACTGCTATATAACCTAAGTTTTAAATTTTTGGATAACGAGCTTTTACGGTTTAGCAGCGTGCAGAGTTTAGATCGGATCGCCGTCTCCTTTGTAAGCGCTTGTCTGGTGTGTTGGTCCCAGCTGAGTCTTTGGTCCAGATGAAGGCCGAGGAACTTGTGTGATGCGTTCGAAGGTTTAGCGGTTCCATTATATTTTATGCGTTGTGTGAGTGTGTCGTGTGTCTGTGGAAGTGAACGTGCGTGTTTTTTTCTGAATTGTGTATTTTTCATGTTTGTGTCCATTTGAATAGTGTCTTCAGGTGTTAGTTTCTATGTTTTATGGCGGTGTCTGGTTTGACTGATTGGGAAGCTATTGCCGCGTCGTCTGTAAATATATAAGTGTGTGTGTTTTTGTGGATGGTCATGTCATTTACATAGAGACTAAAAAATAAAGGTCTGAACAGGGATGCTTGGGGAACGCCAGCTTTGGAAGGTTTTGTAGTGGAGAGTACACCGTCTAAATAGACTTGAAATGTTCTTTTTGAGAGGTAGTTGGCTATAATTTTTTGTAAATAAATTGGAATATTATATTTAGCTAATTTGAAGATCGGGCCATTGTATCAATACCTTTGCTACGTCTAGAAAAATTGTCTTGGTTGTTTTGCGTTTAAAATTGAAGCCTTGAGAAATTAGTTCCACTAATCGTTATACTTGGTGATTGGTTGATATATTTTTTCTAAAGCCGATTTTTTCTGGAGAGGTTTGATAATAGGGTTATTGGTCTGTTGTTTTGAGGGAGGTTGGCATATTTACCGGGCTTGGGGAAAGGGATAACTTTGCCATGTTTCCACTGCTGTGGAAAGTATGCAGCCTCTAAGCAGGCGTTAAAGAGATTAGAAAGGGCTTCTATCGCGGCTGGGCAGTGAAATAAATTTTTTAACATTGTGTTAGATATTCGACCGTGGCCTGTGGCTTTATTGGGTTTAAGGTTGTGGATTGTGGATTTAATTTCGGCTGATGTTGTCGGAATTGATTGAGAGTTTGGTGTGATTCTTAATAATTTTCTGTTCGTATTGGGTTTTGTATTAGTGTAGTTACTATTTGTGGGGAGGGACATGACTTTACTTTGGTAGTTGGCTAGAATATTGGTTTTATCTGATGGATTGCAAATTAGATATTATGAATGAGGGGCGGGGAGAAGTTTCTGTGTTTGGTGAGCGCTTTGGTCATTTGGCAAGCACTGTTGTCTTCAAATTTTAATTTTTCAAGTATTAAATGCCATTGTTTAGTTTTGAATAAATTGATTTCTTTGTTAACTTGCTTTACCAGTTATTTATAAGCTAGTAGGTCGGAGTTGTCCCTGTATCGTTTCTAGTAGTGCCAGTAGCGATTCCTGGTGCGAATTAAATTTTTAATTATTTGTGGAAAAGTTGTGCTGAGGGGTGAGTCCAATTTTTTAATTTGCGAGGCTGAATTTACTGCTGTTAATATTGTGTTTGTGATTTGCGTGGCGTGGGAGTCTATTTGGGTTAGAAGGCTTTTGCAATAGGGGAAGTTTTGAAAGGCATTTACTCTACTGTCTTTGTATTTCGCCGAATTAATTACTTTGTTAGGTTGAGGATTAATGAAAAAAGGGTTCTGCTGAGAGATGAAGTAAAATTAGGATGCGGTCAGACGTGAATTTATAAAGAACTTTTGGACAAATATTCATGGGTAAATTTTTAGTTGCAACAAAATTAAAAATATCTAGGGAGGTTGTTGAAAGATGAGTGGGAATGTAAAGGAAGTGTATTGCTACGGTGTTCTTTACGGAAAATCATGTAAAGTGATTCCATTGTGGGAGGTTTTACTGCAACCCCAGATCGGATGTTTACTATTCCAATCACCGGCCATTAGGGTGGGCGTTTCTCCGTCAAATAAGTCAGAGTCCCTCTTACGCCACGTCGATATTTATAAGAAACGACGCTTTAGTATCAGTTTACAGAACGCGCGACGCTTATATCCGCTTTCTCGCAAATTGATGCAATTACCTGTGGCAGCCCTCCTCGACGAGAAATCTCCCGAATCTAACCTTCCCGTGGACTATGAATGGGATGGCGGTGGAGAAAAAAAATTTTCAGGTGAATCTTAACTCTTCCCGAATCCAAAACGCAACAATTGAAAAAGATCCGAGTTCATTCGAACGCCATTCCACCTCCACGATCTCTCGTTTACCCTCATTGAAATAGACGAGAGAAATTTTCAATTTATATTTACGTTAAATTTCCCCGAAACGCAGGCGTTTTTCCACTGCCTAATATTTCGAATCGGGAAAAATTTTCTAGGATGCGGAGGATCTACGACGCGATATTAAATTTCCTGTATTGTTCTCAATAAAAGTGTGGCAAAGGGCCTAATATTCTTGAATTAATGGATATTGGATGGTCTAATTCGGCATATAAACTGTTTCCAGAATCAAATTAGCATAATTTATATAGTCCGTACTTACCAGGCACAGTAACGGCCGATAACTCTAACGTCTTCAATTCAAATTTTGCGATGAGTCGATGTGGGTATTTTCTCTTTTCGCGATCATACACGTTAAAGGGAATTTCTATAACTCGTTTTTTCTTTCAGCGAATCTCGAGATAAAAACATCTTTCTAAGCACTTCATTTAAGCGCTTGGAAATTTGAAAATTCACTGCAGGCCTTAATTTTATCCTTCTCAATGAATATTTGTTTCCCTGCCATTCACCCCTATTAACTGCCATTGTAAACAAGACTGACGTCACATTCTCTGGGTCCCACCACCAACTTCCCCTCCTCCGCGCAAACCTCTTTAGCCAATAACTTGGAGTTTCTTTCCCTCTTTTCCCTTTTCACGTCCTCAAACCTTTATAATGTTTATGGACCTTATATTACCCGATGAATTTGGTAAACATCGAAACCCTGATTGAAAGATACGATGCAATACACGAGCATAACATTTTTTATCCTTTATTTTTCGTACATCAGTAAATATACGAGATACAAAATATAATTTGATCTTTTTAGAATCGCGAGTTTAAAATTACTTCACACGGATAGGGAAATAAGCTTGTTTTTTTTAGAATAAAGGATAGGCTTTTCGCAATACCGTCCCATTTTCACGTAAATATCGGATTGCTTTCTTCCTCACTAGATTAAATTCCGAGCGTAAAAGCAAGTCTTTGATCAATTCCTGTTGCGATATCTGAACATTCGCTTTACAGAAACGCATCGCTGGATTTAACATGTAGTTGAACAGCCCGCCTGAATTATCATCTTATAATCGATAGACGGAATAAGAGACTTTCTAGTCTCGACCTCGCCCTAATAAAGGTACCGATCAATTCCTACCTCAAATAAAAATCAAATTAAAAAAGTAAATATTGAAAAATTGAATAAAATTCTAAACATGAGCTCAGTATTTTATTTATTTATTTATTTTTCAGGGGCTCATAAACAGCACTTTATGGCCTTTGTAATGAGCGTAATAACAATAACAAAGACGAACACAAACGACCATGCCCTCGGCAGGATTCGAACCTGCGACCCTAACAACTAGCAATGGGAGCTAGACACGCTAACCACCCCTCTACCAAGGTCGGCATTTTATAACTATCATTACAAATTGTTTCTAATCATCCAACGGTTATATAATTACAGAAGCGATGTTGTAAATGTTTTCAGATCTCTTCATACATTAATGCATTCACAGAGTTATTTAAAATTTCCTAAGGGAATTTCAAAAAAAAACAATATCTTATGAGTGTTTATCATTACCATTTTAAGCCTGATGATTCGTTTGCGATATAAGAAATTAAAACAACTATTTACATTAACATTTTTAAATGTCTTGCGCATAATAGTTTTATAGTATAGCCACATGAAAGACTGAATCTGGTTCTTTAAAATCCACGATCGGTGATTCGCCACTGATGACGGCTATGTTGTAGCCGAAATTTGCATCCGTTTTCCCAACCTTATTATAGCCATTAAAACTATTTAATTTATCAATAGGATTCCAGCCATAAGACGAGATTGGTAATTAATTTCTCGAATCGAACCTTCGATTCGTATATACATGCGTGTGAATATGTATCAAATGCTATTACACACACGCACACTCACGCACAAATGCACGCGCCCTCCCTTAGACACAAAGTGAGACCTTCGCTTCCTCTCTCCCGACGCGGGTCGCAAAATCCGAGAAATCATTTGATTGCAAAAAACCCCTCTCTCTCTCTCTCAGCCTGTGACGCATGCGGGGTACGCCCAATACGGAGGAGGAGGTCCCTCCTAGCCGGTTGCCCGAGCAACGCGTGGAAGAGGGCCGGTTAGCTAAGCGCTCGCTTCGGGGAGCTGTTTGTTCGTCTATGTCGCGGCGCGTGCGGCCACACGCTCTCCATGTACCTCCAGAGGACCTTCTGCAGCCGCAGCAGGGGAGAGGAGTGCGGGGGCGGAGCGGGTTCCGATGGACTCCACAGGTGGAGCCAAATGGACGTCGGAGGGACTGGGATATTCTCTTCGAGACACCTATACGACGAGATCGACGCCATGGACTTTCAGAGGTATTTTAGACAGCGAAAAAGGATACCTTCCGTTTCGATCTCCAGATCCGAGGGGAGCCTTACAATCGTATTTATCACGCTTCTAGGCTGTCATGTTTCGCCGTTCGTCAATTTCCTTCCGACGACGCGATTTAATTGAAGATCTCCACGGACTGAGAAAATTATTCGGGTGTTTTCCCCCCTTATTATCTACCCCGAGAGTTCTTATTACCCGTCGTTTATCTTCTTTCCGCGGCAGACGCGTCCTGCGAAGGATATGTTTTATGTCTTAGGACAGCTGAGATATCCGCTTAATTAATGTTTATCATCTCCGGAGAAAAAGAAAGCTCGTTCGTATCTCTAATAGTTTTTTATTTGGGACTTAAATTATCCCAGTTTTCTGTTCTCGTCTGCGTTTATTGGGAACGCTTTTCGAATGAATATTTGTGGAAATAACGCAAATATTTTCTTTTTCTTTACCCTGTTCGAGGAATTGCTTAATTACGCATATCCAATAGACGTAAAAAATATTGGGAAAATCAGAGGCACATTTCGGATGCAAAGCAGCCTCCATCAGTGGTAATTCGCTGCTAGTAGATTCTGAGCTCTTTTTTTTTTAATGATTCCAGCCATAAATAAAGCTCGATTAGGTACTATCCTGTTTTAGACCCGCAAATATTTTTCATGGTAAATATTTATTGTTGAGAGGCTCATGGGATCGCTATGTAAATATTACAAATAACCGAGGATATTGGCGAGCTGATGGTCCTGTCGCGACATTTACAAACCCGATCGCCGGACAACGGGAAGGGATAGTTTGGTTCCAGCCGAGGCGAAGGATGCGGTAGCGCCCGGAGACGACTACCCATTAAAACAAAGCGAGCCGAAGGCTCGTCAATATATCCTTTCAATCTTATATCCTCTCAATTTGCGGCGCAACAGTCAAAAGGACATAACATTGAAAGGATATACTGACGATCCCTCGGCTCGCTTTGTTTTAATGGGTAGTTGTCTCCGGACGGTACCGCGCCCTTCGCATCGGCTGGAACCAAACTATCCCTCCCCGTTGTCCGGTGATCGGGTTTGTAAATGTCGCGACAGGCCCATCAGTCATGAGTTAGCAAGCTTTAAGGTAAAAATTATTTTAAAACATTATTTCAACAATGTATCTCGTAAATATGAATCATTAATCAACAATAAATATTTACCAAGAAAAATATTTGCGAGGCCAAAACAGGATAGTACCCTCGATTATGGTTTCATGATTGTTGAAGAAAGTTGGTTTGTTGCAGTAATAATATAACGATAGTGAACTGTAACGTCTCGTTATACAGGAAAATACAATGGGATCTGAAATTTCATGTCTGTTAGAATCCATCATTTGATAAAGGTGAGTACAAAATCGTCTTCTTCATCCCCGCACATAGTAAAATATATGTAGCATGTTATTATATTTCAAGTATTGATTCTTTACGATGAATAAACAAACATTTTATTGCGAGAATTCTCAGATTTGAATTTTTTTAGTTAATTTATAGACACGTCATAATTACGTTTTTATGTTTCCCGACCCAATAATGCTCTTTACATAAATCGATCGTATACATTGTTGATTCAGCAAGGGTTTTTAATCCAAATTATCCCATTCGATAGTATGGCTGCTTTCTACTTCAGTAAATTTACCGGCAAAAGGTATTATTATCTTGGAATGATAAAGTTTACTATTTATTATATTATTATTAAGACTGTTATCAGGTACTCCTTCTTGTGCTATATTTCGCCATGGAAACTCTATTTACAATCGATTTGGAATCCTTTGATTAATTCGACTATTAGCAAACCGATGCAAGTTTTAATGTGACAATTTTTGCAGAGTTGAGAATAATTTTACGAAATCTATAATTTTTTCCTCTTAAAGATTAACATTTCACTGTGCATCTGCAAATTGAACTTCACCAACGGTAATCGAAAAAGTGTAAAAAGCTCTCTTAATATTTTCAAGAACACAAAAATTAAGCATTAATTTCCTTTCAGATGGATATCTGTGTAATTATGTTGCAAATCGTGTTAAAGGCGAAAAATATCAAAACCATACGTCACATCCGAAACCCCTTTGAAATAATCAAGTATTTTTCAAACTTGAAGCGTTTTAGAATTTATAAATTTTCAATCGAACGAACAAACAAAGAGGCCTCGCGATTAACTTTTTAAAAATTGAGAGGGAAATCTATTGGAGCCCTTCTCGTGTAGCTCGTGTTCTAAATGACTCATAATTGAAACCAGAAAATCAATTACCCCATCCACTTGGGCCAAATCAGCGATAGTTTATTTTTTTCCTTCTCTTTTAACGCTGTCAACTTCTCTCGCTTCGCTCTCCTCAAAAGAAACACGATCGAGAATGTTGATGAGAGCGGTGGTTTGATAGTGATTCCCAAATTAACTAAGAGAAGAAAAAATGGCTGCTATAACATGTGGACTTGCAGGAAAAAAAGACGTTACAAAGTCATGCACGCAATCGTCCATTAAAACTTCGGTTTTATACCGCGAAACTTGTCAGTTTGAAGCCCTTTTATGCTAACCCGCGTATAAAAAGTACCTTTGTTCGCCATAATTTCATAATAATTCGGCAGTTATACCCGAAACCCTATTTACTTTTCGTGAATGTATAGACTGCTTGAATTAAATCTCGCTATGCTTTTATTTTAATGCGATATTTCCGGTAACGGATTACTTTTCCGATAAACTTGGAATTCTCTGGAGATTTTTTGTAGTAATATTCTGTTCTGCTGTGGATAAAATAACGATAAAAAACATTGTTGCTAGGTGTTTTGAACATCTCGTGGATTCAAGCTTAATCTGTTTCAGACAGCGCACATCCGGTTTGAAGTACGTCTCTCTAGGCATGTTCTCACGAAAATCCAATTACATTTTGTTATTAAAGCGATTCTCGTTTTATTTTTGTTTTTAGAAAATAATAAAAATACCCATATTGCGTTTTGCCCGCCGTGTTCCTGCATGAATTATTCATGCGCACCATATGAAGCTGGCTAGAATAGAGTACGGATGATGGAATTATTGCAACAATTACGGAAAAAATTATTAACTCGATTCGCATTTTCATTCAGATTCAAACGGAAAATCTCATTGTATATAGGAAGAGATAATGACCGCCTCTTCGAGGATACCATATTTTCGTTTCTGGTAGATCAAATACGTTAGATTTTTTTAAAAATCGAACTATGCACGAAAAACGGCACGACGCATTTCTTTCTCTGTTTCGTAATTTAGCACAAACGAGAAGAAATAAGAACAGAATAACTTCTCGAACGGTTGTAATGATTTGAAATCGGATCACATACCGCCTCGCACTCGTACGTGAACCATAATCTAATTTCGCAGAGAGTAATTACCTCTTCCACGCGAATTATTTCGATTGAGCATACGCTTGAGGTAAATATACATTCTAACACCCTAACACGCGTTGATTTAAAACAAAAAATGGGAGGTTTTCCTAAAACTTCTTTCGATTGATCAGTTAAAATGTAAATAACATTGTGACGCCATTTTGAAAAAAATGCCATCAACGTCGCGTATTTGTACGCCCGTGTTTAAAGAGGGTATTCGATAAATCCGCGATTGATATTCTTTCTGAATGTGTTTTTTTAGTTGGGCGGAGCTGAGTTTCATTGAGTACACATCAGTTAGAATTTCAAAAATTTGTTTTCGCTGAAACATCATTCTTCACACAAAGGATATTTTTTGCACACGTTTAATTGCTGCCACGTTAGCTTTATTTACAATTATTATTATTTACAGTTAGAGATTTCAAATTTCAAGATAAGCCATCACGAATATTTTAGCAGCCACGAGTCAAGTGACCAATTTATTTCAAGCTCACAATCAGATCATAACAGGTGGATTATTTTCCTCGAATAAACTACGTGATTTGGGAAAATTTCTAGATGAATAGGATTAAATCAACTTCTTTGCTAACATTTGAGACAATAACTTCAACACTTAGAGAATATTAGTAAAAATTAATACACATTTTTCTATGGTTGAATATCAATCGAACAATGAGCTATTTGAACTACTTATATGTGTGTGGCAAGAGCGTTGAACAATCAGTGCAGATGTCGAAGAATGGAAGGTATGTACATTGTGGCTATATTACACAGTATGTTTCATTTCGGCCATAAGATGAGTTCCATTTCTTCGATTGAAAAGACAAAAATATCGATACGCAAAATATATCGGCGATTAAAGTGATCTGCACCGTAGAAATTCGGATGATTAGGAATTATAAAAGACAATAAATGCACGCCATAAGCATTTCCTAAAATAGGCGCGAATTCGTCGAGAGATTCATATTATTTTTTCTACGCACCGAATTTTTCGAGGTTTCATTCTAGGAGTATGGATTTGAAATTTAAGATTTTTTCCGATAATTTGGCAATCCTGATCGAGTGATGTTACTCGAGAATGTCAATTTTACCCATTGACATGATTAAAACTCTGATCTGGTCAACACGACTTTCTCCGGATTTGGTGTATAGATATTTAAATTACTACGAATAGAATTATAAGGCAAAGTTATTATTTCGTATCGTAAAAGAATACAGCCCTTATTGCCATAAATTCTATGTTGAATATGTTTCCAGAATTCACCGCTAGTTGGTGGCGCTGTATACTGAAATTTACGAATAAATTAATTATCTACTAAATGGAAAGTTCTAGGACAATTTGTTTCAAACAAAACTTGGAAGAAATATTATTCTCTACAACTTTGGTCCTCACGAAGATTAGCAATAACGATGTTTTTAAGGAGATATTTGACGGAAACCGAAAAACCGATTATTTATAAATAATTCCTAAACAATAACCGTTATGGAAAATTGTTTCAAATAAAAGTTGTAGGAAATTACATTATCTATAACATTTGTATAGACTTGTATATACAGTAATGATGTTTTAATGGAGAAATATCGCAAAAACCGAATCGGGTTTCGAATAAACCTCAACTTCCGGTTAACCGGTATTGTTCATAAACTAATCAGCTCTTTGTGCTCATACCAAAGTGTTATATATGAAATTTGTTAATGCTATGGCAAGTATTTTTCGAGTTAGAGCGTCCACAATCACACACGCATACACACAGACAACATCGAGAAAATAGTCAAAACGTGTTCTATGGACCTCAAAACGTGTATTTCCGTTGAAATCTCGAATTCGATTTTTTCATGAAAACAATACTTTCTCTATACTATATACTATACTATAGTATATGAAGAAAGTAACAATTAGTAGCTTTAAATGAGTAATATGACACAAGATATGCTCTCCCAGTCTTGTATATCGATGAAATCCTCGCGTGTCAAATGAAAATGGATGAGTCCATACGATGTACTATATATGTAAGTGGACGATGGAAAATATTTGCTTCCGACTTCCTCAGAAATTATGCATAGAAATGTGCGTCACGAGAAATGTCTCTTTTGTGTTGATCTAAAACTCTGGAAAGGAACTTATTTACTCGGGTGGGTATTTTATGAGATAAAGAAATCCCGTTATTGATTTACAACAAATTGACGACCTTCAATGGGTGATTTTCCACAAGTATTTTATTTGCCTCTCTACTTTGATATAAAATCTAATGTCAAAATTCGTGGAAATGAGTGTAAAGGTATAATTCCCGATACAAGCACACATAATGGACAGACGGAGTAACCAAACACAAAAGGCGCTATCTATTCCAAAGGACGCACCTGAAAATTAAGGCTACGTATAGAATAGAAAATGAAGAAATACACGATAACATCGATGGAAACAGAAGATGACTTGGGACGTTAATGTGAAAGAAATTGATGGAGACAGAATCGCTTCAGAGGAATATATAATATATGTATATCTGGAGGATATGTAGGAGAAACAGGATAAATATGTGATCGAATAAAAGGATAAGAGAGGGAGAAAGAGCAAAGCGAAGGAGAAATACATGGGTGCATTAAAAATGACAAAATCTGGAAAAAAAACTCCGATGAACGGAAAGAAGAGCGGAACCAAAACCTTTCCAATCGATATCTCAGCCACTGAGAGAGAAACTAAAATAGCCTCATTACAACACACGTTATTCTGCAGAATCTCTCGATTTCGATATTCGAGCAACTTTGATCGATTCTCTATCTGATACCTCTCGCGTCTCCTTTGAAAACATTCGGCCCAAAAGCTTCGGCTTGCACTTGACGATTTTTCACGTCGCAATTAACCCACATACGTGCGCGGTGCGTTTTGAATCCGTAAAGTAAGCCGGCGGCACTTCGTAACAAGAGATTTCTTTGAAGTGTAAAATCGTCGAATGTGTCACACGCAATGTTTGAATTTTCTCGAAGACGTTTGGAGTCTTTCTTCGTCCGTTGCTCCAGAGAAGGATGCTGGCCTCGTTTGTGTGTCGATGAAGATGATTTGGCATCCAGCTGAGGGTTCCTTTGAATGGGACGCACTGTTGAATGTCTCCTTGTTACCCGGCAATCGGATTGTTGAGTGGGATGCCTTCGTATTCTTAGTTTTTTTTCGCCACAAAAGCGGAGGGAAAAAGACGGCAATTTGCAAACCAATTCTTTCTTTTTTCCACGTAGGTTTTCGAACGTTCTTGGGAAGTACTCTTCGTCATTTGCCGGCCATTAAGGGTCATGTGGAGTCAATGCACGTGCCTCTCACGTATCATCCGTTGTGCTGTTGTGCTAGTTAAAAAAAGCTCTGTGAATCCCTCGGTTCTTTTAAACTTAATATGCGCACAGTGCGTATACGTAGCTGATTCACTGAAAGGCAGAGACGTTCTTTACGATTTATGTAATCATGTCGAAAAATATAAATATTAACGGCTTAGATTAATTAAGAACTGCAAAACGATATGTCAGGAGCGATACCAAGGAAATATCAAATTTTTTAGCGATTTATTTGCTAATCAGTTGTAATTAATAAAACAATCGAAAATTATTTCAATCATACCTCGCTTGAAATGAGTAGCAGTAGTTATATTGACGATCACGTTCATTCCCTCGTCGTAAATTATCCATTTTACTTACAAACCCTGTGTACGCCAGGAAAATAAACGTAGGTATGTATTTAACTTAATTTATTCGTCGTAGATAACCAATTTCCTTTCACTGGATTCTACGTACGCACGAAAGGAAATGAAACGTACATGCGTAAATAAGTCAGATCTTGTTTACTTACGAGGATTGTTTTCGTTGATAACAATTAAAAAAGCATGCACAATATTTCAGTTTAAAGTGTAATATGGGTTTCTTGTTTCATTTTCCTGAAGGCAGATATTCCTTCGATAAAAACGTATAGGAAAATAAATATTTTAATTAACTATTTCTACAAATTTTGCTTGAAGGTTTTCTGGTATGACTAATATTTTACGAGATATGCTGAAAAGTTATTTTGTTTTGTTTTTAGTAACGTGGCACCCCTGATTGGTATTTTGATCCATTTATATCATTTTCTATGGCCTGAAGTTCTAAGTACCAAATTTCATGAAAATCCGCTGAGTAATTTCAGAGATGAAACATTGTAATCGGGATTCGAAATTAAATTATCTGTCGAGGTTTTATTTTATGATCAAAGTTTTTTTGAAATCCCCGCCAGTATTCCATAAGAAAGAGTTTGACTTTAACAATGTTAATTGAATGGCTTATAAAATGCAGTATACATTTATTCGGTTCTTTAAAAGACTCGTCATTATGTCCGTTATTTCCTTGTGTAAATTACTTCTCATTGAAAAAATATTCACAGATAAAATTATGTCAATCGGGAAAATGAAACATGTAATGCCATCTTGAAATAATCACTTCTTCCCCGGCTCGATGAAATTTGACTCATGAAAATCAGCCGGATATTTAATTTCGTGACGAGCTATTATCCGACATTCCTCCGATCTGACGTATGTTGCCATGTAACCCCCGTATTTGGATTTGTATTGCTTGGATGCAGAAACTGGTGACTAAATCATTCCAATAGGGGTTTTAGTAGTCCTATATTGGTTTCATTCAACGCGGCGGTTGTGTGAAATACCAGTGAAATTACTATCTCTCTCTTATTTTCTAATGAACTTTCTAATTCACGGACGTGTGCATTCCTTCCTGTTCGTCAAAAACTGCAGAATTACGGATGGAATTTGCCAGAGCGTTGCGAAACGACACTGAACTGCGGTTGACGAGTCGCACACGACACACCTGTCGTGCAAATTGTGCACCCATTAATATTTTTAAATTGAGACGCGTTTTATTATGTGAAGGAGCGGGGTCAGAAAAACGGATTTAGTTGCATCGCATGTAATACACAATTTCGAAATTTACGAAATTTGCCACTTTATTCGTTGATGTTATTAAAAGACTTTATGTTCCTTTCCTAGTTCTACGATGAACTGAAGAATAATCCCTCTATTAAATGTGTACGAGGAAAATCATGCCGTCGCTCGAGCCAATGAACAAGAAAAGAAGGTCGTCATGGCAACGAACGCTTTATTCCGGAGGAGGAAAGATCGCGACATCTATCAGATAGAAGACGAAAGTAATAGATGGGTGTTAATAATTTTTGACACCGTCAACAGTCAACTTGTGTACCAATGTAAGCAAATAAACGAACGCTTTTGGTGATGAAAATATTTCCAGCATTCTTCACCAATAAGAATCATAGAGGCAGTTAATTTTCCGTTGTCTTTACTGCAATCGCATAAATTATGTCGCTATCATTAATTTATGATAGCTCCTACTGGAGCGAAACGTGTTAATTTTCTCAATGATGCAGAATTGGGAGACATCATCCAAAGTAAGCGAAATGAATTACCGATCTCGACTCGCATAAAATAAATCATGAAGGTAACTCGGGCAGTTGTTAAACTATTAAGTTGTCCAGGTGCGCATTCCAACGACGAAGAAGGCATCGTCGATGGTAAAATTTCGGATGATAATTATGGTAAGAACCCTTAAGAACGGCTACTTTACGGATGTATAACACGGGCGTTGTTTATCCGATCATTTTACCGTTGTAGGAGTTACATCGTCCGTTCATCCGTTAAATTAAATGCATTTGAGAATATTTTATCTTAAAGCATATTTAAAAAAACAAGAGATCGCGTTACAAATTGGACAATCCTAGGCGTCATGTATCCGTCATATCGATTTTTCAGCCAATCAGGAGAGTCTATATTTTCGGAGCTCTATTGCATTTCTACCTACAGAGGTTCAAAATGATGAGACCTGGTTCCCATGGCAACCTCGCGATTGAGGGCCGTCTATGGCAAAAGGGGGCGTTACTTCAGTCTGTTGTGACGCACTACGAAGTTGACTGAAAACAAAAGAGAATCCAAGGGACGACCTTGAATCTTGAGGGAACGTGGAAGACGCGAATGGTGTCTAAGGGTTTTTATTTGTCGATTGGTCGTTCGTTAAACTCTTCAGCCATTTAAAAAACTTTTTTTATAATTTAAAGAGATCTTAGTCATAACGCTTTCGAGTAGCAAGTGTATATCTGCATATTGCTATTTATAAGATAAGGAATCACTAATTGGATTTTCTTCGTTGACTTATTTCGCTTGTTAAACAAATATATAGAGAATTACTTCGAATTCATGAGCTTATCACATATCTTTCGTCTATGTGGGAGGAATTCCCCCTAAGACCGAAGTTACATTGTTTAGAGATTCCCAAGGGAGTAGAAGGATGGAGAGATAGTAACAAAGATAATACAAATAAAAAACGAACCTGATGGAAAAATCCTTATAAAAATATACACAGGTTTTCTTTTACTTTCACATATACATAGTATACTGAGAAAGTATTGTAATACTGAAAAATTTCGACCAGATTTTGACGGAAATATACGTTTTAGGTGCACTTGAGACAGAAAAAGCGGTTCTCGCCATGCCGTCTGTCTGTTCGCGGCTCTAGAGCCGTTAGAGCATGTTATCATACAGAATAGAAACTATGAAGAAATGGTTGAAATTGCACGATAATTAAGGGCAGTTTATTTTAATTTTGAGAGGATTCAGAGGTCCAGAGGCCCAGAGGTGGCCAACTTGAGTAAAGCCTGTCAATTGCGGCACGCGAATAAATTTTTTGTGCTATCGTACGCCACGGGAAAATTTGCACCAGTTAATAGTTGGCGCTCTCCAAAAGTCATTTGAAGAAGATGCAGCCACCAGAACCATTATTAGAATGTAAGAAATATCGTCTGGTATTTCGGAGCAAATTAAAAATTTCGCCGCTATGTGGATATCTTTCGTTGGATACTTGATAGAGTTCTGATTTAATTGGCTACTCTCAGTTAAGTATTTATGCGTGAACTCTGAACTTGAAATTTGATGTTAGGGAAGGACTATACTCCTTTGAAACACTCGACACGACAGCCAAAGGCTGACATTAGGCTGTATAGCTCTCATAGGATTAGTTTTTAAACTGATAGGTATATAAATATCATTGCATTATTAACTAAAAACTTGTATTGTCTGCTGAATCGTCGCTTGTTCGTGACTTTTTCATAACTTTAAGGAAAAAATTACTGGAGTTAGGGAGTTTCATGTATGCAGGAGGCTTGAAATTATTTGTTACCTGAGAGATAAAAGAATTTCTTTTATGGAATGAATTTAAGAACTAGCAGAGGGAAGTCAATTAATGGAGGACAGTAACCGGCTAAAGAACTTGTACGTTTTAACTGGTGTAATTGGGCACTGCAATGTTCTTACTATGTTTCTTTGTGAAAAAATTTTGTCATTTCGTTTTCAATATTAATATCTAAACTTTGTGGAAAAAGACGAAACCAGAGAAATTGAATCACTTCGATCATTTGAAGCATATATAATAGACTAGTAATAAGCTGCTGTTTAAAGAAGCATAAAAATTCAATTTATTCCTTGAGGTATAATTTTCAAAAAGCTTCCAAGAGCTTTAACTAAACAAGAAAAATGATGTAAACCATTTCTTGATTCTGAAATCGAATCAGACGTATGTGTCATAAACTATCGCTTAGCAACATTTTGTTAGTATTCGCAATAAATAAAAAGAATTTTGTCATCTGAAAGTCCGATATCAAAAATGTTTGGAAATTAGTTTTAAAAAATCAAGTCCCTGAAGTTGAATAGATTTTCCTTTTTTGATGTGACAGCAGCCGATGTGTGCAAAAACTTTTTCAGGAATGGATTATTTATAAAAAAAAACAACCAAAGAATAGCTTTGCCAGGCGTACATTTTAGGATGGCCGTCCACTGAAACGATATGACACGTGATCTAACACGTAACACAGGAGCAACGCTTCAATTGTTCGAATCCAATAGTTAGTCCGGTGAGGACGGCCTCATACATTTATATTAGATTTGAACAATTTATGCGTAGCTTCCGTGTTGCTTGTTAGATCATGTGCCTTATCAAAAGTCATACCATTACAGTGGGCGGCGTATCTAAGGGATTTCATGTTGCTCTCACCAGAATCGAAAAAATTTCAGATTATGGTTAAAAACATATTTGGCAGGAAACAAATTCAGTGATGACTAATGTAAGGCTAGTATTACGAGATAATAATTGTATTTCCGTGACATTTCCACATTTTTAATATCCTTTACAGCAACTAGATGAATGCATGTATTAATAATTAATTTGGATAGGCATTGATATATTCCAGTGGGCCATATTCACTTATGCGTCACTTTGGGCCACAGTATTTAGGAAATTTTGGCATTTAATAGAAATATGTTGTCCATCTGCGATCCGACGATCCACGTTACATCAAAGAAGACGATTATAGTACTGTTTTGTTTTTCGGCTCAAGTAGTTAAATTTTTTATCACATGCGTGTAGAACATTTTAACTGCGACAGCCGCTACATTATTAAAATACTAACCTCATTAACTCTCAAATAACACGCTTACTGTATCCAAAAACCGATTCGAAATTAAAGAAAACATTAACTTAGGGTCCTTAAGCAGATAAAATTGAACTTTTAAAAGCATAAATGTAAATGTAAATATCAAATTAAGGAAAGTAAATCAATGAATGGGCAAGTTTTGAGGAATTATACTTCGTTAGGACAAGTCCTTTCAAAGAATCACTGATTAGCTGTATAGTAGTGGGTGTCTCGCATGTTTCACTTGGACGCTGTGAATGTAAATACATACTTGGATGGACGTCGAGCTATGAATTTCAATAAAAACTTCTCCTTTAAACGATTTGACGATCTTTAAAACAGTACTAAGAAATAGGCAATTGCCAAATTTGTATTCTGGTTCACCATGGCAATTTTATTAAAATTAAAGCTTCGCATAACGCTTCTATAAAAAATCTTCGTCGTTGAACCGCCTTGCTGTTAACCAACGCTTCGCGTGACACAGACAGACAGACAAACGACTTTGTTTAGGACGAAATTGAGACTGTGACGTCCCTTCTTACATTTAACCCTTTCGTCAGGATTGAGGATTATATACAAGTTAAATTACAGATTTTCTCATACATATTGATTACAGTTAGTTGAACATAGAGAATTACCATACAATAATGTTAGTTTTGTGCGTTGGAAAAAAAACTGTGTAATCACTTCTTTTAGCACAGAAAAAAGTCCCACTGCGGAAAAACACCTACGAAGAGGGAGGTGTAAAAAAACCGCGAAAAATCCCTAAACAGACACAGAAGAAAAAATATTAAGAGATAACAACTAAGGATTTGAATACCAAAAAATAAAAGTAAAGACGTAACATAGACATACATAGAACATAAGAAAATATACATAAAAACAGACGTCCGAATATGAACCATTCGTGAAGCAGAAAACACGTTCATGAAGCACTCTTATAGCTACCCAATCGATTATTTCGGAAATTAGAGAAAACCACTCGTTAGAAGCGGCGCAATAGGGAATCGTACATTTGAAAGCGTAACGTTCAATTCCAAAAGCATATCTCGGCTAGAGTCCTGCACGGGCCGGGCCTATCCTTTGGATTTAATTACGGGAGCCTCACAAGTCCTCCGTACTGAATGGGTTCAAGCAAAAAAAAGTGGCATGGGTTTTTAGATAAGTTAACCCACGGATAATGAAGAAATTCGTCCTCCGTACTGAATTGGTTAATATATTTTTGCCTATAACATTATATTTGCGTATTTTGTATAGTAATTTATTTGGTTTGTGGTCTTCCAAGACATACAAGTATGTGGATTTAAAAAATCATTTTCAAATCATTGAATAGCACACAGATGTTGGTAGAAATTTTGGATTACAATAATTACATTTTTTCGAAGGGCTTTAAATTTGCTGTGAGTAGTTCCAGGGGCCTTGTCTACAATTTCTTCGACAACGTACGAATTTATACGGAAAGGGCCTAGAAAATCAGGCCCGTGCAGATTTCTAATTCCGGCACACTTCCAGGAAACTCCGCGTGGGTTTTCAAGCGGTTTCGACGCCACAGAATCGATTATCCACTCGTTTCTACGGATTAAGCTCCAATACCACCGCAAATCAAATCCGTTATTGTCGCTTCAATAACGGGGTTGATGACGACGGAATGGAAATCTCTCGGGGGAGAGGAGAGGGGGGAAATGATGATTCTAAAAACTTCTCTTTCCCTCTACATCCCATTGAAATCCGGCCGTTTTTGACCTATCTCTCCTTCGTTTTATACCCGCTGAGAACCGCGTTCGTAGCGATCTGTAATTACTCGCGACGAGGGACCCCATCACGGTGGCGTCTGCAAGACTGTCCGCAAGGACAACGTTTTCCTCTGCTAACGTCGCTATTTATTTAGCGTGTTTGTCATAGGCTTTCACGACTTGTGTTTTAGGTGTTGCGAAGGTCGAATTTTTGGGATGTACCGCTCAATCCTTGTTTATCTAAAGTTCGGTTTTGTTTCTGAATCGAAATTTCGCCGTTATTCTCATTCCTACGGTATTTTTAGCGCGTTAAGACAAAATACGCTTATAGTTTTACTCTGGCATCTCTCTGTGAGTTTGCTAAATTGAAATTGTGACGAATCCGTTATCGATAGAGAGCTTTGAGTGCAGATTTCTGTACTTCTGTCATTTGTTTTTCTTTTGGTTAGAGTTTTAAAAATATGTAGTGTAGGATAAAAGCTCATATGTGGCGGTGTAACCACATAAAAATAAATTAAGATAAGTTAACTATACGCGTATAACATGCGACGAAATTCCAAACTTTCCTCAGTTCGTCAATTTGGTTAATGAGTGAAATGTTTATAGCGAAATAAAAAAACAAATTATTGTCGAAATTAATAATAGAAGACAAAAGTCGCCGATTTTATCCATGGTCATGGTTGACACTACTTGTTTATTTTAATTTTCCTCAGTCTAAATAACCGTTCATTAAATTACACAATCCAGTGTCATGTAGTTTCGTGGTATATAATTGCAGGCTCAAGTAATCACTCTTCCTCTGTAATCCTTTGATTACATACGGGGTGTAAATACTGAACTGTTATTCAATCGCAAATTTTTTATGCTTACTAAATAATTCAATTAAAAAATTTCATGACGGGCAGATAATTTTTATAAGCTCTACTAGAATTTTTAATTCGCACGCATATTCATCGGATGAGAAATTTTAATTGTGTATCCTAAGGACATCAAAACATTGCATATGTTCAGTGTCTATACAAGGGCATGGGAATCTGCCGCGCAACACGCTATATGAATAACCATTTTGTATGATTTTACATTTTATTTCATCTTTTTAAATTAAAAATATAATACAGGGTTTGGATAAATTATCAAATTAAAATCTGAAAATAAAATATATATACTCAGAAACCTAAGATCTTCGAGTAATGAGCGCGAACAATTCTGTAAGGTTCTAAATCAACGACTTCTCATGGCTTTCTTTTCTGATGTAGGAAAACTCGATTTCGGAATGTTGTACAAGTACTGGAGTAACATGAGATATTTTTATGATATTTCCTCACTTATCGTGAGATAGTAAATTGAAAAATAAAATAAAAATTATTTTTCAAAAATGGCTTAATATCAATTAGCCAATTAGGACATATATTCAGTTAAATATAAAACTGCAGAAAGTACTAATTAGGACTGCTTGATTGATAGATTTGTAAACATTAAGGCAAAAAAATAGAGTTTTTAATTATAATGTAATTGCTACCGTTGACAGTTCTCTCCAATAGCCATAAAAAGGTTAGAGAAACCAGATGCGAAAAAGCCGTCATCATTGGTGATTCATCCGATAGCCTTCATCAGAATCTACTGTCCGAGAAGCGCCACTGATGAGGGCTGATTCGTAAACGAAATGCGTATCTTGTTTTCCTAACCTTTTCTTGAATGTTGCTAAGATTATATTGTGTCGATTTCGTGAAAGCCATTATACGAGATCGGTAATTCTCTATCGAGTTCGTGTTTACTTTTGTAATTAAAATTGTCTTGTTTATTAACTATAATAATGAATCGCATTATTTTTTTTAGAGGGCAATCTTGAAACATTGTCTTTGGTGAAAAAGTACCTTTTTTTCCGCGCTGCCTAAGCGAAGTTCTGATCGTTCAAATACGACGTCCCTTCGGAATTAATATCCCGATTCGGCAAAACACCCGGAGTGAATGATTACGTTCAGAAAATATTTTCCAGATGTCCGTATCCATCTATTCTCATTAATTTGAAATTTTTAAAAATGTTCTGAACGTCGCCATTTCCTCCGTAAAACGCGAGTTTAATTGGTGACCAAGGTAACGGTTAGTTCCGGATGTGCTCGGATATAATGAGGCATCGTTTCCCTTTCCGGTTCTACATGTTGTCTTCTCGGACGTCATGGCGAAGCAATTGAATTATAGCATTAGATTAAGTAAGATGGATTTTTCAGGTTACGGGAATGAACACACGCTTTCCACGGTTCCTTTTTCTTGGATTAATTTTACGCGACGTTTCGACACGCGGAAACGTGCTTAAATTTCTCAGCACGCATCGATTTAAATCGATAATATTCGATAGGACAGGTTTATTACTTTTATTTGTACGCATAAAAAATTGCAATTGGAAAAAAAACGCCGATATTTCTAGGAAATTACTCGTCCTAAGAACAGCAGAATAAAAAACCGATTGGTTTCTTCCTGAATTCTTCGGCGCGCATCTGACCATTCAAAGAAATCTAAGCCGGTTTTTGGATTTGAAAATCGTCATGTTTACATTGAAGGAGCTGACTGGTACGTTCATATCTGATTTTTTTAAAACCAAAAGCTTAAAAAGCATTCATTTTTTTCTAAAATTTATCTTGAGACAAAAAGTAAATATTTTTATCGTGAGATATCTTTTACCTGTCTCTTGAACGTAAGAAGAAATTTATACTTAATAAAACTGAGGTCATGTTATAACTAGGAAAAAATAATGTTGATAAATGCTGTGAAATGAACCGAAAATGTAACCATAGCGAGAGTTCCAACCGGGAAACAGTTTAGCGATAGGAAAATTTGTCCGCTTGTATTAATGAATGTTTCGATCATACGAGTATCGTGATAATTTTCAGGCATTGTTATAAAACGAAGGACGATGAACTTGACTGGTGGAATGTTTTTTTTTGCAAATGTAAACGTTCCGCTGAAATGGAAAAATAACGGAGGAAACTCATTATTTAGAATCTACAAAGGCTCGTTTTCCATTCAAGTCTAAATCATATCGTTATATAACATGACGAGACCAAAAAAAATGTTCTCAATCGCTTCCGACGGAGCGATCGGAAAGTGGACAACTTCTTTCATGTTTTCATCTACGACATTCAGAGATGCACGGTTTCGGGTCACTTCATTAAATTTCGATGTAAAACGAGTCCGACCGTCCATTTTCGTTCGCAATCCTCGCAATAATTGATGGAGATTTGTACTGCGAAATTTTCGGGGATTATAGATAGCGTCGTCGTTTTTTCCCTGCGCGCTCTCTGCGCCGTCTTTACTTCGATTTCGTTAGTCGGCTATTTTTTCATGGGCAGACTTTCGTGCCAACTGAAGCGAAGGAAAGGAAGCTATTTTTTATCTATAATAATATTTAAAAAATCAAGTGAGTTTCTTGATTTAATTGGGTGACGTCACAGAAAACCTCCGGGATCCCTCGGAGAACCTTTCATCTTTACGATAACTGCTTTTGACGGCAAGAATGGATAAGAAAAAGTCCACTTGGCTGTTTATTTATGTAGTGAATGTTTTCGCCCATACTTTCACTCTACACACTCATATATCTTTTGGCAGAACTGTAGGAGAAGTCTGCATCAATTTCAAATGAAGGCTGTAACTTGACTGCAATGATTCTTGGTCAAGTTTATCGGGTCTCCAAAAGAAATTGTGAAAATAACTTTATTCTTCTGTAACATCTAATTTCCTTGTGTGTTAGGTCCATCTGTGTTTCATTTTGACCATATCGTCGAATGAAAATAAACGTATACATCCGTCTAAATATTTTCAATGAACACCGCCAAATTTTATTTATTTTCTTTTTTAATGTGTATGTAAGCTAGAACTTGGTTAATACTTTCCTTATTTAAAACGGAGCTACCTCTATCAGTCTGGAGTTGCCACATGTCCGGCTTTGCGGACATTGAAATGGCGTCCTCTCTCATACTTAAGCCGGACGTGTAATTGTCCGGCTTTTCAATTTAATATAAAATAAAGAAATTTCATGCAGAATTCAAGCGTACAAGTGTTCTTTTGACGTCATCTAATACAGTATATACCGACTACCGTTTCAAGTTTGCGCATACACAGCGTTTCTAGTTTTCTTTATACAGTAGAAAAACGTTTATCCTAAAAGGTTGGTGTCTGACTTAGGTTACTACCCGACCGGATTTTGTCCGAACAGTTCGGAAATTTGTTGAAATGTATCGAAATGTCCGGTGTCCAGATTGCACGTTTCCAGACGTGCTTTGTCGGGATTTCTCTTGAATGACAAATAGTAAGCATATTTTAGAATTTTATTATTTAAAAACTGAAATTTTATTTACAAATATTTTTTTAAAAATCCGTGATGAAATTATACTTTTGCCGTCTGATGAGAGGAACAACATGGCGATCGCTTCAGAAACCGCTCAAATGAGTCTCCAAATATGGCTACAAAGAAAACATACACAAAATCATCCATAATTGTTACATCTCTCATCAGGCGACAGAATGTCTGTGTATGCCACTGCGTAGGAATCGATGTTTATCGTAATATGCGGTCTTCAGTTTGTAGTAGTGGCCAGGTTAACTATTCAATGTCTTTCTCAGAATTTTTAAGATGATTAATCCTAGTACATGCAAAGATTTATTAAAATCTGCTAAGAGTAAAAAAAGTACAAATTCAAGAATAATACTATTGTATAATACGCATGTATACACCAATTTCTGTATATCATCTTCTAAGAAAAGTGTTTCATATTTATTGTGCCTGGAGATTATTAATGGTATGAAAATGTAATTATTTCGCTATACTATTTATATGCTGGTTTAATAAATGTATTTTTTAACGGAAACATTTTTTAAATATTGAATAATGTGTTTGGAAAATGTCCGCATTTTCTGTAATGAAAAGTGAAAAATGTCCGGATTTTCCGTCCTGTAAATGTGGCAACCCTACTATCAGTGTAAAAGTAAAATACAAGCTGTAATATTGGCAAGATATAATTTTATAGGAGAACTTCCCTCAAAGTCATTTAAACGCACGGACGGTGATTTTCATATTTCACTATTCGCGTAATTAATTACGAAATTTAAAACAGTTCGTTTACGCGTACCCAAATTTTAGTCCAAAATAATGAGCTGTTTTTATAGATAATTGAAATAAGCGGTTGCACGATCTAATTTTTTTGTATCCAAAAATGAAGTTTAATCCATCAATACCTTCGTAGGATCGCTAGATTGGCGCTCAGTTTACTTGCTTTGTGTTTAGTATATTAAGAAGTTTACAATGGTGAAAATTGCTAAATTTTTCGAAGTTGAAGAGAAAAGAAAAGAAAATCACCCGAATAAGTATCAAAAAGCATCGAGTTCCGGCATCGCCTTTCGAATAATTGGTTCAGACGAGTATTACCCGCCAAATCCCAACATAACTTCCAAAATGCAATTAACAGGTTATTGAGTAACTGCCACGCGCGGGTTAGTGTTTGCCTGGGAGGTGGAGAGAGAGGGAGGTTGTGAGAGAGGGAGGTGGTGAGAGAGGGAGGTGGTGAGAGAGGGAGGTGTTGAGAAAGGGAGGTGGGGAGAGAGGGGAGGTGAGGGGAGAGAGGGATGGGGAATGGAAGAGGGGAATAACGGAAGAATAGAGAGGGAGAAAGGTAGGAGAAAGGAAGAGAAAAAATAGGCCTATAGACAGACGAAAGTCTTGATCAGAGCCGGCCAAGCACTGAAGGGGGCCCGGATGCGAACATCAATGGAGGCCCCACGATATTAATGTTTATAGAAATAACGAATGATTTATGGAGCCCCAGTTTAATATTATAACTTTTACAGAGGTTTCTTTTATTGGAAATCAGTTTGGCAAAAGATTTTATTAAGATTTTGACACATTTACACTAGATACTTGAACAAATGAGATGTCGAAACGCTGTCCACTCTGACAATGACAGAGGGAGAGAGGGTTTGGGGTGGAGAGGGAGATACAGAGTTGTAGATAGACATATGGAGGGAGAAAGTATATATATATATATATACATATCTATAAAGTAAGGTGTCGTATGTATGTATGTTCTGCTAAGGCTCAGAAACTACAACACGCAGAAAAAAGAGGAAGGTGTCATATTAACCGTTATCATGTGTACGGTGGTGTAGTAAGGTTTTTAAACCGATTCGGTGTACTATTTAATTATAATAAAATATTTTCGTTTATATGGGATTTCCATTTAAAATTTCTCGAATTTTTAACTCCTTACATATATATCGCAGGCATATGCTCTCGCAGACTTTTTTGTGGTAAATTATCTCCTCTTTTGGAATAATTTTTTTAAAGAGGGGCTTACAGATCAAATAAGACGAATTGAAGGGAAAATCTTATTTTTCATTATTGCTCAGCATTTGGATATACTTAGCAACCGATGTAAACAAATTACGTTTGAACTATAAACATATCGTAAACGTAGAAATAGTTGATGAAATACTCATTTTATATCTTCTGATTTGATTGTATGTTTTTCTTTCATTATCTATGGTCTTCTATACACAGGTTAATTCTGCGAATAAACATTAGTGAACTGTTTCTTTTTCTATAATCGTGTCATTCGCATTATAGGTATGTTTGGATATAAGTTAAATTGTTTTTATATGCCTTTTGTCTTATTTTATTTCATATTTTGTTTAAATGAAAATTACTGAAGATATATGATTAAATTACTACGTTAAAGTTTTTGTGTTTTGTTTTATCAGTTTATCAATAAAAACTTAATTGAGTATTTCATGCTAACATGCAAGTTTTTTCCTATGCTCATCCATTTTGCGTTTCAATAATAATTAGACACTTTTTTGTAATATATAATATCGTTTTGAATTAAAAGAGAGTTTTATCAATTGGAAATAAGGTTCACTCTTGAGTAATTGTTATTTTAATACGAGAACTAAATTAGATTAACATTTTGAACATGTAACGCAGTGAATTTCGAAAGATTTTATTTGAATAATACTTTTGTTGAACTTTATTATGTCTTCTGAACTAAAATTAAGGATTCGTGTCTGCGGTTGCATGAGTAAAATGTAAACACTACCGATACACTCACGTAATTAATTACGTTAGAAAAGTAAAACATTTTACTACATTATTTAAAATCGATTCGTTCGAATATCTCAATCTATTATTCAATTAATTACGATGGAAAACACAATTAAGATCGATAATTTTATATCTATTTAGAGTAATAATAGGTATTCTTATTTAGAGTCTCCTGTTATTATGTTGACATACAAACTCATATTCCGCGTAATCAATATTTACTCATCACTACGAGACGCTATTTTGTGATTGTTGGTTGTTTATTTAGCAACTGAATAGAAAGCGTCAGTCGCCATCATCAGATAAATTGAGCTTTAGGAGATTATTCGTTGGTTGGTTTTGGTTAGTTTGTTGTTTTCATTTGCTTTCGTTTCGTGTCCATTTTTTGTGTTCTTTGTTTGTTTTCTTTGTTTTCGTTCTTACTTGTTCATTTATTAGTCTATGTTTAAATTCTTTGGTTGTGCTCTTGATTTTTGTTCCTTGATTACCTATTTGTCGGTTTACACCTTTTATGCCGGCTATTGGTTAGAGTTTAATTCATTTCATTTTTCTTGGTGGTTTTTACATTGAACTTATATTCTTTGGTTGTACTCTTAATTTATGTTCCACGATTATTTATTTGTCGGTTTACATCCTTTTCTACCGGGTATTGGTTAGGGTTTAATTCATTTCTTTTTTCATGGTGGTTTTTGTAGTTTTCGTATTGGTTCGTTTCGTGTTCTTTCCACTTTATTTCAAGACTCCTAATGTAGTTTACAGAAAGGAGAGGAGAAGTTTTAGTATGTATCATTTTCTCAAGCTGTCTTCTAAGCGGGAAAAAGTATAACTATTTGCAGTCCGAAATGCACCCGGGCGAAGCCGGGTACGAAAAGCTAGTGTGTGTGTATAAGAGAGAGAGAGAGAGAGAGAGAAACACAGAGGACAGAGGAAAAGATATGTGTATGAAAAAAGACGATAGAGAAGAAGGAGGCAGAGGAAGAAGATAAAAAAGGAGGAAATAAGAGGATAAGATCAGAAGAGAGGAATGGAGTGGACCGAAATAAGAGAGAAATAAAATCCGAGCAGGAAGAAGAAATGACGAGATGGGTGCCAAGAGAGGCAGGAAAGTAATGGAGTGGAGGAGAAAACAGACGATAGAATGGGCAACGACAGATAAACATATTACTTTGGAGGAATTTAAAAACGCTCCCGAAAAAATGGTAAAACCCTCAAGAAGAGGATATGACGCTATCGAGTTGAGTAGGACAGTGTGTGGCGAAGAGCTTAAGGGTCGGAAGGAAATAGGCAGGTGGGAGGAAGTGTTCGGTATGGGGAAGGAATAGGAGATGGAATGAGAAGCGTATGAGAGAGTATGGATGAACATTTAGGTAAGGTAGCAGTGGGATTGGAAGCAAATAAAACACGTTGGTAGATAAAAGGATTGTTGATACTAGCTAGCTATATAATATAGAGTAATCAGTTCAAGCGAGGACCCTTTATTCTGTCAACTCGTGGAGTTTATTTTGATTTAAAAAATTGGTTGATTTATTAAACGAAAACGTGGAGAATTAGCTACCTTATTTTGGTTGTACAGTTTTGCGCGACGGATCATGTTGGAAGGAATTGCCAGTATTTTTGGCGTTTTGGAGGTTGGCAGCGAACTGCGAGATGTTTTTTTTCAAATTTATCTGAAGTGAGTGTTGTATGAATAAATCCAAAGACGAGATATACCACTTTTCATTCTTTATACTCTTACTATTATTATCAGAACTAATGGCTCTCGCATAAAATGATCACTGTTAATATTATAATCACTAGGGTAAATTATATAATCGTGGGCCATCATCAATCGTATTTATATAGATGCAATATGTTTACGGTATACAAGCAAAAAGCCCTGTTAGTCTGCGGATGCAATACCATCTTCACCACAATGAGGTTTTTAATAATTAGACTATTCTGTTTATTAAAATAAAGCATGAAAACACTACACTTAAAAACATACAATGTGAAGGAAATACTCCACGCCAGCGACCATTGCTATACATCCACACAGTTTACACACGAACACTTCATTCCAAACCGGATTGCCTAAATGCATATTTCGGGATCCACGATACCATTTTTAGTATTCAGGAGTAAAATATCCTGAACCGTTGTGTTTTTATTTCCCATAACATATTATGGTTTTGAGGAGCCTTTTTTTTCCCTTCCTTATTTTCGAAGCGATCGTTTATAACAATTAACTCGGTTTTAAAATTGCTAACGCGGACCATCTTTCAACATAAACGCGGTAACTTACGCGCTTTTCCGAAGTGTTTTAAAAACAAGGGATCAGTTACGCCGGGTTTCTTACGTCACCCCGCTTGACCGCGCCCGTGTCGTAAAATTTCGCGCGACTGACTCCGGGTTAAGGTAAGGGCAAGAGGGACATTTAATTGGTGTTCCAGATAGAAGGGGAGAGGGGAAGATGGAGTAAGGTAGGTTGAGGAGTCACCAGGAGGAGAAGAGGGAAGGGAGGAGAGAGAGAGAGAGAGAGACGGGAAGGAGTAAGAGAGATGGGGGAGAGAGTGGATGACGTGAAGGATGAGAGGAAACAAGTGGCGCTGGGAAGTATGCTTTGAAGGAGAGGTCGCGTGGTATAAACGGCGGGATATATTGGATTCTGAGGTGAGGGAAGGTGCGTTTTGAGGCCGTCTTGCCTCCGGTTCCGCCGAATCCTTACGCCTCAGCTAAGAATGAATTCTATACTCTGGGCGATCGGATATCCTCGCGCCCACGAAATTGGTTTTGACAAATCGCGTGAAACCGGTTTAGATCACGGGGTGTTTAATTACCGAGATTGATTAAACGGAAGCCGTTATAATGAGATGCCAGCCGCGAGAGAGTGGAAGCACCAGAGTAAAATTGCCCCGTTCCTCGCATTTTAAATAGATGCGTGTTGGAGAAGTTGTCGCCAACAGATACGGAGCGCTTGTTGGTCGATATTGGGTGGAAATGCCGTGTTCTTCGCGGAAAAATGTTAGAAAGGAGCTATTTTTGGAAGCGTTAAAATGTAAAACTTAAAGAAACTTAATAAAATCGAAAAATCGGGGAGCCACATTGAGGAGAATTTCCCAAAAGGATATGTGACGCTGAAGTATATACCGGTGTATAGCTCGAGGGAGAGACCCGTCTCTTTGGCGTGTTTTGGTGTTCTTAAGAAGTGTCTTTGAGTCAGGGTTCGAGTGTTTTGGAACTGATATCGCACGAAATCTCGTTCTTAGAAATCGAGGCGAAATTTTGCAATGTTTGTCTCTTGACTTTCGATCGATGCGGAGCATATTTCATCATGGAGAATTTTAAATGAAATAATTCCAAATATGTGCGACCAAATATGTGCCTCGTGGAGGAAAATTTTGCGTGAAATTACATTTTTCTTTTCGATCAATTTTCTATTTCCAAAATAAAATATGACGTCTTTACAGATACGAACAGTTCTTCCGACCGTTTTACATAAATTATACTACTGAAGATTTAGGTTTAGGATTTTAACTCCTATTTACTATTTAATACCAGCATTTTTTCACAGGGGGATATTTTTTTGAGAACATTTATATTTTCTATAATTAAAAAATTTTTGTTTAGCTCTTCGGTTATGGAAGAACCACAGTCACAGTGAGACATCAATTGGAGAATTTATTTTCGATCGGTCAGCGCACAATTCTTTTTCCGTACGTGAGGAATTCTCGAGAGAGGTCGGTTTAAATTGTCGCTTTGTGGCCTTTGCAGCTGATGAATACATTTCCCTTCTAACATACACACTCCATGTTGCAGCCTACGTTAATTTTGTACGGAAAATTTAATTGTGTAACTTAATTAGAGCCCATTTCAACTAATTAGACACGTGTCGGTGAAGCCTATCAGGATGAGATACGTGCAGAAAATTCCAGTTATCTTGTAAATTTGTGGCCCAATAAAGCCAAATAATACATTTTTTAATTCGTCGCGTTCCGTCGAGGGGGATAGATTCAATAATCCACCGCAATTCGACGAAAAAATCATAAAAGTCATTAGGGACATTACAAAGGCTCACTCGAATACATGGGCCAAAGGCATTTATTGGTTCTTATTTGCAAACTGTACGAAATACGGCACATATTGTATAATCATAGTGGAATACACTTATATGGCCTCCGTAAGATAAAACTCATATTCCGTACGATGAAAGGTTCTTTTAGAACGGGATTTGTCCCATTTAGGATGATTCAAAAACAGTATTTTATTTTTAAATTATCTCATTTTGTGTGTGATTTCAAAAGTACGTCGCAGTGCTTAATACGGCATATGCGATTCGCAATTAACTGCCATTAAAGGACGTTCAAACAATGTCTTTTACATCGGAAACGCCTTGGCTCAAAATGGTGACCAAACCTCTGGCAGAAGTTGGCATTGATGAATGTGCTCGTTCGGCATAATGCAGTTATAAAATGTTCACGAGCTGTGTTTATTTTTCCATCGCTTTAATTACACTTTGGCATTGCGAATGTTTTAGTGCTACGTTCCCGAATACGGTATAGGCTTTTTATCAAGGTTTTATACGGTGTTGCTTTCGAGCGACACAGTTGAGAAACAGTCACCTTCGGATCGAAGAAATGAGACTGCTGAGACTTCTTTACTTTTTCAAGCGCAGTTTACTTTGTCTTACTCTTATAATATGTTTGTAGCTGCATAGTATAAGTTTACTCTCGATGGGTTTTTATTTATTTTCACTTTATTGATATGAATGACTTTTGCTATTTATTGCAGAAAATCCTCTTCCGGGAGAATATGATAATAGACATACGTTGCTGTCCAATTTTGTGGATACAGGAAGAGGTCGAAGTTTTTGTGCCCGCAAAAACCTATTTTACTCTATGTCAAAGACAATTCGACGTGTATGAAGTTTCCACGGACACTGTATCAAATATTTTCCCTTGTCAATTGCAGTGTATGTAACGTAATTGCATTTGATGAAGTTCCATTCGTTTTTTTGACGGGCGATGGCTTATTCAGCGCGTCATTTCCAGTTCCGTTCCTCCATTTAGGCAAACAGAGCCTTCAATCATGACGAAATCGATCAAGACATGGTTGCCGAATAGGACCACATCAAATTCACCCACAAACAGTAATCTACATTTTAAATTCTGTAAAATATAATCGTAGCCGAAAACTCGAAACTTTTAAACATTTTAAAATCTGCCTTACATTTGTCTTGCGTTCATTTTATTTGTATTTTTCTAAAATAAAGAAATTCTAGTAAAATATATTTATTTTCGTTGTGTTCTTAAATTTATTAGTTCATTACAACGATTTAGCTTTGTTTACTTAATATATGATAAGTTTTCAAGTCCTATGTTTCGACAAGCTCAAATTTCCGTTTCATAGCCATTACTCTCATGAAGTTATCACTTTAAAACTCGGAGAGTTCCAAAACAAATGTATTTACATTATCCGAGCTAATTAAGTTTTATTTCTTTTTGTCCCTAACATTTTCTCCCAGTAAAAGACCAAAGATATACTTTATTTAAACACTTTTAGGATTGATTTGACTGAGTTGATGCACGGATAGAAAGAAAATATTGTTTTTCCAAATTGTTAATGAAAGAAACTTGAATTTAAATTACTAAACAAAAGTCTGATTGTAAGTCAAAGTATTCTTTATACATTTTCAGTATCTTACTTTTACCGACATGCCTCGAGGTCGTTACAGGATATCGCCTTCTTAAAATAAACCTCAACTAATATTTCTGAAGCGGCTCCTTTTTTTTCGCACGTTCTCAAGCCCGATCCGAATTAACCTAATACGATTAACATATAAAGCGGGGGAGCCATTAATGAGATTCGAATGAATATTAAGTTGCATTAGGGAGTGAGGAGAGCTCGGCGAATAACAGGTTGGCATGGCTACAGAGGTTCCGCTGTCAGAGGAAGTGAGGAAGGACAAATTTTGACTTGGTGGATCGGCCGCGTCAAGGAGAATAGGCGCCACTGTGCAAGGACGCCACTCGTAGCCACGGAAACCGACACAATGGAAAAATCTTAGACTGCTCCAAAACCCCAGGAGGGTTACATAGGTATTTTTATAACTGTGGTGAGGAAATTGACGCGTGGCTCTATGTCCTCTGTATAATAATATTCACGCCGCTTATCTTGTTTTGACATTTAAAATCTTCCCTGACACGTTGCGTCGGAAGATCATTTCAGATTATTCTCTCGTATTACACGAGTCCTGTCTCGTGTTTTGCGTTTTTGTTCATAAAAGTAGCGACGCTATGATTAATGAGTAAATAAATTTGTATATATGTGTATGTAAGCAATTATTTTTGCCCCAGATTAAATAAAACCGAATAATCCCACATTTTCATCAATAGAAGTGATACATTTGTTTAAAAATTCCGTGGTAGTGGGGTTGATTTGCAACGGGCATAATTTCGAGAAAAGTCGTACTGATTGCGATGCAAAATAACGTCGTTATTGATGTGTTAAGAAGCGAAGATATCGTTGCCATAGCAACGAGGAGGCAAACCGAGATGCTGTAAAGATCGCCCGAAAAAGACATGCTTGAGCTGTTTGTAGAAAACCCTCATAAAAACGGCCGGGATTCAGTTACGCGCCTCCGCATCGTCTGAGGGATTTTTTTCCCCATCGATTTGCAGACCTCCCGGACATCGAAACAAATCGAGAGGCGATTAAAATTCTGCGAAATGAACCGTTTTCCGGAAACCATAGTTTTGCGTGGAAAAATGGTTTTCTGCGAAACGTGGAATTCTCGTCATCGATAGGGTCTTGAGCTGGGGTCGTCAACATACGGCATGAGGCCCCCGAGAGCATTTCATGAAGCCCGCGAAACTATGATGGAAAAGCGTTCGGTAAAATTTAATATAGGAAATTTTATATTTTTCAGTAAAATTACGGCCTAAAAAACCGTTCTGGTGAAATTTTAACGCTAGTAAATTATTTAGACTTGATTTTCAATCTAGGTAACTTTGGATGAGGACACTCATCCGGCACACCAAACCTCTCGTGATTTCCAATGCTGCCCTCCGAAGCGTTCGCGACCACGAATGTTGCCGGTCAGGTGGTCGGCCCCTTGTCTAGAGCCATCCCTCATCGATGCCAATGGAAAATGTACGAAAATCAAATTACCAGTACCGTATTCAATTGCATCAGTACTCGAAAAATTAGTATTTTTGATTCTTCGCAAGATAGGCTGCAGCTAGGGCAGGGATGGCAAATGAATTTCGTGTTGCGTGCCAAGAAAGTAATGTGAACCATCAGAATTTTTTTCGCATGTCACTAGTTTACTCTTTCTCTAAGAAAATTATTATTTTGTACAAAAAATACAACCTTACGCATGCCAAGTAAAATCGCATGCATGCCACCTCCGGCACGCGTGTCACGCATTTGCCATCCCTGATCTAGGATATCTGGTGAACTGCGTCCCCTGCCACCCACCTGCCTGAGGAATTGCAGGGTATTATGTATATGTATTTCTCTAATAATTATAAAGATCAGACGGCCATTTATCATTAAGCTCTCCCCTTTCCAAGAGTTGGCTACCATAAGTAACCAAGAAAAAGCTAAAACGTCAGCATTTTCAGATATTGAAGTTCATTTTTTTTAATCCACGCGAATCAACTTCACCTGTGCTTTTTAACTAAAAATCGACACGTTACGACAATGAAAATGGTGAGCCATAGCGATGAAAACAAAAACAGCTCCTCATTGTCGGCGTGAAAATTTATGACGAATGATTTTCAAATCTCACTTGCCTTTTATGTAGGCGTCACATTTCACACGCCCATAGAAACCTAAGCGAGGTTTTTTTTTATACGGCGAAAGCGAAAAAAAAAGATTCCATTGGAAGGCTTCGCGCGTTTGCGAACGTCAGCGTCCTTATCGCCTCTTCGCCGCGATCGCCGTCTCGGTAATATTTCTTCGTGGTATCTGTCACCTTAAATCTCTCCCAACCTATAACGAATTCGCCTCGAGAGTGACGTTACGGGTTGCGATGTCATCGCGAAGGATGTTGGGAAGGGTCGGAGGGAAAGGCAACCTCTCAATATTTAATAGATTGATATATGTTTGCACTTGGCGCTTTCTTTTTTCTTTTGAGAGCCATTCGAGAATGTTTATCATAAAATGTTCCGTTTGCGAGACCGTAAACACTCGAAACTTATGGCTTGCAACCGACCCACTTCTGGAATTCGAAATGGCGCCGAGCTCTTCGCTACACAGAGCGATACTTCGACTTAAATTCGATTAATTTCGTGCCGAGGCAGACGTGATATAACACAAATAGAATTTTATCGCGTATTAAAGGGCTTATAAATTAACTTCGCCCTATTCCTTTATCTTGCCAACTATTTGCTCTCTATGCATGTACTCAAGTTCGGGTGTTCGCTTAAGAACTCAAGAGACCTCTTGACTAAAACTTGAAATGATTCGTGTAAGAACCCGCGCAGGATATGAATGAGGATAAAAGAGATCCCACGGGCGAAAAATATAACAGTATCTTAAACATTACACTTCTTTTATGAGTCATATTCACTCAAAAATATCCCTTTTCGTGGCCAAGGATATAATTAGGCGCTCTAAATATAAGTGGTTGGGAATATACTTAAGGTGGTTTTTTATTTAACTCGGTAAACATTTCGATGGATGATGACTTCCGAGACAGTAATTATCGATTTAAACTTTAATGAATCATTCATTGAAACGTTAACCGCGTCAAATTGAGATTATCTGCTGTAGCGATTCAATTTCTTGAATATTTGTGGTAATTTTCATTAAATACAACAGATCTACAAACCTGCAACTTCTTATATATGTATGGAGTTTAACTATGAATTCTGTGGATGCTGTTGCTCGATCAACTTCGAGAGGTTTTCCGTGAGTTTAGCATAGGATCTAATCGCAGCACTGTTCTCAAAATTCGAATTCTGAGACAGAGATTCTCTATAATGATTTATAAAAATAGCCTCACTATTTTTTGTTATTGTAATAGTATATATATGACGTATGACTGAATGTAAGAAAATATACAGCAACCATACGGTTCCGGAATCGAACCCGCGACCTTGATCCAATCTATTAATATAAACTCATAATAATTCTATATAATTCAATAACGTCTTAAGAAGCCTGTCGTTGAAGTTTACCATACATCTCGTGTATACTAGAGAGACTTACTCGCAGAAATGATTCCAATTCTTACGAGTAAACAAAGGAAAACCTGTATACGAGGCAAAGATTTAGACGTGTCGGCATGCTTTCAAAAAGCCCTCTCTGCATGTAACTTCGTCTCGAATGAGAATTGGACGAGAGCGCTCTTGAAATATACCGGGCGGTATTAAATAAATCATGTTAAAAATCGAGTTATACGGTCGCCTTAATTTTAAAATTGTTCCGACGATAAATACTCTCACCGTAAAAAGTCGTTTCCCTTTTATTGTGAAACCTTGGGGGAATAAAAGGGAGACCATTGGGAGAAGTTTAATTCGTACATTTTAACGAGTCGATCGTAACGGTTTCCGTCCTCCAATTGTTATTACTACTTAATTTCCGAAATGAAAAACACACAAGGCGCTTGGAGTCCATGTCTGCCCTCGAAAATTATATCGTGGTCCCGAAAGTTATTTTCAATATTAATTCCAAGTTTATGTGAATCAGACGCAATAGAGCACATCGAAATTAATTTAAACGCTCGCCGATGTAAATTAGACGCGCAAAAAATTTAACACAGTTTGCTAATCATATATACGCGGCAACAAAGGTTACTACTACGAATTATTGGAGAGCTGAATTTTCTTTGGCCCTAAGTGTGAATTAACCGCTGTTGTTTGATGAAGTGTTTTCATAAATGATTCGAAACGTTAAAAAAGCTTTACTATACCCATAACCGGGGTCGTTTAATATAAAATCGCGAAATGTCCAACTTCATTATACACGAGGACGTATCGCTATTGCTTATAATTTTCAAATGACATTAATTATTCGGAATATTTGAACTAAATACATAATATTTTTCAAACATGGTTTTTAATTCGTCTAATAATTAAAATCCAAAGTTTGCAGGAAAATTTTTGTATCTAATAATTGCACATGTTTAATTATTATTATCATATTTTAAATTAGTTCGCAATATCTGCTCTATGTTAAATAATTGGAATTTAAGGTTAAAATTTACCCATTAAAAATCTCGTCATGTCATCCTATGGACATAAATCTTTTTACATTTTTTGGGAGGAATGCAAAACCTGTTCCGTGAAAGAAATGGTTCAAGAGAAAAAAAGTGTCGCGCCAAATGTTTTTATAGCGGCATCTATGATATATTTTCACTTCTGTAACATACTTTATTTAATATATTTATGATCCAGCACGTTTTTATAGAAATGACTGTAAAAGGTGTTATAAAAATGTTATAAAGCATTAGAAATATTAGAATTCGTAATAAAATCATATTATGTTACTCGCATCTTCACTCTAATTGTAAGAATAAATTGATAGGTTTGAGTACTTTCTGTTTCCTTCGGGACCACAACGAATTGCTCAATAAACTGTCGTTAGGGAAGCGTCGTTACCGAGCAAGTGTAAATACGACACGTTCGGGATACAAACGACAACATAACGATTCCTTTTTTGAACCGGTAACAGCGTTGCCAACATGCGGTTTTAATGAAATGAAATTGCGATACACAAACGGTTTAGTCGCCTAGCTATGGACGAGCGTTACACGTGTTCGGTTTTGCGGTTCTGAGAGTTCACACAAACAAACGATGGGCGATCTCCTCCTTGGCGACGTGATTGCGCGTAATGCGCCCTCTATTCGACGTCCAACGTCCTAAAGTGCGTATGTATCGCAAGAGGCGATAAATTTATGACGGCAACCGAGAAATAATCCGAGGTATTTGCTTCGTCCGATCGATAGGCCCGGACGAGTAATTGTCTCGCTCCGAACGCACGATTCATCGCCCTTACAATCCCAATATTGGAGAACGCGTTAAGCTCTCAATTGGTTCGGGTTCGTGTGTGGGTGTGTGTGCGAGAGCAATAAGAATAAAATTTTAAAAAACGACTCACTGCAGCTTAATTTGCGTCTCTGGGTAATTGCGCTCATTTCTAATTGAAATCGTATCGATCTGTACGTGACGCCGTTCGTCTTATGAGTTTTTTTTTTAGGCAGTCGGCGATTCAGTGGAAAAGAACGAAACGGATTCGAGCGAATCTAATGTGTAAGAAAAGAGAGGGTCCATTTTCGTCCTGATAAAATTGCGGTAGTACGTATTTCTTGCGTTGCTACGAAAAGAATTTTTCTAAAACTTGACCCTCGAAAGTCTGTATGGCGCTGGAAAAAAGCACAACCGAATTAATGAAATTTCCGGATGATTTCTGAATATTGATAATTCAAGAAATGAATCTGTACATTTTTGATTTTGCTAAAATGTCATCGTTCGGAATAGGATATTTTTCTTCGACTTTGCTAAAATCTGTAAAGCCATTTATGTGTACAATAAACTTCCGATTTACGAACATTCGGTTTACAAACTTTCGGTCTTACGAACAAGAATTTTTACGCCACAAATCTGACTTACGACCACAAAATTCGATCCTACGAACTTGAATTCAGTCAATTCCAATTACTCTCATCATTTTAAAACATTGTACGAAAAGTAACATTTATTTCTGGCATTCCTAAATAAATTGTTGCTGAACTCTTTCAAGGACGTTTAAAAGATATTTTCATTGCTTTGTGTCGTTAAACTTCTTTGGATGCGTTTTTCATTCCCTTGCAGCACCACTTTTCTGAAATAAATGTTCAAAGTTGTGAACCTTCTTCCACATCATCACGCCTACTAATCTGACTTCACACCCGTAGGAGCTCTACCCCAAACCTCAGCTTAATGTGAAAAATGACGCCAAATTCAACGAATGGCTAAGTTATGATTAAGATGTATTTACAAAAATCTATTATAATTTGTCCCGTTCTCCTTTTTCTTGGATTTGTAGGAGGAAAACTTGGTTTTCGAACACATCCCATGATTTTAACATTGCATTAATGGGAAAATCTCTCCAGATTTACGAACTTTCGATTTGCGAACTACTTTTCAGGAACGCATGATGTTCGTAAATCGGGAGTTTACTATAATTGCTTATATAGCTCATGTATGTCTGTTGTTTGTTCTATGAGGATCGCTGTCAATGGAGTCAATTTAGAACAGTGAACTTTAATAAATTTTGAGGAAATGTTAAATGCGGAGTTTTAGCTATACCTAAATTATTAAATTTTGTGCGGATTCTAGGATTCCAGAGATTCTGGGAAATTTTGTTTTTTCATTTTGATTAACACTGAAACAACCATAGGAATTTTGTTTATTTTCGTTTTATAATTACTTATAACCACCGTACGAAGTCGAGATAGACAAAAGGGCGTCTAAAAGAACGAAAATTCATTTTCGTTCCGCCAATTTTGTTTGTTACAAAGTGAATGTCTGCCAGACTTAAATGTTACAGACTAAACATTAAAACCGCAATTGAGCTACGAAAATTGGGGACTTGGTTTTGTTTTGATAATCGAGTAATTAAGGAGATAAGATGTACAAACGTAATTTTACTTTGGTATAAAAGATGTACGCACGCGTATTGTGGCGTAATACAGTTAATAAAAATGAAAAGGTTTGTAGAATTTTATTCAAAATGTCAATTAAATTTACTCTTTAATAAACTTTATCTCCGTATTTGATGAAGAATCTCTGAGTATTTCCAGATGGAATAACTTTCGGATAACTGACCATCGCATAATCGACGTTCTCCTCCATATAAAATATTTGAGACCTAACAAACTGATGAAACGATGTTGAAACTTCGAATCTCGCGCAAGGCTTTAAATAACGAATCGATTGTTGAATGCCTTAAATACTTCTCATCTGTTGAACCACATCCTATTATGGTTTGTCAATCGCAATCGTTTCGTTTCCACAGAAACGTAGTTCAGCCTATTTTAATCATCGATAAAGTTCAACTAATTTATCCCTGCGCTGCATGAAATTCACCTGAAAGATGTAAAGTCCTCGTTGGTCATTCCGTGGGCCTTCGGTTCATTTATCCTCCATTTTGTCCATCATCCTATGGCATTCCTAATCTATCAAATCGTCCGCTTTTTGCAAGTCACTTCCTACCTCTTTGCTTCGTTCCTGGAATCTTTCCTTCGGCCAAATTTTCGATCCATCTTATCCTGAATTAATTCTGTCTTCTCCAGAACTTCTCGAGTATCGCAGTGTGCTGCGACGTTTGAATTTATATATTCTTCAGTCCATACGCTATTCAGCACGCGTTAATGCATACGCAAACGTATGCGTGCGTAACATGTTTTTGTACCTTTATGCCAATCATTAAAATTTTGTAATTTTAATTTACAGCGTATCTACATGCATGTCTATTCCCTTTATTCCGATGAAAAATCTTGAAGTTGAAGTCTACCTTAACAAAAATAACTAAGGAACCGCCTCCATAGCTATTGTTTTTGAAGATGGTTAATCTGTGTATAACACGAAATCAAACGAAGGCTATATGACGATGAGAAAACAGTGTAATATTTTAAAATTTATTTTAAGTGCAAATTTTATTTTAAGCAACAGAAAAACATCTGATGTAGTCAACACATGACTTTCTCCATACAGAGCAACGAATATATTTGCTCTCGACATCAGCGTCCTCACAAAAGTAAAAATTAAAATTATAAAATTTTAGGTCGCTAATCATTTTTTAATTACCCTTCATCATTTATATCATAAAAATCAGCACTGGAAGCAGTGAATTGCACACAAAATTCAATTTCTCGAGCGGAATACAAAAGCCGTCTGACAAGTTGTTAACGATGTCATTGTCCATAGTTCAGGTTCAAACGCGGGGTGTGTAATGCCTGTTAATTTAATTTAAGTAAATACAATATGATTAACTTTTACAATTGTGTGTATTATGAAAGTTAGAAATTATATGTTAAAAACCTCAGTTACTTTCGTCGATATTTTATCTTCGAAAAATGTCATTACCGTGTATAAGTCGAGATTTATATTTAGAGGCAAATATTTTGGCTTCGTGAATCCATTTACGTACTGCGATAAGATTACAAATGTTTATTTCGCTCGTGATATTTTCGCAATAACTCAAATTTCTCTGTTTCTAGCAGAACTCATTTAATCCGACTTTTCTGGAGTTATAAAAGACAAAATATATAACAACTATTATATTAATAGTATATTAAATAATGCATTCAAAATGGGTATTTCGTTCCTCACTCCAAAAAGCGGTGAAGCTCTAGAAAAATTATCATCTGAATCTGCTGGGTATTATTATTGTTATTGGCGTCGTGTATTCCACCAGGTAATAAATAAAAACAACCCGTGTTACGAGTCGTCGTAACAACGGCAGGAGAAGAAGAAGCATTACAAAAACGAGGCATGTATACACACACACGTAGGGGGAATGGAGGATGATCCAATAAGAAATGAGAGCAAGGAAGGGTCACAGGCAGCCGAGGAATACGACCAGGTGCGAACGTTATCTGGAGTGCGGAGTTCAAGCGAACGTCACTTGTTTTCCCAGAAGCATATCTTATCCAGTTACATAGAATTTTCCAATTCCCATGAGTACATATTTAGAACTAGGTTCTGCTGGAAATGTAAACGGTACAAAAGACGCGAAGATAGAGGAAGTATGATTTTGTCCTTTTAGCTTTTCAAGTCTGCCTGTGGAAAGGAGAGAGAAGAAGAATTGGATGTGAATTAAATCTGTGAGGGAACTGCTAATTCGATGCAAAGGTATGCTGCTTTAGTGTTTATCATCCTCGGCATAATCTCTGATTGAGTTTACGATGCGAGTAATATGTTATCGAAAAAAATGAAGGGTGTTGCAGAGACAATATGGAAATTTTTTGAGAAAGAACGGATAATTTAATCTATCTATAAATAATTTCCCATATTTAGTTTTCAAAAGTATAATAATAATAAGTTATCGATTGTGAAGAATGCTATCATAAAATCAATCCCAAATTGCACCGATTGGTCTATGTAAATGCTAAAGATTATTATGTTGTTTATATATATTTATCTGTATTTTTTAATTTTCCGTGTAGTCTTTCTACTGTTAAATCTCTTTATGTCGTACGAAATAGGTTAAGATGATTTTTCAAACCCTTATTATTTAGCCATTTCCTTTTCCTCTAAGGTTTCCTTTCCCTAAGGTGCTCTGCTTTATTAATCTTAATTTTTCTCAACGTCGACCCAAAACCGTTTTTGACGAAGATGGAAGCTCATTTCGCCAACCAGAAAGGTTTTTACGTGTCGTTCCTATTTCGTATATTTAAGTCGCCTCTTTCTATTCCTCTCTCCACGTTTGGCTCTTCTTATTTACTCAATCCTTCCCTTCTAAACCCTATTACTCGAAAGCTCGCGATCTTACGAGCACCTATCTTCTCAGTATTATTTTCGTGCCCCAGATAGCTTTATGAATGAGAAAAATTTCATATCTTTATCGAAAAAACGAAACCCATCGCCGAAGTAACGAAATTAGTCACAGAGAACGTCTTTCCCTTCTCTTGAAAACTCTTGTTACTTTTGAAAAAAATGATGCACTGGACTTTTTTGAAAGGAAGACAAAAGGAAGAGATGAAAATTTTTCAAGGTTGACGTTAACAAAAACGAGACCGGTGCATCGTCGCGTTGCATAAATCTGTAATAGCGGCGAGGCGTCTTTTTTTACATTTCTTTTCTTGTCTTGTGCGCCAAGCTCAGGATGACCAATTAAATAAATTGCTCGTCTCGAGTGCTGAGATCACCAGTTTTGATTCACCGAAAGAACATCAGGTTCATCTCAACAGGATGCGCATTTTTAGCAATATATTACGGACGAGATTTGCGCCGATATTCCATTACCGGGCTGAATAATAGTTGTTTGTGTCCCATTAACATCGTAAAATTGGAAATGCGTCTTGTATTTTTTTAATAAGTCAGGTGCAACTTCGTGCATCCGCCTCAGACAATCTCGAGTTTTATTTGTTCGTTTCTATTTTCCATGGTTCTCCGTAAGCGTTTTAATACCGGCAAAAAAATAAATGGCGTATCCCATAAGATATTATCTCACCTTGGAATCACGACATCTTTATCCATAAAACTGCGGGAAAAACAACATGCGCATTTCCGCTACAAAGCGGCCGTCATCAATGCTGTTTCACTCATCGTAGATTCTAGATTGAATAGAAACCAAGAAAGTAAGATCGCCACTGATTACGACTGCTTGTTAGTCGAAACGCGCATGTTAGAATGAATAGAATCACCGACGATGACAGCTTATCCGTAGCGCAATGAGCCGAGTGAATAAAATTTAACAAATGCTTTTACTTAAAAATGTTTTAAGAAAAAAATGCATTTGAGTAGTAGTTTAAAAAAATAGCATCAGCTTTTGTTTAAAAGAACTAGCTATTGCTTACTTTAAAATTTTTCTGTAGCATATGCTTTAAAATGTGTGAATAAAACCGTGCTTATGCTAAATTCTTTAAATATACTTTGCATTTTTTAAGTGAGGTGAGGGACTAAATAAAAACATTTTTTGTTCCTTTTTTTTAATTTTCTGTGATAATTTTACTGTAATTAGTGATATGGCCGAGTTTATGATTCTGCGAAAAGTGTAAAAATATGAAAAAAGACGAATATCAACAATTGATGATTATAAAAGTGTATACCGGAGCACCGAAGAAAATGTTGACCATATTTCAAATGTTTCTTGTGCAAAATCATGAGAAGCTATTTGTTTCAAGTTAAACCAAATTAAATTATTTAAAGTTTTAAAAAATACTATCCAGAATTTATTATCTAACTATCACATACAACCATTCCTTGTTTTCTTCACATGTAAACAAAAACAACAAGGGAGGGAAGGCAAAGCAACTTACAAAGGCACTTTTTTCCGTGAAACAGATAAGAAACATTTTTGTATGTAAGATAAGTAATGCATATATTCAATACTAGCAGAAATTCCCGGCGTTGCCCGGGGAAATTTGTTACAAATCCGATAGGAATTCTAGAGGATACATGGTATTTAAGAATTCACTCGGCCGCCGTGTTGAATACAACGGGCAGAGAGAAACAAAAACCACGTATGAATTATTTCCAAGAGCCCTCCACAAACGTACCAAATTTGCTTCAAATCTACTTAGGAAAATACGCGTAGTTTAACCAGTACCCGTAGCCCAATTACGGATAAGGAAGTAGTACCCCCACCTTTCCCACTGTGTATAAGATGTAGAAAATAAGGAAAATAAGGAAAATCAGGAAAATCAGAAAAATCAGCAAATTCAGGAAAATCAGGAAATTCAGGAAAATCAGGTAAATCAGGATTTCTCTGAATTTCCTGATTTTCCTGTTTTACCTAATTTCCCTGATTTTCATGAAATTCCTGATTTTCCTGATTCTCCTAAATTTCGTGATTTTCCTGAATTTGCGGATTTCCTGATATTCCAGAATTTACTGAATTTCCAGAATTTCCTGATTATCCTGAATTTCCTGATTTACCTGTTTTACCTGATTTTCCTGAATTTCCTGATTTTCCTGAATTTCCGGATTTTCCTGTTTTTCCTGATTTTCCTGAATTTCCTGATTTTCCTGAATTTCCTGATTTTCCTGAATTTTATTTTTTTTCCTGAAGCTCCTGAGTTTCCTGATTTTCCTGAACTTCCTTATTTTCCTTAATTTCCTGATTTTCCTGAATTTCCTGGTTTTGCTGAATTTCCTGATTTTCCTGAATTTTCTGATTTTCCTGAATTTCTGATTATCCTGAATTTCCTAATTTTCCTGATTTCTTGGATTTCCCAAATTTCCCGATTTTCCAGAATTTCCCGATTTTCAAGATTTTCCAGATTTTCCTGAATTTCCTGATTTTCCTGATAATATAATGCATCTTTTTATCAAATAATTTAATGAAGAAAATAAGGAAGATATGAAAAATCATGAAAATCAGAAAAAAAACAACAAACTTACGAAATTCAGCAAAATCAGGAAATTCAGAAAAATCCCTACTTTCAGGGAAATCAGGAAATTCAGGAAAATCAGAACATTCAGGGAATTCAGGAAAAACAAAAAAATCAGGAAAATCAGGACATTCTGCAAAATCAGAAAATTCAGGAAAATCAGGTAAATCAGGTAAAACAGGAAAATCAGGTATTCAGAGAAATCATGAAAATCAGGAAATTCAGGAAAATCAGGAACTTCAGGAAAATCAGGAAATTCAGGAAAATCAGGAAAATCAGCAAATTCAGGAAAATCAGGAAAATCAGGAAATTCCGGAAATTCAGGAAATTCAGGAAAATCAGGAAATTCAGGAATATCAGGAAAATCAGTATTTCCATGAATTTACTGATTTTCCTGAATTTCCGGAATTTCCTGATTTTCCTGAATTTCCTGAATTTCCTGATTTTCCTGAATTTCCTGATTTTCCTGATTTTCCTGAATTTCCTGATTTTCCTGAATTTCCTGATTTTTCTGAATTTTCTGAATTTCCTGATTTTCCTGATTTTCCTGAATTTCCTTATTTTCCTGAAGCTCCTGATTTTCCTGAACTTCCTTATTTTCCTTAATTTCCTGATTTTCCTGAATTTTCTGAATTTCCTGGTTTTGCTGAATTTCCTGATTTTCCTGAATTTTCTGATTTTCCTGAATTTCCTGATTATCCTGAATTTCCTAATTTTCCTGATTTCTTGGATTTACCAAATTTCCCGATTTTCCTGAATTTCCCGATTTTCCAGATTTTCCTGAATTTCCTGATTTTCCTGATAATATAATGCATCTTTTTATCAAATAATTTAATGAGGAAAATAAGGAATATACGAAAAATCATGAAAACCAGAAAAATCAACAAACATACGAAATTCAGCAAAATCAGGAAATTCAGAAAAATCCCTACTTTCAGGGAAATCAGGAAATTCAGGAAAATCAGGACATTCAGGGAATTCAGGAAAAACAGGAAAATCAGGAAATTCAGGAAAATCAGGAAAATTAGGAAATTCTGCAAAATCAGAAAATTCAGGAAAATCAGGTAAATCAGGTAAAACAGGAAAATCAGGAAATTCAGAGAAATCAGGAAAATCAGGAACTTCAGGAAAATCAGGAACTTCAGGAAAATCAGGAAATTCAGGAAAATCAGGAAAATCAGCAAATTCAGGAAAATCAGGAATATCAGGAAATTCAGAAAAATCAGGAAATTCAGGAAAATCAGGAAATTCAGGAAATTCAGGAAATTCAGGAGAATCAGTAAAATCAGGAAATTCAGGAAAATCAGAAAAATCAGCAAAATCAGGAAACTCAGGAAAATCAGGAAATTCAGGAAAATCAGGAAAATCAGGAAAATCAGTATTTCCATCAATTTTCTGATTTTCCTGAATTTCCTGATTATCCTGATTTTCCTGAATTTCCGGAATTTCCTGAAATTCCTGAATTTCCTGATTTTCCTGAATTTCCTGATTTTCCTGATTTTCCTGAATTTCCGGATTTTCCTGAATTTCCGGATTTTCCTGTTTTTCCTGAATTTCCTGATTTTCCTGAATTTCCTGATTTTCCTGAATTTCCTTATTTTCCTGAAGCTCCTAATTTTCCTGATTTTCCTGAACTTCCTTATTTTCCTTAATTTGCTGATTTTCCTGAATTTTCTGAATTTCCTGGTTTTGCTGAATTTCCTGATTTTCCTGAATTTTCTGATTTTCCTGAATTTCTGATTATCCTGAATTTCCTAATTTTCCTGATTTCTTGGATTTCCCAAATTTCCCGATTTTCCTGAATTTCCCGATTTTCCTGATAATATAATGCATCTTTTTATCAAATAATTTAATGAGGAAAATAAGGAAGATATGAAAAATCATGAAAACCAGAAAAATCAACAAACTTACGAAATTCAGCAAAATCAGGAAATTCAGAAAAATCCCTACTTTCAGGGAAATCAGGAAATTCAGGAAAATCAGGACATTCAGGGAATTCAGGAAAACAGGAAAATCAGGAAATTCAGGAAAATCAGAAAATTCAGGAAAATCAGGAAATTCAGGAAAATCAGGAAAATCAGGAAATTCTCCAAAATCAGAAATTTCTGCAAAATCAGGTAAATCAGGTAAAACAGGAAAATCAGGTATTCAGAGAAATCAGGAAAATCAGGAAATTCAGGAAAATCAGGAACTTCAGGAAAATCAGGAAATTCAGGAAAATCAGGAAATTCTCCAAAATCAGAAATTTCTGCAAAATCAGGTAAATCAGGTAAAACAGGAAAATCAGGTATTCAGAGAAATCAGGAAAATCAGGAAATTCAGGAAAATCAGGAACTTCAGGAAAATCAGGAAATTCAGGAAAATCAGGAAAATCAGGAAATTCAGGAAAATCAGGAATATCAGGAAATTCAGGAAAATCAGGAAATTCAGGAGAATCCGGAAATTCAGGAAATTCAGGAAAATCAGGAAATTCAGGAGAATCAGTAAAATCAGGAAATTCAGGAAAATCAGAAAAATCAGGAAAATCAGGATATTCAGGAAAATCAGGAATATCAGGAAAATCAGGAAAATCAGGAAAATCAGTATTTCCACGAATTTCCTGATTTTCCTGAGTTTCCTGAGTTTCCTGATTTTCCTGAATTTCCGGAATTTCCTGAAATTCCTGATTTTCCTGATTTTCCTGAATTTCCTGATTTTCCTGAATTTCCTGATTTTCCTGATTTTCCTGAATTTTCTGAATTTCCTGATTTTCCTGAATTTCCTGATTTTCCTGAATTTCCTGATTTTCCTGATTTTCCTGAATTTCCTGATTTTCCTGAATTTCCTGATTTTCCTGATTTTCCTGAATTTCCGGATTTTCCTGAATTTCCGGATTTTCCTGTTTTTCCTGAATTTCCTGATTTTCCTGAATTTCCTGATTTTCCTGAATTTCCTGAATTTCCTTATTTTCCTGAAGCTCCTGATTTTCATGATTTTCCTGAACTTCCTTATTTTCCTTAATTTCCTGATCCAGGTAAAACAGGAAAATCAGGTATTCCGAGAAATCAGGAAAATCAGGAAATTCAGGAAAATCAGGAACTTCAGGAAAATCAGGAAATTCAGGAAAATCAGGAAAATCAGGAAATTCAGGAAAATCAGGAAATTCAGGAAAATCAGGAAATTCAGGAAAATCAGGAAATTCAGGAAATTCAGGAAAATCAGGAAATTCAGGAGAATCAGTAAAATCAGGAAATTCAGGAAAATCAGAAAAATCAGGAAAATCAGGAAAATCAGGAAACTCAGGAAATTCAGGAAATTCAGGAATATCAGGAAAATCAGGAAAATCAGTATTTCCACGAATTTCCTGATTTTCCTGAATTTCCTGATTTTCCTGATTTTCCTGAATTTCCGGAATTTCCTGAAATTCCTGAATTTCCTGAATTTCCTGATTTTCCTGAATTTCTTGATTTTCCTGATTTTCCTGAATTTCCGGATTTTCCTGAATTTCTGGATTTTCCTGATTTTCCTGATTTTCCTGATTTTCCTGATTTTCCTGAATTTCCGGATTTTCCTGAATTTCCGGATTTTCCTGTTTATTCTGAAATTCCTGATTTTCCTGAATTTCCTGATTTTCCTGATTTTCCTGAATTTCCTTATTTTCCTGAATCTCCTGATTTTCCTGAACATCCTTATTTTCCTTAATTTCATGATTTTCCTGAATTTTCCGATTTTCCTGAATTTCCCGAATTTCAAGATTTTCCTGAATTTCCTGATTTTCCTGATAATGTAATGCATCTTTTTATCAAATAATTTAATGAGGAAAATAAGGAAGATATGAAAAATCATGAAAACCAGAAAAATCAACAAACTTACGAAATTCAGCAAAATCAGGAAATTCAGAAAAATCCCTACTTTCAGGGAAATCAGGAAATTCAGGAAAATCAGGAAATTCTGCAAAATCAGAAAATTCTGCAAAATCAGGTAAATCAGGTAAAACAGGAAAATCAGGTATTCAGAGAAATCAGGAAAATCAGGAAATTCAGGAAAATCAGGAAATTCAGGAAAATCAGGAACTTCAGGAAAATCAGGAAATTCAGGAAAATCAGGAAAATCAGGAAATTCTCCAAAATCAGAAATTTCTGCAAAATCAGGTAAATCAGGTAAAACAGGAAAATCAGGTATTCAGAGAAATCAGGAAAATCAGGAAATTCAGGAAAATCAGGAACTTCAGGAAAATCAGGAAATTCAGGAAAATCAGGAAATTCAGGAAAATCAGGAATATCAGGAAATTCAGGAAAATCAGGAAATTCAGGAGAATCCGGAAATTCAGGAAATTCAGGAAAATCAGGAAATTCAGGAGAATCAGTAAAATCAGGAAATTCAGGAAAATCAGAAAAATCAGGAAAATCAGGATATTCAGGAAAATCAGGAATATCAGGAAAATCAGGAAAATCAGGAAAATCAGTATTTCCACGAATTTCCTGATTTTCCTGAGTTTCCTGAGTTTCCTGATTTTCCTGAATTTCCGGAATTTCCTGAAATTCCTGATTTTCCTGATTTTCCTGAATTTCCTGATTTTCCTGAATTTCCTGATTTTCCTGATTTTCCTGAATTTCCTGAATTTCCTGATTTTCCTGAATTTCCTGATTTTCCTGAATTTCCTGATTTTCCTGATTTTCCTGAATTTCCTGATTTTCCTGAATTTCCTGATTTTCCTGATTTTCCTGAATTTCCGGATTTTCCTGAATTTCCGGATTTTCCTGTTTTTCCTGAATTTCCTGATTTTCCTGAATTTCCTGATTTTCCTGAATTTCCTGAATTTCCTTATTTTCCTGAAGCTCCTGATTTTCCTGATTTTCCTGAACTTCCTTATTTTCCTTAATTTCCTGATCCAGGTAAAACAGGAAAATCAGGTATTCCGAGAAATCAGGAAAATCAGGAAATTCAGGAAAATCAGGAACTTCAGGAAAATCAGGAAATTCAGGAAAATCAGGAAAATCAGGAAATTCAGGAAAATCAGGAAATTCAGGAAAATCAGGAAATTCAGGAAAATCAGGAAATTCAGGAAATTCAGGAAAATCAGGAAATTCAGGAGAATCAGTAAAATCAGGAAATTCAGGAAAATCAGAAAAATCAGGAAAATCAGGAAAATCAGGAAAATCAGGAAACTCAGGAAATTCAGGAATATCAGGAAAATCAGGAAAATCAGTATTTCCACGAATTTCCTGATTTTCCTGAATTTCCTGATTTTCCTGATTTTCCTGAATTTCCGGAATTTCCTGAAATTCCTGAATTTCCTGAATTTCCTGATTTTCCTGAATTTCTTGATTTTCCTGATTTTCCTGAATTTCCGGATTTTCCTGAATTTCCGGATTTTCCTGATTTTCCTGATTTTCCTGATTTTCCTGAATTTCCGGATTTTCCTGAATTTCCGGATTTTCCTGTTTATTCTGAAATTCCTGATTTTCCTGAATTTCCTGATTTTCCTGATTTTCCTGAATTTCCTTATTTTCCTGAATCTCCTGATTTTCCTGAACATCCTTATTTTCCTTAATTTCATGATTTTCCTGAATTTCCCGATTTTCCTGAATTTCCCGAATTTCAAGATTTTCCTGAATTTCCTGATTTTCCTGATAATGTAATGCATCTTTTTATCAAATAATTTAATGAGGAAAATAAGGAAGATATGAAAAATCATGAAAACCAGAAAAATCAACAAACTTACGAAATTCAGCAAAATCAGGAAATTCAGAAAAATCCCTACTTTCAGGGAAATCAGGAAATTCAGGAAAATCAGGAAATTCTGCAAAATCAGAAAATTCTGCAAAATCAGGTAAATCAGGTAAAACAGGAAAATCAGGTATTCAGAGAAATCAGGAAAATCAGGAAATTCAGGAAAATCAGAAACTTCAGGAAAATCAGGAAATTCAGGAATTTCAGGAAAATCCGGAAATTCAGGAAAATCAGGAAATTCAGGAAAATCAGTAAATTCAGGAAAATCAGGAAATTCAGGAAAATCAGGAAATTCAGGAATTTCAGGAAATTCCGGGAATTCAGGAAAATCAGGAAAATCAGGAAATTTAGGAAAAACAGGAAATTGATGGAAATACTGATTTTCCTGATATTCCTGAATTTCCTGATTTTCCTGAGTTTCCTGATTTTCCTAATTTTTCTGATTTTCCTGAATTTCCTGATTTTACTGATTCTCCTGAATTTCCTGAATTTCCTGAATTTCCTGAATTTCCTGATTTTCCAGAGAAATCAGAGAAATCAGGAAATTCAGGAAAATCAGGAAAATCAGGAACTTCACGAAAATCAGGAACTTCAGGAAAATCAGGAAATTCAGGAAAATCAAGAAATTCACAAAAATCAGGAATATCAGGAAATTCAGGAAAATCAGGAAATTCAGGAAAATCAGGAAATTCAGGTGAATCAGTAAAATCAGGAAATTCAGGAAAATCAGAAAAATTAGGAAAATCAGGAAACTCAGGAAAATCAGGAAATTCAGGAATATCAGGAAAATCAGTATTTCCATCAATTTCCTGATTTTCCTGAATTTCCTGATTTTCCTGATTTTCCTGAATTCCCGGAATTTCCTGAAATTCCTGAATTTCCTGATTTTCCTGAATTTCCTGATTTTCCTGAATTTACTGATTTTCCTGAATTTCCTGATTTTCCTGATTTTCCTGAATTTCCGGATTTTCCTGAAATTTCTGAATTTCCTGATTTTCCTGAATTTCCTGATTTTCCTGAATTTCCTGATTTTCCTGATTTTCCTGAATTTCCTGATTTTCCTGATTTTCCTGAATTTCCGGATTTTCCTGAAATTCCTGAATTTCCTGATTTTCCTGAATTTCCTGATTTTCCTGAATTTCCTGATTTTCCTGAATTTCCTGAATTTCCTTATTTTCCTGAAGCTCCTGATTTTCCTGAACTTCCTTATCTTCCTTAATTTCCTGATTTTCCTGATTTTCCTGAATTTCCCGATTTTCCTGAATTTCCCAAATTTCAAGATTTTCCTGAATTTCCTGATTTTCCTGATAATATAATGCATCTTTTTATCAAATAATTTAATGAGGAAAATAAGGAAGATATGAAAAATCATGAAAACCAGAAAAATCAACAAACTTACGAAATTCAGCAAAATCAGGAAATTCAGAAAAATCCCTACTTTCAGGGAAATCAGGAAATTCAGGAAAATCAGGACATTCATGGAATTCAGGAAAAACAGGAAAATCAGGAAATTCAGGAAAATCAGGAAAATCAGGATATTCAGGAAAATCAGGAAATTCTGGAAAATCAGGAAAATCAGGAAATTCTGCAAAATCAGAAAATTCAGGAAAATCAGGTAAATCAGGTAAAACAGGAAAATCAGGTATTCAGAGAAATCAGGAAAATCAGGAAATTCACAGAAATCTGGTAAATCAGGAAAATCAGGAAAATCAGGTAAATCAGGTAAAACAGGAAAATCAGGAAATTCAGAGAAATCAGGAAAATCATTAAATTCAGGAAAATCAGGAACTTCATGAAAATCTGGAAATTCAGGAGAATCAGTAAAATCAGGAAATTCAGGAAAATCAGAAAAATCAGGAAAATCAGGAAACTCAGGAAAATCAGGAAATTCAGGAATATCAGGAAAATCAGGAAAATCAGTATTTCCATGAATTTCCTGATTTTCCTGAATTTGCTGATTTTGCTGATTTTCCTGAATTTGCTGATTTTCCTGATTTTCCTGAATTTCCGGAATTTCCTGATTTTCCTGAATTTCCTGAATTTTCTGATTTTCCTGAATTTCATGATTTTCCTGAATTTCCGGATTTTCCTGTTTTTCCTGAATTTCCTGATTTTCCTGTATTTCCTTATTTTCCTGAATTTCCTTATTTTCCTGAAGCTCCTGATTTTGCTTATTTTCGTGATTTTCCTGAACTTCCTTATTTTCCTTAATTTCCTGATTTTCCTGAATTTTCTGAATTTCCTGGTTTTGCTGAATTTCCTGATTTTCCTGAATTTTCTGATTTTCCTGAATTTCTGATTATCCTGAATTTCCTAATTTTCCTGATTTCTTGGATTTCCCAAATTTCCCGATTTTCCTGACTTTCCAGAATTTCAAGATATTCCAAATTTTCCTGAATATCCTGATTTTCCTGATGATATAATGCATCGTTGTATCAAATAATTTAATGAGGAAAATAAGGAAGATAGTGAAAATCAAGAAAACCAGAAAAATTAACAAACTCACGAAATTCAGAGAAGTCCCTAATTTCAGGGAAATCAGGAAATTCAGGAAAATCAGGACATTCAGGTAATTCAGGAAAAACAGAAAAATCAGGAAATTCACAGAAATCTGGTAAATCAGGAAAATCAGGAAATTCAGGAAAATCAGGTAAATCAGGTAAAACAGGAAAATCACTAAATTCAGAGAAATCAGGAAAATCAGGAAATTCAGGAAAATCAGGAACTTCATGAAAATCTGAAATTCAGGACAATCATAAAAATCAGGTACATCTGGAAAATCAGGAATATCAGGTAATTCAGGAATTCAGGAAATTCAGGAAAATCAGGAAAATCAGGTTAATAAGGTTAAACAGGAAATTCAGGAAATTCAGGAAAATCAGGAAATTCAGGAAAATCAGGAAAATCAGTATTTCCCTGAATTTCCTGATATTCAAGATTTTCCTGAATTTCCGGATTTTACTGAATTTCCGGATATTCCTGAATTTTGAATTTTCCTGATTTTCCTGAATTTCCTGATTTTCCTGATTTCCTGATTTTACTGATTTTCCTGATTTTCCTGTTTTCCTGATTTTTCTGCATTTACGGTATCCCTGATTTCCTTGAATTGCCAGAATTTCCTGATTTTCCTGACTTTCCTGAATTTCCGGATTTTACTTATTTTACTGATTTTCCTGATTTTACTGATTTAGCTGAATTTCCTGATTTTCCTGAATTTCCTGATTTTCCTGAAATTCCTGATTTTCCTTAATTTCCTGATTTTCCAGAATTTCCTGATTTTCCTGATGTTCGTGATTTATCTGATTTTCCTGAATTTCCGGATTTTATGATTTTCCTGAATTTCCTGATTTTCCTGAATTTTCTGATTATCCTGAATTTCCTGATTCTCTTCTTTTACCTGATGTTCCAGAATTTCCTGATTTACCTGATTTTTCTGAATTTCCTGATTTTCCTGAATTTCCTCATTATCCTGAATTTCCTGATTTTCCCGAATTTCCTGATTTTCCTGAATTTCCGGATTTTACTGAATTTACGGATTTTCCTGAATTTCAGGAATTTCCGGATTTTCCTGATTTCCTGATTTTCCTGAATCTTCTGATTTTCCTGAATTTCCTGATTATCCAGAATTTCCTAATTTTGCTGATTTTCCTGGATTTCCTATTTTTCCCGATTTTCCTGAATTTCCTGAATTTCCAGGTTTTCCTGAATGTCCTGATTTCCTTATAATATATTACATCTTTTTATGAAACTATTTAATAAGGAAATTAAGGAAGATAAGGAGAATCATGAAAATCAGAAAAATCAGCAAACTCAGGAAATTCAGCAAAATCAGGAAAATCAGAAAAATCCGAAATTTCAGGGAAATCAGGAAAATCGGGACATTCAGGGAATTCAGGAAAAACAGGAAAATCAGGAAAATCAGAGAAATCAGGAAATTCAGGAAAATCAGGAAAATCAGGAACTTCACGAAAATCAGGAACTTCAGGAAAATCAGGAAATTCAGGAAAATCAGGAAATTCACAAAAATCAGGAATATCAGGAAATTCAGGAAAATCAGGAAATTCAGGAAAATCAGGAAATTCAGGAGAATCAGTAAAATCAGGAAATTCAGGAAAATCAGGAAAATCAGTATTTCCATCAATTTCCTGATTTTCCTGAATTTCCTGATTTTCCTGAATTTCCGGATTTTCCTGATTTTCCTGAATTCCCGGAATTTCCTGAAATTCCTGAATTACCTGATTTTCCTGAATTTCCTGATTTTCCTGAATTTACTGATTTTCCTGAATTTCCTGATTTTCCTGATTTTCCTGAATTTCCGGATTTTCCTGAAATTCCTGAATTTCCTGATTTTCCTGAATTTCCTGATTTTCCTGAATTTCCTGATTTTCCTGAATTTCCTGAATTTCCTTATTTTCCTGAAGCTCCTGATTTTCCTGATTTTCCTGAACTTCCCTATCTTCCTTAATTTCCTGATTTTCCTGATTTTCCTGAATTTCCCGATTTTCCTGAATTTCCCAAATTTCAAGATTTTCCTGAATTTCCTGATTTTCCTGATAATATAATGCATCTTTTTATCAAATAATTTAATGAGGAAAATAAGGAAGATATGAAAAATCATGAAAACCAGAAAAATCAACAAACTTACGAAATTCAGCAAAATCAGGAAATTCAGAAAAATCCCTACTTTCAGGGAAATCAGGAAATTCAGGAAAATCAGGACATTCATGGAATTCAGGAAAAACAGGAAAATCAGGAAATTCAGGAAAATCAGGAAAATCAGGAAAATCAGGAAATTCTGCAAAATCAGAAAATTCAGGAAAATCAGGTAAATCAGGTAAAACAGGAAAATCAGGTATTCAGAGAAATCAGGAAAATCAGGAAATTCACAGAAATCTGGTAAATCAGGAAAATCAGGAAAATCAGGTAAATCAGGTAAAACAGGAAAATCAGGAAATTCAGAGAAATCAGGAAAATCATTAAATTCAGGAAAATCAGGAACTTCATGAAAATCTGGAAATTCAGGAGAATCAGTAAAATCAGGAAATTCAGGAAAATCAGAAAAATCAGGAAAATCAGGAAACTCAGGAAAATCAGGAAATTCAGGAATATCAGGAAAATCAGGAAAATCAGTATTTCCATGAATTTCCTGATTTTCCTGAATTTGCTGATTTTGCTGATTTTCCTGAATTTGCTGATTTTCCTGATTTTCCTGAATTTCCGGAATTTCCTGATTTTCCTGAATTTCCTGAATTTTCTGATTTTCCTGAATTTCATGATTTTCCTGAATTTCCGGATTTTCCTGTTTTTCCTGAATTTCCTGATTTTCCTGTATTTCCTTATTTTCCTGAATTTCCTTATTTTCCTGAAGCTCCTGATTTTGCTTATTTTCGTGATTTTCCTGAACTTCCTTATTTTCCTTAATTTCCTGATTTTCCTGAATTTTCTGAATTTCCTGGTTTTGCTGAATTTCCTGATTTTCCTGAATTTTCTGATTTTCCTGAATTTCTGATTATCCTGAATTTCCTAATTTTCCTGATTTCTTGGATTTCCCAAATTTCCCGATTTTCCTGACTTTCCAGAATTTCAAGATATTCCAAATTTTCCTGAATATCCTGATTTTCCTGATGATATAATGCATCGTTGTATCAAATAATTTAATGAGGAAAATAAGGAAGATAGTGAAAATCAAGAAAACCAGAAAAATTAACAAACTCACGAAATTCAGAGAAGTCCCTAATTTCAGGGAAATCAGGAAATTCAGGAAAATCAGGACATTCAGGTAATTCAGGAAAAACAGAAAAATCAGGAAATTCACAGAAATCTGGTAAATCAGGAAAATCAGGAAATTCAGGAAAATCAGGTAAATCAGGTAAAACAGGAAAATCACTAAATTCAGAGAAATCAGGAAAATCAGGAAATTCAGGAAAATCAGGAACTTCATGAAAATCTGAAATTCAGGACAATCATAAAAATCAGGTACATCTGGAAAATCAGGAATATCAGGTAATTCAGGAATTCAGGAAATTCAGGAAAATCAGGAAAATCAGGTTAATAAGGTTAAACAGGAAATTCAGGAAATTCAGGAAAATCAGGAAATTCAGGAAAATCAGGAAAATCAGTATTTCCCTGAATTTCCTGATATTCAAGATTTTCCTGAATTTCCGGATTTTACTGAATTTCCGGATATTCCTGAATTTTGAATTTTCCTGATTTTCCTGAATTTCCTGATTTTCCTGATTTCCTGATTTTACTGATTTTCCTGATTTTCCTGTTTTCCTGATTTTTCTGCATTTACGGTATCCCTGATTTCCTTGAATTGCCAGAATTTCCTGATTTTCCTGACTTTCCTGAATTTCCGGATTTTACTTATTTTACTGATTTTCCTGATTTTACTGATTTAGCTGAATTTCCTGATTTTCCTGAATTTCCTGATTTTCCTGAAATTCCTGATTTTCCTTAATTTCCTGATTTTCCAGAATTTCCTGATTTTCCTGATGTTCGTGATTTATCTGATTTTCCTGAATTTCCGGATTTTATGATTTTCCTGAATTTCCTGATTTTCCTGAATTTTCTGATTATCCTGAATTTCCTGATTCTCTTCTTTTACCTGATGTTCCAGAATTTCCTGATTTTTCTGAATTTCCTGATTTTCCTGAATTTCCTCATTATCCTGAATTTCCTGATTTTCCCGAATTTCCTGATTTTCCTGAATTTCCGGATTTTACTGAATTTACGGATTTTCCTGAATTTCAGGAATTTCCGGATTTTCCTGATTTCCTGATTTTCCTGAATCTTCTGATTTTCCTGAATTTCCTGATTATCCAGAATTTCCTAATTTTGCTGATTTTCCTGGATTTCCTATTTTTCCCGATTTTCCTGAATTTCCTGAATTTCCAGGTTTTCCTGAATGTCCTGATTTCCTTATAATATATTACATCTTTTTATGAAACTATTTAATAAGGAAATTAAGGAAGATAAGGAGAATCATGAAAATCAGAAAAATCAGCAAACTCAGGAAATTCAGCAAAATCAGGAAATTCAGAAAAATCCGAAATTTCAGGGAAATCAGGAAAATCGGGACATTCAGGGAATTCAGGAAAAACAGGAAAATCAGGAAAATCAGAGAAATCAGGAAATTCAGGAAAATCAGGAAAATCAGGAACTTCACGAAAATCAGGAACTTCAGGAAAATCAGGAAATTCAGGAAAATCAGGAAATTCACAAAAATCAGGAATATCAGGAAATTCAGGAAAATCAGGAAATTCAGGAAAATCAGGAAATTCAGGAGAATCAGTAAAATCAGGAAATTCAGGAAAATCAGAAAAATTAGGAAAATCAGGAAACTCAGGAAAATCAGGAAATTCAGGAATATCAGGAAAATCAGTATTTCCATCAATTTCCTGATTTTCCTGAATTTCCTGATTTTCCTGAATTTCCGGATTTTCCTGATTTTCCTGAATTCCCGGAATTTCCTGAAATTCCTGAATTTCCTGATTTTCCTGAATTTCCTGATTTTCCTGAATTTACTGATTTTCCTGAATTTCCTGATTTTCCTGATTTTCCTGAATTTCCGGATTTTCCTGAAATTCCTGAATTTCCTGATTTTCCTGAATTTCCTGATTTTCCTGAATTTCCTGATTTTCCTGAATTTCCTGAATTTCCTTATTTTCCTGAAGCTCCTGATTTTCCTGATTTTCCTGAACTTCCCTATCTTCCTTAATTTCCTGATTTTCCTGATTTTCCTGAATTTCCCGATTTTCCTGAATTTCCCAAATTTCAAGATTTTCCTGAATTTCCTGATTTTCCTGATAATATAATGCATCTTTTTATCAAATAATTTAATGAGGAAAATAAGGAAGATATGAAAAATCATGAAAACCAGAAAAATCAACAAACTTACGAAATTCAGCAAAATCAGGAAATTCAGAAAAATCCCTACTTTCAGGGAAATCAGGAAATTCAGGAAAATCAGGACATTCATGGAATTCAGGAAAAACAGGAAAATCAGGAAATTCAGGAAAATCAGGAAAATCAGGATATTCAGGAAAATCAGGAAATTCTGGAAAATCAGGAAAATCAGGAAATTCTGCAAAATCAGAAAATTCAGGAAAATCAGGTAAATCAGGTAAAACAGGAAAATCAGGTATTCAGAGAAATCAGGAAAATCAGGAAATTCACAGAAATCTGGTAAATCAGGAAAATCAGGAAAATCAGGTAAATCAGGTAAAACAGGAAAATCAGGAAATTCAGAGAAATCAGGAAAATCATTAAATTCAGGAAAATCAGGAACTTCATGAAAATCTGGAAATTCAGGAGAATCAGTAAAATCAGGAAATTCAGGAAAATCAGAAAAATCAGGAAAATCAGGAAACTCAGGAAAATCAGGAAATTCAGGAATATCAGGAAAATCAGGAAAATCAGTATTTCCATGAATTTCCTGATTTTCCTGAATTTGCTGATTTTGCTGATTTTCCTGAATTTGCTGATTTTCCTGATTTTCCTGAATTTCCGGAATTTCCTGATTTTCCTGAATTTCCTGATTTTCCTGAATTTCCTGAATTTTCTGATTTTCCTGAATTTCATGATTTTCCTGAATTTCCGGATTTTCCTGTTTTTCCTGAATTTCCTGATTTTCCTGTATTTCCTGATTTTCCTGAATTTCCTTATTTTCCTGAAGCTCCTGATTTTGCTTATTTTCGTGATTTTCCTGAACTTCCTTATTTTCCTTAATTTCCTGATTTTCCTGAATTTTCTGAATTTCCTGGTTTTGCTGAATTTCCTGATTTTCCTGAATTTTCTGATTTTCCTGAATTTCTGATTATCCTGAATTTCCTAATTTTCCTGATTTCTTGGATTTCCCAAATTTCCCGATTTTCCTGACTTTCCAGAATTTCAAGATATTCCAAATTTTCCTGAATATCCTGATTTTCCTGATGATATAATGCATCGTTGTATCAAATAATTTAATGAGGAAAATAAGGAAGATAGTGAAAATCAAGAAAACCAGAAAAATTAACAAACTCACGAAATTCAGAGAAGTCCCTAATTTCAGGGAAATCAGGAAATTCAGGAAAATCAGGACATTCAGGTAATTCAGGAAAAACAGAAAAATCAGGAAATTCACAGAAATCTGGTAAATCAGGAAAATCAGGAAATTCAGGAAAATCAGGTAAATCAGGTAAAACAGGAAAATCACTAAATTCAGAGAAATCAGGAAAATCAGGAAATTCAGGAAAATCAGGAACTTCATGAAAATCTGAAATTCAGGACAATCATAAAAATCAGGTACATCTGGAAAATCAGGAATATCAGGTAATTCAGGAATTCAGGAAATTCAGGAAAATCAGGAAAATCAGGTTAATAAGGTTAAACAGGAAATTCAGGAAATTCAGGAAAATCAGCAAAATTCAGGAAAATCAGGAAAATCAGTATTTCCCTGAATTTCCTGATATTCAAGATTTTCCTGAATTTCCGGATTTTACTGAATTTCCGGATATTCCTGAATTTTGAATTTTCCTGATTTTCCTGAATTTCCTGATTTTCCTGATTTCCTGATTTTACTGATTTTCCTGATTTTCCTGTTTTCCTGATTTTTCTGCATTTACGGTATCCCTGATTTCCTTGAATTGCCAGAATTTCCTGATTTTCCTGACTTTCCTGAATTTCCGGATTTTACTTATTTTACTGATTTTCCTGATTTTACTGATTTAGCTGAATTTCCTGATTTTCCTGAATTTCCTGATTTTCCTGAAATTCCTGATTTTCCTTAATTTCCTGATTTTCCAGAATTTCCTGATTTTCCTGATGTTCGTGATTTATCTGATTTTCCTGAATTTCCGGATTTTATGATTTTCCTGAATTTCCTGATTTTCCTGAATTTTCTGATTAGCCTGAATTTCCTGATTCTCTTCTTTTACCTGATGTTCCAGAATTTCCTGATTTACCTGATTTTTCTGAATTTCCTGATTTTCCTGAATTTCCCCATTATCCTGAATTTCCTGATTTTCCCGAATTTCCTGATTTTCCTGAATTTCCGGATTTTACTGAATTTACGGATTTTCCTGAATTTCAGGAATTTCCGGATTTTCCTGATTTCCTGATTTTCCTGAATCTTCTGATTTTCCTGAATTTCCTGATTATCCAGAATTTCCTAATTTTGCTGATTTTCCTGGATTTCCTATTTTTCCCGATTTTCCTGAATTTCCTGAATTTCCAGGTTTTCCTGAATGTCCTGATTTTCCTTATAATATATTACATCTTTTTATGAAACTATTTAATAAGGAAATTAAGGAAGATAAGGAGAATCATGAAAATCAGAAAAATCAGCAAACTCAGGAAATTCAGCAAAATCAGGAAATTCAGAAAAATCCGAAATTTCAGGGAAATCAGGAAAATCGGGACATTCAGGGAATTCAGGAAAAACAGGAAAATCAGGAAAATCAGAGAAATCAGGAAATTCAGGAAAATCAGGAAAATCAGGAACTTCACGAAAATCAGGAACTTCAGGAAAATCAGGAAATTCAGGAAAATCAGGAAATTCACAAAAATCAGGAATATCAGGAAATTCAGGAAAATCAGGAAATTCAGGAAAATCAGGAAATTCAGGAGAATCAGTAAAATCAGGAAATTCAGGAAAATCAGAAAAATTAGGAAAATCAGGAAACTCAGGAAAATCAGGAAATTCAGGAATATCAGGAAAATCAGTATTTCCATCAATTTCCTGATTTTCCTGAATTTCCTGATTTTCCTGAATTTCCGGATTTTCCTGATTTTCCTGAATTCCCGGAATTTCCTGAAATTCCTGAATTTCCTGATTTTCCTGAATTTCCTGATTTTCCTGAATTTACTGATTTTCCTGAATTTCCTGATTTTCCTGATTTTCCTGAATTTCCGGATTTTCCTGAAATTCCTGAATTTCCTGATTTTCCTGAATTTCCTGATTTTCCTGAATTTCCTGATTTTCCTGAATTTCCTGAATTTCCTTATTTTCCTGAAGCTCCTGATTTTCCTGATTTTCCTGAACTTCCTTATCTTCCTTAATTTCCTGATTTTCCTGATTTTCCTGAATTTCCCGATTTTCCTGAATTTCCCAAATTTCAAGATTTTCCTGAATTTCCTGATTTTCCTGATAATATAATGCATCTTTTTATCAAATAATTTAATGAGGAAAATAAGGAAGATATGAAAAATCATGAAAACCAGAAAAATCAACAAACTTACGAAATTCAGCAAAATCAGGAAATTCAGAAAAATCCCTACTTTCAGGGAAATCAGGAAATTCAGGAAAATCAGGACATTCATGGAATTCAGGAAAAACAGGAAAATCAGGAAATTCAGGAAAATCAGGAAAATCAGGATATTCAGGAAAATCAGGAAATTCTGGAAAATCAGGAAAATCAGGAAATTCTGCAAAATCAGAAAATTCAGGAAAATCAGGTAAATCAGGTAAAACAGGAAAATCAGGTATTCAGAGAAATCAGGAAAATCAGGAAATTCACAGAAATCTGGTAAATCAGGAAAATCAGGAAAATCAGGTAAATCAGGTAAAACAGGAAAATCAGGAAATTCAGAGAAATCAGGAAAATCATTAAATTCAGGAAAATCAGGAACTTCATGAAAATCTGGAAATTCAGGAGAATCAGTAAAATCAGGAAATTCAGGAAAATCAGAAAAATCAGGAAAATCAGGAAACTCAGGAAAATCAGGAAATTCAGGAATATCAGGAAAATCAGGAAAATCAGTATTTCCATGAATTTCCTGATTTTCCTGAATTTGCTGATTTTGCTGATTTTCCTGAATTTGCTGATTTTCCTGATTTTCCTGAATTTCCGGATTTTCCTGTTTTTCCTGAATTTCCTGATTTTCCTGTATTTCCTTATTTTCCTGAATTTCCTTATTTTCCTGAAGCTCCTGATTTTGCTTATTTTCGTGATTTTCCTGAACTTCCTTATTTTCCTTAATTTCCTGATTTTCCTGAATTTTCTGAATTTCCTGGTTTTGCTGAATTTCCTGATTTTCCTGAATTTTCTGATTTTCCTGAATTTCTGATTATCCTGAATTTCCTAATTTTCCTGATTTCTTGGATTTCCCAAATTTCCCGATTTTCCTGACTTTCCAGAATTTCAAGATATTCCAAATTTTCCTGAATATCCTGATTTTCCTGATGATATAATGCATCGTTGTATCAAATAATTTAATGAGGAAAATAAGGAAGATAGTGAAAATCAAGAAAACCAGAAAAATTAACAAACTCACGAAATTCAGAGAAGTCCCTAATTTCAGGGAAATCAGGAAATTCAGGAAAATCAGGACATTCAGGTAATTCAGGAAAAACAGAAAAATCAGGAAATTCACAGAAATCTGGTAAATCAGGAAAATCAGGAAAATCAGGTAAATCAGGTAAAACAGGAAAATCACTAAATTCAGAGAAATCAGGAAAATCAGGAAATTCAGGAAAATCAGGAACTTCATGAAAATCTGAAATTCAGGACAATCATAAAAATCAGGTACATCTGGAAAATCAGGAATATCAGGTAATTCAGGAATTCAGGAAATTCAGGAAAATCAGGAAAATCAGGTTAATAAGGTTAAACAGGAAATTCAGGAAAATCAGGAAAATCAGTATTTCCCTGAATTTCCTGATATTCAAGATTTTCCTGAATTTCCGGATTTTACTGAATTTCCGGATATTCCTGAATTTTGAATTTTCCTGATTTTCCTGAATTTCCTGATTTTCCTGATTTCCTGATTTTACTGATTTTCCTGATTTTCCTGTTTTCCTGATTTTTCTGCATTTACGGTATCCCTGATTTCCTTGAATTGCCAGAATTTCCTGATTTTCCTGACTTTCCTGAATTTCCGGATTTTACTTATTTTACTGATTTTCCTGATTTTACTGATTTAGCTGAATTTCCTGATTTTCCTGAATTTCCTGATTTTCCTGAAATTCCTGATTTTCCTTAATTTCCTGATTTTCCAGAATTTCCTGATTTTCCTGATGTTCGTGATTTATCTGATTTTCCTGAATTTCCGGATTTTATGATTTTCCTGAATTTCCTGATTTTCCTGAATTTTCTGATTATCCTGAATTTCCTGATTCTCTTCTTTTACCTGATGTTCCAGAATTTCCTGATATACCTGATTTTTCTGAATTTCCTGATTTTCCTGAATTTCCTCATTATCCTGAATTTCCTGATTTTCCCGAATTTCCTGATTTTCCTGAATTTCCGGATTTTACTGAATTTACGGATTTTCCTGAATTTCAGGAATTTCCGGATTTTCCTGATTTCCTGATTTTCCTGAATCTTCTGATTTTCCTGAATTTCCTGATTATCCAGAATTTCCTAATTTTGCTGATTTTCCTGGATTTCCTATTTTTCCCGATTTTCCTGAATTTCCTGAATTTCCAGGTTTTCCTGAATGTCCTGATTTTCCTTATAATATATTACATCTTTTTATGAAACTATTTAATAAGGAAATTAAGGAAGATAAGGAGAATCATGAAAATCAGAAAAATCAGCAAACTCAGGAAATTCAGCAAAATCAGGAAATTCAGAAAAATCCGAAATTTCAGGGAAATCAGGAAAATCGGGACATTCAGGGAATTCAGGAAAAACAGGAAAATCAGGAAAATCAGAGAAATCAGGAAAATCAGGAAAATCAGGAACTTCACGAAAATCAGGAACTTCAGGAAAATCAGGAAATTCAGGAAAATCAGGAAATTCACAAAAATCAGGAATATCAGGAAATTCAGGTAAAACAGGAAAATCCGGGAATTCAGAGAAATCAGGTAAATCAGGAAATTCAGGAAATTCAGGAAAATCAGGAAATTCAGGAAAATCGGGAAAATCAGGAATTTCAGGATAATCAGGGAAACCAGGAAAACCAGGAAAGTCAAGAAAATCAGAAAATACAGGAAAATCAGGAAATTCCGGAAAATCTGAAAATCAGGGAAATCAGGAAAATCAGGAAATTAAGGAAATTCAGGATAATCAGGGAATTCAGGAAAATCAGGAAAATCAGGAAAATCGGGAAATTCAAGAGAATCTGGTAATTTTGGAAATTCAAAAAACCAGGATTTCCCTGATTTTTCTGATTTTCCGGAATTTTCTGAATTTCCTGATATTGCTTAATTTCCAGATCTTCCTGAATTTTCTGATTTTCCTGAATTCCCTGATTATCCTGAATTTCCGAATTTTGCTGATTGTCATGAATTTCCTGATTTTCCTGAATTTCTCCATTTTCCAAATTTTCTTGAATTTCCTGATTTTCCTGATAATAATCTATATCTTTTTATCAAACAATATAATAAGGAATATAAGGAAAATCATGAAAATCAGAAAAATAAGCATATTCAGGATTTTTATATATATAAAAATAAGCATTTTTTTAGAAATGCCATATAGCCTATATTTTAAGCTGGACCAGTCTAAAGATACGGTGCAAGTTTCATAAAAATTCGACCAGCTGTTTTTACTTATGCGGTAACAAATAAACAGACAGACAGACAACAATTATGCATACCGGTTGAAACACCTTCTTGTGATGCAAAACACAAAAATTTAAACCCCGACCAAAAAACAAATGTACAGACAGAGGTTACAATTTTATTTATATAGATACTACAAGCTAATGCTATAATCTTATGACGGCTAAACAAAGACGTTAATATCTTGAACACAATGTATGAAAAGCTCTTCTTGAAAATTTGAATCCTCAATCTTCAATATTTTTTGAGTTATTAAGTTCGAAGTCTGTTTGATGGAAAGACAGAATGTGTGCATTTACGCAGTATTTGAGCATTGGCTTAGAACTGAATGGTGAATGCTAATAAGTAAAAGCAAACTTTTATTCACCCAAAATAGAGCAAATGCTTTTAGGATTTGCTTATTTTTTTTAGAAAATGCTTTTAATGTTTTCGTTAAGCATTTGCTTAATTTTTATTCACTCGGCATGTGGTTTTAACAATCGTTGCGTGCGCATACGTACGTCATCAGTGGTATCCCAACCTTAAAGTGGTATTTTCAGATAGCTCCTATAACTACAGAACAAGTTAAGCAAACCAAATGTGCATTTGAGCCGCACTCAGTGGAAACACAACCGCGCTCAAATATTTTAATACAGGCCATAACGAAAGATCGACAATTAATTTTTGTAGCATAGCTTCTTGTTTAGCGACAAATTAAGTTTATCTTCTACTCGTTATTCTTAATTAATTATCCTTTTTGCGGAAGAAATTATTTTGTTTTAAACCTGGACTACTGACATGTTTCTAACAGTAGTGCTAATATAACTAATAATAACTCAAGGATAAAATTACAATATGAAGACCTGCACTAAAAAAAAGATTTTTACATCTATGTATCACAAAACTCTTTTTTTTTGTACACAGGAGAATATAACGAAACCTAAATAATAAAAGAGCAGTGACTCATGTTGTCGGCCTGGTTGAGGGGTGGTTAGCTTGTTTGGCTCCTAATGCTAGGGTCGCAGGTTCGAATCATGCCGAGGGAATGGTCGTATGTGTTTCGTCCTTGTTATTGTTGTTAAGCCCATTGTAAAGGCACGTAAGGTGCTGTTTATGAGCTAGTGAAAAATAAATAATAAATAAATAAACAGTCCAGGTTAATATCCTGAGCGAATCAACCGACTCGAATTGACGATGAAATCGATCAAGATTTCCCAATCTCATCGATCCGAATGAATAGTTAAAATAATGCTGTTTTTGACAAATGACATAATCGCCTCGTTCGGTGTTTATTTCCTCAATGGTAACAAGCCATTCCGTTCGCCGTTTTCCAGCATTAATCGAAAACGCATTTCGAACACAATTTTTCTTTCGAGCGACGCTCCATCTGTCACCGACGGAACCCCCCTTGAACCCACACCAAGCGGGGGGAAAAAAATGAAGGATAGAGGCGAAAAAACAAATTCGCAACGATCTGATAAGTGAAAGCGTCAAAGAGAGAGAGAGAGAGAAAGAAAAAAGAAAGTCCGGAGGGATAAGAAAAAGCGAGAAGAGGAAGAAACGGAGAAGTGGTCGGAAAGGCGTAAATAAAATGGAAGAGAATGCCAGTTGACGAAAATCCTCGGAATCAGAAGTGTGCAATAAGACTCGTCTCGGATCGCTGGTAGTTTGGTTTTGTAAGGGGCCGAGGAGAATGGGGTGGGAACAATGGGTAGAGGAGGAAATAGAGGTCTCTTGGGACAGATAGACAGGAGAGAGGGGGTGGAGGAGTCTCTTTGCGGGAAGTAGGCGGGAGGAAGAGGTGGAAGGGAGGGGGGAGGAGACCACTTGCGTAGGCGAGAGAGAAGAAGAGGGGAAAAGGGGCGCCCATGTCTCCGAACATCAAAACGTCAGAGAGAAGGCCAGAAAAGAATTCCCCACGCACATCTCTCCTCCCCTATGTTCTCCATTCCTGTATCCTCTCTCTCAGCTTCTTCGAGATCCTCCCACATATCCTACGACGGCGGACTTGGAGTACTTTTTTTCACGTAGAATAAATATTGCTTCCGCCAAAAAAAGTTTTTTTGCGCGCGCGCGGTAAGATGTTAGGGGGATGTATATATGTTTTTAACCCTAGAACGGTTGCGTTGGGTCACCCTGGCCAGATGGCGTTATGTATTACTTCCAGAGCTTGCTTTAAGACAAATGCGATACCGGGCGAAGTAACTTTTTAGCGCCCCTTTGAAGGTTGTAATTTATATCACCCCAGCAGAAGTTCCCGTTGAATTTCAACGGATTTAGTGAATCTAAAATTTCGACCGTGTAACATGTAAACATAGCAAGAATAAGATAGCACAGAATAAAGCAAATATGAACATTTCCAAAAAGTGTACATGCCATTGTTGACGAGTCATTGCTGTTGTGGAAAGGTAGGTTGTCTTGGAGGCAGTATATTTCAATGAAAGCTTCTAGATTTAGGATTTAAATGTTTGAAGTATGCGACCCATCAGGTTATCTGTGGGATTTTATTATTTATAGTGGTAAAGGAACAAAATTAGGTTGCGAAATAACATCAAAGGAAGACACATAAACGAAAGTCGTTCTTACATTGCATGATAAGTTGTTAGATTCCGGTAGGTGAATATTATATGGATAATTTATACATATTATTAGAGAGATCAACAGATGCTGTAGGGACTGTAAAAATAAATAGGTAGCGAAGTACACATTAAAACAGTCGTTCATAACCTTTTTCGTTTCCTACCTCCCTTCTGATCTTCTAAAATCCCCTCGTCCCCTTCCCCCAAAAAATTTTCTTTAATGTTCTTAAGGGTTTTATCAAAAAAATATTTGTAATTTTTGTTTTATTAGCTTTTTTGACCGAGGTCAATCGAACACAAGATTAGAATAATCGAAAACGCGTCATTCTTCTGAATTAGGCATATTTTTGTACCACCTTAACTTGAAAACATTTCCCTGCTTAACATAAAATAATAATATTTTCACAATTAGACAGGATTATCACAGTAACCACTCGTGCAATTTCAAGTCGGCCAACTTGTGAGGCGGTCAGACACGCTGTCACATAATATTATACTTTCAGGTTAGGCGCAAATAGAGTAAAAATCCTTGCTGTTTTTAGGAAAAAGTTATTTTGGTCCATAAAGCTTAACGCCCCCCCCCCCCTTCCCCCCCCCCCCCTCTGGTTGAGAACCACTATATTAAAATATGTAATTACATCACCGGAATCATCAACAAGGACTAAATAAAGATATTTACATTTTATTAAATAATATATGGCATCTTTAATACTGTGTATTTTTCCGAATTATTCGATGGTTGATTGATTAATTATTTAGCATTAAATGAATATATGCATAACAAAATCGACGTCGCCGAAAAAAATTCACGCTGACGGGTTTAAATGCCGCGAAAATAGCACACTTGAGGGATGAAGATGTTACACTTTAATAACAGGTCGAGTAAATAGAAGATACTTTTCTTCATTGCGTTGGCATGGTACATATATTTTAATTTTTCTTAAAGAATTTTAAATCTGGGCGAATTTTCCTCATGAAACTACGGAATACGTTCACTTATAGTGGAGCCTGGAAAAAATTTAGCCCGGAGGCCCGCGCATGCCAAGCTACGCCACTGGCTAAGGACCACTCGGACAAAGTTCTTGCAGAAGAAGATCTCCCTTTCTCAAGACAGTACTAGATGTCGAACACCAGCCAAACATATGGTGTGGCGTTCGAATATTTAGTATGTAACTTGATGTGGCCATTAATATGGGCGACTCTTTTCTGAATTGCACCAGTACGTTGAAACTTTGTTTCACACTTTTCACTCAATGTCACGCCCAGTGGCGGATCCAAGGGGGGGCGGCGGCGATGGGGGCGATCGCCCCCTCCTTGGATAACCCCATTGCACTCCACTGGGCGCTTTCTTAAATTCATTCCGTGCAAAAATCCTCAATTATACGCAGCAGATTAGGTCTGTATAGCAAGAGAAAGAAGGATTCTGATAGGGGTAGGGATTTTCAAAATATAGGGCAGTTGGGAGGGGCGGATTCGATAGGTGGAGGGACGATCGCCCCCCCCCCTCCCCCCCCCACTTGAGAAATTTCTGGATCCGCCCTTGCGTCACAGAGATTCGTTTGTCGTTCCTAATATGGAATGCGGTGTGCACTATATAGTTCCAAGGGGGTGTCACTCGAAAATGTTTGGGAATCACTTCCTTCGGCACCCCTTGACCTTTGGCGACCCAGGCGACCACCCGCTTCGCCCGCCCCTAAGGTCGGCTCTGATTACTACAATTGGGAATTCCGAGACACCCTTATATCCGAGCACATTCCTATATAGGTATAGTAACAAGAACCCTATTGACTCATCTCTGAATTTCCTGTTTTTCGTTGTCCGATACAGATGCTTTCCGGTCATTGTAGCCATGGTTCCCTCTTCCCTCTCTTGTAAGCTGCGCGACTGCGCGGCCGCACAGTAGTTTTTGAAGTGCCGCGCACTAAATATTTTCAAGCGCGCACGACTGTGTTTATCTTAGGATACATACATATATCCGAACAGGGCCGCGCCAACCCGGGCGCACATCCGCGCATTACCGTCATGTAGGCGCGCATAGCGATATTCATTCCGCCCTTGGATTAAAAAAATTAGAGGGAACTATGATGATAACCCATTTACTGTTTTTTACTTGCTCATATCCATTGTATACATATACAGGCATACCTCGCATAACGACGCTTTGCACAACGACGTTTCGCGGTTAGGACGCCATAACACCCTTTTTCGCACTTAGGACATGTCTACTTTCGCGGTTACGACGCTGGAGAAAAAATTCTCACCTATCATTCCCGATAAAAACTCTCCCCCAGCGGGCAATTCTAAACATAGCAGTAAAAATCCCAGAGGGATTTCCCCAATTCTTCCTCTTACAAAGGATGCTTACATACTGACGCTTGAAAAACACGTCTCAACTTGATTAGGTCAGTTCCATGTTTATTTACTTATTTGAATTCCTTTCTTAATTTTAATATTTTTTACAGTAAATGAAAACCAGAATTGCACGTTACACGTTAGAACCGTTTTCATAACGGAAGTTTTCATTTATTGAGAACAGTCCCGAGAGTTAAGGTACGTTATAGTAACGCGTATTTGATGATTTTCATTTATTAACACCATAAAACACGTTTTAAAATTTATTTGCGCAATAATGTTTTGCCAGAAATACATCCTATCATTCATCTAATCTTATTGGAAATTCATCTTCATTTATCGTGTGTTTAAGTAACGGGGTATTTTTCAGGAACGCATCAACAGCATTAAACGAAGGATTCCTGTACTGTACATCTACTGCACGTAATACTGCTACTACTACTATTAATGTTTCCTGAACTTTACCGCGTAGGTTTTCCTTTTTGTTTGTGAATTTACAGTCCAATAACCTTCGGCCAGGTACCAATTAATCCAATATAACATTATTCATGTGTGTTTTTAATATTCGCATAAGGACACTTTTTCATGGATCGAATTAACGTCGTTATGCGAGGGATTGCTGTATGTAGAGAAAGTGTATTACAATCTCTTTAGTCCGGCGCCTTTGGGAAATAGGCAATGTCTGACTATGGAATTTTCCAGACCACGGGAGTTGGCCATAATGGCGGGTTAACATAATTTATGCATTCGTTTGTGTTTTATGTTTTTATTTCACATAATTTTCATTCGTAATATAATAATGTTTTCAGTTTCATTTCACATTTCTGAGGCAGAGGGATGGAGAAGGAGGGAGATGGAGTGAGAGGGAGGGAGAGGGGGAACGGAGGAGGGAGGGGGGAAGGGAGGGAGATACGGCAATACAATTTTCTTTCGCGGCATATTGACGGGCATTCACGCTAAGTACTTAAGTATAGTAGATATGAACATTTAAAAAAATATTTAATAAAATTCAAGGTTCCTCCGTTTATTATTTAAAATGTTGATAACATCTCAAATTTGAAATGCAAGCTTTTCTAGTTAAATCATAATTCGCTACCGAAGATGTAAATTTGTTGAACTGCATTATATTAGGAACGACGCAATATTTCCAATATTAGGAAAATCTTACTTTCAACTCTTGCAACTTTGCAACAATTATTTCATTTTCCAGATCCGTTGCATCCATTTTGAATATATACCCTACTTTGCTAGAAATTTCTTCAATTTCAAGTTCGGCGAAAGAAATGAAAAAAGTGTTACAATGGGCTAGAAGTCTTTAAAATCTAGAAAACCTTCTTCGAGTTCAGTTTTTAGTTTTTCTAGCACCTCACCGCCTCCGCGGGCGACTCCATTTCTTCCTGAATGGTGACGTTATATGCACCCATGGCCTAAACGGTTGAATTTATCTGAATGATACATATTCCGTATTAAGGCATCCAGAATGGAAAATCTGAAGGATAGTTTATTCTCGTCGATTTCCACAAAATGTCGATGCATTAAAAATCTCACGATGTGTATTATAATTTACTCAGTTATAGAGCTCGTTTTCATAAATAATATGTACTGCAAAAACCATATTTCTTGAAAAAAATAACTGCATAGTATCCAGCGATAATATGATATATCGATTTTTACGCCTAGATCGCCAGTTCTCTCAAAAGTATTCGTCCAGCGATAATACTTCAGCGCTTATGTCCCTTCGTCAATCCGCATAATACTTGATATTTTTGTATGTTATAACTATTTATCAAGTTTGATTTTCACACATGTGAGGTAATAAATATATTAATATCATTTACGTGCACAAGACATTTTTCGCAGTTTTTTGTTTTTGTAGCAGTAGGAGTTCCTTCAAGTCAGGAAAGATTGTAGTGAGACCATTGTATCTACATATTTTTAAATATTAGTTTTCAAACATTTCCGTACGAAAGGGAACATAAGTTTCTATTACAATGTAGGACCAAAATGATGAATGGGGACTTTAGAGACCATGACTTTGGGCTTCGCTTAAAATGTTCGGTTTCGGGTCAAGATTACGCTAGTTTCGTACTTGCCAAAGAAGGTAAGGTGGTAATCCTAATATCAACTATGCATCATCCCAGAAAACCGGAGCTAAAATGATAATGATATCATTTTATAATAACATGAAAGGTGGAGTGGATTAGTTAACCTCATTTTATTCAGTCGTCATTATTTTGGAAGCTAACAGCGATAAAAGTTTTTAGACGACATTACCTGAAAAGCAGATTGGCGTTTCAATTAGTTTGAAATTACAATATTTTTTTATAAATCCGAACAGAACTGTTTTTAGTTCCTTTTTAAAACAATTTTAAATCAAATAAATTTTTTCTATAGTTAATGTGGGACTAACAAAACCAGATTATAAGCCGTTGATGAATAAAGTTATAAATCAGAAGATTCGTAGCAAGTATACATATACAGTAGAACCTCATAAATCCGCCACTCGAAAATCCGGAATTATCAAAAATCCGGCACTTTTTAAAATTTTAGCCGCGGGTAGCCTAATCCGCTATGAAACGATAAACGCACCGCTTCGCATCAAAATTCGCGAATTATAGAACCAATTTGACGGCAGCAGTTACATTGTATGTGTGAGTGAGTCCAATTGTCAGCTGACCAATACATGTTGGTACATGGTAGGGAATAGTTTCCACAGTCACATTGTATAACTTGTATACAATCGCGTGTTCAGATTCGTAGCGATCGCATGTGTTTTTCATTAGTGTGATATCGCTCAAGTTCATATTGGAATGTCTTCAAAAAATAAGCTGAAAACCCCTCCAGTAGTATTATGAAGCGTAAACATAAATCTCTTTCTATTGAACAAAAAGTAGATTTATTAATAAAACTTGAAAAAGGTGCTTCAGTTAAGAGACTTTGTGAAGAATATAGCGTAGGCAGTTCTACTGTGTATGACTTGAAGAACCAAAAAAGTGAATTACTGACATTTTATGCAGACAGTGACACTCCTAAGGCTATTAGTAGCCGAAAAACATTACACACTTCCAGGGTCAACGATGTCGATTGTTTGAATGGTTTCGACAAAGAAGTGAAGATGTACCGGTATCAGGACTATTGCTAATACAGCAAGCAAAGAAATTCCACGATGATTTGAAAATCAATAAAGCTTGCGATTATTCGCAAGGTTGGCTTCATCGCTTCAAGCTTCGCCATGGCGAAAAACTTGTGCCGATTCGGATGCTGCCGAAACATTTGTAGAGGAGTTTAGGAAGTTAATTTCGGATGAAAATTTTACTGCAGAGCAAATATATAACGCGGACGAGACAGGATTATTTTGGCGATGTCTTCCTCGGAGCACACTTGCAGCCGCCGATGAGGATATGGCATTTGGAGTGAAGGAGTCAAAGGAGAGGCTGACGGTTCTTGCGTGCGCAAATGCAGCAGGTACGCACAAACTAGAGCTAACTGTAATTGGTAAAAGTGCACACCCTCTTGCTTTAAAGAGTGTAAGGAATTTTCCTGTCAACTACCGTGCTAATAAACGTGCGTGGATAACTTCTCAAATAATGTTGGATTGGTTTTAAAATTATTTTGCACCGGAGGCACGTGCTCATTGTAAATCTAAGGGACTAGGTGATGATTGTAAAATAATTCTGACAGATAACTGTCCTGCCCAGCCTGATGCATCACTTTGGTACTGGGTAACGTGCATGTGGTTTATTTATCTCCAAATTGTACATCTATTATTAAACCTATGGATCAGGGAATATTACGCTCACTAAAATGCTATTACAGACAGCAATTTATGCAGAAATTGCTTGTTGCTTGTAATAGAGGCCAAGGTGTTGACGGATTTAAAAAGGAATTTAACATTAAGGACTCGATTTGGACTCTAGCTAAAGCGTGGACTGATGTAACGGCCGCAACACTGAAAAATGCCTGCCATAATTTGTAGCCTGCAAGCATGTTTGAAGAATGTGATGAATCACCACCAGATTTTCTAGGTTTCAATGTTAGTGACAAAAAGAGACTGGTGTCTGAAATTATGGAATTTGCTAAGGGATCGACGAATAACGCTTTCACGAAGGGTCTGGAAGAAGAGGACGTTGAAAACTGAATGGAAATCGACAATGAAGTGCCTGTAGTGAAACAGCTAACTGACGGAGAAATAGTTAAAATGGTTTTGGAACCCGAGCGTGAGAATTATGAAAAAGTGAAAGTGACGATGATGACAATGCAGCTGCAAACAAGCCTTCAATTGACCGTTGCATAGAATTAGTCACTGATACAATATCGGCTTTGTAGCAGCGGTCATGCATCGAATCCCAGGATATGATGAATTTGTACCTAATTAAAGATAAACTAATTAAGGAAAGATCACAATGTATGAAGGAAGCTGTGTGATATGTTCAAGACAATTTCGCAGAAAAACCTTCAAAAAGCTTCCAACACTGAAATATATGAAACTTGCATTCCCGCAACTAAAGACGCTGTCTCGACCTTGTCGTCTAGCCATAGAGAGTGGAAGCGAGACGTGTAAATTGGTAAGTGTGCATTAAATTAGCTATGACCTTATTCCAAATTCGTCCACTTGTTAATGATTCTTTCTGTTATAAGTTTTGGCGTAAATTTTGGATTTTAATGTTATGTATTTTATTTATTTTTACGTATAGGCCGTGATATGGTATGAAGGTGCAGTGGCGTAGTCAAGGGTGGCAAGAGGGCAAGGCGTCTATTATGATTTATTTAATATTTTGCATGTTTATTTACATAGATTTTGTGTATTTCATATTTTAAAATATTCTGGCGTGATTTCTGATTAAATTTTGAAATACATTATATAGATTACAAAAAACTTTCTTTTGTTTTATCCCTAAATAGGCCGATTTGCCCCTGGAAACTTAGGCAACGTGAAACATTTTCAAAAAACCGGAATTTTCTAAAATCCGGCTCGGGCTAGGTCCCGAGGGTGCCGGATTTATGAGGTTCTACTGTATATATAATGTAGATTATTAGATTATTTGTGTATTTTTTATTAATTTGTACATTTATGCGTTTATTTATTATTGGTAGTACGGCGATAAGTTAAGAGCGTTGGTGGTTGTAGAAATTAGGAGAAAACAATGCCCCCTTTTCAAGAACTAGTACTTTAAAAAAGTACTTATCTCAGGTATCTCAAATAAGGTTATGGAATGCCGAAATGCGCATCTGGTTTTTCATTACCTTTTTGTGACAATTGGAGGTACCTGAGATAAGTACTTTTTTAAAGCACTTGTTCTTGAATTTTTTCAGCCATAAGACGAGCTCGATAATTCTCTTTTGAAAGCACCCTTAAGATTGTAGCTTAAGTGAATAAAATTCTAAACACATGGTATTACTTTAAAATAACAAATAAAAAAGAATTGAAAATTTGCTGACAAATTTTATTCGATAGCTGTAAATTTCAAAATGTTTGTTTGTTTTAATGTACGATATACCTCTGAATTGAAGGGATGGACGACAATTTATCGTGTCTTTGAATTACTATCATGTGTAGATATTTACGTTAAATACCGAAACGAGGAAAATAATTCTAATGATCATCATTTCATTTGATGTTCCGCTGAGCTGTAGGTTTGGCACCAAGGGGGGAATCTAGGTGCGTAGCTTAGGATAAATTAAACGAATATATTTACTGATACATTAATATGTAGAATAATAACGTCGCATTATAATAACCATACAGTATATTATAAATTACTTGGATATTTACAAAATATTTCTATAATGATCAGTACATAAAAACATGAAATAATATTTTAGTAAAGATTGATCGTCTCCCTTTGTATCCGCCATTGCGTGGCACCCTTTCAAAGAAGAACAGGATTTCGCGACGCCCACACCTAAAGATAATGTTGTGTATTTAAACAAATGGGTATCACAACATTTGAGCCTATCCATTTGTTATGCATTTATACATACGAGTATCATAACGATTTCACGCATTCTTTTGTAATATATTTATACATACGGGTATCACAACGTTCGGACGCATTAATTTTGTTAGTTCTACAACAATAATCAATTTATTAGGAGAAAGGTTATTGCCCTAATGACCCACCGAAATTTCCAAATCCGTTATTTATTTGTTTATCGACACCTCTGGCCATCAGCTTCATCACTTAGGAACAGGGGCGGAATGGGCCGCCGGGACACCGGGCAAAGTCCCGGTGGGCCGAAGCTGCTCCTGGGCCGGGGCTGCCTGATTGGTTGCTGCCTCGGTCAGGAGCTGTTGCTTTTTCGTATTCTAAAGTAGTGTTTCACAAGCTATGGGTCGCGGCCTCCTAGGGGACCGCAACATTATTTTAGTTGTTAGGTGGGCCGATATCCGAGTATTTGCCCAGGCCGATTTTTGCTCCCAATCCGCCCCTGCTTAGGAAACGCACATCCACGTAAAAAAGGGACCGTTTTAATCTTTACACGAGTTTCTTAGATCAAGATTTGGTTAAAAAGAATGAGGTGAGATTGAGAATTAAATTTTTTTAATTTTAAATTTGCATGAAAGCATCATTTCCTCCTTTCTTACGTCACCTCCCCCTATTGTGACGTAATTTTCATCAAACGACACCGGGTCGGAATTAAAAAGGAGTTGAGCAACCAAATTAAACATATTGCGAAAACTTTCTCATTATAATAACGCACGCGAAAAAAAATTCCTGCTCGTCCAAATTAGTCTCGACATAAAAAAAACAGAAAGGACAAAAAATAAAAAGTTTACCTCTTTTCTTTTTTCGCAATTAATTTGGCGCTCGAATAGATTCCATTTTGTCAGTTTCTTTTTTTTTTAAGTAAAAGTAAAAACTTTCGGTGGATACGTGACGGCGCAATTGCGCGTGCGCTAAATTGCATTTGCTCCTCTTTTAATTCGTTTAGTTTTACAGGCCTTTTGTTTCAATTACAATTCCTAATTTAATCTTTCCGCCGTCGAGGTCAATCAACTCCCATAATTACTCGGACATCGGAGGGGGAAGGAGGAGGGGGAGGAGTGGAGTGTAATGATGGTGGAGGGGGGGAGGGGAGAAGGGGGTATGGAACCGGGTGTAATTCGTCTCGTTAATTTTTTCACTTTATGGAAAATTCGCGCGTCTCATAATAATGTTTTTTAACGTCTTCGTAAATTTATATTTTGGCGCTGTCCTCTACTCCTCGACCTGCAAATCCTTTTTTCCTTCTCTACTCTTAATTAAACATCTTTCCTCGAGTGTGAAAGTTTACCAGCAAGAGAAAGAGACGAAAGAATGGCTCCGAAATTGTATTCATTGGCTCTCGACGGTGACATTCTCGCAGTTTAATGGGAATGAGCGCTTGGAGTAGGAATCTTATCCATTATTACGATTAGGTAGGTATGTTGTTTTAAATACATACATTTTTCTCGTTTCGCCTTTGCGAAATTTTTATGCTCTGAGTACAAATGTATAATTCCGTATATTTAGAAGGAAATGTTCCTTAAGTTTAAGTTTTGGTTCTTGTGTAAATTTTCCGGAAATTAATTCGAAAATACACCAAAAACATTTTTATTTGATTATAATTTTTATAGGCAGGTAGTTGGATAACATAAGGACAATATTTACAGACGAGCATTATTCAACCTATTTTTGTTTTTACTTCTGAATAATATTTCAATTCATCTAATATGTCTTCTCGTTTAGAGTAAATATATTTATTCGTTCCTTGAGAAACCTTTTTTGAGAAAGCGACGCTAATTAAAATGTTAAACAGAAAAAGGTTCTTCGTATTTATGGTATTAATTCTTTAGACACTAAAATAAACAAATCAGGATAGAACGTCTTTCGACGTATGATTGAGTTTGTTTATCCAAGAAATAGCAACAGCGGAAAACTTTGCGCAAAAAGACTACAGAAAATCAGAATCGCTGTCTTACTTCAAATTTATAGAAACTAATTACATTTGCTAACAAAAGGAATGTTACGAAAAATAACTTTGAGGAAACTTTTGTTGTTCATCGGAATGTTAATCCGTTTTAATCGACAACTATATTAGTTAAACTTGCAACCCTGACATGTGATTTAAATAATTTATACCATTTAATTTTTTCCTATCATCCATGGCTTGTCTCAACAGACCGTTGCCTATGAAAATTCGACGCACTCTTTTCCTCTTCATCTCTCATAAACAACCTAATTAACCTCATCTGTTTCCTTAACTCCATTTAATGCTTCCTCTTAGGTTCAACTTTTCAAAATATACGCCATAAAAATAAGCCAGAATAAATGTTTGGAAAATCTACTTAAAGCGGAGGCTATGATGTCCGTGGAGGCGTTTCTGGCGCTTAATCGCGAATTCGGACTCGAATTTCATTAGGCGCAAGAAACGCCACCTACTTCAATCAAAAAGGAAACGACGAGCCAAAATGACACGAGCACGCTCTCGCTCGCAATATTTGAACAGCTGAAACTAACGCGAAAAAAATCTACACGCCGGGCATATTCCTACGCCGCGTCCAGAACTTCGAATTTATTTATTTTGGATCAATTCTGTTATAGCACCACCACTCAGAAATCTTCGGTTATAGCACCACAACTCACGCAGTATTTATTGTTGAGAGGCTCATGGGATCGCTATGTAAATATTTACTTTGCGAGATTATGTATAGTTGGGATTTTCAATTACAAGTAGCCGAGGATATTGGCGAGCTTTCAGCTCGCTTTCTTTTTAGATTATAATGCCTTTTATATCGGGTATAGCCGTCTCCGGACGCCTCTCTGGAACGAAACTATCCCTCCCCATTATCCGGTGATCTGGTGGGTGAATGTCGCCACAGCAATTCAAATAATTTTTTGAGGTAACCCTTTCACGCAAAACGAAAGCTTGCAAACCCATGAGTGATCTGCCTGTGGCGACATTCACCCACCCGATCACCGGATAATGGGGAGGGATAGTTTCGTTCCAGAGAGGCGAAGGGCCCGATACTGCCCGGAGACGGCTACACCCGATATAAAAAGGAAGCGAGCCGAAGGCTCGCCAATATCATCGGTCGCAATATGAAGCTCTGCCCCCAAACCCCCGTATGCTTCGGTTCGCTTTGTTTTCATCGTTATTGTTGCGTTAACAGGTTTCAAGAAAGTGGTGGTGCTATAACAGAAAAGATACTTTTTTTATTTCCTCGCGACAACCACCCGGGCCTAGCAAATTTCTCCTGCGTTTTTCTCTATCACTCTCCGTCTGGAAGGTTTGACGATGAATCACGCTTTTTGCGGCAGGGATACGTCTGCATCGCCTCCACGTATTACGTAGGCCATTTTCGTATTGTTAAAAACCCTCCTTTCCCCCCATTACCACCCTCCTTCCCCCCGCTCCAAACCGCCTCACTCCGACACAGTCTCCCACCTCCACACACGCCCACCTTCTCACTCTTTCCGACACTCTTCCTAACGCCAGTTCACACACACTAGAGCTTTTTCGCTTTTTGGTTCCAAGGGCAGATTCAAGGTTCCGTGAAAAGTGAAAGCCGAGGAATTGGTGGGAGGGAGGGAGAGAGTGCAGAAAAAGAGAGGGGAGGAAGGGGGAGAAAGATAGAGGGAGTCTAGTAGAAGACACTGTTGTAGTTTTACATGCCTTACAAGTTTCACCTCTTACTATAAAAAATTACGTGGAGGAAAGGATAGGGTTGTGAGATCGCGTCGATTGCTTCTGTGATAGAATCTTGGGTAACTTTTTAGAGCGATCTTGAAGGAATACTTACCGTCTATAGCAATCGAGGGAGAAAAATACGTCCGAGATTTTTATTTCGCCGAGGGATGAATGGCTGCCTAGACATAAGTGGAAAAAAGGGAAGGAGTGGGGAGTTTTTTTCTTACTGCTGTTTTTGGTCGCCAGGGAGATGTCGCACTATTATGGCGGACCAACCAGCTTGCGAGAAAAGGGCGGCGATAACATTTTAGGAGGGTCGCGCTTAAGGACAAGGAGGGACATACTTTTGGGAAAGGAGCGGATTGAGAACGGGGTCAGGACGTCCCCCTTGTCGATTTGAGACCCGCCTGCTTCTATAGCTGGTTGTGTGTCAAGTTCCCCAGGCAACGCTCGAATGTTGTTTGTCGTGGACGAAAATTTAGCAAGCGGAACGATAGATATCTCATTTGATTTATTAAATTATGCTCTTCCCCTCACTCTAGAGATTTTAATAGAGACACTTAATCGAAAGATTAAGCGGTATTAGCATTTTGATTGGAGACGGACGTCGATGCTGTTTTCCTTGCATGGGAACTTGGGAATCACCATGTAGTTCACCGCGAGTCCGCTAGATGTCAGAGGCGTTTGCACAAGCTAAATTGAATCTGATATCAATGAGCATTTTTTCTATAAATGGCAAAATCTACTCGAAAAAGAATGTAAAGTTTTGTTTAATTTTGTGTTTTTACTTAATTTCTATAGTTAAATTTTAATTTTTAGAATTATCTTAACAACTAATTGGCGAAATATGACAATTTAGGGTAATGTTATGCGGCTAAAAAATTCTTCATTGTCGAGTAAGTAGTAATAAAATTTATAAAATTTAAACTGAAGAATAATTTTAAAACGTAGTTGTTTAATTTAAGTGGAAATGAGTTATTTGATCGGTAACTAACAAGCTAACAAAAAGAATATACCAAAGTATAACTTCGCTAACCCGTACTTATTCCGTTAACAATATGTTACAACAGTATTTATATGTTTAATTGTAGAATTTAAAGAAAAATTTTGTTCTAATAGTTAAATTTAATTTTACGAAATAGCAGAACATATAAACATTAGCGACCGTAACAAAAAGATAACAGGTTAAATTTTGTTATACCAGATATCATTAAAACATATAGACGCATCGAAAATCATTGCGATGTAAAGATAAATTATTTCCTTATCGATCTATGAAAGGACAACGACAGACAAGAAGAAACAAAATTATAAACCTATACTTTTCCAACACTAAGTTTGTCAGGTGCACGTTTCGTCCTCTTGGCCTACCGACCTTGAGAGCGGGACGCTAATGCTTGGTTTTCAACCAATGGGAAAATCTGTCTAAGATTATGAGCCAATGGGAGGCAGGCTTATGCGCCGTCTCGGCATCCACGGTGAGGTAAAATAACAGAGTTTGGTAGCAGCCATATTGAAAGCAGTCTTACCTCCTACGGTGCAGCTATTCAAGTTAATCCGAAAAACTGTGTATGTCAGCGAGTGTTAAGTGAAGTTCACGTCTCGAATTTGACTCCTGCTTCTTGTGTGCCCAAGGGGAGTGCTTGTGGTATTCTAAAAATCTTATATCCGAGGTACTCCGTATGTTTTGGTGTGGTTGACTTCCAGGACCTTGAAACTGCAATGGATTGCAAGATTGAGGTGAATGTGTAAGGGATCCTATTCAGAATGCCGGCAACTTTCAGAGGTATGTTTCTCTTCGAGCTAAGTTCCTATGTTCTTTGAACTAGTTGTGGATGGCTGTAAACCTTTATGTATCCCTTTATATCGCGAACTTAACTGGTGTCATTGTATTATCGGTGGAGATAAACATGTTAGGAGTCACCTAGAGGAATGTCATACTCGTCTCGTGAATTTCGTGTTGACCCGGTCGGCGTCGATGTCCTCCTCGAATTTAGATCTAAATCGTCACTTTTAACGTTTGTTGCGTTAGTTTATAACGTTCGTATACCGCTGTTATGTTCGTGAAAACAAACGACGACGCGGCTTGTTCGAAATTGCGTGAATCGCTCCATCGTACGTTCCTCCTCTCTCAGCCCATGCACGAAATGTGCTTCGCACGGAAAGCGAATATTTATTTAAAAAATATGATGCTTGCATTCCTTGCGGTTACTCCAAGGGGCGTTTTTTTTGTCTTAGACTCGCCCTTAAGCATATCTTGTGTTCTCCTTAACCATGGGTGGGTCTCTCGAACCACTTGTGCCACACGTTATTTTTGGAAATGCGGCGGTGTCCTTTTCGGTGTTTGTGTCCCGCAACTTTTTATGAGCTCGGGGTTTTCGTAAAAAGATTTCTTGCGGCACAACTAATAAGTGTTAAACCGCGTTGGAGTATTAACTGCAGTGCTTTCCAATTGTGGGTGGGATTAAATATTGTTGTCATGTGCGTGCGTGTGGCGGAGAGGAAGCCGGCTCTGCCGAGTGTCTCGGGGTGGAGTGAAGGGGTGGAGAAAGAGGGTTGGAACGTGTGTCGGTATTTTTCGATGGGGACGACGGCCATGTGTTTTTTTTAAGACACAAAAATTGAGTTAGGTTTATTGTTAATGGCTATTCGGATATTTCTTGCGGGAGGTCTTACAGTGACTATGGTTCCTTTCGGCTAACGATCACTTGAATGTTATTCATACTCTCTTACAATAATATTTCATAAATTTCTTCAGCGTGTAAACATTTCAATAGGATATTTTTGCTTCATTTTAGCCCTTAGCAATATGATGGTTTTTGTCTGCTGTTATTTAAAACGCCATCTGTTTTAGTGTAATGAAAATTGTTTCGCGATTTGTCGTTTCCGAGAAGGGTAACAGATTCAATCAATTATTCCAATAATTATAACGGATTTATTACGTTGTTTTTATTCGGTGAGATGTCTTATTGTTATTGTGAGACAGTCAGACATTTATTAAACCTTAGCGAAAAGTGAGGAGAATAAATTTGGACCAACATAAAGCAGTCATTGACTGTTTAGGATTAACGAGAAGTGATAGATAAGTCCCTTCGATTGGGTATTGGTTATTACTTAGACGTTTTCTTCCCCTTTCATACCGATCACCCTCGTTCATTCACTTGCCTAATACACATTGCTTTCACCGTGATGATCACCCGTTAAGTTTTCTATCTCGAGGGGGGTGAGATGGCCGGTCATTCGAGTTATTTTTGCCCAGCCTACATTGTTTTTTTCCCCCCACCGGCGATCATTGTTTTTCTCTCGAATTTTCTGCGCTTTCGATGGAAACATTTGGCAGTTTGTTTACTCGTCGTTATGGGACATGGAAGTGTGCTGTCTGGGATAGATCATCGTCGATGTGCGTTGCCACGTGGGTCGAATTTTTCGGAGTTTTATTGCCTAGGTCATTGGTGTCCTATCTTTAGCTCAGCTTTATTTTTTTTATTGTAGATAGTGGAAGGTTGTTTGCGCGATATTCGAAACCGTCTTCGTTGGAGAGGGTGGTCCTAAGGATGTGTGCCGGATTATTGTCATAAATTGGAAAATTAGTTCTGTATTCTGAGACTCGTCGATTTGTGTATGTGTGAAAAATTCTCGCAATGCACAATTGTATAACCCGAGGTGTCATATTGGCAGTTATTCCCACGGTTTTTGTTCTCAAATTCGTTCTCTCGTTCTTCGCCGCGGATTTTCCTTTAATTTTTCGATCGATTCCACGTTTCCGCTCGCTCTTCGCATATCTCCGGCCGTATTACATTAGTATATTTTTTAAACTTAACAAATCTCAGAAATTAAGTTGCGTTTATTTTTTTAAAAAGCAGTCTCCTATCCTTCCGCCGCGATTTTTAATTTCGGTGCTAGGAGGATATTCCGGCGAAGGGGATTTTTTTCTGTATGATAGAATCGAAGCGTCTTGTCTCGCCATAAGTGTTTCGTGGCCTCGGAAGGGGCTGTTGTCGGGCAGGCCACGTGACTTAGTGCGTCGCGGTGGTTGAACCCACGGCCTTCTGAACGGTGCGCTACCAACGCTACCTCTCAATCCTTCGGGAAAAGATCCTTTTTCGGTCATTTCGCCTCGCATTTTCGACGTCGTTTTGCGCTCATTCTTCCGAAATTCCATCTCTTTGCGTTCTAACCGAGGTGCTTTGACGTTTTTACCGTCGGTATTGTTTAAGATAGAAACTGATCACGCGAGATCGTCTTTTTCTCGGTGGCGTCCTCGTCCAGATCGATAGGCCTTACTCCGGCTTCGAAAAACAAACTCGTTTGTTGTAGCTTACTGTAAAACTTCGTGTAAATTGGAAATAAAGCGAGATTCGTGTGTGACTCTCGTAGGGGTAAGTGGTGCAACGTTCCGAGATGGGAGTCGACTCAGAAGTGAACTCCCTCGGAATCTATTTTTTATTTTCGCTCGCGTCTTTTTGAACTCGCGATTTCTGCTCGTGCAGCAAATAAACGGTGCCTCTTGTGAAGCTTCACTCTCCGTCCGGCCACGTGTGTGTGTGTGTGTGTTGAGCAGGGAGTTCTCTCCTCCCCACTCTCGGAAGGGGTCATCAAACCGACTATGTGAACGAACCGCCGTACTTGTGCTAGGACACTCTCTTAATATATAGCGTCAGCCGCGTAACGAGTGCCAAACTCTTCAAGCGTGAGGTTTATTTAAGATCCGAAATTTTTGGCCGTGAAACGCTTTTAAGTCGCATGGGTATCCTTTCGAACGCTCCTCCCCCTCCCCCGCGCCGTTCCTTTTAAGAGAGTTGTGATGTTCGTTTGAAGTGCGGATGTTCCTTTGTGTTTGTGTACGTAGTGCTGCCGCCCCATGCGTAATTACCGCGTACGGAAATTTTTCGCACCTAATCAGCGGCTAATCAGTTTGCCGCGGATGAATAAACATAATAACGGGATGGGGAGGAATTTTTCGCGTTTTCGTTTCCGTGTTTAGGAAGAGCACGTTGATGTCATTCGCGAGGTAGGTTGATATCGTGCCTCACCGCAGTGCATTTATCGCGTCAGAAGCTGCTACTGCTGCACAGGTCATTGCCATTTAGTTTGAACCGTGCTGCATTCGAGCTTAACGACGAGACGCCGCGGGAATTGTTGTTATTATTATTATTATCGGGCGGTTTTTTTGATAGCGTCGTCGCCCAGGTGACACGGGCGCAGGTGTTAATGTCGCAGGGACCTATTGATACCGTGTCCTTTAAAAAAAATGGTGCTTCGTTAGCGGGATTCGATCAGAAAAGTCGAGTTGTGTCAGAATTTGGCCCTGCCGACAAGTTTGGTGCGATTTGTTTCGTTGTAGGAGTTACTGTATTTGGGTGTGTTTCGTTCGGCGTGCTTCTAAAACGGTTTGTTTTCGTTTGTTCTTCGACAATGCGTTTTAATCGTTTAGAATAATCGGAAATCAATATAGCCGCGGCGATTAATTCGTGCGCCGGCGAAACGTCTTACCGTTCTTGGGATTCGAACTTTCGACCTTGAGGTTGAAGGACATTGCCCTTCGCCTCCCACCAGCAAAACGAGAAATCTTGATTCGTAGGTTTTAATTAAGAATGGTTACCTTAATTAATTGCCATATCGTCCGCTGTTATTTTTAGCGTGGAATTGTATTATTTTTCCGATTTTAAAACTATTCGACGTCTTTAAAAATGTGAAGAAAGTTATAACTTAAAACGGCAAATCAAAGACCGTAGCGGAACGTTTGTTTATATCGTTGCCATGACGAACATATCACACAACATTTGACATACAATCTTTTAAAGTGGTCTAAGTAATAATCCGTGTAGTCATGTCGTAATAACTAATTAAGATTGCGTTTTAAATTGGTTTTTAATTCATTTACTAATGGGAGTGCTTAATGGATACAGCCAGAAACATTAAAGACTTTCTCCAAGCTTTTTTCCCTTGCATATAATTTGAATTTATTGCATTGCGTAATATCTCACCTTGAGATTGTTTTTTGTGATTATAACTGTTCGGTTTTACATATGCAATCACATTCTACAAATGTGCATTATGATCATTAAATACACTAATTAAGGGTTTTACTATTCGATGCTTTTTTGAAGGATTTTTAGGTTGTTAATATAATTTTATGTGGAAATTTGTGCTGCCAATGTATTTGGGTTTTCTTGTTGGAGTTAGCGTAATTAGATTTCGAACGACTTCAGTGCAGATACAATAAATTTGAAGTTCATAATGTAATTTCGTACAAATTACTCCGTAAATATCACAATGAACACAGACAACGTAGAGTCGTTATCAGATGATTTCTTAATCTAGTTGCGTTACAAACTTGCGCTCATGCTTTACAATTTATTTTTTAATCGTGTAGTTTAGTTTTTCTAAAAATACTATGTCACAGTTATTGAGTTAATTTTATTTTGAAAATCGCGTTGTTTCCTTGGTTTCATTTTCGCTTTCAAGGTAGAGCTGTTTAATATGCAAAAAATACTCGGATGTCTTTATGTTGCTTGTAGTTCTAATACAATTCGGCTAAAGTTATCGAGTTCTTTATTCGATATCTTGCCCAGAGATTACCAACAGTTCCCAACCTGTGGGTCGCGACCCCCTGGGGGGTCGCGAAAGGTCAGTAAGAGGGTCGCGAAATCGGAGGGTTTTATATAGGACAGTAAAAATGTTTATTTTCTGAAGGGTATTTAGTATTTTACTGACATAAGATTCTTACAGAATGTGCCGTACGAATTATTCAGGATTATAATGTAACCAATGTTATAATGCTTCTAGTATTTTGACATTAATGTTACATTTTATAGATTAACCAAATTAATACTAAGTGGCTTTACTTAGGAGCTTGGGATTAAAATATCCTCCAACGAAGAGCCGTGAATGCAAGTAGACGTAACAGGAGGGCGACTATGTTATTTTCTGCACCCCTGTTATTTCGTGGTTGCTGTCATGTGTGGGAAAGAGATCGTCGTCATTCGGCCGTCCGGCAGTCGTTGTGTGCTGGTATACGCGTGTCGCGTTAATTCATAATGGCCGCCGAGGAAGATGACACAGTACGTTTCGAGGGCAGTGCTATTGTGATCTGATTTAAAAGGTTGCACGCGTGGTGTGTCACGTTTAGAATAATCGGAGATTGGGTTAGTAAGAAGGGGGTACCTTGCGATTGCCGTGGGTGGTCCCATTGTCTGTTTCGCCTTTTTAAAAAAGTTATTAAAACAGTATCGATGCATTGTTCACGGTCCCCCGGGGCCCGGCCAGCTGCCATAGGTAACCACATTTACGCAACCGGGACTGATTGTTTTTGACGTCATTATGGATATGGCGATCTCGAAAGTTAATGCGGAATTCGTCGAATCAAAATTTTCATCCTGAATTTAATGAGATTGACTTTTTGAAATTGATTCGGAAACAGAAAAATGAAAGCAAACTCTGTAACAGTTTCACTGATATAACATCACGTTAATTACGACCTGGGTTTCATTATACTGTAATACATCTGACCTGATAATTTAACGGTGAAATTGTTACAATGTGTATCAGGGCCGGCGTGATTATTTGCGGGGCCTAGTTCGATAGTGAGCGGGAGCGGGGTCTATTTATGTATGTATACATACCAGGTGGCGCAAAAAAATGACGCTTGTAGTGCCTCCTTCCCTCCCCTCTGGTGATGGACTTTTTTTGTTGTGTTATTTTGGTTGAAGATAGCCCTCTTCGTCCAAAATGTATTAATATGTTTAAAAAAATTGTCTAAATCTCAATACATGAGAATTGAGCCTTGTGCGGGGCCCCTAATAAAGCGCGGGGCCCTGTTCGGGTGAACCGACTGCACATGCCTCACGCCGGCCCTGATGTGTATTTTGTCGTTTCAAAATGGTCTTTGTCGTGGGTGGCGTTAATTCGATTATTTTGTGAATATAAAGTCGAAAAAATCGTTTTAATTTGATCTTATAGGAAATTATTCTCTATATGAACGCCTTAAGAATACGTCTTTCATCAGCTGATATTACCCATTCTCTATAATTTTAAAAGTCGGAATAACGAGGAAGAGGTCGCTAATTATGTTGTGGTTCGTTAAAATTTTTCTCACATTTCCCATGAGCTTGAGAGTAAGGGAGCGTACGGTTAATGTGCGTTGCTCATGTTTCCTTTGAATTGCTCCTTGCTATCTTTCACCAGCCTTGACTTGCGGGAAAATATGTTGATGCGGCAACGGACATGCCCTTGGCCAGGGGTTGTCGGAGACCAGGCGCCTTCTCTGCTGGAAAATATTACACGGCTGCCAGAATTGAAACAAAAAGTAGCAACCCCTTAGTCACTCCTTGTTTAAGCGACCCGAAGCGTAAGGCGGATTAATTTATCTGTCTGTTATCGCGACCTCCTAGATTTTTCTATGGTTGTCTGAAGTATCGCACATTCACCCATAGAATTGCGCAGTTTCGCCTTCCGCGTTTTCGATTTAGCACTTTTCTTTTAAGAGAACCACCTAGAATTACACGGGCATCAGTTACACTTTAGCGTCGGTTTAAATGCGAGCGTTAGTTCTCAAAGTAACGCGTGCGAGAGAGGGTTTTATACTTTGTGTCAAAGAGATGTGTCATATCTCTTTTTTACATTTTTGTTTGGTTCATAAGAACATTTGGCAACACCTGCCCTTGGGCAGCGCATAGCGTACGTCGACGCAATGAAGAACGTCTCTCCACTTCTAGCAATTTCTCATTTGGGTCGCGGCGCTAGATTTTGCCGCTGCTTTTGAAGTGTAATCGATCATGGCGAGTTCATACTTTGGTCGCTGTAGCTTTTAGAAAGTGCTTCGGGTTGCGTGAATCTTAAGGTTACTTGCTAACGAGAGGAAAGATCTTAACATTTAGCTTTTGATATCAACTGGATCTTGGATCGAAAAGTAGTCACGAAATAAGCGGAGGATACGGTCTAATCGAGTATGCCCCTTAAAACAAACGAGCAAAGCTTTGGAAGGAGTTGAGTTTTTTCTAAACGGAATGAAGTTTTTAATAGCGAGCGGACTTGCTTGAGCAAGATCAGTTAACCGTGACAAGAAAATAACGTCTCCATGACTTTTCGCACACACGGTTTTTAAGCCTATTTCGAATGCTGCAAGCTAGATGCGCATTCGGTTTTCTTAATGCAAAAAGCGTTTCGCCTGGAGACCGAAGAATAAATGAGAATCTTCGAATAAACGCCTCGCCTAATGGCGGATCTTTCTCATTACCTCTTGGAAGTAATTACTTCGCTCCCGTGCGGGTCGGTCTCGGCCGTGGCAATTTGGTATCGCGGTCTTTATGGATGCAAGCGCGTCATCGCCGGAGTTTCAATCTCCGTTGCACATCGATTGTTCGGAAAGCTCTAGCGAGTGTTAATCGTGATACGACATGTAATATACCGTGACTCGCGCGAGGATCGGAGACGTGCACTTTCAAACGTGCGTTGTATGCCGATATCGCGGAGCGTGGCGCGCGCGGCATGCGTTCGCAGAAATGTCGCGAACAATGTCGAGGGAGGATTTCGGGAAAAAGTGGTTCCATTGTTGCCTTTTTGTGGGGTGAGAGGGAGGAGGTGTTTCCGCTGGATGGGGGGTTTAATGTATCGACTCCAGTTCCATACGTGGCGAAATGATCCTTCCGGGCGTGTTTGTGTGAGTTTAAGTTGTTGCGTTGTTGGGTTTGTTTGTCATAGGCCGCTACTATGTAGCACATAGTAACGAAACCTCGCTACTGAATTATCTCAGGGAGTCAAGTTACTGTTTTTTATGATAGTCATTTTAATTTTTCGACTTCAGATATTCACATTTAATACGATCATTCTTCTAAGAAATTCTAGATTTATATTTGGTAATTCTTACAAAAGTACGCCGTCCTAAAACAGTTTTCATTGAGGCTCCTGCAGGTGCCGGCAAATTGGACTTTTTGTGTACAAAATAACTCAAAAGTGATGTACATAGTTGCAAACACCAAAATTCCAGGATAATTAGATCTAATTTAGAGCTGCACATGGTAAAACTTTTTTTGATCATTAACTGGGGAGTAAATGGTGGTTATAAAGATCGATTGCTAAAGTCCTGAAACTTCCGTTGTAAATATAATTAATTTTTGGAAAGAACTGAGGATATTATTATTGCTGCAGATTGGAATAAGCATCTTTAAACTGAAGAGAACGAGTAGTAAATTTTACTTAAAACCACATTTGTATTGGGGTTATTACCTCCAATAGAACCAACTTCTGATTCCATTACCACAATTGATGCTATTTTCGGAAAAATTAATTCCTACGATGTACATACATTAACGAATCTATTTTTAGCTATGTATCGTAAACTTGCAGTCTTGAGATTAAGAAATCGTTGGTAGATGATTTTTTAAAGCAAAATAACTTTTTTATTAAATTGTCGAAAAAAGTTGCCTTATGCTGATTGCTGTGCAATTCTTTCCTCTCTTGGTTTGCCTTGGTCGTCGCTGTTTTAAAATTTCCCGCTAAGACTAATCGAAATCTTCTTCTTCTTAATAAATAAAAGAGGATGTCTGTCTATCTGTCTGTCTGTGGCAGCCACAACTCATCATAGAATAAAGTTAGGAGCTTGAAATTTTGACAGCAGCTTCAGGTTGATCATGGGAGTTGCAATGCCGAATATAATTCAAATCACGGGGTCGTGACCCCGGAGGTCACGGATCGGTCGGTCAAAATTTTGATGAATCCTACACCAATATCAATATTTTGATGATATACATTTTCTAGCTGAAAATGGACTAAATGAGTCTACTGGGTCGAAAGGTCTTAATGTAATGGCCGGTTCAAATTTTGGTATTTTGTGTATATCTCAGCAACGAATTGAAATAGGTTTAAAAATATAAATTTTTCATCAGTTATTTCTGTAAAACATAATTTTCGCATTTATGGCATTATTGAAGTATAGAAATTTACTAACATTCCATATCTTACGTAAAAATTGTTGAATTGTTGTTTATTTTATTGAAATATTTGTTGTTTTTAATTGAATTATCTTCTAATCTAACATATAAAGGAGAATGTTTGTTTGTTCGCTTTGAATGGTTTTATTACGAGATAGGGAGGGAGAGAGATGGATGGTGACGGAAGGGGGAGATGGAGAGAGGGAATTAGAGGGAAGGGGGCGAGATGGAGGGTGAGTAGGGAAGGAGAGGGTGGAAGGGAGGGGGAGGGAGTTTATACGTTATTTTCCTAAGATTTTCTTCCTTCATTCATCTAAATAGGAAAATGCGGAGCGATTTTCTTCATTTTAGCGTTATTCGACGGGTATAACTGTGTACTATCTTATTCTTGCGATACATGTTGCACGGTCGAAGTTTTAGATTCACTAAATCCTTTGAAATTCAACGGGCACTCCTGCTAGTACTATTATAATTCTTGAATACTTACGGGACCGTTCTTTTATATCATCCAAAACAATTATTCCAACATTTATTTTGTGCATTTTCTGTGATGTTTGAAAAAAGGTTTTGTTCAGTTATTGGTTTCGTTTTAAAAAAATCAAGTGGAGAGAGTGGTGGGACGCGCGAAAAAGTAAAAAGATCCTAAAAATTAGTTTGAGACAGCTTCTAAACGAAGTAATGCATTACCTAGTATGTACATATCGCAGGCGAGGCCGCACATACGTACTTTGCGTGTGTATTATGTAAGAATCGCCTTAAGAAGTATCTCATAGTAGAATAAGATAAGAGTTTGGCACGGGGAAGCAATTGTGGTCTTGCAAAATTATTGCCTCATTTAAAGAGTTATGGCAACATTTAAAGACTTTAATCGAGATCGTTGTAGGAATGCCGACTTATTGTTAGAGGTAGATGTTGTTTATTTGCAGTGATTCTCGATCTGGTATTCGGTTTTATCGGTATTGTATGGCAATTCAAGTCCTCGGAGATGAAATGTGTACACGTAGTTTATCGTAGGAACGATTCACAAAGAGGTTGTTTTTCTCATGTTTGTTTAGGATCACCATGGAAGGAACATACCGATGAGGATTTTCAAGTATAGTTTAGTGTTTCATACAGTGCCAGATTTAGGCATAAGCCGTGACTTGGGGCCTCGCCGCCTCCAAAATTATTTTAAAATGCTCACAATATACGGAACGGAGTTGCAAAACGCGTATTCTTAGTTATTTTCTTTGCAAAATGACAATTGTCCTTATAATAAATTAGCTTCCATTATTTTCTGTTTCCTTTTGCGAGGATAAAAATCTATAATTACATATTTGAGGACCTCTTCACATGCTTTGGCTTAGGGCCTCATCATGTCTAAATCCGGCCCTGGTTTCGTATCTATAATCAACAATGGGAAAAATCGTTGGAATGTGTTTATCTGAGATACAGGGCCAATACATGCTTGTCGACGGAAAAAGTGGCTCTTTTGATTCGCATTTGTAACATGCTTTGGTTCAAACAGGGCATTTTAAATTATAATGTTTTATATATCCGGTAATGGTTGGTGCCGACGAAAAACGCACATGATATTAAAAGCGTTTCTGCGTTGTGGATTAAAGCAAAATTCCTTAGAAGTGGGATTGCGTTACCGCGGCTGTTTTTTTGAGTAGTAGAAGCCGCCATCTATGATGAATTCTTGTTCCATCTTCCTCAAAGCGTCACATGGATTAAGAGCGGAGGATTTTTGCGTCGTAACCTTGTGTCGGTTGGACTGTGTGGCATTTTGCGATTACTAAAAAACAAGACCCTTTGGCGATAGCTGGGTCTGCTCCCGCTCTGTGAGCCTGGTCACTGTTTCACTAACTCTCTCTCTCTGCTCCCTCTCCCCCGCCTCCCTTTCCATCGCCCGTCTTCTCTTTCGCTCTCTCTCTCCTCTAGTTATCTCTCTCCGTGGTTGTTGACGCCTTGACCTTGAGACGTCCTATCGTTGTGTGTGTGACCCTCAAAAGTTTGTCCCATCCTTCCCCGCATCTTTCTCTCTTTGTCCCGCATTCCTTGTTCTTCTGACTGCATATTAGTAATGGTCATATTCCTCTTAGGGAGGAGTTTATGGTAGCGTTTCTATCAGACGCCTATTTCCTGGTAATTGGGTTAACAGGTCTGCGGATTCGATTTTTTCTTTGCCGACTGTGTTGTAGTATGATGTTAATCGTTCTTACATTCTGAAGTGTCGTAAGTGGTTCAAGAGAACTTTATCATTGGAACGATGCTACAGAAACGAATTGCTATGGATGCTTCGGCTGTTTCTTTAAGTTGGAGAAGAATATCTGTTACGTTAAAGCTCGGAATTGTTTATTGTAATTAAAATGTTAAATTTAAATCTAAAGGGCTTTACAAGCTTAGAGACTCACGTCCGAACTGTTTACAGAATTAAATTATTTAGTTCAATATTTTGATTTTTTAAATCGAAGCATTCACATGGAATAAGATATTTTAAAAATTTATTTAATCCTTCTTAAGCCTTTCTTATTAATGGCTTTGATGGACGGCATATAGACTTCATAGTGCTTGCGGCGTGAAGCACCGCGCGTGACCATTATTCTCACTTAGTTAAGAATCGCTTGTCACCCATTATTTCAATCAAAGTATTGTGCGTGACCTTTATTGGCCAGAGGTTGTTGCAGTCGCGGCTTAAGGAGTTTTTTAAAAATATTCTATTCAATCTCTTCCACGCGATGAGACGGTGAATGCAACCGAAAGGGGAATAGAATCACTACGGTCGGCGTGCCCTCGAGGGACTCTTTCATCGAGAGACTAATGATCCTTAAGGGGTCACGACGCTTATTATCGCATCCTGGGTAAGACGCGGATTTACAGTTGACCGCCTTCCTTCCTCGTTATCGTCGGGTACGGGACCTTAAAAACTGTGTCCGACATGAGTTCGAATCCCATTCCTCTCGGATCGGAGCACCTTTAACGATCTTTACGCGATCAGCTGTTCGCGTGCTTCGCTTCTTCAATCGAAGCGACATAGGAAACGGGCGATGTTAAGAGAGAAATGTGTATACAAGTTCCGTTTGTATCTACTTGCGCGTAATTCTGTTTCATTAGTAGAGTTCTTTTGAGGTGAGGTAATGGATTTAAATCCCTCTTAGCATGCCAGTCATGCATTCACTGGCAAATATTTGTTTCTGTAACGAAGAATACTTTTAAGACAAGGTTTTATGTTTGTTTGCTAAGATTGTATTAGTGTTTTAGAATGTTGAGTCTCTGAGTATAATATGAAACAATTATTGTAGTGTATGATTGCTAAGTAAACGTAATTGCTGTTGTATGAACTTGAAAAATTTGTTCCTTGGTTTTCCCTTGTTGTGCCTCAGAGGAAACCTCGTGCTCATAATTCTATACCGTGCCTCCTTGTTCAGAAAGTTTTTTTCATAGAATCTTATAAAATATTTTTGTCATTACATTTTAACTGTTATACAGAAAATGTTTTTGTAGAGCTTAGAGCGTAATGTCAAAGCGAATTTAACGTGAAAGGAAAGTTTCTTGAAAAGTCGATTCCGAGTTTCTTTAACCACATTGTTTCCGATCGGATTATGGCCTTACAGCGCAAAGGCAGTGCCAAAAGCAATCACCTGTTTTTGCTTATTTTCTTCTCAATTATGAGATTCGTTTGGTGCCGCGTTCCTTTCCCAACGCTTTCTAAGCGACCACCAGAGGCAAGTTTAGACATTTACAAGGCACGACGTGTGTGACCTGTTGGGGGAATGTATTAGGTTCATCAGAACCGGGAAAAAATAACCTGGTTTGTTAGTAGGAGAGGTTATTGGGAAGTTGTGGGACTTTCGGTTCGTATTTCTTGGTAGTGGAGGTAAAAACTTCATGGGATTACTTGGAAAATGTCACTTTTTGTAAACCTGATACCGCTACAGTAGTAATCAGTGCTATTTAAGTCACGGTAAAGCAGTACTTTTTGTGACGGTACGCTCAGGTACGGCGTACCGGCACCTTTTTCAGAGCGATGTTGACACCCGTCTAATTTCGGTACATTTTTATTTATTTAATTCTTTAAAACCTAAAGTAATAAACGGGTTCTATAAATGTTAAACATTTTATTTTAATTATCAACTTTGTTATTAAAAGTTCATCAAAAATTCAATAGCGAAGGGGGAAGAGGGCGCGGGAAGAGGTTGGAGGGGAGTGAGAGTACCGGCACCTCTTTTTCAACAAAAACAGCACTGCGGTAAAGTAATGTTTCAGTTATTAGTTGAAGTTTTTCGAAGCAGCATTTAGAATGCGGTGCTTCTCAATATAAGGTTGAAAACAGCTTTCAAATTTATGGTTTGTTCAAATTAAAGCTCATTTATATTTGTATGCAGAGATTCGTGGCGATATTGCTTACCTCATCGCGTCGGATCATATGTGGAACTCGAATTTTTTTGTAAATGGCGCGCTTCGGTTGGGCTACTGGTTGGTGTTTGCCTTAGCATCTTGGATCGATAATCAAGCACGTCTTTACCGTTAAAGTGACATGGAATCATTTCCACCGCAGCAGAGGTCGCTTCGGGTGAGAGGCGTTTTTTCGCATACCATTTGGCGGGGCATGAAAAAAAGTTAAAGTAATCGATTTCTCAATCAGCTGTTTTTCACCGCTGGCGTCCTCCGGGCACATCCCTGACCTATCCAGGGTACGATCAGGTGGCTTGCTCGGGAAAGTTGCGTAGACGAACATCTGTTAACCCGAAACCCCTGTCCACGCTTCTCATGCTCATTGTTAAAGGGCGAGCGCGTATAAAAATGTGCGTGCGTTCACTGCTTTTTTAATGTTTTCCTAGACACGATGCGGCACTCCAAGAAGAAATATGTCGTAAGTTCCGGATGTCAAAGGGGACTTCTCGGTATTATTGTGTTTTTAATCGAAGTTCTGTTGATTAAATTGACACAAACAATAAAGCTTTGTTCTTCTGCATGCGCGAGTTAGCGTACCAAACGTTTTAATTCGCGGTTCTAAGATGCAAGAAGTTGGCAGTTACAGAGGTCATCTTATTAACAATCGATGGGCCGCTGTCATTTCGCGCCTGTATCAAGATGGCGGTGTGTTCGTTCCTTTTTTCCTATTATGACTTCTTTGCCACCACAACCACTTGGAGGCCTTTGCAACCTTGAAATAGATTTCGACGAGAATTCAGAATCGATTCCCTCGCAGGCTCTTTTATCACGCCGTAACTACGAGATCGGAACGAGATGGCGCTTAACGATTACTGCATACTTTCGCTGGAACGTGACTCAAAAGAGAGTTTCCTATACGTCCCTCACTAAATTTTACGACTTGGCACTTCTTGGAATTGAAAAATTTCCAACTCCTACTTGTCCCTTACCCGCGAGAGTTATGATTTCTAGTTTTTTTCCCTCTCCCTCTCCTCCTGGAGCAAATTTTCACTCTCCCAGACGTAATGCAATTCCGCCGGCGGATCACGCTCAGCTCGTTTCGCTCAGAGGAATTGAAATAGTATCAAAACTGCTGCTGGTGTAATGACGTGCCGCTCGTTTCCCTCTCTCTCTCCCTTTCTCTACGAGTTATTTGCTTAATATCGCGTAATCCCGCGTCGGAATTTCTATTTCAGCTGAAATTTCGTTTCTTCCCGTTGAATTCGTTTATTGGTGTGATGAGGATTGCCAAAGAAAGTTTTAATTCGGCGAAATTCGTCTCCTTCCATAATTCAACGATATTTGTTTCCTCTGTCTGCCGCCAGGTTTCCCACGGTCTGTCTCCGCCGCGACCAACCCCACGCGAATTCGATATCTGCCTTTGGTGGGCATTTTTAGTAATGACCCTCGTTTTCGTATTACTCTCACTTATCACTTATATAGCGAAGACTGATTCGTGCTATTTTCAACCTTTTACGATTGCATGGTAACGTTAGGCGTTTTTTTCTGAATCCCCCGTACATTTTTGTGGGGCTGTTGTTATCGCCTAGTAGATTGTGGGTAATTTCGCATTGTTGTTAGCCTTCGCCAATGTTTTTACTTGTCTTATGTTAAGCAGTTTTTATTTACTTTTCAAATGCAGAAAAATACTAGATTATTAACTTCACCTAGCACGCCCATCATCGCATGGTTCTTATCGACGTAGGTTGCTAATTAATCGATTAGTCGACGAAAACGAAACGATTCCACACCCAATTTTCACGCTTTTTGCTTAGCGGCGCACCAGGCATTATTAGTTTGCGTTATTTTTCACAACAAACCGCGATCGTTATTCGCATATACAACGCAACCCCATTCTCGTATGTTTATATTTATAAACCTCTGCATTCCGTCATTGTTTCACTCCTTGGGTAAAAAAAATGTTGCCGTGTCTCTCACTCCGTTTGAAACGTTAACCGCGACATCTCGCGGTTTTCTAATTAATCTCGACGTCTACCCGTGTTCCCTTCGCTCCTTTCTCTCTCTTCCTATCCCTTTCTTCTCTCTCACTCTGCAGTCTTCGGTTGGGGCGGGGTCCATCCCTCCAACTTTCGTTGGTCCACGCTTTCTGCCCGTGTTGATGTTTCCGCTATTGATTAAAGAGGAGGAAGGACGGGGAGGGAAAAGGGGAAGGGATGTGTGTGTATGGAAGAGGGAGAGAAAGAGAGAGGGAGGCAGTGGGAGGAGGGGAGGGAGAGAGAGAGAGATGCCTCCAGACTACGGCCTGGCTCCCCGCCTGCGCCCGGAGGCCTGTGGTGGTGGTAGAGGCGGCGGCGGCCGAGGCGAGGGAAGCTGTAGTGTGGGCGAGTTTATAAACAACGCTACCTCTCCTCTCTCTTTTCCTATGGTTACGGGGCGCTTCCGGGTTTGTGTCCCAGGCCTGTTGGAGAGGTTAGTGCCATCGGGATGGTGCTTGCTCCTCTCCCCTTCTCCATACCATTTCTCTTCTTGTCCCCTCCTCTCTCTCTCTCCCTCTCCTTCCTCCCTCCCTCTGGACCCTCTTTTCCCATCCGTCCGGCCCCTCCCTTCTCGCCAAATACGTTCTGCAAACTCTCTCACGATGGTTCGCTTTTTTCTCTCGAATGCTGCTACTGGCGCCTTTTGGGTAAAGCGGGCGCGATGGTGTGATTTTTGGCAAGGGTTCGCGTAGTCTGCTCTCTCCTTTTCGATCAATAACTCGGAAAATGCTCTCGCATGCGTTTTTCCGGGTTTTGTCTCGGAGGTGGGGAGAATTTGGGTGGTTTTTATGTGATAAATTCCGTGGTTTTTGTTTGTTGTTAATTTGGGGTTATTTCCGTCGCGTTTGTCAGGCGTTAAACGTTTTTCAGGAAATTTGGGAGTTGTACATTTCCATGTGTATACACGTTTTGGATTGAGATGCCAATGGTATCTGCTGACAAAAGCTTTTGTTACTCCTGAAATAGCGTGATTAGCACTTGTTCCTTATCCCAAATATAACTTTGATTTATTACAAGGACAATTTTCGTAACTTCAAGAATGAGAAATTTATCTGCGATATTTGCCCAAATGTCGTCTGTATTGACCCTTCTACCGTAATGAACGGGTTAAAACTTAAATTTCATAGACATGGAGCGGATGAATATTTACAACGATGTGAGATGTAGTGTAAATGATGAAATGGAACCAATATGATCAATTAATCACGGCGTGAATGAAACATTTTTTTATTGCAGGATCGGCTAAATTGGAACGCAAGTACTTTAAATTCATTTGATCTTTAAAATTTGATAAGTATCGATGTAAATTCGTGATTCATGTGGAAAAGCACGATTTGTTCACATTCGGCATCGATTGTTAAAGCTGAATTTCTGAATGGATCTTCCAATTAAAACTACGTCATATTAATACTGCATAATAATAAGTTAATGGAATGTAGCAAGCATTATCATGGCACGGAACAGTTGTTATGTCGCAGGAAACTTTCTTTTGGGGGACTTATTTTAGCCGTTTATCGTGGAATATTAAGTTCGCCAAAATCAACTATTTTTCCACCTGTTTTATTGTGGATGACCTCTAAAATGCCTGTTGGAAGAACGTTCTACTTCATCGTAAAGGCGAGTTGAACAGTTTTGAGGTTCGATTCTTTCTCAAAAAACCACGTGTATTTGAATTCTCTACGTGTCTGTATTCCTATGGGTCGTCTGGCTGCTCTCTTTCTATGTCACTTTGTGGCTGTATCTTTTAGATATACCATCTAATATATAAAAATGAATGTGTGTATGTATGTATGTATGTGTGTGTATCATAATTTTAAAACTCGAAAACTACAGATCGTAGAAGCAAGAGAAAGGTATTATTTTAACCGGAATAATGAGTACGGTGGTATAGTAAAGTTTTTATATCGTTTTGATTGACCTGTCTAGTTTTAAAAAACATTTTCTATTTTTATTTTCTCCATTTGAATAACATAGGGACGAGTGCAGCTTATTTTTCATTTGAATTTTAAAATTACTTAGAAACATGGTACGAACTTGAGACTTGAATGGTTCTACGAAGAAAAGAACAAAGTTTATTTTTATTGAAGACAGAATCCGAATCCTGATCGAATTAGCATAAAAATGCATTTAGAATCGGTAAAATACGTGATTTTATCAGTTTTATTACAATACCCATTATAAGCTACCATGACAACTCTCATTGTCGCCGAAATTGAGAGTTCAATGCATTTATATGGGAGAGAGGGGAGGGAGAGGGAGAAGGGAAGGAGAGGGTGGAAGGGGGGGGGGGGGGGGGGGAAGGAGTTTATACGTTATTTTCCTAAAATTTTCTTCCTTCATTCATCTAAATAGGAAAATGCGAAGCGGTTTTCTTCATTTTTGCTTTATTCGATGGGTATAACTGTGTACTATCTTATTCTTGCGATGCTGACATGTTACACGGTCGAAGTTTTAGATTCACTAAATCCGTTGAAATTCAACGGGCACTCCTGCTAGTATCTTTATAAAATCAGTACTGCCAGTGTGAACGTTTAAAAGCGTACGTTTGCTGTTGTGTTATTCTGCAGTGATTCATTCACCTTGAAACTTATTCCAAAGTGAATGGAGCGAGCGAATTTGCATAATTTTCATCACACTTTATGCGTCATATTGATTTTTCATTTCCGTGTTAGCCAAGGAGCACAAATGAACTCAACGAATCTCGACAGCTTTTTAAAAAAGTTTGCTATTAATAGACGCTTTTAGATAAATCGTAGGACAAATTATCAGCTGATGCGTACTTCTCTCATCGTCTAGACGGCTTTATTTTATCTCCGCGTTTCACAAGCAAGGTTCTGAGGTGTCGCAGGTGATCCCATGGTGCTCTGCGACAGTTGTTGTCGTAGAAGTAATCATCGGACTTGAAACTGTTGGTAGGTTTTTGCTGCGATAAATTGTATTTCGTTAAGTGGCGCTGTAGTTTTACCTGCTGAATATTTTCATAGATACGTTAAAGGTATGCAGATTGCGTACATTTCACGAAGGGTGCATTGGTATATTCTTCACTTACCGCGTGTGAAAAACCCCTTTCATTTGCTAAATATTAAAAATTCACTTTAAGCGTTCATTCATGCTCGTTCATTGAATTAATTATATATAATTTTCCTTTTTAATTCGTGGTTTGGGACGTGTTTGTATGGCTACGGCAAAAAAATGTAATGACATTAATTTAGATGTATTTTGTGATAACTTAATCATTTATCATTTATTTACCGCTGAGACGAATTGTTGGAATTGAAGAGTTCGTATTTTACCACAAGGTAGAATGGAATCGCCTTATTTACATAAGAACACTTGAGGCGTCATCGTCTGCTGACTTCTGCCCTTGAGGCAAATCAACAAAACCAATTACAGAGCTCAGCGCAGCTTACTGTAAAGCGAATTTCGCTATTAGAATAAAACAATCAGAAAATTCATGGTTTAACGATGAATAAGATATGAAATTGTCTTTTTTTTGAGCGGAAGCAATCATGGAAAGTTAAGTATGTTTGGATCAGGGTAAAGTTAGCTATTGCATTTGAGAATTTACTATTATTAAAAATGCGTAATTACGGAGAGTGTGATGGTAACTGAGGTTCGTATGGTGCATGGAAAATGCGTTCTATGTCAATAAACAGACTCACATTAGAGTGTCATCATGGCGTCGTCTGCTTCGCAACTGTTCGCCACACGAGGGCTTAATTTAGACGGGAAAAAATGGCGTTTTATTCGGTCGTTTTTTTAAATTCGGGACGGATTTTTTTATATGCTCCCGTCAGTTGGGATTTAGTATGGCAACACATCGCAATGTGCTTCGATGTTTTTCTCCTAGATTGTATGTTCCTTATCAGCTGTGCTCTGTCGCTTCCCATTTTCGTCCAGCATTTTTCTCGCCCACAAAATCTTTGTTAATCTTTTGTTTCTAAAATTCGAGGGCGTAATCATATGGTTTTTCGTTTTCATGTTTACTCTAAGGTTGCCATAGTTGCGGATGAGAATCGAAAATTTAACTTCGGCCATCGTTGCAGGTCATGCACTTCTAACAATAAGTTTGGTATTTTTATCGATGCTTGCAATGCCGTTTCTGTTCCATAAACCCGAGTTCGAAACTGTTATTTTATTGCGGAATTCATCGGTGGTTTTGATGTGCCGCTGATTTTCGCCTTTTTGCCAAACTCATTAATCCGATTGAATTCATTGCGTCTTAAAGTTAAATGGTCGATTCCAGTGATTATTTGGTCTTAAAAATTTGTTGGCGGTGGTCTTATGACCAGTTGAACGCGCAATTTATTCTTAACATGCTCCTATGGCCATGCGTTTTTAAAAATTTCCTTAATTTTATAATCGATCCTCAAGTGTCACTGGTGAAAAGATTATTATAGATGTAAATTTTCAATGCATAAAATGTGGAAGCTTATATTTGGCAATCCATACTACAGAAAAATCAACTCGTTTCTATAATGTTCAACTCTGTAGAGCAATTCGGCAGTTAAAGTTACTATAAAAATAGAGGGACTATAAACAAATATCTTCGTACTTACAATTTTCTCTTCGCCTATATTCACCGAATTAATTCCCTTTATTTTTTCCATTAATAAGCCTTATTTTCTGTGTCTATTTTTTTAAAAAAATTCCCTAAACATACGAATAATCGACGCCTTGACATTCCGTCGTCATTTAGACTTCCTTCGCTTTCTGCCATCCTTCCCCGTAACCGTAGCATAAATAACGCGCGCATCATTTTGCTACTCGGTTACAACTTAGTGTTCTGTTTTTCCCCCGTACGCATCATGCGCACCCCTGCCTCTAGAACGGGGATCCGCAACCTGATGCGAGCACCGTGGTGCTCTTTAGCAGTCTTACTGTTCACTCTTACGACGCTAAAAGTCTTTCCTTTACAGCATTAATTTGATTTGTTCTTCTGTTTTCTTTCTAAACCTACCAAAGAACATTTTAATCATTATGACGTTGATTCGGGTTAATTTATGATCATTCTTACTATTAAAAAAGCATAGTGGCGCCCACTGGGTGCTCTAGAATGTAAATTGGTGCTCGCCACATTGGGAAGGCTGCGGAACCCTGCTCTAGAACAATACAAAGAACACCTCGCAACTCTTTTTATTTCCCTGCTGCCAGTGCATCCATCCACACAGCGTGAAGCACGGCTTCTCTAGTAGTCCTTGTTTCTCTCTCTCTCTCGACTGCCCGCCGAGGTCGTGGTCCATGATTGGCTGGCTCGGCGTCATCGTCAAGTGTGACGCAATCTTTCCTAAGGCCCACTTTCTACTCTCACTCTCTGCAGCCCAATGGCTGGCTCCCTCTTCTCCCTCCCTTTATATCTCTCCCCAGACTCCCGGCGAAACCAGTCAGTCCCCTTGTGAGCTGCAACCCGCCAAACACACCCGAGGCTCTCTTTTTCTCTCTCACACACACGTTCGCTCCTGCATCCTCACTCGTTACTTCCCCTCTTCACTCTCTTTCCCTTCCTCTCACCCTTCTTTCCCCATTCCTCTTCACGATGGGAACTTCCTCTGCCTATCCAAAGCCTCTTTGTCGTTCGCCGCCTTAAATTTGGCTGGCATCTCTCTCTTTATTTCTAACTTTTTGTTATTGTAAGGGTTTCGTCTCTCTTACTTTCATCCCTCGCTTAAGTGCAATGTTTTTTCTAGTTGGATATCCCTGCGCTTAGTAATCTGCCCGATGGTTAATATGCGTTGTATTATTGTTTTTCAATAGTTGCATTGGCTAATTCGCTCAACCTCATCTGTTTTTACCTCTGTTGTGTAACAAATACTTTTTTAGAATAATTTCGGTATTAAGTAAGGGATTGGTTATATCTCAACCATTCCGCCTTATTGAGAATTGCGGCGTTTCTTGTAAAAATAGCATCTGTTATGAAGGCCAAGATTCCCGAACTGTCTTCCTAGGAACCCAATGGTTCCGCAGAAGCTAAATGGGATTGCGTGATAGAGAGGGAGACCCCATACGTTCTTCCTTCTCTTATTTTCAGCAGGAAACATAAGCTCCACTTGCAAACTGTATACTGTAAGACACATAAGTTATGTAAATAAACATTACAATGATTGTTAAGTTAATTTTATTGCGATTTGGTTTATCACCTCTTAGGGTTCCGCGAGAAAAAATATTTGAATATAAAGGTTCCGTGGCTTCAAAAAGCATGGGAACCCCTGATGTAGACCATTGCAGAGGGATCATCGATTATTTCCCCGTGGATTTAGAGACTAATAGCTTGAATCGCCTTAAGTGCCTTTGAAAGAGTTAAGTGCCCGATTTTCTCCCAAAATTTTTTCTCAAACAAGTGTCCCATACCTGGTGAGTGAAAAGGTATTTCGTAAATGTCACACTTCTGGTGCACAGCGGGGCGTTTCGCGTCGATTTGATTTGTCGGAATTTGCGCTCGTTTGCCTTGTCATCGATTTAAAGTTTCTAGACGCGAAAGAGGTATAATATTTATCGAAACCTTCTTCGCCCGAGTCTGTCATTTTTTACCAATCTCTGTGGTCATTAAGACATTTCAATAATAACTTATTTTTTTAAGAAAATTGCACCCTTTGGCCATATGGTCTCATATTTGCGCGGCACCGCCAATGCGATTGCGTCACTTCGTGACTTGGCGAAATTTGTCCGCCGATCTTTGTTTTTTATACGCGCATGCATTTTAAGCGTCGTAATGATATGCATATTGCCTTTCTCTCTCTCTCTCTTTCTCTAGTTGATATAATTTCTCGTCCTGTAAATTGAAGCACTTTGTAAACAAATCACGATTCAGTCGTAAAATTCGATGGCTCTTCTGTCTCTCGGAGTGAGCGTAACAGCTTTCGAAAGTGATGCTGCGTATTTGAATACCAAATTTAATGTAATCTTTTCTCTAATCGTTCGAGTGGTCGTCGTGACCCAAGCGCCGACTTAAGTTAAGGATTAAGGCGGGGTTTGGTTCGAATCGAGTCCCAACCGAAACTAGGGTCGAACAGTATGTCGAAGATGGCGTCCTCATTCATCTGCAACAGAGTTACCGATTTGAGTTTACGAGATTTGCCGCATTTATTTTGAAATTATCGAGAAGTTAATGCTCGTGTGTGCGATGGTACGACTGAATTTATGTAACAACCACAAGGTGACGTTTGTAATAAGTAAAACGGTAATTTGTTCGAGTTTTCATCGGCTCTAGAAGATCGTAGGTTAGCGATTTATGGACCTGTTATTCGCTTAAGGAAGAACGCCTATTTCCCAGCGTTCCGTTAAAAGTGTCCATTTGGTAACAATTTTTCGCCTTCTCGAGTGGCACATAAATTATTTGGAAGAAAGCTCGACTTTGTGCAAACGTTTCCTTGAAAATTATCCGTAACCTCGCAAAAAAATGAGTTTCAAAAGTCGTCCATATAGTTCGCGCCCAAGCGGTGTCGCAAACGTGTATTCATTAATATCTTTTTCTGATAGCTACCGTCGGCCGTGGCAATTGTAGTTGACTGTCTGCGTGACGCCCTCACGCTCCACTTCAACACCTGCCTTGGGTTTCTGCGGCTTTCCGACTTTTCTCTTGTCGCCAGAGCACGATTCCAAAGTCCCTCAGTAGGAGTTTTTGAGTTATGCGTCCAACGAGACCATTCATCACTTTACCTAGGTTTATTCGAGTCCATATCGACCCTTAAAGAGGCCCGCCAATCAATCAAATGTTTCGGTCCTCCATTAACTTGTCTTTTTAAGAGCATTAAGTCTTCGATCTGTGTTTCTTTGAGTGTGGATATTTCCTTTCGTCGTTATTCTATTTATGCGCTTTATATTCTTTTCGTTTGTATATCTGTGCAGCGGTAACTTCATGTGATATTTCTGTAGCTGTAACAAAGAATTTCATCATGATTAGTTAATCTGACGGCGGAAGTTATAGTTTATATTCTCGTGTTTGTGAAAGATTTATAAATGACGTTTTAGTTGCTTTTATATCCATCTGTTTATTATTGCATTTGCCAGTCATTTTTTTTACCTCTAGGAAACGCAGTTCTCCGCATTATATATATATATTAACTACATAAATATTTTAAGTGCACCATCCTAGTGGCGAATTTACTTCAGAACTTTACGAACACATCTTCGTATTTATAAAATTTTAAAATGAAGATACGTCTGGTTGGTTATATGAGAAATCCGTAACTGGTAATTTTATATTATTATTTCATATTGAACGCTGGAAAGCAGGTTATAAGATTCGGGCATGTTAATCATTCGATAATCGAAGAATATCTCCCTAACGCTTTGTTTTAGTTAAGGATTCACGAGCGAACCATGTAGATTATCGTTGACCTAGGCGATATCCTGTTTCTCTCATAGTTAAGGATCGCCCCGTGAAATATGCGTCTCTCGTTTGTGCGACCGTGTTGGTGTGGCAGAGGGTGGGAGGAGAGAGGACTCTTCTTCTTCATCTAAGTTTAGACCCCACCCTTGAGAGAGGGAAGGGAAAAAGAGGAGCCTCTCCGGAAATCAATCAATGAAGCTTTCCTCCCTCCCTCCTTCCATCCTCCCTCCCTCCCTCTCTCCTCCTTTCATCCAGCTACCTTTCTCTCTCTCTGTTCCTTTCCCTCTTTCGTTCTCTCCCTCTCCATTATCCTTTATTTTTCTCTTTCCTCTCTTCCTTTCCTCTAACCCTTCACACTTTCTCTACATTCTCTGTAAGCCTTTCTCCCTTTCCTATCGCTTCTTCCCCTCTTCTCTCCCTTTCTTTTCATCTCCCCTTCCTTTTCTCGTCTCGCTCCTTCCTCTCTCTCCCATTCCTCTGATTTCCATCTGTTTGCATTTTGATCATCCTCTCTTTTACTTCCACTTTTTCCTCTTTCTCTCTCGCGCGCACACTTTTACATCAGCCGGTTTCAGTGTAATTAGATTACTCTCTCACTTCCCACCTTAACTCTATTTCTTCCGTTATCTTTCTGTTTATTATCCTGCATGCATTCCTCCGGATTAGGTCTCTCGCCTTGTTTCTCCTTTCTATTAAGTGTTCGTTTTACCTTTTCGTTAATTGCGATTTCGTGTTTTGTCGTCAATAATGTCAGCTAGTGAGAAGCCCCACGAGATCGAAAAATATATTAGATTTACTTGTAACGAACTACCCAGAGCGTATGAACAAGCTATCCATAGAAGAAGGAATGAGCGATCATAATGCCGCGTACGTGGAATTTAAGAATAGTTGAGAAGCAGTGTAAGGCCAAAGGCGATTTCTCGAGCTTTTGGTCTTTTTACAGACGCAATTCCCTAATTTCTGCGAGGCAGCAATTAACGCTAGTACGGAGGAATCCTGGTGAATGTTCAGGCATATGATGCGAGACTGTACGAATAAATTCATTCCACACAAACTTAAACGTGATGGTGCAGAACCAAGATGGTACAACCAGAAAGTTAGATGCGCTCTTAGACGGCAAAGACAACTTCACGCTCGCATAAATAGTAATTCTTCTAAAGTCACGGAGGAACAGAGGACAGTGATACGACAACAATATAGGGAGGCGCGGTCAAGAGCTAGGGTAATAATGCGAGAAGCTTTTAATAACTTCAAAAAGAAAGTTCTGCATAATAATTTGAAAGAAAACCCGATAGCATTTTGGTCATACGCCAGGGAGGTTCACGGTAGAGGCCCCACCATAGCGTCACTGAGAACTGAGGCAGGTGATTTAGTTCACGGCAGCGCGGAATAAGAAAATTTGTTAAATAAACACTTTCAGAAAGCGGTTACTTTGGGAAGCAACGATTTGAGGAACCAGCTTTCAATGATGAGGGAAATCCTATGGAGGATTTGATAATCTCTGAAAAAGGTATCGCTCACCAACTCGAGTCCATTAAGCAAAATAAGTCTCCCAGGCCTGAGGGCATACCTGCGCGAGTGTTAAAAGCCTCCGTAATCGCACCTTATTTTAAAACAATATTCGAAAAATACGTTGCACATGGTATCGTTCCGAAAGACTGGAAATTAGCATACGTTACGCCCATCCACAAAGGCGGTGATAAAGAGAACCCCGAAAATTATAGACCGATTTCCTTGACGTCATTATCGTGTAAGGTTCTACAGCATATAATCGTTAGCTCTATTCTGCCCTATTTAGATGGTCGTTCTTTGCTAAGCTAAGGTAGGTCATGCGAAACGCAGCTCACCCTGTTATTAATGATTTGTTGCAATGCGGAGAGTAAAACACTCAGGTTGGCGCCGTTTTCATTGACTTTAAACAGGCGTTCGATAAAGTACCCCATAGATAATTAATAGGAAAGCCAGGAAACTACGGCATCAACCCAAATCTCGTAAGTTGGATAAAAGACTTCCTCTCTAATAGAGAACAGTTAGTAGTCATGGATGGGAAATCCTCCTACCCGGTTAATGTCGCATCAGATGTTCCACAAGGAGGTGTCATAGGCTCTCTACTATTCCTAATATATATATGAACGATATCTGCTCGGTAGTTCGCTACAAAATCAGACTTTTCGCAGATGACGTCTTATGTAAGGAGATAAAGAACCAGGATGACCATAAATTGCTCCAGGAAGATTTAAACGTCGTTTCTACGTGGTGTCAAGAATAGCAAATCGAAATTAACCACGGTAAATGTTCCCTCTTGAATTTCTGGAAGGGCAAGAACAATGAATTAGACTCGGAGTACAGAATTGATAGATTGAAAATCCAATCTGCGGAATACGTTAAATATTTAGGAGTCACCATTTGTCGTGATCTATCGTGGAATATGCATGTTCGAAGGATCGTAGGCGCAGCCAATAAGAAACTGGGCTTCGTAGGCAGAATAGTAAGAGGTAGCACAGAACAGGTACGAGAAACGTTATTTATCATTGGTCAAATCTCAGGTCGAATACGCTTCCAGCATATGGGATCCGTATGAAAAGGGACAGATACTTGAGTTAGAAAGAATCCAACGCAGAGCAGCCAGATTCGTAAAACAGAAATATGAGAAAAAACTAAGCGTGACATCACTGTTGAAGGAGTTGAAGTCGCTAGAGGATCGCCCACTTAGCGCTAGGTTAAGGCTTTATAGAAGATGTCGGAAGTTCTATTAGGTTAGGTCTCAGGAATAATAGAGGCACCTGGGTAGGCACGATCACGAGGATAAAATACGAGATATCGACTGTAGGATCAAGCGATGACAAGGTTTTCAGTTCTTATTTTGCGCTTCTCATACTGTTATTATTCTCCCGATATTAATCCCACTTTTTCGCTTATCGGAGGGTTTTTCGCCTTCTTTCTTAATTATCTTTTACTTTCCGTTTTTTTGTATAGCTTTTCTCGTCTTAATTTCTTTTCTCAATATTTATATTGCGCTATCGCCTTTCATCTCTCGTATCTACCGGTTGTAAGTACATTCCAGTCTCGATGATTGGAAATGATGTAACTCGAAGTTTCCACAGATCGAAATTTTTCTCGTCCTCGAGTTTCCGTCTGCATTTTCCTCTTTCCTTTCCCTCTTCTTTTATCTCGTTTTCCCTTTTCCTGGCGATCGTTATGCTTGTCTCACTCTCGTTATTTTGCTCATTACAGCCTGGATTTTCCTCTTTTCTCGTTTTTCCTCTTCTTCCCCTTTCCCACTTTTCCCCTCTCGTTTTCTTCTTCCCTTTCCCTTTTCTCTTCATCCTCTTCGTGCGCGAAAAGGACGCAGTGCGCAAGACGAGGGGTGCTGCCAAGTGTTTGCAGTCGCGAAATATCCGCACCACGTTGCCTCCCTCTCCTGCCATGGCAACTCACTCTCCCCTTTCTTCTCTCCCCTCTCTTTAGAATCTTTCACCCCTTCGACTCCCAACCCAACCTGCTCCTTACCCCATACCATCGTTTCAACCCCTTTCCAGCCTCTCTTTTCCTCTCCATCGCTCCCTGCCTGCTCAAGGCAAAAGTCTACCTCTCTCCCCTCCATGCCAACCACCGACCCCCCCCCCCCCCCCTCCCTCCCCCTTCTTTCCTTCCCCTCCCATCTGGCTCTCTCTCTTCTTCCGAAACGCCCTTAACCCTCTCCCTTTCTCCCCTCCCAATTTTCCTCCCTCCCTCCCCATCCCTGCATGGCTACAGCTATGGTCTGGTGACAAGAGATGCTGCCTGCCTGCTAGCCTGTCCTCTCTCTCTCTCTGTCTTGCTCGGCTCCCTCTTTCCCGTTGCATTTTGAAGGGAATGTCCTCCCAATGCTGTCTTGTCTCTGCTTCCTACTGGTCGCTTGGAACAGGGGTGCTCGGATATTAGGTACTTGGGATCTACATTTTTACCCGTTTTATTTTAACGTAATCTACCAGCAATATATGTATTATCAAAGATTAATTGCGTACCTATATAAAAACGTTTTTAATTTAAAGAATGAGGGGTTATGTAAAGTATAAATTATTTAATTAAATTCATAACATAGTATTAAGTAGAAGATAATACTATTCGTTTGTCACTCTGGATTGATACATAGGATGGATTACGTTAGTTTTCGAGGAAACAGAAGGGAACAAGAGCTTGTCTACAAATTCAAGGGCCATAACAAAACCAGCTGCCTCAGCCTTCAAGCGCTAGAGATAACGCTTTGTTTGATTAAAAATATGGGACAAGGACCTGGCCGCGTAGTGCTTCCGCCGTTTGTCACCTGGACCAGCTCTTCTCCTTAAACAAGTAATTTATGTGAAATATACAGATATCGCGATTGGCAGCATATAATCGCAGCCGTAACCTAGAGCAAAGGATTCGGAGATCTACCACAAAGGAGTTAGCGATCGACTTCTTAATCATCCCTGGCTTAGAAGGTGATAGCTTCTGTTGGGTACATCTTTTTAGGGCCGTTTGGTTATTTTTGCGCGCCCGTGTTTTCGTCAGCGTCTCTCTTAGTTACAGGCATAGAGATTATTTTTATAATTAGTCCTCTTTTGGAAAATGAGGCGTGTCTTGGTAGGTGGCAGATGAGGAAAATGAAAGAACAGGAGCGCGAGTCCTTTGAGAGAGTTAGGAATGTCGAGGGCGGGCTTAGGGATCTAGGAGAGGGACAAGGGAGAAATTATTATTCCCGTGTACTCCGACCTTGTTGATATAATAAGTGGTTGGAGATTGACGGAAAGCGTGTTTGCTCAGTTTTTATTGAAGGACGGAGAGAGAGAGTGGTAACTTACCGACCAAAGTGCCACTTTATTTCAAGTGCTTGGGATTACAAGGTTCAAAATGGCCTTTGCATCCAATTTGTACGGCGTAAACAACGTTTTCAGTTCGTTAGGGTGTCCATGGATGACTTATTAAGTTATAATTTGTAGGAAAATTATGATCAGGAGGAGATAGAGTTGTTCATTCCTTGTGTCTCATCGAGGGAACGTGCCAGTTTGGTCATTCTTACTGAAGATTACGAGAGTGATATTGATAGATGGCGAATTGTTTTATGATTTCTCAATATGTTCAGTGTCGCTTAGATCGTGGCGGTGATAGAGATTGTAGCATTCTCGCTGAGTGATATCCTATGCGTGCCAACGATTTGCAAATAATGTACTAAGGAAGCGTATAGGAAGCGCCTCATAAATATTGGGCCCCGGTCAGCACTGCTTACCGGTACCTCGGAACAACACCGGCGTTGGGTGCTAGAATGTGGTATATGCAGGGTTTTGTGGAGACGGGATTACCTGATTTGTTGGAAAAGACGCTGATATTGCATCCATCCACGTTCTTGCTATTCTCGTAGCGCCGTTTATTATAGTGTTTCTCAGGCCTCTTAGGTAGGCAGAGAGAGGGAAGTAGCGATTGATAAAAAATATTCCTACTGATTACTCAAGGGCAAGTAACCCTGTGTTTCTAATTCATTCTCTCGATAGCGTTAACGTAAACCGAAACTTAAGTTTGAGTAAAACGTTTATCGATGCTTATTGATAAAGATTTTCAGATTTGTGGCGTTGGTTATTTTTTTTTTCGCAAAGAAGCTTGGTAATTTCCTCTTAGAAAAAATATGAGTTGACGCCTTTCTGGAATATCCATGAAGGTAAACAAGACAAAAGAAAAAGCTTATTTATTTAAAATTTTGATTTATTAGCGGTCTGTTTGAAATATTTATTTGTGTCAGTCATTTGGTTTAAGCATATTAGTAATTACTCGTGTAGACGTTTTAATTTCCATTTTTTCCCACGAGATCAGATGATATTCCCACGGAGAAGGCAGGTTTCCTTTCGTTCCAAATTGCTTTATAGACTTTTTTTGCAAATTTTATGCCTTCCTTGCGTGTTTCATATTGGTCTTCTCCCGCCCCCCTAGAAGAGCTTTCTCATTGCCCTTGTAGTGATTCGCTAGCTTTTCGAGTTGCCTTTTCCAATTCTCCGTTTCGTCACTCGCTCCGCCCCTGAAAGGTTGTGACCCATTTATTGCCATAGTGCTTCGCCTCCCAACCCACCGTTAGGCAAGGAACTTTTTTTCGTGGAAACGATCGTTTTCTTCTTCTGCCACATGATTGGGTCGTATTTTTTTGGTCCTTTTTTCCCTGATTGGCGAAGATCTGAGTCGCGTGGTGTCGAGTCCCTCGTCTCGTACGTTATTGGGTTCGCGTAATGGGAACAGGACGCAGAAGCGATTTCTGTTCATTACTCAACAAATGTCTCAGTATCAGTTTCGTTCGAAACAATTCTAAGTGATTTTTTTCATATCGCCGTAAGAGCCTTCGATTTCCGTTTATCTGCTGTTGTATTTGTTTTCGATCGCAGCATTTCATCGGTTTTTTTTTGCGCTTGCTTTATTCAAGGAACGGTAACGGCGTGCGCATGTATCTGCATGGAGATTCAGCCAACGATGAGTGACGTCAATACCGTTCCATTGGCAGGGCTTATGTTTTCCAGATTCATCTGTGAGTTGAAGGAGTCGAATATTATCCAAAAAATACGAAAGGATGTCGCGGTGAAATGAGTTTTTTCTTCGTTTTTAATCTCTGTCGTTAGTTCATTATGCTGGGGAGTTTTGAATTTAGCCATAATATATTCAGCGCATTATTCTTGCCAGCTGACTTAATAGGCGAGGGGTTTGCGTATTCCCTATTCATCAGATTAAAGTGGATTCCCCGTGCGTGTAATATTAAGTAGCGAAGCTGGGATAAAAATGTACGTGTTTTAATTTAAAACGCATTAAGAGTGTGATGAATATTAAAAATTCTCCGAGTATAATGGATACTTACGAGACTGGCATTTCGTTTCTCTCGGAATGGATTAAAAACTAAGTAAATCCGCTAAGTAGTATCAAAGAGTGTAAAGAGACTGTAAGGATGCGAATATATTTTTTTTAAAAGTAAATACGGACGATAAATCTTTAAATGTTCCTCGTGGTTTTTAAAAACAAAACAGGGCAAGGTCGGCAAAATCAATAAGGAACCGAAACACGGCCATCTCGATGGCCTCGTTGTTTCAAATGACGCGCACAGTATCCTTGTGTGTGATAAGCGTTCCGCAAAACATTATTGATAACGAACCAAACGATAACAGAGATATTGGGATTCGTACTACATAATTGCAAACAAGAGGCTCTCTCATTCGATTCTGTTACGGGTAGATGGAAGAGCGTGATCATGGTGTGACAAAACGATGCGGAAAACAGTGTTAAAACGCTAAATAATTGTGCCACGGTTTATTTTCTAATTTATCATATGCGAAGTAGAAGTGTATTTAAAGTATTGTGATCGTAAAAATATTTTATTTCGAGAATTTTGTGAATTGGCACACCATTTAGGTGCCCCAGACTCAGAAATGTAATTGTTTTTTTCAATTCCGTCTTTCTGTATTCGATTCTAAGGGATGAACGATCGAACAGAATCTAATGCCATATCGTATTTAGAAATGCTATCACCCGGAATAGAAACCTTGTCGAAAAGAATCATTTCGCAACAGTTGACGGTAGTTTATTCCTGCCACCATTCACGAAATTTCGATTTAGTCGAAAATGGCTGCAAGGGTTTTGATTAAACTTCATGCGGTTATATAACTTGATGGCTTGAAGCGTGCGGCATAAGTCATACTATATTTCAAAATATAATTATATAGCGTCCGGTGCCGTTATAGCATATCGACTATAGCAACCAGCTACTGTCGATCTGTCCAAACAACGTGTCCAATGAAATTATTGTGTGAACCAGAAACGTACGGATGTGAGTAGATTTGTATGCGATTTATGTGACACCTATTTCCATTAAAACATTTACCATTTCATCACTAAGTTTAAGTTTTAACATAATATTCGGGCTACGCGCGTTCTGCAAAGAGTCGTAATTATCCCACGGCCTCATAACAATTTCATTTTGTGATCCCTGTCTTACAAGTTATCTATTTTTTTATCCGGATAGAATATTGATGTTGCTACGGTCCATTTGTGATCTGAGGGATCGGTGAGAGGAAGAGGGAGGGGGTGGAGCGAATAGCGTTTCCAAGCGGTTGCGATTCCCGCGTAACATGATAGCACCCAGTACCGCGAAGCGGATAACTGTTTTGTAACTCCATTAGCCCTTGGTGCGATAGGAGAGAGGAGGTGCTAAGGGGGGGTGGGGGGGGGGGGGTGACGAGAGGAGAGGAGTCGGTGGGTGGGATCATGAATGAGGAATTTCACGCGTCGTCTATATCCATCCCCAAATTCATGACGGCGAGGGGCGGCTCAATGGCCGTCGTTGGACCGAGGTAATCGAATCACAAACGTTCGGATAGGGAAACACCTGTTAACCCTAGGAGCACACACACTCTCTCTCTCGCTCTCCTTCTCCCTCTCCCATGTTACGCCTTCTGTAACGTACGGACAAGTCTATACTCCTTCGATCACCCCTTCCGACTCCAACTCGCCGTCTCGAAAAAGAACGAGTGTGTTTGTGTGGAGTTAAGAGAGGTTCCCAGGCGCCTCGGGGAACCATTTAAGATGCCATCTTGCGGCTATATATGCCGCTAAATTACATTGGCATTCTGTTGCGTGCGTTCTTATTTTCCTATCCGGGGTTCGTTTATTCTAGAGGTTCCAGTTTCACATCGGTGCGAGGGCCGCATGAAGGCTTTCTACCAAATCCGCGGACCGCGTTTCATGCTTTACCAGTCCTCGTATGTTTCATGTTATTTGGACATTCTATCTCCCTGTCCACATAAGAGGAAATCACCTCAAATCTGTAATGATCTCTTTAACCCGTTCATTATAAAAATTCTAGATTCGGCGTCGAGGGTTAGGTTCTTCAGACGCGCAGTAAGCACGTTAGCAACGGGAAGAACAGTCTTGTATATCTCAACCTTGCAGAGATTTTGTAAATGGAAATAAGCGATAAAATATTTCAGAAATTATTTTATGTACTTTTTAAACGTCTTAGAGCATTTGGAAATATTTATATAAGTATTTAAATACTAACAATAAGTTATGTAACGCATGCTTATTATCTTACTTCGAGTTGATTTTGTGTGTTACGACACGTTCAAACAAATCTCGCTTGTTTACCAACCCATTCTAATGAGTTGGTTGATGAAGTAATTTTCGCCAAATATGTAATGTTTGTTTTAAAAAAATGCTCTCTGCTATCGGATGAAATACCCAGAAGATTTAAAGAAATGTAAAAGTAATTCGTTAAATTTTAAGGTATCCTTTAGGCATTATTTTATCATTCATGGTTGGATTTTGGAAGCAAGACGTTTCCTAAGTTTTCATTTAATCTTTATTTTTTAAATTCTCTTTGTTCATTACAGTATTTCGTGTGCCGTCATGCTTAATAAATCGCAAGCATCTCGTTTTTTTTTGCTTTTTCAAGTTTGCGATTGCTGTATACAATGCGAAATTATTTATAAAATATTTGATCCAGCGGAGCCAGACGAGAAAGTTATACGAGAACATTAATGTCTACCAGTTCCGTCTGATGTGAGTTCCAAGATTTTGGAGTCGGTTGGATGCCTTCATCTTCGAAAGATTTTATTTAAGAATCTTCGAATCTGACTTCTTTAGTTCTCGGAAAATTTTCACTTGCTTGGTTTCGTTAATTGGCCACAAACGCATTTTGGAGTGGTTAAGCGTAAATTAGCCGCTGATTTTAAATTTTTGCGATCGTTTTCAATCTTTTGAGCGTTAGAGCTTGGAGAATTCTTTGTTTCTGTCCTCCTTTTATTTAGAAATATCTACGTTGGTATATCGGTAATTCTAAGTTAATCATATGCAACTTTTACGTAATTTTATGTAGTTAACGTTATACCCGAAAGAAAGTAAGAAAGTTGACTTTATAGAAACGCATTCCATCTCTCATACGTACGTGAGAATACGGTTTCCCTTTTCGTCCACCATTTGTCGCCAAATTTTTAGGAATCGTATTTGTGATGGCAAATGTCTCGAGGCGTATGGAAAGTTGAAGACCTTGTGTCCTTTGCTCGCTCTTCTATTTTCCGTGTCACCGAACGCGTGACACATGGCGGAGCTACGTGCCATGACACACGCTCGCAAAATACTGTTGACAAAATGCTTTGAGGATGATCAGGTGGGAGTGGTTTCAATTTGGAAAGACTCGTGCCCTTTGAGATCTTCGTTCGAGGAGGGAGAATTCAGGAAATCTTCCCACCAGCTCGTGAAATTAAACTGGTGATGATTAATAATGCTGTTTTGTGTTATTTTGATAAGATAGGTCGTTAAGGAAATGAAAGCTGTGGCTGTTGTATACATTTGTAATCAAAATTTAGTATAATAAAATTCGCAGAAGATGAATTTGGAGGAATATGGGAATGGGTGTAATTTGAACTAAAATGAAATTAATTGCACATTTTGCTGTAAACTTTGTACTTTTTCCACATATAAGTATTAATATCATTATGTTTTGTATTGGTCTTCTCCTGTTCATCAGAAAGTGTGGGAGGGTTAAAAAACAAAATTGTTTTCAAACATAGATCAGAATGGGCCCATAACTTGGTGAGGTCATACGGACTAGTTGGACACGTAAAAGTCAAACCCACGAGGTATTAGACACACACGTTCCATGTTGGCATTTCAGATTCAGATGACAAACATTGGTTTTTATGCCTCTCATCAATTTTGTTAGGTTTTTTTCGGCCACTGCAAAATCGGAATAATTGCAGGTTTGCGCTTCGTATTTCATAGTTTATTTCCGCGAATTTTCCTTCGCGTCATCGTTGTTTGCTTGTTTTCGAAGGCCTCTCAAATCTCCAATTTCACGCGGAAACCTTAAACTCTCTCTCTCAGAAATAATTATTCTCCCTCCCTCTCTCGCTCGCTCGTCCTCAAGTTTGTCGGAACTCCTTTGATGTTTAGCGAAAAGAGAAAGTTTTGTCGGCGGTTTAGCGAGTTTTGTTTGGGAGGCGAGGGAAAGGAGAGAGAGAGAGAGTGAGGGAGAGTAGAGAACGATTATTGTCCTGCGTCCTGGATCTTCGAAATATTCGCGGGCGAAGAGTTTACCTCCTCGACCCAGTTGTTTTCAAAATCGCCATCAACGTAGAGCGATTTTGGAATTTGTTACAATTACTCCGAAATGTTTGTTCATTTGACACTTGGTACCGAAGTCACATGGCAGCGTTTCGTTTGCATGGTGAATGAGAATGAAAAAAGTATCGCAGCTGTTATGCTGTTCGTTGTTCTTGGGTTTTAGGAAATAATGAATGAATTTTGATATATGGAAATTTCCTGGGTGATTCAAGTTTTTGCCCGCTATAGGCCCTAAATAACTCGTGGGAATGGAACATTTTAGATAAGATAATGTGGAAAAAAGCTATTACTGCTTGAGTAGTTGTAGCTTTCAAGTCGTTTTTATAATTTGGTGAGATGCATGAAGTATTATATACGTGTGAAACGTGGATTGTTAGGAAAGAAGGATTTGGAATGTGGTTTAAGCGTGGGTTGCCCAGCCTGAAGAGAAAACAAATGAGGGTAGTCCTTAAATACAGTTGGGAAAGAAAAGTGCTTAATTAGAGTAATTGGGTGGAGATGAAGAAAAGTTTTGGGTTAAAATTTTGGGGACTAATGGACTGTTGTAGGAATTCATCTAGGGGAAGATGCGAGGAGTGAGCCAGAAGGAAGAACGGAGTAGGGATGGGCAATCTTACCCTGAAAGATCGATTCTGTGAATCGATCTAGATCGTATTAATAAAGATCGATTTACCGATAAGATCGAACCAAAAATATCGATTCAAGAAAGATCGATCTTCGATTCTAGCCACAAGGAATGTTATAAACTAAAAGAATAATTTTTGTGTTATAATTTTTTATAATAACGATCGATCTTCGATTCAAGCCATAAGAACCAACATTTTACATTAACATTTTATAATCATAATAAAAAGAAACAAAAATTAAAAACAAAACTTCGCGATCAATTACTGTGTAGCATTAATTTCCTCTCTAATATGATTTTTAATTTTACAGATTTCTGACTGACTACTATTCGCATAATAAATGGACATGCCCTCAGCGAGATTCGAACCCGCGAACCTTACATTGGAAACAAAATACATATATTAAAATCCTATACTGGGGCATTGTATTATTAGAGTAAAATGTGAATTATTGAGATCAATTTATTTCACACACCTTAATTTATTATAAATTAATTGAAAAAAACCGCGCAAACATTGCGCGGGGACAGATAGTAAGGTTAAGTTGCCGACTAGGTTTGATGCCCACAACTAGAGTTCACCACTTTCACCAATCACCACTCCCCCTCTCCGTCATAGGCACCCCACCATGTGGGGTCGGACGATTCTCGATTCTGGGCTAAAAGAATCGATCCACATAAAAATCGTAGAACAAAAGATCGATCCAAAAAATCGAATCGGCCTTGTAAAAAGATCGAACTTGGATCGCCCATCCCTAGAATAGAGAGGTTTCGGTAGGTTTAGAGCAGTGGTATTCAACCTTTTTTGAGTCACCGCCCACTTTTACCATATGATGTCCTTTGAAATAAGTTCACCGCCCACCCAGTGGCGTAGTGAGGGTTTCTGGCGCCCGGGGCAAAGAATAATTTTGCGCCCCCAGTAGCAAAGCGATTTACGGAGGTATGGTAACCCTAATACTAGTGGGATTGTCGTTAGATGAGATTACCGAATACGATCTCAGTGGTAATAACAGCGTTTAAAAATTTATGATTTTATATATTTGATAAAATTAAACTTAAACGCTTCGCTGCTTCTGCGAGAGACTCCGACCACCCTCATGGGCCTTTCGGTTTTACCGCAGCATGGATACTTTGTCGCCAGTATAGTATGATATGATACTATAGTTAACGACGAACGAACTGTAATAGTTGTACACAAAATAGTTTTACAGATTATGTGCTTTTTATAGAATTTTATTTTTCAGTGTAAAAATTAAAATAGCATTTGGTGAGTTCTTTAACGCCCACCAAAAATCCAAAAACGCCCGCTGGTGGGCGCTATTGCCCACCTTGAAAACCACTGGTTTAGAGGAATTAAGAGATTCAGAGAATGTCGTGGTGAGGTAAGGCAAACTGGAAACAACGAGCCAAGAACCTAGAAGACAAATCTTACCGAGGGAGAGAGGGAATCAAGGGAAAGAATTCCATTTTCCGAGTTCTGCTCGAAAGCGCCCTTCCCCGCAGTACCTCACAGAGGGCTGACGTGGCTTTGGCCGGTGTTTATCTCCGCAAGGTCAGCATACGCCGTGACCGCGTCACTCGAATCGAGGTGGAAGCTGTGCTGGTCGGATGATGCGGGCTAAAGGAGGGCGCAATTGAGGGGATTCCCCGGTTTTGTTTACGCTATTTTTTTCCTCCTTTCGTCGTGACGATTTTATTAATTCTCCTCCTCGATTCGTACAGGAAAAAAGCACGAAACCGGGAAAAAAGTTTCGCTTCGTTACCGCCATTTGTTCTCTGCGTTGGTAGCTCGAAACTGTCGCCTACGTCCTTGTGGCGCCGCCATCTCCGGCACCGTCCAATAGAAGGGGAGAAATGGAGAGAGGGAGGGAGGTGGTGCTTTTCATCAAGAGGTCTTTCGCCGGATAATGTCAAATCATCATCTTCTACGTTATTTTTTTAATTTTAAGCTGGAGATGCGTATCGTTGACTCCGTGCGAAAATGTTCTTGTTCCTTTACCATGTACTGTATTTATTTTTCGTTGATTTTTTTCACATTTGGCCTCCTCTCTCTCTCACTCTCTCTCTCTCCCTCTCCCTCTCTCCTCTCAACGACTTCCATTAATGAAGCGAGTTTTAATAGATTGCGCCCAGCTTTTTTTTTTCTCGAGGGAGTTGGGAGTGTGTTTTCCCTTTTGCTCTGCGGACCGTCCTTACTCAACTCTTATATCACGTCCGCTGGTAGGGGAAGGGGAGAGAAGGGGGTCGTTTGAAGTGGAGTGGAGAGAGAAAGAGAGAGCAGAGTGTGGCAGGGAGGGAAAAGACGAGGGTGATTTAGGAAGGAAGGTCGGTGAAAATTATTTGATCTCGGCGGAAATTTCTTCTTTTTCCCCTTCCCCAATGCGTTTCCATCCCACGGTTCCCTTTTGGCCTGGAAGGTCCATAGCAACCAGCCTAAAACGGGACTCCGTAATGACCGGGTAAAACGGCGTTTGTTTCCTCCTAGGATATTTTTAATGCAAACCGAGTTTGTTGCAGCTATATAAGGGAGGAGAAAAATGACCTGGCACGAATGAATTCGTTTTAATTGAATAACTAAAACGCTGGGTTGGATTTCGATTAAAAAGTTGGAGATATAATAATTCTAGCCCTGGATGATGGGGTGTAAGGATATTGAGTTTATAGAAATTCTCTTGCGCTGGGAAAGCAAAGCATGTAATCGTTATTTCTTTCGGTTGGTCCTCGCCCTGAATGCGGCGTAATTAGAGATGAAGTTCTTTTTTGCAATTAATGCCGAAATGTTGCTGGGAAACGCCAAGAATCGTTGGTTTGAATGGCCATTAATTGGAGTTATTATTTCGATAGCTTGTCTTTTAGCGGATTTCGGTGTCGTTACGTGTTATGAATGCATCTTTTGGAGGTTTACAACCTTAGCAAAATGCTACTAGAGGTATCTCGACGCGTATCGCTACTCCACCTCTTCGACCATACGAACTATTGACGACAGATAAATGAAATACGATTGACGTAATAATAGTCTTTTCGGCATATTCTTAGTAAATTATCGTTGTAAATTTTGATTGGTTGTACTTAGGTCATTATATATAGAGAGGGATGGGATGGAGGGAAGGGCTTCCAGCTTAAATAACAAGCGATCAATAAAGGTTTGGGAGTGTCGAGAACCTTTTCGTTCATTTGCGAGCGCATTTCTTCCTCTTCTTTCAATCTGCATAACAGCTGTGGAGGGAAGGAGTGTGAGAGAGTGAGAGGGTCTTTTCTCGCGAGAGAGAAATCGCTTCTCTCTCTCCCCCCCTTTTCCCTGTTGGGTGCGTCAGTGCGGATCGGTCTCTTTTACTCCGTGGGTGGCGGGTGACCTTGCCGAACGCCTCCCAGGAGAACCAGCCACCCGGCCCTCTTTCTCTCCTCTCTCTAACCTTCTCTAACCTATCTCCTTCTTCACTCTCTCTCTCCTCTGCCAGATCCACGCGCACGCCAACCTCCTCTTCCACCCCAACGCCCCCTCCCCTCCCCCCCCGTGTTACGCCCCCTTATTTTTAAATGTGCAGTCGCGGTTTCCCTTTCAGCCCCACCTGCGTCTCCTCCCTCTTCCTCCCTCCCACCCACACACCCTCTATCTCTCTCCCTCGCACGTTCCTTCTTCTAAGAGCTCGCGAAGAGAGTGAGCGCCCTTTCCGCCTTCATTTTCTAGTCCGTACCTTTTCGTGCGCTGCATTTTGGAGTTACGCCGCCGTAGTCGTTTTGGGAGTCGAAAGGCTTAATTTTTCTCGCGAAATTGAGGCTTTTTTACTCTCTTTTAAAGGTTCGATAATCGGTGTTGAAGGAGAATGAATAATTTAGTAGCATGTTTCACTTTTAAAAGAATGCACTTTAATACGACCTAGGTTTCGTTGCACGACATCATCCTCACTTGAGATGTGGAGGTGTGTTAAAATGTATTATTTTAAGCGTGAAATTTTTACTAAGTAATTTGCTTGCTTTCCACACCTGAAATGAAGAAATTTCCCAAAGTTGAGCCTAAAGTGATTAGTTTCGTCGATGTTTAACTCTGAACGATCGCGTTATTACCTTTCCTGACCATTTTCATGTTTTATCGCGGGGATGTTAATTTTATTTTACAAGTTTGCATCTTATATGTCGCGTTCGTCAAAGACATTCCGCTGCCGTTATATTTTCCACAAATTAAGGCGATTATTTTTATTTTACCGAAAAAAGGAGACTTTATGACTTTGGATGAAATTTAATAGCACATTATTTAAAAATTATTCATTGCTTTAATAAAACGAAGATGCTGGATTAGTTAATTTACCAAAAACTTAAAAATAGATGTAAATATAATCCATATTGGCGTCACGAAGGTGAATGTCACTGTTTAAGGCGCAGTCTTATTATTATACAAGAGTGCCCTAGGAAAAAACGAACTTCTTTATCGCTTTGCACTACGTTCGAATTCGCGTGTATCATCTTCCGATGTGTAATGCTTTAAAATTTCCTAATACGACATTAGATAAATCCTCCTATTTTTTTACATCTGCGTGTGGGAGACACGCATCCAAGAGGCAAGTTTCAACTCTACTTCATCTCTCGTTTCCTTTCTCTCACTCTTCCGCCACACTCCTTTTTTCGCCACCCCCTTCTTTCTTTGTGGTCAAAAGCGCGAGCCAAGCATCACTTCCCCACTCCCTACTGCTTCCCTCTCGTCGTTTTCCCCTGGTTTTTGCCGGCTGAGGAGATGCTTAGTTGGAAGAAGAATAAAGGGAGAGAAAAGTTTTGCCAAGAAATCTTCTGTTGCCTTCTTACCCTTGTCTGCCTCTTAACCAGTAAATAGTGGATGAAGAGGGTGAGGTTTGTGTGTGGTACATGGGAAAAAGGGGGAGCGATGTTCAAGCGCAGCGTATTTTCAAGAAAGGAAATTGGTTTTCCTTTCATGCCCCGGGCTGTCACAGCATTCGGGCGGTCTCTTTAGTTGCTTTCCTTTGGCCTTTGTTTTGCGTGGATCGTCGTCCAATTAATGTCATTTTTTGGCTAATTAAGAGGACGAGACAGGTGATCCGCTCGTGTCAAAAAGTTATTTTCGTAACGAGGAACGTAAAGCGCGTTTTATTAGTCCCCGGCTGGATATGAATCAGGTATTTCCCTTGGCGGCATTTAACAAGCCCCTTTCTTTTGTTTTTGCTCACGGTTCCACCCAATTCTTGGACATTTTTTTGTTTGCACGGACGGTTTAATTTTTCCGCCTCGGTATTACTTCAAGACGAAATTAAAGCTACGGGAGGTATGCCTGTGGTATTCTTCGCTTGAGTGGTGCTTGTGTTAGATTTGATATAGTGTCATACTTTTTTCGATTTTATCGATGCTTATTCTTATATTATTGCGCTCATTCCTATTAAAATTGTTATTCTTTTCAGTTTGTGAATCAACATCTGAAATCAGTAACACGTCATAGGTTATGATATACGATTTATGGTGAAAAAAATGACTCGTATTCTATGTATATTTTTGTTCCATAGTGAGTGTACTAGTATGCCGTATCGACAGTGTACCGTATATTTTTTATCACTTAATATATTTTTAACTTTTTTACGGTGGTTGTCATTTATAATCAGTAATGTGGTATAGCCGTGAGCAAAGAGTAACCCGTGAAACTGGATGTTGGTCTTTTTGTTAAACCAGTAAAGTTCTTTTTTGGTAAACACGTTTAATGGCCAGTCTCTTGTATACAACCTTTATTTTATCAGTTTATTAAACGGCATTGCTGAGAAATAAAGCTGGAGTGGCAGTTGATTTTTCATGCACTGTCTTTTTATCTGACATCATCTCTGGAGATTTTTTTCTGTTAGAGATTATTACTGTCCGATTCCCGATTTTTTATTTCTGGCGTTTGCAATTTATCTTCTAAACAGATTATTCACGTAAGAAACAGTGATGCCTTCGATTGAAACAGTCATTTTCAAAGAGTTTTCTTGTCCTCTGCAGATGACGCAACTTATGTTCTCTAGGCCCGTTTACGTTAAGACAGCAGTTTCCAAACCTTTCAAAGTCGGTCCCCCGCCCGCCTAAGAAACTTATCTTCGTGCCCCCTTTATACCATCTTCAGTGGTACTTCATAAAAATGTTTACTGGTCATATAATTGCTGTTAATATAACGACCTCGTGAAAAAGCATGGACGCAAACGATAAGTCCTAGCCACTCGAGAGCTAGAATTTGACGACAGCATATTGTATGTCCCGAGATTAGGATGGCTAGACAGATAGTAAATATGTCAATTTTTTGCGCCCCTCCCCTTCTCCACGACCTACCAACCGCGAGCCCCTCAGTTTGGAAACCACTATGTTAATATACGATGAACAAATTTCTCCTGAAGCCTTTTTCCATAAATTTTTTTCACCGTATGCTAATGGTGTATTTTTTGGACGCGTACAGTTAAATCGCCTAGATTTTTTATCATTTTCAGCTAACCAATCTATGAAATTTTTACATTCATGTTCTTTTTGTCGTCCTGTTGTCAAAGAAAAGATGTCGTCTTTCCTTGCAATGCGTAACGTTCTGTTATGCGTGGTTTCGAGCCGGGATGCTTGAAAATTTCGTCGGATGAGCGTTTATTTTCATTATAATTTTACGGCGATTGATTCAGAGCAGGGGCGGATTGGGCCGCCGGGACACCGGGCAAAGTCCCGGTGAGCCGATGCTGCTCCTGGGCCGGGGCTGCCTTTGAGGTTGATGCCTCTGCCAGGAGCAGTGGCGTAACTAGGGTGGGGCAGGAGCTGTTGCTTTTCCGTATTCTAAAGTAGTGTTTCGCAAAATATGGGCCGTTAGTTGTTAGGTGGGTCGATATCCGAGTATTTGCCCGGGCCGATTTTTGCTCCCAATCCGCCCCTGATTCAGAGTCGCTTAGGAACGCAAAATTCCCCGTCACGCCACTGCGTGCAGTCGCCCTCTTCCTCCTCCAATCTCCCTCTCGGGCGTCGACTTAATCACACGGAAACAAAAAAAACTACAATAATGAAGAGGTCTCGAAGCAATGATCGAAGTGCATCTCCCGAGTGCACGGATCGCCTCTCATCATCTCTCTAATGACCTTAATCTCACGCCGAAGATTGAACGATTAAGCCCCTGCGAGACGGTGTTTTTCCTTGGCTTATCCTTATCTGTCGCTGCTGACGTAGTTCGGTCTAAATGTGGTTTTTTGGGCGGTTTACTTCATCCTCCTCTTCGTCCGCATGTTTCTCACCAACAGCTGTGCTCCCCGCGTGGCATAACCCACGACTTTATGAGACTGGAAGTGTTTGTTTTTTTTTTACGTTCCTCGAGAATCGTTTTGCGCTTTTGGAATAAACGGCCTACGGCTTGCATCGTCATGAAAAACTCGCGGTTTTCATTTGTTTGGTTATGCCGGGCGTGTCTAACTGGCGGTCCAAACCTTATTTTGTCTCTCTTTATTCTCTTCGCGTCAAAGTAACGTTTTTCTAAATTGGAGACGGACATTTTCCCTTGATGCTCACCGGTTTCTTCATTTTTGCACTAAATAAATAATCGCACAGTCGTAGGAAGGCGATGTATTTCATCACCGTCCTTGTAAAGATGAACCGATGATGCTATTCTGTAGCGAAACTATGGCCCTGTAAGTTATCACCCGATATTGTATTGTAGTAAAATACCAAGTTTTTCAATTTTTATTCTCCATGATGAATAAATTCTACAAAATAACGCCTCGAATTATGGATTTTATGTAACGATGAAGTCCAGTCTCCATAACGAATGACTCATCTACACTGATTTCAGTCATCATCGATTTTTCCTGTTTTAGACGTAGTAACATGCTAATTTTCCGTCGTTTTTCGAGCGATGAAATTTTCTTTTCCCCAAGTATAGATCGTTTTCCTTCCACCGACTTGGTTGATGAGCAGATTAAATGAACGATCCCAGCTGAAGCGGAAGATGATATCACGTTGTCTGTGAACTATTTGAAAAAAAAAATAATAATTGAGATTCTAGAGAAGTAATCATTTCTGAGAATCAAACACGAAAGCGGAGAATCGCATGTAGTCAAAAGCCGAAAGAGGAATTGCGGACCGTCTGATTGGCAGCGACAAGAGTGGCGGACGTGAAAAGTCGTAGTTTCGTTTCTAAGGAAAAGTTATAAAATGGAGATTACGTGGCGGAGGAACGTCGCAAATCTCCGCGCGGAAATATTTGTTACCGCGTATATCACTCGTCCTTGATCACCTCTTTATTAGTCGACGCTGGTATCTTCGCGAAACAAACCGATGTGCATGTACGTGGCTTTCGTACTTTTATGAAAGATAGGTCGTTTTGTAGTGTGGGTTTGTTCCGCGTCATTATTTTCGTCATCGTGATAATGTCGGGTTTAAATGATAATCCATCGCTCTAAGCGAGAACATCTCAGGAAAATGTCTCTTTTGAGCTACGTCGACACGTGGTAACGTGACGAATAATTCGGATTCCGGCCTGTAAAACCGATGCGTCGGTTCGAAAAGAGAAGAAAAATAAGTCCCCTTGCAGCGTGATATCTATGGTAACGATTGGTCCGAGGCGAGCGACACGCAGTGGAAGTGCATAAAAGTCACCCCGTCCTGCCTTCTTCAATAAAAATCTCCTTGCGAAGGTTGTGATATACTCGAGTTATTCTTATCTTTAGCCCTCTCGTATCTCCTCCGCCGTGTCTGCCCCTCCCTTCCCCACTTCACTCCCTCTTCTCTCTCTTTCTCCCTTGGAACCCCTCATCCTCTTATGCGTCGCCTGTAGTGTGTGTCCTTTCTTCCTCTCTCTCTCTCTTCCTCCCCCACTCTTTCTCCCCTCTTTCTCGCTCTTCTTGTGCTGGAACGTGCATCGGGAGGAGGGTTATATGAGGAAGCATTTGAGGGGAGGCCTGTGCTTTTTTAGGAAGGGGGAAGAAAGAGCCAGCGTCATCTGTTTCGATCCGACGCCAAGGGTCGTGAGAATTGCGTTCATTTGCTGGGAAATTCATAATTAGTGCAACGAAAAAGGGATCCACCCGTGAATACGTCGGAATTTAATTGAGGAAGGACGACCAATAGGGTTTAATCTATTGAGTTTTATGGTGAGCTGAGGAGGCACTGATAAAACGTGGCTAATATTCTTTAGCATTTACTAATGCAGAGAATTCAAAAGGCCTGTGTGTACTTGGCTTGCGTGTAATGCACGTACTTATTATGAACAATTTAGTAATGTAGTGCACAGTGACTTTTTGAACACCGTATTTCGAAAATATTATGAAAACCAGCGTTTTTTAAAAAGGGATCCTATGAAATGATGGGTTTTGGTGGTTAGATGGAAGGGATTGGAGGAGGAATGGCGTGGCAGAGGGCGTATCATAGCGTATTGTGCGTGGGGGGTTAGAGGGAAAGAGGAGGAGGCGGCATGGCGTGGCGGGAGGGTGGAGGAAGAGAGGGGTGGAGGAGGAGAGGGCCTTATGAGAGTGGGTGGGGTTGGGTTGTCTCGATCGATACTTTGGGAGGTCTGTGACGCGTTTCTCGTGTGGCAGTCCAGAAACCTTGCTTGGATCTCTCTCTCTTCCTCTCTTTCTCTTCAGTTTCTCCCACCCTCTCTTTCCTTTCTCGCCACGCGTAACACGTTACCTTCTTGGTTTTTTTTATATGCGTGTGTTTCGTTCCCCCCTCCACTTGTCTCCCTCTCTCAATTTATGTGGCGAATGTAAGGAGAGGCTTCATAGTGTAGAATACGTCCGAATAAAACTCCTTTATCTCTCCATGTCTCTCACCCTTCTTTAAGAACCTACCGAATAAAATCCATTTGAGAAAGAGTAGAGAGAAGAAGAGGGATTTGGGAAGTGTTTCGGGATACGAAAAAATGGCGTGACTCAACGTGATATCATGGCGTCCCTTTTACTCGGGAGTTCTCGAGTCGATTTCCCGCGTCTCTGCTATTTTATCGCGTTTTTTTTTCCTCTTCAGATTGTTTTTCGACTAATTGCGTCAGGTCTCTCTCGCTCTCTCGATTACGTCTCGTGATCCTCTCGCTTAATTTTGTCGCGTTATTTGTCGCATCGCTGATGCCAGAGAAGATGCAGAAAAAGAGGCGATTTTTTTTTCGGAGAGAGAGAGAGATTCACCCTTTTTTCAGGACGGATTATTAATTGGTGTAATCGCTCTCTCCGATGATCTCATTCGTAAAATCTCTTCGCCTCTCCCTCTGTCTTGATTTCCGTCTCGAGAGACAAGTTATCATTAGTTGAGTTAGCTGCACACGTAAATGAGTTGTTTTTTGATATTATTTCTTTGCGGAGGCATTGAAAATGCTTACGATAATGCTGTTGATAGGTAAGTTAAGGAGGTGTTTTCTTTTGGTGATGAAATTACGAAGCAACCCGAAATATTTGCCAAGTGAATGGAAATGTATCGAGTTTAAAATCACTTTAACATTTTAAAAAATTAAAATTTGTAATTAGATCGTAAATATCGTAATCATGGCCTAAGACGAGTTTATCTTCGGCGGAAAAAGACATTATCGCGGACGAACCCTCGATTCTAACACTAATAAGAGTCGTACACGAGAAACACCTTTGTCAAATATCGACGTTATTTTTTCAAGCCTGTCTTGTTCGTGTCAAGTTTACTCAAGATTCTTCCTTTGTGATTTCCAGAAAAGTGAATATAACCGAGATAAATCTGTATTCTGTAATATTAGCAAAAAATATCGTTGGGAGCGTTTTTAATGAAAACGATGAAAGACTCAGATCATCGATTCGTTAGTTGCCCTACGTTATAATGGGCACTGCGAACACTAAATCGATAACGCCGAGGTCGATATTTACTTTTTTTCTGATAGGAATAAAACATTCTCAAATTCATCCGAAGGGCTAGTTAGTTTTAGTATTCAGCGCTACGTTTCATATCCATCCAATCCCAAGGGTCGTGTGCGGTGTCATTATAGCGAGCTCTGTCGCGTTACGTTCGTAATGGGTATGGAATATCAAGTCCTAGGGAAGCAATACGGAATACGTGTGCGGGACTGAATTTTAGTTCTCACGGGAGAGATCCGGAACTTACCATGCATACGTAACATACCATTATAGGAAAAAAATCTCGAAGTGTTATATTTCCTTTAGAAAAATACCTATCGGATGAGTTTTTTCGTAATCATAATCAAGTCGTCTCGACCGTCATTTATACGCGTGCGTGTGAAAATATTTCTGGCGGTCCTTTAAAAAAAATGGTTGAATTTTCGCCGGATTCGATACGGGAAAAGGGCGAGCTGAAATGTCACCTTTCCGAACACGATGAATGGCCAGCCATTGTGAATCCCCCTAAAGGGAAAAAAATACGCGTTGTTATCCTTTCTTATCCCTGTAGGTCACCAAGGAATCGTCCCGGGTCTCACACATTTTTTTTCTTTCTCTTCCTCCTTTACTCTCTATTCCCCACTCCGATCCTTTATTTTCTTTTTTAAAGGAACCATTTTAAGAGGTTAGAACTTCTTGCGGCAGGTGGTGTGTCTATCTGCGTGTGTGTGCGCGCGAGGTACCAGCTGTTTTCTAGCGTTTGGTTCTTAAGAACGCATTTCCCATCTCTCTCTCTCTCTCTCTCTCTCTCTCTCGTACTCTCTATCTCACCTTTCATTCTCTCATCCCACGCACAGCGTGTCTCTCTCCCCATTACTATCCTCTTCTTCCCATACGTTCATTTTTCTCACAGTGTGTAACCTCTTCCCTCTGACCACCTGTCAACTCCCCTTCCCCACTCCTCACTCTCTCGCTCTTCCCAACCCGTTTCCGGTGCGGGCTGTTGAAGGGAGGGGATTATGCTTTTCCGCCGTCTCTATCCGGCTCCTTCCTACCTCCCCCTCTCACCTCCCATTGGTGGTGGTGATTGTGAAAAGACCGGAGAGGAAGGTGTTCAAGAATGAGAATTGCTGTTTTTTTTTAAAGGGAGAGAGAGAGAAAGGGAGTGATATTCTTTTCGTGGTTGAGAGATATTATTGCCTTTCTTCGTTGCGCCTTAACCATCAAATTATACTTCCGTCTGAGTCATATGTTCATCCATTGCTTTTTTTCTGCCGGAACGCCGTTCCGGAGCCTTTATTGTAATATAATACTAATTTACATAAACTCAAATCAAACGATGTCATTTGCAATGCAATAATGTTTTACTCATATTGTACATTCTCATATAATTCTCCGCTGGCAAATTATATTCAGTTCCTATTTTTCCCCACTCAACTCTATCGCGTTCCGGGAGATTTTTTTATAAAAACACTTGCGTTTCTCAATTTAAAAGTAATTTTATTTCGGTTAATTATTTATTTATTTTCAGTTTTTTGTGCCGGTTAAATTAATGGCGTGTTTCGCCACGTGCCGAAATATATTACGCCCCAGCTTTGCGTTCGGATGGCTGTAAACCGGCGCTGTCGCGATAAACGCGATGACCTCGCAAAGCGTTTATCAATTCGGCTCTGCGGTGCTTTGTTTTGTGTGTTCACGAGCGGCGTTTGTCGTCATACGGCATTGAAAACTCGTTATTCTTAATAGAAAACGGCGCAGATTATTATTTTTTGGCCAAGGTTCTTTTTTGTAATGTTGGCGGGTCTTTCGAGACCGTTTTCGTATGATGTAGATAAGTTTTATTGTTTGTAAATCGCCTTTGTAAACCATGTGCGAATATCGGTTACGTAACATACTTGCTGCTAATCATCCAAAGTGAACTCTATGCATCTCCGGGCATTCATAACGAGGATGGTTCTAATTCGGTTTTCAGTTGAATAGCACGAAAACTCCATCTTAAAATTGCACGGTAAGCTATTGCTAAATACCGGTCGACTCAAATTGCATCCCGTTATTGAGGAAAAATGTTGTTTTCTCAGCATTCCGGTTCATTTAAATACGACTTTTATTCAAATGCTCGCGAAGGGAGTGGTATTCAGGTCGATGAAAGGCATGGTAGCAGGAGCAACTATCCGCTGTAATATCTCCGCACGGTCTTTGATTTAAATAGCAGAGTATCTAGTTGTTTCTGGCCTGGCTTAAATATACTAAGATACGGCAAGATGAGGTAATTAACACGTGTTAAATGTCATGGAAGTGGTGCGCGTCAATCCTCAGCGTTTGTAAATCGTTAAGCGTGTTACTGTTATTACTTATATTTCCATTGTTAATAGTTAGTGGTTATTTTGGTAAATTGTGTTTTGCCTGTTTTGTTACTCAAATTCTTTACGGAAAGTGTCTCTCTCTAAAAGAAATTGCAGTTTTAGCTCGTAAATATGATCGGCAGTTACATTGAATGGTTTTAGTTTACATATAAAAGTTTACGTATGAAAGCATAAGTTCATTGTATACGTGTGGCTGTGTGTATGGGTGGGTGCTGTTTTATTTTGCCAGCAAACGAATACGCTAAACAATCTACACATGGATATAAAGTCATAGTGTGTATAATTATCACGATTCCTTTCATCTTGAATTCTAAAAGGTCCTCCTAGTCAGATTCCAATAAGATATGTTGTTGTAAACACGTATCCAAGGAGATCCGGAGAAAAAAATCGTTTTTTTTTAAAGGATGAAGTAAGTTGCAAGAAGACCCAGTCATTAGGTAGAAGGAACCGAAAAATACAAGATTATAAATGTTTCGCGGATACGTGCGTATGGTTTTCCTCCCATTACGGATATGCTAATTCTTTGTTTGATCTTTGCGTGGGCCTCGTGGCGGCGTAATATGTAGGTAAAACTAATATCACTGAGTCGAATGGTAGCGGAGAATTTTTTTTTGGAAGTACCGTCAACTTTCTTTCGCCCTCCTTTTTCTAAAAAAATTGCATTTCCGAATCCGTTGCATTGGTGTCGCGTTTTCAAACGAGGCTTTTTACTGCCTTTTACGTGAAAGGCAATTCTGTTTTTACTGTTATCTCCGCTTATCCTCGCTAATGTTTCCGGCCCAGTTAATATAGTAACGCGTTCGCCTTGAAGAGAGCGCCGCTTCGATCTGGATGTCATCCAAATGAAACGCGTTTATAACTAAATCGCTTAATTATATGCAACGCGTAGTGTGTGTGTGGCCCCGTAATTTAACTGTGCTCGCAGCCTGGATTTATTTGTATTTTAATCGTTCCTTAATAACTCAAAGGGTATACCTGTTGTACATAACGCCTTCGGGCCGTCGATTTTATTGCGAATGACAACTATGTCGAAAAATGTTGACTCATCGAGGCTTTGTTTTAACGAAAGCGCTGAGTCGTTATGTAATTATACGGAACGAGAAACTGGAGGAATTTTAGTTCCATATGAAATATATTCTTTGTGCATGAAATAATGTACAGTGGTTCGCTTGAGTCAGGAGTTTCCAAGATGGTGTTCGCGCGAACCGCTCCGCTCTTTGGCTGTGTGAAGGCGCTCTTCTACGGTGCTTAAAATCGCGTTCGTGAACACCAACAATTTTTCTACTTGAATCCGTTTACATTAATAATACATCTGATGTTGATAGTTTTATACTTATGGTTAATTCTTTTATTCGCAAATAATCAGTGTTGCTCGCTTGATATTTTCCATAATAACTTTGTAGTACGTTGAACTGGTTTAGAACTAATAAACTGACTTTATTTAGAATAAATTTCTGTCTGGTATTAGTCGTAATGGTAATGGCAAAAATTATAGTAAAAGGAAATGGCTTTTCAATCTAAATTTCTTCTGATATCTTATTATCATCATAATATATGTATTACATTTTGGTTGATACATAAGTGAAATGAATTATCTGTATTCATAATCGAAATATTCTAATAAATATTAATCCAGACTCCGTCAAATTTGTTTCACATCTAGGAGACACGATCAAAGGTTAATAAACAGGACTAATATAACAAGATTTGGAAATGTTAGTGTGTAGTTGAAACTACGATACATTAGGCACGCGGTTGTTCGGAGTGTTGCATTTAAACGAACAATAAGCCAAAATGCATCTAAAAAGACTGTATAATGTAACTGAGGAAAATGGTAGACGCCATGATGAAATTTATAAGCGTCATGGCGTCCGGAATTTGTCAAGCATTTTATTAATCAAATCATTGATTCCTTTATTGCTTCAAATGGTTTTTTGAAAGTAAGAAAGTAATGCCATACGAGAAGAACTTAAAGCTCCATTTGCCGCAATGCGTTGTCAAAGTAGCTTCGGAGAGCGTTTAGTGCAATTCTCATTTTTTATATATACGCAGTTCGCCGTTGAAAAAGACCTTCCTCGTGCGCACTCCGTGGTTCTTTTTTCGCCAGCTTCGTGAATGAGGTTGACAGTCGCCCGCATAGCCCGCTCCTCGCCCAATTTTTAAATGTCTTTCGTGGGTTCGCCACCTGCTGCTACCCTCACAACGTCAGGCATGTATCCTCAGCTGTATCTGATGGGCAATTTATGACTGGGGGGAAAAAGAAAGAAAAAAACCGCGGTCCTTTTGCGCTTAATTTAATATATCGAGTTTTCGTCGGCTTCTTTCGCGAAAGAGGCGTGTTCCTGCGAGAGAGTTATTAGTTTAGTGAGAAGCTGTAGCGGCAGTGAAAAACGATTCGAGTGAAATCGAAACCGTTGCGTAATACTAGGGCGAATCGAGAAAATTAATCTTTATATTATTATCGGTCTTTATATGTGTGTGCATATTCCCTTGGAAAAGGGAAGGAACTGTATATTTGGGTAGCAACGACGTGTTGAAGGCCCTTACGAGATATCCGAAGACTTATTCTTCTGGAAATAAAGGGGTTGGAAGATTTTTTTGGGCCCGAAGGCCTGGAGAAAACAAGACAATATAGACATGAATATTTATACAAATACATGCATTCACAATACATTTAGGTACGTACGCACAGGAATATACTAACATTATAAGTGTCGTAGTTGTAATATTTTCTGATTATTCTTCTTCCGCACTATCGATAAACCATGTCTTTACATCGACTATTATAAATTCGGATTGCAATTCAATTTTTTTCGTAGTTCTCGCGAACCATTCCCAGCTTGTTTTCGCGTATTTGTTCCCTTTTTTATCTCTCTCGTAAATAACTTCCCAGATCATAAAACTGTGTGCCAGAATCTTTTGCAGACATTGTGTAATACGATAAAAGTACGTGCAGAAGAGTTTATAATCAACACAGGGGAGTCTCCGCGCTGGTGTGTTGTTAGCGCATCGAAGATAATGGAATAATACTTAAGAACTCCCGCATTTTTCATCGCGTGTTTGTTCTTTATGTCTCTGTTTAAAAAAACTGTCACAGGAACAACAGTATTATTCTCTCTTTTTTGTAATTCGAATTGCCTCTTAAAAATTGAGAAGTTATGGCTCGACTCCTTTCTCTGGACCCGTGACAATGGCTGTGGAAAAAAGATGTCGCCCACATTTCGAGTCTTTGTGCGTCAGTAACTCTCAGATAACGGAGGCACTGAGAGAGTGATTTGATTGGCGGAACGGAAATACATTCGACATTTATCGCGTGATGGTTGGCCATCCTGACAGTTAGGGCCGGGACTATGGGGGGGGAGGGGGGGGGGGGGGGAGCGGGGCCCTTGCCCCGGCCGCATGTATTTTATATAAACATATATTTGCAACTATAAAATTAATTGAAATGACTTGATAAAGTGAGATTAGCGGCGACGGTCAGACAGTAATTATAATTAATATTTTTTATATGTCATAAAACACAGGGTTTGGGCTAGGGGTGCGATTCACTTTCTTTGCTCCGGGCGCCCAAATACCTAGACCCCATTGTTTTCGATTTCAGTTCCTTTTTTTTCAAAGGCACCGTAGTGAAATCGTTTTTAGGCGCGTTTCGCTTGCAGCGTGAGCGCCTATTATCGTCGGTCCGTCCGTCGTCGTCTGTCCGTCCGTCCGTCCACATGTTCGTTCTCGGCTTCTACCGAACGGATATTCATGAAATTTGATATTAAGGACTTTCATTCAAATATAATAAGAAAATCGCATACATGAATCACGTACGCCAATCAGGGGTACCACTTTACTGGGGACAAAAAATTAAATTTTCGTCATATCTCGTAAAGTATTGCTCATATCAAAATATTTTTCGAATAAAACTTGTAGAACTATTAAATTAGAGTATTTCTTTTCCTATATATTTTTATCGTAGGAGTAGCCGTTATCGAGAAAATCAAACAAGAAAGTCTTATATCGAGTTGAACTTAGAAAATTTCTTGCATGGTTACTTCATTGTTGCTAACATAAACAATCTCCCAAACAAACGTTTAATTTCCTTACGTGTGCATGTAATATTATTAAATAGGAAGAAAGTGGATTATTTATGATGAAGAAAAGAACTTTAAAACGCTATTTCCCTTACGTACAGGTATATAATTTTTTTCTAATACTCCATTGCACGAAACGCGCCCATTTGTGATACGTTGTACACTTTCCTAACTTGTTTCCACTCATGGGAGTTGGCGAAGTATCTGCTGTGAGAATTCTATTTATTCAGTAGGTTAACGAAATGTTTCTATACTAAGCGTGTTGGCGTTCATCCTGATAACATCCATTTTTAATAACTTTTATATTAACCTCACTCGATATATATATATATATATATATAGTTATATATAGCGGTTTGTAACCACTTTGGCAAGGTACAAAATTGAGGCACTTCCAGATGTACTAGAAACTTGAAATTTGTTAGGATTATAGGTTTTTGTTCACAGCCGAAGGAAAAAATCCGATACTTTCTAAATTCCCACTTTGAGGGGCTATTTTGGCCCCTTTTTGCCCCATTTTTGACTCATAAGAAAACATGTAAATTGGTGTAGAGGTTTTTATATTTGCACTTTAAAATTATTTCCTGTCAAGATACGAACTCGAGACTTAAACTATCGGATAGGATATAAATTGTAGTTTCTTATTTTTGAAGACAGAAGAGTAGAATTTGCTTAAAGTTATAGTTTTTATCGGAAAAATGTGGTAATTTTTCTGGGTCCAACAATCAGCTACCTAGGCAACAGGCTTAATGCTTTCATATGGGTAAACTTTTAATGGGAATCAGTCTCTTATATTTCTCCTTTAAAACCTTATAATGTAAAATAAATGTTAAAATATAAAAGTTATTTATAAAAATTTATTTTTATACCCATTACTTGTTGTCTTACTCATTTGTCTCTCTGTTTGTTACGCCTACACCGTTTGTACCATAACGCGAAGTACAAAAGGAATTTCATACGTCGTGGAGTCGTCTAGTCGTCTCGCAGTTGCCGTTTAATGCATTTTCAAAAAGTAAAATTAATTCTACTTCTAGCTACGAATATGAAATTGGCTTTGAAATGGGTACCTAGCGAGGAGTGTGGAATTCTATGAAATTCTCATGAATTTTTGAGCTTCCGGAATCGTACGTTTTTGTACAAAGGAGCATCGGTTGTACGTAACTCTACCGATGCGACGAGTATTGCCGAGTTAAAATTCATGCAAGATTTGTCCCATCAACTTCTGTAGCTTTTTTCGGATGACAAGCGAGTCCTAACGGAGAATACGAATGAATGAAATGGAGTTTTGGTCCAAGTTATTCCCGCATTTCCGCCCTATGTATGCAGACGGAATCCATCCGAGTTAAACTATAAATGTCGTGTCAAATGTTTTCCGAAGGGTTGGGAAAAAAACAAAAGAGGGGAGATGTGGTTGCCATGTTCGAATCTTCGGAGACGGTGTCGGAGAAAAAAGACCGCCGCCTCACCCCATCTTTGCTGCCAGATGTCCGGCCTTTTGTAATGAGCTTTGACGGACGTAGCTTAAGGTTGGTTGGGTGTCGAACCCGCGATCCCTTTCTCCGGGATGCTTTTTAAGGTTCGACTCTGCTTAAGGATGCGTGTGTCAGCGAGCCGGAGGAAATACCCATCTCGAGACGGGGACAGATGACTCAGACAAAAGAAGTCGTAGCGAACGTGACGCAAGATTGGCCCGCTCCCCTTTTTCAATCTCACGTGGGAATTCTTTTTTAGGTTATGGCTTCCCCTTCCTCTTCCAAAGATTCTTTTCGGACCTCCATTTTTTTCTTAAAGAGAAATAGCTCTCCCCGCTGAGATTTTTTAGCAATTTCTTTTACACAAGACAATGGGTCGGTCGCCGTCGCGATAAATTTTAGTCTCTGTGATGGACGGGATGAGATAAGATTTCGTTCGTGAGGCGATATTAAAGGTGCTGGGCAAGCGCCTTGTGGGACCTCCACCATTTCACGGAAAAGGGTTTCAACCGACGTGGACATGTCTAGGTGCTCTTAATAACGCGGGATACATACTGCGAGCGACCACGTACATAATTCGAAAGTCAAGTTTTGCTCCTTAGCATTTCATTCAAATGCGTTAATTCTTGTTGGCTTAGATCCAGTAATTGAGTTTCAGTTTTTCTTCATGTCCAACACATGAATGATGATACCGGATAGGCTTCAGTTATGTTAATTTCACTCGATCATCGATCGCTTTATGTCTTAATGCGCTGAAATGGTTATATGTTGCATGTTCTAGGAGTTGAGAATGTATGCGTCGGCTCGGGTGTGAAAATTAATGTCGGGAACGGTGGCGTAGAGGAAAATGTCGGGACCCATTCGCCGAGAAGTATGGGGCATTATCAAATTACGGTTTATACTACTATTTTTACTATTCAAAGAGGTGTCTGCCAGGGCCCCTACGCTTTGCGGGGGCCTTCGCTACGCCCCTGGTCGTGAAGAGTGACCGAGATACGTCCAACGGAAAAACGCAATGTATTTACCTCTAAGTGACGAGTCTTGAAATTTGTTTTTTCATTAGCCACCTTATTGAGTTCTGTACAATTTTGAACCCTATTATTCTAGGAGTAAATATGTTATTTTGTAATACATCTTATGTAAAATAAAAGTGAACAATTTCATATATGGCTAGCTATTTTAATTCATCGGAAAGACAGCCTTTTCAATCATCGATGACATAACTAGGTTGTCGATGAATTTTGTCGCCTGTATGAACGGAATTTAGAAATTGCTATTGGCAATTCTTTCGTCGTTTAAATGTTCGAATAAAGCGTGTCGGTTATGTACTCAAATGAATGTCAAGACCTTCGAAACTCAATTTTCACAACTCTTTCTCTCCTTCTCCTTTTTTATTAAGCTTTAAAATAATTTGTACCAAAGCGTCGAAGGTCCAATAAAGATTTTTCCGAGCATATTATCGCCCCTTATCCCCCTGCCGAAGGACGAAATTTTAAGCGTGCAATGCGTGTGAATAATTCTTCCCCCATTTAGATTTTGGTAGAATGCCCGCTTGCTCTCCCCTCGCGGTTTTCCGTTCACCTGCCAACCGTAGAATTCGATGTGAATGCTGGTGTTCACTCGTTTCCCTCCTTCTCGCTCCTCTGTCCTCCCATATCCCCCCTTCCACTCTCTATCTCCTCTTCTTCTAATGCTATTTACTACTCTACTACTACTCTTCCCCTACCCCCACGTCATTCACCTCATCCTGACTTACTAACCGACCCTACCCACGCCTCCTTATCCTCTCATCCCTCCCTATTCTCCTATTTCCCCTCTCTAATCTTGCCCCACCCCACACCCTTCCCCTCCTCCCCGCGACGTCAGCGGACCGATTTTGCATGCGCCTATCGACTCGCAGGGGAGGCCTAACGTCGCCGAAATTTCCAATGGGTGCGGTTGTTGTGTGTGCCTGCAATATCAGGCATAGGAGCACGCGCATGCGCACAGGACTATTAATTTTAGGTGTGGAAGCTTGGAGAAAAAACCGCGTTCGTTGTCTTTCTTGACCGTTTTTCTTTACACCTTTCGACTCGGAATAGGTTCTCCACGGAAATATTTCGAGAGTTTGGGTTGGCGTTTTTATTCGCAAGTTTTTATCTTCCCGGTGTCGTTGTGTCGGGAGTTGGAGTGTTTCTGCGTGGTGTGAGTTACCTGAATGGTCTTTCTTATCTGTATATCTGCCTTGGTTTTCCGACAGCAGATGGGCCTTTTTTTGGGGCCTTTCGGTGTCTCAGAGCGGGACAGTTGGATAATTTCGACCAAATTATTTCGGCAGAAACGGCGGGGGACATTTGTCGCTATCGCTTGTTGTTTTTAGAGAATATTTTATTTTATCTCGTAGACAATTCTTTATGCCCTTATAACGCGTAGGTTATGCCAAATACAATGAACAGACGCTGGTGTATGTGCCAACTGCAGGGTTTGGACCCGAGATAATGGTATACTGAGAGTCAGGCACAATACCCACACCCCTATCAAGGAAAGCATAGGAGTCATGTCTTGAAACGGAAATTGGATGCGATCGTGAAATTCCGTATTTGGAAATTTTGAATTTGTATTTCGCGTTTTATATTTTAACCCCATCGTAGGCTCCCTCTCTCTCAATCCATTCATGAATGGGAAAGAATTAGAGCGGAAAGGGAGAATGGTGCCTCGTATTCTCGGTAGATGGCTCCTAAATCTGTTGGATTGGGTTTTATTTGCGAAGTAAAAAAATAACACCCCTTGGGCGTAAACCTATTATTTTCATTTTAACGCATTTAGCCGAATATAAAACAACTGTGATTATTACCTTTTATGTTCACAGATAGAAATTATCCCTTTTTGTTTTTGTTTTAATCAATCCCATTTTTATTACTACATGCTGTACTTGCATTGAGATAAAAGTTTTGTGTGAAAGATTGCGTAATTGTCAATTGTTTTACGTGTTTTACTTAAGTTTTTTAGTTCGGCACACCATTCAAATCATTTTGTTTTTTCATTTGTTTGTTTTTATTTTAGGGCTTTAAGTCCACTTTGTGACCATTTTAGGTCGGATCGGGACATTGAGCCGGTGATTCCGAGCGATGCGAGAATTAGTGCGACGCCAATGCACTCTGTCGGCATCGACCTGTGTAGCGGTTGGTCAAGGAGCAGTGAGGCTATTCGCTCTGCTACCGAGACCAGGTATTAAGCACTACTCTCTTTATATATATATTTATATATATCTCTCTGTGCTCATGTAGTTCCTCTCCTAACCACCCACCGATGGTGTCTTACAAAATAGTATTTCGAGTGAAATTGTAATGTCTCTCCCTTTCCCCCACCTCCCCTCGTCCAGGTAAAAAAATAATCTCAACTTTTGTGCTCGAAATATTTTGTTCGATTTCCTACGGTGTATTCCGTGCATATTTTATGCAAATAGTACGTCGTTTTTATGATTTTTTGCGTAGAAACAAATTACCCGCGAATTAATTCCTGCGTCTGTTTTCCGTCGTTTTTTCGCCTCTTTCTTGCTGTTCCGATTCTTTGGTAGCGATTCCCGCGTTACCTAGTTTTCCGTATGTTTCCCTATATTCAGCTAATTCTCTTTTTTGCACTATATTCGATGCGTTTTAACATCGCGATTTTTATTCGTCGTAGCGAATTTTATGTTCAGCATTCGAAGGAGTGACTTGGTGAGATTGCATCATACAGAATGCAGCGCGGACACTACATTTACGCAGTTTTGTTCTTCCCATTTTCCAGTGAATATTTCTTAATACAATTTCACTTAATTTCTCTCGATTTATTTAATTGATATATTTTTATTCTTGAATTTTTAATGAAAAATATCAGCGTAATTATTTTCGTGCCGATTTCGTCGTGGTGTGTTCCATCACATCTAAAAATTGCCAGTTTACTTAGGCCGAATATCAAAAGGTTTTTTTATTACCCGTTTAACTTCGCTGGTGAATGTTTCTGTAAGGTTTACCAATTGCATAGCTTTTGTGGCTGCGGAGGCCCTCTTATAAACAATAAACAAGGAAACGACGCTTAAATAAAAATGTCCATTTAATATAATAGAAGCCGTCGTCTGTTGGTTGGTTGGTCACGCTATGCAAACGCTAATAACTCGAGAAATAATAATGATAGAAACTCGAAATTTGGTAGGGATTCTTGATTAACACTTATTCAGAGAATGACGAATTTAAATCGCGAAAAAATTCCTTGGTTTGTCTCCAAGAGAGGCTTTTCCATTTCCCATTACTTAACATGTAAAACGCGATTTTTCGACGTGCAGGCTTTTATTCATTTGGAAATTAAAATTAGAAGAAATTAACAGACAACCTTCAGATTTGAACCATTTTAAAGAAAAATTTATTAAGTTTCTTATTCCGTTCGTCTTTTTTCGCCCACTGTTCGAAATATTCCATGTTAAACGTTTAATTTGCATATTTTGTGAAAATCTCGCCATTTTAACGTGATGTTTCTATGTCGACCATTATCATTGTTACACCTCAAATTACTATTATTGTACACATCCTTCTGGGAATAAGCGTGCCTTGAGTGCTTCAATACGAGAGAGAGGAAGGAAGGGGAGAGATTGGTGTGTTTTGTGGAAAATAAGTATATTAACGTAAATATAAAAAATTTAAGTATCTACAGTGTCATTTTAGAAAAATTGGAAATAAAAAGCATTCTTAAATTAAATTCTTTGTAAACCATACGTGCTTACGAATTTATATTGTTATTCCTCGAATTGATTTCGTAACAATAGCCGAAGTTTGGAAACTAATATAAATTAAAATTCAATTAAAATTAAAAGGACATTTAAAACTGTTAAGAGGCAATTTTCGAAGAAACAACAGTGGATCTTTTAATGAATTGATTTGTTTTTATAAAAGGAATTTTGGTGATTATTTAACACAGACTAAGTTCTAAGGCTTATAATCCATTTAAATCTAATAACAGTGGCTATTTTAGTTTAAAGAAAGAACTTTATTTATTCACTTTACAGAATGAATTAATTTTAGGCTAGCATTGCCTATTATAAAAGGAGTTACTTTGGAATTTACAGTATGTAAAGTGGAAGTTGTACTGAATTGACTCAAGTATATTTCAAAGCAAAAATCAATTTAAAACTATTGAAAGTTGCTGTTTCGGAAACTGAGAAGTCCAGAGTGGTGAGCGGACGCTAAACGATATTAAGGTACATTTTATTCCAAAATCTATTTCAAGTATTATCAGAGGCAATTGAAGATTGAACAAATTTTTTTGTTACCGGAATTCTGCTTATTTCATGAAATTGAATTACTAATGCAATCATCCATTAAAATCTGTTAAGAGTGGCTATTTTAGTTGAAAGAAATATATGTACCTGGAAGGTACTTTTATTCACTTTTCAGAATGAATGAATTCAAGGTTAACATTGCATATTATAAAAGGATTTTCTATGGAATAAGAAGTTTGTTATGTGGTTATTTTAACTGAATTGAATCAAGTTCTCTTCTAAGTTTCAAATCCATTTAAAACTGGTGAAAGTGGTTGTTTCGGAAAATGAGAAGACAAGAGTGCTGAGCAGACGATAAATGATATTGAGGTACATTATATTCCAAAATCTATTTAAAGTATTATCAGAGGCAATTGAATATTGAACCAATTTTTTGGAACCGGAATTCTGCTTATTTAATGAAATTGAAATCCTAATGCTATAATCAATTTAAAACTAATAACAATGGCTATTTTAGTAGAAAGAAAGGTACTATTTTATTCACAAGGAATTTATGTGAGATTTTAGTAAATTAATTAAAACAGACTTATAATATAGAAATATTCGATGGTTAAAACAGTGCACAATTTTATTCTTGCGATTTTTACATGTTGCATTGACGAAAATTTAGATTCATTAAACCCGTTGAAATTCAACGGGCACTTATTTTAGTATCATAATAAAACGCGTAGTGTATTTATTAGCTGTTACGCCGATACTTGACCAGCATTACTACCGATTTTTGTTTATCAGCACTCATAAAAAATCATGTTTAGTCCACACATAGTTAATTGCTGGGATGAAAAAATACCGTATTTAGCGATAGTAAAGAAGTGGTCGTTCTAGTACTTAAGGTTATAATTTATCCAAGGGTCCCGCTTATATGCAGGTTTATGCCAGTTACTGCAACTTTAGACGTCATAAGAATGATCGATAATTTCCATGGTCTGGCTGTCGTTTTTCTCTAGAGCGATTGTTTTAAGTGGTTTCTCCGTGGGCGCCCATTATCCTTAACGCGAAACTTAATCCCGTGGGGGTTTAGCGTTCTCTTGGGTGAAGGGGATCTTGTTCCGCTGAGATGGTTCAGCTATCGCTTCGTCACCGCGGAGGCGAAGCGTTCGAAGGACAAAGTGGGGATGAAAGCTGGAGAATTAATTTTGTTCGTTCAAAGAGTGAGACGGAGAGGAGCAAAAAAATATACGATTGATTAGCAACCCTTCGTGTCCTGAATTAACATGGCGTATTTTTGCGTTTATGTTGCTATTTACGCAAGAAATATGTGTTGAAAACGTTTAATTTTTTTAGCCAATTGTTGTGCTATATGTTTGTCGCTTTTTCTACGGTGTTCTGGATTGTTGCACTACGCCACAAAATTTATATACTTTCTATCTTCTTTAAACAAGTAAGGAAGGAGCTGCTGAAGCAGTTTGTTCTTTTTTTAATTTAGATAGACGGACAAACAGAGTAAACGGCCCAACGAGACAGTATACTGAATCGGTTGGCGTAAATGCTGTCTGTGGCTGCTTTCGGTTAGGAGTTAGCGCGGGTGACAGACAGACGTACCTTCACAAGAAAACGTACACAAGACATCGATTGGCGAAAAAAATGAAGTCTCACGCACGGACAAACCGAACCCATGAGCGGCCTAAAAAAAACGCCAAAAAATAGAATATTTAACAGCAGGCGCGTAACTTGGGGGGCGCAGGCCCACGCAGTGCGTGGGGTCCACAAGATATTTAGGGCCCCACAAAAATACTTGGAATTTTCCCCGTAATCTGCCGTAAGGTATTCGAAGTAGTAATATTGTTATGGGAATGAAAGATTTCATCGCTCGAAATGAAGACGAAAATACCCATGTCAAGTGTTTGGAGTTGTTTTGTCCTATCCTTATAATGCTAGAATTATAGAATTCTCACCGTATTTTTGGAATTGAAACGTAAAAAATGTCGATAAAAATCGAAACGGTATAATAATTTCATATTTTATATATAAATGGGACCCCAAGAATGCATGCATGGGGGCTCCAAAACCTTAGTTACGCCTCTGTGTAACAGCCTCATAAAAATATTTAAAAATACCGCAGCGCCTCATCCAATTATTAGTGGTATCTCAATAAACTTTTACTTCAAGCAGTATCGCTGCGTCCTGATAGCGCCAGAAGTTCTAGAGTCCTGCGGGGATGCCCCTCGAATGTGAAGGAAATCGCATGCTTTTCCCTAATACGACCCGTCGTGGAATACTGTTGCGCCGTCTGGGACCCTTTCGAGGAGGGCCTAACTAGAGAGCTCGAAATGCTTCAGCGTAAAACGGCTAGATTTGTAAAAGAAGAATATCGGTATGATGCGAGTGTATCAGAGATATTGAGGGATCTGAAATGGCAGACGTTGAAGAGTAGAAGAATTTAATACAAAAGGAAACTATTTGGAAAATTCGAAAGCTCCGAATTCGTTGAAGACGTACGCGGCATAGTCGTCCCCATCGGTGTTAGTGAACGTAATGTTAGATCAGTGTACAGGAGAAAATATGTCGAAACAATCGCTAGAACAGAGAAATACTACAGATCCTTTTTCCCAGACGCGATAAGACAGTCCAACAGAGGAATTAGTTAAGAGTTCACTTGGTGTTGTGATACCCCCTGCCAAACGCTTCTACCGGCTTGCAGGGTATTGATGTAAATGTAAAAAAGCTGCTGCAGGCTGTTTTAGTGCCGGTATTTCCTTAGCTCTCGACCTACGCTTGTATATTTTCAGGATAAATGTCGCTGTGTGGAGTATATAAAGACCGAATGGACATTGGAAATCCTTCGTCTGCCTTGCCATTCGAAGCAGGAATTCTTATCCTTCTCGCTCTGGAAAATTGGCACTCTCGGCCGATATGTTCGCTCCTTGTATTCCTCTTTTCATAAGAGTCCATTGCGTATTCATTTTGTTGTCTCGAGGGAGGGTTGTTTTTGGTAAAAAGTATCGAGAAACTTTTTTTTCGCGTCGCCAGTGTGATTTGGGTTGCATTTCCAGTTGGCGAGGCCTTGTGCAAAACCCGTTTAAATGCAGCTAGTTCTGTACCGACTGATTTAGGTTATGTTCGAGATAGATATAAGAGTAAACTCGAGATTCTAACGCCGCTTATGACTTATGAAAATGTTTAATGATAATGATCGGGCGGCTGTTAAATTTTACTAGCGGTGATGTAGTGATTAATAGCACACCTCGTCTCATGATTAACAATCTTAATTAAGTTCTAGTATAATCATCTCTGGTTATTACTCTTTTTGGCGTTCTTCAGCTAACCCGTTTTGTTTTAATGCGGAGAATCAGTTGCACTTTAGAATTAGAAATTAATAGAATTATTAAAATTTATATGATTTTTGAAGTCGACGCAAATTGTTTCGAGGGGTTATAATACAATATGGCGGGTTATTTAAAAGATATAGCGTCTTTTTACCCGATAATAAATAAAATTGCTACAATATCTATCATTGTGTTTATCTTATACAAAAATAGCATTAGTTCTTTGGCATCAAAAACATTTCTTTAAATTCGTTACCAATTTCATGTGAAGACTCGTGTAAAGAATTTCGTATTCCCGGACAATCCCAATTTTAAAACAAGACGTCCACTTAGTCGAAATGTTTTGTGGATGATTCGTGGGACTGAAACGTAAACTTTGTCCGCTTGTCTCCTCGGCGTGGCAATGGCATTTGTTCCGCGTGATTTACGATCGCAAAGTTGACCCATGAACTCGCCTTCAAGATGGAGTTTGGTCGGGGAAGGTAGAAGAGAGGAAGGGAATCTTCGCAAGCTGATGCCACGGTTGGGAGTGAGAGGTGTGATGTTGTTTTGCTCAAGGTTTCCTCTTCGCTCTGATGGCGAACTTTCCCGTCTGCTCGTGGGAAACCGCTTTAGCGAGATGGAGCTCTTGAAAATTCGAGGAGGAGAGTTGTAGTTGCGTTGTTCGAGAGAGCTAATCGTAATAGTCGTCGAGACGAAACTTCCGCGTTTACGAGACCATCCACCTAAAATGCATTACGTCGACCTTCCGATGACAATGGATGCGTTAGAAGACATTCACAAATTTTGTCTCGTAAGTTAAACTGGCATTTTTAAAAACTGTTTTGTTTTGGTCGCATTTAATTGATAGTTAACAGAATTTGATCCAGGATTTAAGTTATTGCTGAAGCTAAGTATTTTATACTTTAGTGAAGAATTATCGAGGTCATAAGTGCTTACTCCTTGAATAGGAATTTTGTATTTTAAAATCTGTATAAAACTTGGAAATTTGATAATTCAATCCATTTAAGAAGACAGTACAAGTCAAAAATATTTAATGTTAAAAACCTGCATAAGAAAATGATTTTAAAAGTTGTAATTCGTAAAAAGGGATTTTCACGGAATATTTTAGATTAGAGGGTTTACGTAGTGAATCTTTTATGGCGCTAGTGTCGCGCGTTTTCCTCCGACCGTTAGAGAAGAAAAATAAACTTATCTCTCGGGTGATTTCGGCGTTTCTGTTTGTCTCTTATGTTAGCAGGCCGTCCAAGATGGACCAATCTACTGCGTTTCATTACAATTGTGTCAAAAATTTGTCGATCCTTGTAATGTCTTACGTTTTTTGACTATATTTCTCTCTTTAGATTCCTCAAACGAATCGGAATTCTACGTCGTAGGAAATGCTATATTTAATTAAAGTGAGACATGTTAAAGTAATTTGGTCTTAAATTAGATTTTGGGTTTCGACCAGAGGTAAACATACCCCTAAGGGTACGTGTAAAGAAAGAATTTCAATGTAATAAACTTTCAAAACACTCATGCACAACACGAAACGTAATTACAATAAACTCGTTTTAAGACTTTATTTAATACAAGGACTGACGTTTTTTCAGAATTTGTGATTGAGGCCATGTTGGGTCTGCTAAGCGTCGATCGGGGGAAATTTTTCGTAGGCGCCAACGCCCACCTGCCTTCGACCAAACAGCGAACGGAATGCAGATGGAATTAGCTCGCGCCGATGACGCAACGATAAATACACTTAGCAGTAATATTTCAATACTCTCTCACAAATCGAACAAACTCTATTATTAACCGAAAAATTAGATAAACCCAAAATCTATTGAAGTTAATTAAATGAACTTTCTACGTTGGTAGAGAAGGCAGATTTAGAGAATTGTTATAAACAGTAAGTTAATATATTAACAGTAGTTAATCGCATTTGTCTAGAAAATGTTCAGAAATGACATGGGTGCGAAAGCGAAGTATATCGTAGAGAGTAGACGGTAATTAATAAAAACGGCAATTCTTCGGGTGATATCCATAAGCGAAATTAAAAAAAAGTATTCTTAGCTTACCGTAATTTACACCTAGTTTTGTTATCATCACTTTACGTCACATTTCACGTGCACCTTCGCTATCTTGTCAACGCTCGGTAATTACGTGACTCCTACGAGTTAGCAGTACGGGCTGGGGAGCGGAATTCGTTCTTCTTGTATATGGCCGCCATGTGCGGGCGCTGTTAAGCATTCCGGCGGCCTCGACTGGCGAAATAGTGCCAAGGACGAGGCGAGCAGCCAAGGCGATGTGGAGAGTCGGGGTGGCGGTGGATACAGGAACCATCGCTGTAATTAATCTGAAAATCGGCTCGCTTTCGATGTTTTTCTAACGCAATTTGGTTAGGGGAAATATTGTAGTGGGGGAGGTCCGAAACAGTGAGGTCCCCTCTTTTCCTCCTCGCGATTCTTGTTAATCCTATTCCCTCACACGCGTCGTATCGATGGCGTGGAGCGGTCGCAGTTTTGGCGGCTGGAAGGCCGGGGTTCGAATCCCGCCTGCAGGAAACGCACGGTCTCCCGTTGCAAGCGGTTCGTCTTCATTCGTCTCCGTCACGGTTTTGTCTCTTTTCGCAGTTGGGAAGACAGACAGACAAACGAGTTTATTAGGGCAAAATTGAGACTATATAGTCCCTTCTTACATTTAACCCTGCGTCAACAATTACAAATGAGAATAAAATAGTAATAATAATTTCACAGAAAAGAACCAGAAAAAAATAAATAAATAGAAAAACACAAGCGAAACACCAAATTACAAATTCGGAAAATTTCTATAAAAAGACAGAGTAATTGTGGTAAAAACCTAGGAAAGACCAGACTTGGCCATCCTAGTAAAAGAGAACGCAGGGAAACACCCACGAAGGGAAGGGGGGTGGAAAAAACCTGCGAAAACCCTAGATACATGAAAGAACAATAGTTGAATTACAATAATACATACAAGTTTATCAAGATAAGATTTACAAAAAATATTTTAATTTTATGAGTAATGAACAAGATAATTAAAGAAAATAAAACAAATAAAAAAAATAAGATGAAAACATACATATTTAGCAGAATGTGGTGGAAGAAAGGGAGTGAGAGATGGAGAGTTAAAGGGAGGGAGAGAAGGGAGGGAGAGGAGAGGGAGGGAGGGGAGGGAGAGAGGAGGGGAAGGGGAGGGGGAGAGGGGTACAGGGGTACTTGACTTGAAAAGTATTCTTTCGCCTCGACGCTACGAATGTCCCTTTTTGGTTTTACAAACAAATTGGTTCGTCACTGGGAGAGATTAAGGGGCATTAGTTTTGCTGAGTTTTGAAATATTTCAGAGTTATCTTCGCGTCTGTGATTCAAGTTCTCATTGTTTAAGGAGAATAATGTCAGGTTACTATAGAAAGGTTTCTTCTCTTTATACTTCATTTTCACATAACTAACGTATGTACCACTTATACAAATGCAGTTATTCTGAGTCCAAATTCTTGTCGCTTCAAAGGCACTATATTCATTCGCGAAGCTCATTACATCAATCAGGAAAGGTTATCACCCTAAAGGTGGAACAAGGAAGGGCAGATTTGAGTATTGTAATTGTCGAGGAAACCTTAAATAAAAAAGGTGGGCAAGGCAGGTGCGAAGGCGTTGGCTGCTTTGAAGGCTTGCGGTTTCACGTTCCTTCTCCAGCGAGAAAAAACAAAGTTTTCTTTTATTTTTACCAGATTATCTCTCGCATCACAATTCTTATTCATGGGTTTTGCGTCGCAAGTGAGTTTATATGAGGTTCCATTGCCGAAGATAGATTTGGTGGAGTTAAAAAGAAAACGAATCGAAATAACCAGGTGACGTTATTCATGACTGCTAGTAAACAGAAATCTCTTTCGCCAACGCACCTGCCGAGAAACGTTTAGCATTCTGAGTACCTACTATTCCAAGTCACTTGCTGTTCGAATGTAACGTTTTATCGTTACATTGTAAATCCGGTATCAGAGGAACATCAGCTTTAAATAGAAATGCTGTATTTCCGTTTCTTTACGGAGGAGAGAGAGAGCATGTTTTTCCAGGAGGGTAATTTCTAGTCAACGATGACAACGTGCATCGTAATGTATTTAAGTAGTAGTTGTGCCTGTTCAAAATAAAGCGAGTCGTCCTCCCATTTTCTCTATGACTAAAGAATAGTTTTTTCGAGACCAAATCTTTACAATTAGCGTATACTACCTTCAAAAACGGCAAATTCGGGAGTATTGCATGAATAAATGAGGAAAATCGGTTCAGAATTTCCAAAAGTTCTAGTTTCAGCTTTGCAAATATTTGTATAATTTTGTGCGAATATTCTATGGCAAAAGTTCAGTCAATCACTGATCGATTTAAACTATGTACTTAAAGGGGTACGAAAGCAGCCTTTAAAGCACGTCATAATACAGATAGTTAAGGTGAGTTACCATATCAAGGCATTATATCAAATTAGGGATTATAATATTTCCAAACATGAACGGAAGTCACTATTATAAAAATCAGTACAATGTTATCAAAATCAATACAGTACTGAATGAATCCTTACGATTTGAGACTTCAGGTATATGAATCTACTACAGAAATCTTAAGAATTCAGCTTCAGAATAAAGCTACTAGAGAAGTACGGGCAGTAAAGTTACTCTGAGTGGGACTGGAGACAATACATAATTTTTGGCTCCTATCCCCCTTCCCATTCACCTAACAAATACATACCTATGTTCAGTTAAAAACAAAACCCATAGTAGAACCTACCAATTTGCGCTTTGATTGATCGATCACCATGAGTATGCTGAAAATATTAGACTTTTTAAATTACTTTGCCCAAAAATAATGATTAATTGGAAAGTCATTCAGAAATTAAGATAAAAAGAAATTTTTAATTTTCTCTAGTCGCTAAAATTCGACGGCCCCGTGGCAGTTCGTCGCCCCATTGTTTGGTCACCGAATATGGATCGGTTAGAGTAGCCGACATTCATTTGATTTTAATATATTTTCCGACTTATATGTATATCGGAAGGCACGACCGTGAGCTAGAGCTATAGCAGGGCAGAACAATAAGGCTGTTAGGAATGGAAGTAGGACAACCGAGGCAAAAAAATGCCCCTTTAAGATATTTCGGTGCATCGTGATCTCTTCAACCCACCAATCAGCCGAATTACAGGGTTAAATTTAGAGATGCAGATGAAGAATTCGTTTCGATCGCTCCAGGGACATGCGAAATGGTAAATTGGCCGATTACACGATCGCGGGGAAAACCCCATCGAGTATTTTGTCTCTTCATGTGTGTTTTTGTGTCTCCTGATTTTATGGTTTGGCTTTTAAAGGGAGTTTCCACCCCCCTCCCAACCCCCCAGTATCTTCTTTCTTCCTCCCCCTTTCCCCTCTCTCCCCCAGGTAAACTCTTCATCAGGATTCCATTGTTGAGCCAAGTGGGGTCCGGTCTTAGGGACGCGTCACGCGAACCCCACTCCAGCCGAATAGATTTTCGTTTGATAGCGGGCCCTAACACAGCGCGGCTTAACACGAACCTTTCCCAAGGATGTTACTTCCCTCGGGTTTCGTTTTTATTCTCCCACCTTTTCGCTCCACCCCTCTCTCTAGGCTCGCCGGAGAGCCGCGGAATTCCTTTTGTTTGTTTCTCGATCAATGGCGCCCCCGTCATTTGCATGCGCCGTGCGTTGCGTTTTGAAAACGCTGTCGCAACGCGCACCCGACGACGCCAATTACGTCACGTACCGTTCGTTTCTATTAAAGATCGTAGGGAAGAGAGGGTGCGTACTCTGCGAGTCGTTTACTCGGGGTTATGCGGGATGAGGACGCGTACTTCGGAGGAAGGGGAAATGGGAAGGTTGAGGAGCGAAGTGGACACGAGAGGTAATTGCGTATGTACGCGCGTGGAAAGTAGGTAGTAGACGTGTCTTTGTAAGAGTGTATGGAGGGACGGGAGGGGGAGAGAGGGAGGGGGAGGAAATGAGGGAGGGGTGAACGCTGTCCTTTTCCTCGATTTAAATCTGTCCGGCATCTCGTTCTACTCTCTCCCTTGTCGATTTCTCCCTCTCGATCTCTCCTTCCTTTCCACTCTCACTCCCATTTCCTTCTCGTCCTTTTCCACCCACTCTATTCAGAGCCGGCTTTAGGACATGCGATACCGGGCGAAGTAGGTTTTTTTTATTGGCAAGAATTCAGAGACAGCACAGGGCCAATTATACTGAATATCGTAACAACAATAACAAGGACGAACACACACGACCATGCCCTAGGCAGGATTCGATCCTGCGACCCTAGCATTGGGAGGTAGACACGCTAACCACCGTTACGGGGTTCCTTCGGCGCCCCAGGCGACCGCCCGCTTATCCCGCCCCTAATTCTTTCCTCCTCTCTCCCTCTAATCCTCTCTTCTCCCCCTCTCGTTCCCTTCCCTCTAACTATTCCCCCCCCGCTCCCTTCCCCTATCTCCCTCCAACCTCTCTCTCCATCACATTCCCCCTCTCTTCATCCCTCTCTCCCTATCCCCTCTCTTTCTCCCTTTCCACCCTATCCCTCATTCATCCCCATCTCCGTACCGTTCATCTTCTCTTCCTCCATTTTCTTCTCGCCCCCTACCTTTCCACCCAACTTTTCTTCCAATACTTTCCCTCCCTTTCCTCCATCACTCCCGTTTCCTCTCTCCTCCTCCTCCCCTTTAGATCCTCCCTCTTTCTCCCCTCCATTTCCTTTCCCCTCTCTCCCTCCTTCACCCTCTCCCTGTCTTTTCACTTCCCCTCTTCCACCTTTCTCCTTTCCCACCTTTCTCCTTCCCCCCTCCATCCCCCCTCTCTCCTTCCATTTATCCCCTCTCTTTATCTCCCCCTCTTCATCTCCATTTCTCCCTCTCCATTTCTCCCTTCTTTCCCTCTATTTTTCCATCTCTCCCTCAATTTCCCCTATATCCCTCCATTTCCCCTATCTCCCTTAATTTTCCCCCTCCATCCCTCCTTGTCCTCCCTCTCTCCATTTCTCCCCTCTCTATTTTCCCATCTCTCCCTCCATTTCTCCCTCTTCTCCTCCCTGTCATTCTTCAAGGTGTGCGTAGTCGGATCAACTGTATGGAAATTGTCCTCTTCCCTCCATTCCTCTTCCATACTCCGCCACGCTTTTGGCTCGCTCGAGTACTCTCCCTCCTTCTCTATTCCTCTCTCTCTCTGTATCTAGTGTGCGTATGCGTGTGTTGGTGTGTATGTGTGTGTACTTGTCGGTTGCCATCGGTGACGTAATCTCTCATGAAAGTTCAGCAAGTTCATTCGTCGACTGGCGTGCGAGCTTTTTGAAGTGCAGTGCTGAGCACGTGGTGTGCATAGCGAAAAGGCATTTGGCTTTTTCTCCGGGAAATCGTTATTTACTTTTTTTGCCCGTGTTTAGAGATCGCGTAAAAGCTGGCGTGATGCTGGTTCCTTTATCTATTTATACCGCAATAAGAAGCGGTGTTCCTGGGGTATTTTTGAATGCAGTATTTTTAGATTTGTTCGCTTACGCTGTTTAATATACCTGCTAGTATTGCTTTTCATTAATTATTCTAATAACGTTTTTGATACTAAGGGAAAGTGTGGAAAGTTTCTGAAAAAATTTAATTCTTTAATTGCTTATATATTGCGCATATAAATTACGCAATACGTTCTGTACTGTCACGTGCGCGTAATTCACCATCAGAGTCATTTTCAAGGATTTTTTTCGTGATTTATGGATTGGTTCAATCCAGGAAAGACTTTTATTAGTTCTTTTAGAAACTCTTATTTTGTAGTACCAGCGTATAAAATATAGTTTTTTCAGTAATAAAAGGTGTCACTAGTGCCAGATTAATGACCACGGGGCGTGTGTATAGCCGCCGTAGATCGTTATCTTCAAAGAGCTCCTCGTGAGAAATACCTAAAAATGCTGTTTTAATGCTTCGTAAAGAATCTTGTTACGCAATATAAAATGTGTTTGGCTTAATACCAGCTAGTTACATTGAACGTCTAATAATTAACAATGTCGAGTAACAGTATCCGCAGCAGGATTGGAGAGCCCGATGTTGGTATTATCAGGCAAAACTACTTTAAACGCGCATCTACGGTTACAGACATGAATTATTTGCTTACTAGCTGTAACTCGCAAAACATTTTCGGGAGAAAATGTTTCGCAGGTATCACGTGACAACGAAGTTAAAAGAGAAATGACATTCGTTTCTGAAGAATATTTTGAGACGATAGTGAAACTAAGTTTTAGTTTTCGCTGCAAAGCAAACTCAGCAAATGGGTGATTACGATGTCATAAATAATGAAACGATCGATGTACGAAAAAATATTTGGAAAATAACATTTTTACTTGTATTCCTCCCTCTACGATTTTCTCAAAAACTGTACCTGGTAAATATTACAGTAAAACCCCGCTATACGTTGCCCCGCTATACGTTGTTTCGCATATACGTCGCCAATCAATTAAGGAACATGTTTTGTTATAAGTTGTGTCGCTTCGTATATACGTCGTTTGTGAAATGCTAAAAGCAAAATTTCAGAAATTCCAATTGCGGTGCATAAATTATAACTATAAAAATAAAACCCCTCTATTCGGCTTTTAATTTCATGTTTGTTATTATTTATATGAATTAATTTAATTTCGTGTTTATCAAGTCGTGTAAAATCATACTCAGAATAAACCTTTGCTGGCCATGTGTTTGAGAGATCAAGATGGGTTAGGTGGTCCACTAGTCACACAGGGGATAAAAGGGACTATCCCAATTTTAATGACGATGTGTAAAAACCTATTTCTGTGCGACAGCCAGCTATAAGAGAGCTTTGTTAACAGTTTTGTCTAACATTTTGTGTCCTTTCATCCCTGTTTACGTTTGCGTTGATACCTCATGAGATATTGGATATACTTTGGATTGCGACATCTGCATGAAAAGTACTCGAAAGTGCGTATCAGTGTACGTGTAAGTAAAGAAACAATTTTTGTTCTCCATCACACTATAGACAATTATTTTCGGTGATTTCTGAATTTATTATTGCAATTGGTTACTCGTTGTTACGGTTAAATGTATATTAAACCCTAGTAGCAATGAGTGGTAAACACATAGTGGTAACATAGTATGTCTAATGTACTGTATTGATATGTATTATTTGGGACACAAATGTGTCACAAAATATCCTCCAGGAACGTAACCCCTACTATTAACATAGTTCTTATGGTAATCTTTATTTCGCTATACGTTGTTTCGTTATAAGTCGCATTTTTTAGGAACGCATCTCCGACTTATAGCGGGGTATTACTGTATACCTTATAAAGGTTAGGATAGCGAGGTAAAGTTGTAGTTCATTCCCTTGCTGATAGACGCAGAATTGTCTTTCTTGTCATACAATCATAATGCTCAGCGAAACAATTATTCGGAATGCTCCAGACAGACAATTGTGTATTATTATAACAGATACACGAAAAACGAAGGAAACTGTTTTACGGAAAATATAAGACTCTATAAGCATTTGAGGCATTTGGGTAAGCATATAAGTGATATTATGTCTGCACATTTCTATCTAGTAAAATAAACATTCTTTTCTGTAATTGCAATAAAATTTTCCGGTACGGAGTAGAAAACGGAGAAATTACATCCTAGAATCTCCCAGTAGTTGCTCAAGTACCTACCAAAAAATCACGGTCCCGTGCTTTCTGGGAATCTAGTTATGAAACAGGAATAGTAAGGGTAAAGGAAGAGTGTGACATAAATGAAAGAATGAAGAAATTGCAGTGGCAGTGGTCCAGGAACATAAGGCAGAGGGATCGGTCGCAGAATGACAAGATAAATTCTAGATTGGGGCCCGAAAGGGGGCGGGAAGCGACCGTGGAGAAGAGGGAAGCAGAAGACGGGAGAAATGGAAAAATTGGCACGCTTTGACTTGGAAAAGACTTGTCGTGGATAGGAATGCGTGGGAGTCGAGGAGAGGACGTCGTCCAGCGCACGCATGGATATACACTTGTCAAATACGCGTACTAGTATTCGAATCACACATGAGAGTATGTATGTACATGTGTGTTTTTGAACACACTCAGTTTTTAACGTACTGAGAGGAATATACGTTAGTGCCAGCGTACCTGTTTCTATGAGCATGCAAACGCACGAATCGGAGGAGTTTGGGAATTGCATATAGAGTAGGAGGTTTTCGAGCCGGAGGGCGGGGAATTGGTGTACCCTTAGGATACGAGAAGAGTTTTAAAAAGGGTACGCAAAGGTACTGAAGATTATAAGTTAAACTTCACTCCAGGTTACACGAATTGTTTCATAATCAAAGGATGTGACGCTGCAGCCTCGAATAACATTATAAAATGCTAATATTAAATGCTAATTAAAGTATTAAATAGTGTAAGTTAAAGTTCACTCTTTCACGAATTATTTCACAATCAAAGGGTTGATGATACCACCTCGAATAACTTTATAAGACGTCACTGCACGATTTTAACGAAAAAGGTTTCCAAATTAGGAAAAATATTCGACATTTTTGCTTGCCTCATTCAAAGAAGCGTGCTTAAGATTAAAATGATATAGCCCTTGAGGAGTTGCTGTTTGTATTACACTCAAAAGGTCGGACGTGTTAGAAGAGCAAACGTATCCCATTAACGCTTAATTAATTATGTTTGTAGGCTTTGAAGCTGTTGATACATATATCTAGGAATTCGTATGTGATTGGATCGGCTTCCGAGGTAGGTTCTGTGGTTTAATCGACGAAGGAAAGACTACCGGTATTTTTGTATCTTTGTGTACGTATATGGAGTTGTTCATTCATTCGTGTATTTATGGCTGCTCTTATTTGCTCGCGCCAATTCGAATCCGTCAATGTATGCTCTTGTTAATTTATCCGTTTATTTTTACGGGCATATATATATATTTTTTTTTTTTTTTTTACGTGTGTGCGTTAGTAGGGAATCGTCCTTAAACGACGCGGTGGGTCGATTTTATCCTACGAATTTATCGAACGTGATAAAATACGTCGCAGCGGAGAAAATGTCTGCAGGCAATGCACGATGGGTGGAAATGGATGATTGTTTCGTGCGAGTAATCATTGGATCAAGAAGAAAAGTGAGAAAGAGGATGAATGGTAGCTTTTCTCAGAGCGAAAAAAATTATTAGCAGTCATTATGATATTATAATATTATTTAAAATACGGCTGACCTCTTACTCGTCGCTTATTTATTTTTTGGTAATAACATTTTAAACATATCTATCTCTCAGTTCGGAATTATATATACCTAATCATAGGTACCCCCTCCCATACTTTTAACTTTGGATTTCTATTCTACGAAAGTGGTAACTCTTTATTTACTCCGAAATTGATGAGGATACGGGTTTTCGTTCTTTTATGTATCCCTAACCCAAATTTTTTATGAAGGGTATCAGTTAAAACTCTATCTCTATCTATCTATCTATCTATCCTTCCTCCAGCTGTTGCTTTTCTTCTTTGCTCTCTCTCGATTCTCACGGGATATTTTCAGAAGGCAACCAGAGAAAATCTCTCCAAGCACGCCAGATATTAAATTTCTTTATTTTTTCACTTTCGGCGGCAACAACGAATCGGATATCCTTCCCTCTTTGTGTGTCTTTTATTCGTTTTTTTCACCCTCGTTAAAGTCGACCGCCATGTGTTTTTTCTCTCCGTGATTTATGGCTTCTTCCGAAAAAGTAGGAAGAGTCGGTTGAAGCGGCCTCCCCGATAGTGTTGGTTATATCACACCAATAAAGATTGCAAAAAAAGAGAACGCGGTCGTACGCCTCTTAGTACATATCCGATCGTATTTACGAGCACATCCGGTAAAGGGTCTGTCTTGTTAATCGTTACGTATAAGTAGAGATAGAGGATCCGATATCTCTGGATAAAGATATAGGGAAAGAGGAATGGAGAGGATGATCGCTCGTTTGGGGGAGGCTTTTTTTTCATTGCCCCTCCCTCCTCTCACTTTGCTTGTATCTGCGAGTTACTGTTGATTACCTCCTCCGATATCCGCTGTAGATGCATCCACGCAATCCTATCCATTGGGCGTTCACGCTTTCTTGGCGACGATTACGTCACGATGAAGTTGCACGCGTTTCGAAGGATGGAGAAGTATGTACCGAGAATTGGTTTACTCTCCAGCTGTGAAAAAGATAGGTTCTTGCGCGAGTGTTTATGGTAGTGTTCTTTTAAAATTGTAATCCTCGTGAATGTCGAGAATGTTGAAATTTTCGCGATGTTCACTTGTCATTTATTTTCCTCCCGATTCTTTTGTTCGTGTGTATTTTATTTTGAAATTTTATCAATAATTTATATTGTTGTTATTATTACTGGCAACACGTTACAAAGTGGGCAGGTTAAAACGTTTTCAGAAATTTTTATAAGGTAATCATAGGAAGCGTTAAAATACGTTCAAATTAAAATAAGCCTTTTTTTTCGTTAAATTGTTTACTAGTATTCATATTACTATATTAATTATGTTGTAGGTATACCGTGATGCCTATAAAAATCTGTCGTTATCAAGCAAAGGGAGACTTGGTTGGACCGTAGATTATCAATTCGCTTGGTTTGATGCCATTAATGTATCTCCAAAATTACGACTTTGCAGTTAAAGAGCTGAATGATAATATACCATGATAGTTAATCGTAGTTTTCAGAAACCATCTTTTGACTGAGGAATCCGATTTCGAATTAGACAGTACAGCCATTCCTCGCTTTGCACTTTACATGGATTGCTGAAGGAGACCGTGTAAAGCGGAACCCTGCGAAATGAGGTATGCTTCCCCATTGGAGTAAGGGATGTTACGTCTTTGTAAAGAAAACTGTGCTGAATCCAAATCACGTGAAGCGAAACCGTGCAATTCGAGGTATGGATGTAGTTGATTCACATATTATTATGCGCGAAGGCAATCATTATACTTTTTGTACGGACCTTTGAACGTTTTTGACTTATTCTATGCCCATGACTTGCTGTATTCCTTTAATAGATTTGTGTCGGTGTTTCCTTGATCTAATGCACTTCGTCTTCTTTCTAACCTTGACCTCTCAACTCCATCCATTTTCCTCTTGCGTGCTCCATCCTGGTTATTTTCGTTTCTCCGCATTTCACTTCCCCCTCATATTTATAATATTTTGTGTGCGTCCAATGTGCTCCAAAACTTTTCGTCCCTCCGTCTCTCCTGTGAAAGACTTTTAAGAGCACTTTATCACTCTCCTAGTCCACTCTTCCCCTTAGGCCGAGAGAAAAATACGCGACCACTGGATGCTGAAGTCCTCTTATCTCTTTTTCCCTAGCCATATCCCATTACGTTTTATTCCCTCGCACATCCAGTTTGTCGTCGTCTCCCCCGAGCACTTAAAAATCAGCAGTCTTCGCGCGTATTTAGCGGATCTCATTTTCTTCTTTTAAGAGGATTTCTCGAAGAAACTTCTCCAAATCCGTCGGTCGGTGTGACGTCGTAATCCCAAATGACTCGTTGCGAATTTAAATAAATAACAAGTGAGGGAAGAATTGCAGAGCAAATTACATAAGAAGCTTTTTTCACCGAATCCTATCTTACCGTCGGAGTAAAGAATAGCAGACGCGATGTATTGCCGGTTGCTTACATTCGCGGAGCATGTACTTTTTACAGATTTTTTCCGATTTCTCCCCAGCGGTTGATCCTAGATCGAGCAAAATTTACCATGTCTAGCTCTCTTATAGACCAACCTATCGTGGAAATTTGTCCTCTTGCAGGATTTCAGAGATATTGCGCGGATGGAAGGACGGAGGAACGGACAGACTAACCGAATGCATACGTACGTTTTATAAATAAAGAAATGACTCCCGCGATATCGAGAGGCGCTTCTTTTGTAGCGTACTCGTCGTGGCCTGCTGCAGGGGAAAGAGAAAGACAGACCTTCGGTTTATGTGGCCTCCACTCCGCTATCTCCCTCCCTCCCTCCCCCCCTCCCCCCTCTCCACCTCGGCGGTTCTTCCTTTTTTCCACCGACTCCTACCTCCCCCCCAACCCCCCCTCCTCCCCCCCCCAACCCCCTCCTCCCCCCTCCTCCCTCGCTCCCAGCCCTCAACTCCACCAAGCAAATTGGGAAAGCGAGTCCGCCCTCCAAGGTGGAATTGTTGGCCGAGATATTTCGTCCGCATTGTCGGCAGTATTCCGGGCATCGGGGGAATTTTATGGTATCGCGGACGGGGAATCCATGGGATTTTAGGATTGTTTTTTTAATTGCGGCGCTTTTATTTCTCGAATCAAATTGCCCGTAAAGTTCGCGATGTTAGATGAGGAAAATCCTCGTTCGGCGGTCTGGTCGTTCCTCCATAACCGAATTCCGGCCCCTTCCGTAAGTCTCGGGGTTTTTTTTAATTAGATGAACCATTGTTGCGGTTACCGGAGCCTGAAAATGGCACCCAACGAGGCGAAAGTGAATCGTCACTTTTTACGTTTTTCGCTCGGATCGCAACGTCCATGCGTTGCGTAGGGAATTTCATCGTGCGGTTCTCGTTGTCTTGAGTCCGCGGTTCCTGGTTTACGACAACGGTTCGAAATCGGTTTGCCTATATATCGTGCCAAAAACTGTATCGATAAGCCTCTTAAGACGAAATGAATTTTCAAATCATTTTTTACTTACTGTTTGTCTCTAGTCATCCTTTAAGCAAAATGTATCTTTATGTAATTCACTTCAAGCACACTGAAGCTTCAATTCCCTGACTAAAGTAACGAACCAAGAGATTTTTATCGAATCTGTGAAAAAAATCTCGACTAATTTGCTGTGAGAACCAAAAAATTAAATTAAACGGAAGACTAGATGACTGTTTGACAGAACGTAATCAGGAGTAAATTTATTAAAAAGTAAAAAAACTCCGGCTCGGAATCCCCCTGCCCCTTGAAATATTCGGAGGAAACATTCGCTTCATTGTCATCCTTTTGGTCTGGGACCCTCTTCTCTCGAAACGAGAATAAATTCGTTTGGTAACCGTGGAGATTCGAGATAAAAGTGAAAAAGGAAGAAGTATTTTTCGGAGCGAGAGGAGGAAGTCATGTGAAAGATGGTAGCGTTTGATAAAAGCGATTTGGGAGACGGAGCTAGCAGTTTAAAACCCAAAATGAGGGCCATTTAGGCTCTTGGGTACCCCGCTTTCTTCTTCTTCTTCCCCTTCCTCCCCCCATCTTCCACCCCCTCTTTTCCCCTCCCCTTTCCTAATGTGTCAGTTAAGAGACGAGGTTTCGAGTCACCAGCCAAGTTTCCCTCTTCTTCAAAAAGGCATCCTCCACGATTCCTCTTGCGTTTAGAGAACTTCTTTTTGCTCTTTCTTTCCTATTCCAAGCTAAGCATCGTCGATTTAGAACTTTCCAAATGCGATTCTAAGGTTTCATCGTCGTGGTTTCGTTTGTTTGTTCTACGGAGAGATATAAGGTCTGTCCAATTCTTAGAATCGTTCGTGGGATTCTCGTAGGTCGAATATTAACTACTTAACGTCTTCAATTAACGGTTTTATATATTTTTGCGCGTCAAGATTGTTATATTTTTGGGAAGGTTGCTAAGATTTTTCTTTACGATGCTGCACAATGATATTTACCCTCAAAGGGACTCTATAAAGTCTTGACAGAATTTTGTGTTGTTATTTGTCTCAAAAGTTTTATAAATTCCATTCGACTGACGCGTTTTTTTCTTATAGAATTTTTAAAAAATCTTAGAAAACGTGCTTACATTTTTAGCACGTAACAGTATGCTAAATTACGTCTCATACCAGTAATGACTGCTTCCTTCCAAAGCGGAAGTATCAGATATATGCCTTGTTATTTTCAGCAAAGAAGTCCTCGGTATTTCTGCATCCTTTTGGCGCTATAACTAACTTCAGGGCTATCGGTTATCCAAATTCTTGGCTATCGAGGGATTTTGATGTATTTTGTTTTTGGAGAAATGCGATTACAAAGTCCTGTCAAAACATGGAAGGGTTAAGGTTGAAAAAAAATTGCCGGACGCAACATTTAGAATGTCGACGGCAAGTCCACGCGTGTTGTTTGTCACTTGTTATTTGCACGGCCATCAAAAGTGGGAATGAGAATCGTTTCAGCCGAGGGCTGGGATTCGTGCCTCGAAAAACCTTCCCTCTTGTTTTATTTTTTCACGTGCTCGACGTATCAGTCACCGCAAAACCGAAAAGCAATATCGATTTTCCATTTCCCGTCGGGTGTCGTCCCGCCTATGGGAAAAATTAACGTCCTTTACGCCAACCATCCGATTGTTTATTTTTTCTCCTGTTTTTGTTTCCGCGTCGTTTTTCGATTCTTCATCATCTTTTTTCCCTTCCTCCTCCCCCATCCCTTCCGAGCGCCATCAATATCAATCGAAATTTTTCCCACAAGTCAAAGCGATAATCGTCAAGCGATGAAAGGGCGGCGGGGAGGTCATGAATCAAACACCTCTTTGCTTCCGAACGATATGTTGAATTCTGGGATCATTTCGAGGGAATAATGGTCTCGTAAAGCTGTCTTGGCTCGCATATATTTCCCTTCTATCTCGGCTCCGCGATCGCCTCGACCTCTCTGCTTTATGGCGACCGCGATGTGTATTTGTGTGCAAGCGAATTATTTCCCGCAAAGCGATAATGCGTCTTTTGACGGTTTGGACGCACGGCGGTATGCCTCGAAAAAGAAGTCTATGTTCCTTATATCACGTTAAATTGCGGTTTTTTTTTGTTCGCGAGATTGTTGCCAGTCGCTACGACCCTCCCCTTTTTTATTGAACAGATTCCAAAAAAAAGAAATGCTTTTTCCTCTAGGATTTTATTCTCGCTTCCGAATATGTGGTCGCCTAATACGTATCTTATTAGAGGAAGTGTGTCGTTATGAAATGTAAAATGTCGTAAAGAGGGCGATGGTGTGATAGTTAAAGTGCTCCTGATTACGCGGATGAGTTGTTAGATCGAGTTCGTGGAATTAAGCGTATAGCTGGTGGTTTTATGACAAAACTCGAACTACTAGGGATATTCAAATTTGACCTGGACTTTATTTTTTATTAAAATCTTATATATAATACAATGATCTGATGAGGTATGTACATTATCATTATAATGTTGGCAATACAAAAAACTGTTTTGTTGCCATAGCAATCCTTGTCAGAGGTAACAAATATGGCATCTGAATGTGTTTCTACTTAAGTGGAACAACGCATTATTGTTAAATTTCTCTGTAAGGAAGGTGTAAAAGGGACATCGATGACTTCGAGTACAGTATGGGGAAACCTGTCTGTCTCGGCTTTCTATGTTTAGGTGGGTACAAATCATTCAGTGAGGGTCGAAAATGCGCGGAGAACAAGAACACAAAGCAGGACCAGCAACTGCAGTCAATCATGTGACAATTACGCTGGTTGATGAGCTCGTTCGGAGGGACACGCGAATGTCAGTACGTGAATTAGCGCTGCACGTTAACTTCAGTATTGGTGGTGCTAAGATTATACTTCATTACGACCTTAAATACAGTGAAGTCAGCGCTTGATGGGTGCCCAGACAGTTGTAACCAGAACAAAAGGCGATGCGGGTTCAAATTTCAGGGGTTCTGAGTAAACGATTTCTGAGGGGAGCTGATTTTTTGAATCGTATCATAACCACGAACGAGAAATGGGTCCGTCACTTTACTTCAGAAAACAACTTCCAGTATGGAGTGGAGAGACACAAATCCTCCTACACCGAAAAAATTCAAAACGATGGCATCAGCAAACAAGGTGATGGCCACTGTTTTGGGATGCTCAAGGCATTATTCATGTGGATTTCCTGGAACAAGGCTGTACAATTAATGCTGCTTATTTCCCAGCGCTCTTAAAAACAGTCTGAAGCCTAAACTCTAAGGAAGAAACGACCAGGTCTTCTGTCCAAAGGAATTTGTTTTCTCCACGACAGCACCTAACCTCATAAGAATAACTTGGCTGTGAATATACTGGCTGAATTGGGGTGGGACGTTTTTCCCCATACTTCTTATAGTCCTGATTTGTCACCATGTGACTTTCATTTGTTTACGCCGCTGAAAGAGCACTTAGTATGCAATAAATTCAGTTCGAATGGCGAGGTGAAAAATGCAGTCCTCAACTGGTGTCGGCATCGACCCAAAGATTCCTTTGAAACTGGATTACAAAAACTAAACTAAAAACTAGAACGCTGGATCAAGTGTATTCTGAAGGAGAGAGTACATGAAAAAGTGACTATATTATTATTTTGCTGGGTTACTTTTACGATTTAATAATAAATAAAGTCCACATTAAATTTGAACACCCCTTGTACACAGGAATTCAGTGAATTATCACCTGTTTAAATCACTGTTGGTGACTCGAGCTTCTTCTTTTGTGGTAAAATAATTTAAAATCTGCGAATTACATGCATTTGATCATTTTGGTGGGTGGCTGGAGGCGCAGTGCATCAAGTGTCCTTATATTGCAGAATTGAATCACTCGGTATGACGTGTTGTTGCGCCAGAAAAATTGCTCATTGCTCTTTAGAGTGCTCAAGACGATATTTCTATCTCCACGTTCATTATTTTTCGTTATGGAGGACGGTTTCAGTCATTCACTTTAATTACCGCCACGTGTTCTTTGCGCATAACATGACTTGATTGTAAAACTAAAGATATGTTTTTAAAGGCCAAGCAAATAAAAACGCGGGCAGAAGGAGTGAATTTCCCAGCGCTGCTATTTTCTCTGGTGGAAATTGCGAAGATGAAAGATATTTATTTACCGAAGCGATCCTCCTTACCGCGGTTTCCTACCGAGTTTTCTCCAGAACGTTTTATCCACGCGTAAATCAGGGAGTTATTAACGCGATCCACGGCCCTCTCTTAATTTGACTCGTTTTGAGAGGTTATTCAGGAATAAATTTTGAACATTTTGTTTATATTCTCTTGTGATTTACTTGGCAATAAAATGCAGCGTAAGAGCGAGAGAGAGAGAGAGAAATCTCGAGAGGATCGCCCACGTTTCTCACATTCCCTCGTTGCATTGTAGCAGTATCGCGCATCATACGCTCCTAAAATATATTAAACGCTTAGACATTGTACAGATAGGGAATCAGTGGTCGTGGCGAACCAGCCGATTAATTATGTCCGCCACAAAAAAAAACCTTCGTCTCTGCCCCCTCCCGCCCCAGCCACCTCCTCGCCCTCTCCCCCGGCACCTTCGCCTCTCGCGCAGCTCTGCGTTCGAGATCCTGGATGCCTGCCCGAGTTGCCAGACAATCACGCCATACGTGTCGTTTTTTTTGGAGACGGACGGACATTACCGTTCTTTCTCTCTCTCTCACACACACACTCATTCTCTTTCACGGTCGATATCAATCTGTTCGAATAAAATCTCCATAATAGCAGCGAGAGTTTTCAACATGGGGTTTTAAAAGAGGGGAATTGGGAGGAATGGGAAGGTGGTTTTTTCTTCCCTTCTTTCTTGCTGTCCCTCCCCCTCTTACGCTCTTCCCCTATCTGTCTCTTTCCTCCCACACTGCTCTCTTTTCCCCTACCCTTTCTTCCTCTTCTTCTCCTTATCCTCTTCTCCCTCTTTGTCCTGATTCCTCTCTTCCTTTCCTCTCCCCGTATTCCTCCCTCCCCCTTTTCTTTTCCATTTCTCAGATCCTATCTCTCTACCTCTTCTATCTCTTTCCTCTCTCCTTTTCCCTCCCCCCTCTATTCCCTCTCCTTTTCTCTCTCTCTCCTCCCTTTTCCCAATATTCCTACCTCTTCCCAATTTCCCTCTCTCACCTCTCCCTTTCTCCCTCTTCATCTCCCTACCTCCCCTAACCTCTCTCCCCCCACTTTCCATCTTCCTTTTTCAATTCTGCATCCCTCCCTACCTCTTTCTCCCTTACCACTTTATTTATCTCCCCATCTCTCATTCCCTTCCTCCCCCTCTGCCTTACTATATCTCTACTTCCTTTCTCCTCTCTCCATAATCCCCTCCTCTTTCCTCCTATATTCCCTCTCACTTTCTCTTTTCTCTATATTCCTCTCTCCGTCCTTTCTCTCCACAGTCTCCCCCTCTCACCTCTTTCTTTCTCCCACCCTCTTTCCCTGCCTCCCCAACCTCTTTCCATCTCTCCCTCTTTTTCACTTTCCCTTTTTTCCCAATTCTGCATCTCCTTTTCTCTCTTACCTCCTCCTTTCTCCCACTCTATCTCCCATTTCCTCCCTTTCCCCTCTGGTGAGTGGCGTCGACCTGTTCTCCGCCCACCCTCGCCTCTTCACGAATTCCTTCATCCTCATTTTCACGGCCATGCTCGCACTGTTGTTGCTCGGATCTGGCTCGTATATTTGAGGAGCAAGGGACTAAAATTTTATCGCCTTTCGGATTTTATGTGTCTGCGAGTACTCCCCGAGTTTAGAATCCGAACTTGAAGGAGTTATATGGAGTGATTTGTCAAGTTTGGAATACTCCCGAACTTCCGAAAGATCCGGTCCTACCTCCCTTCCCTAAAAGACGAGAAGAAAGCAATTTGAGGAGCTCGTTCTTGTTGCTCATTAGCCGGCGGATTATTCTTGCCTTCGCCATCTCTCTTTTAAAAAATATATTCTGGCCTTTATTTTGTGTGTTTTGAAGCCGAAGGGATCGGACGTTTCGCATCCGAACGTGTTCTACGAGCAGGAGTTGAACGGTAGACCTCGGAGAGAATAAAATCGCACTTTTAGACTCTTTGGCTAGGATAAAAGGGGTTGTTTGTGCCGCCTTTAAAGGGGATTTTCGTGTTTCTGATTTGCATACGAAAAGCGTTTATCAAATCCGCTCCGAGTCCAGTCGAAAGCTCCAGAACAATGTTTTAAGGTTCGGGTCATTTGTAAACCCTTCCGTAATTTAATTTACGTTTGTTTTCGATCGGTTTTCCATGTGACTCGGAGGTATAGTAGTGCGAGTGAATTAGGGTAATGGGAATCTGTACGGTTATACTATTACGATAAAATATTTTATTGGGACTCGGATCGCTAAAACGCGTTCATATTTTTTTTGCGCCGCCGAGTTCTCACTACTCATCGAACTTGTAGTGCCTATGGCAGAACATATTTCATTTTCAAGCGCGTCGTTCGAGGAGAGATCGTATCTTTCCATAGCTTTGCTTAAAAAAAACCCCGTCGCAGTTTCAATCCATCTTTCTCTTAATATTTCCCCACCCGAGGTAAGACGTTAGAAGTAATATTTCCGCGGAAAAGTGTCCGAGAACGTAACACTTGCGGGCTTTATAGCCGTGAAATAACTCGGAAGTACTTTATACGCGATGATAATGCTCCGTCCAGGCGACCAATTTATGAAATAAAACTCGGCCGCGCGACCTTTGAGAAATCTATTTGGCTCTTCTCGCGAACACATTTGCGTCGAGGGGGAGGAAAAGAGAGAGAGAGAGAGAAAAGAAAATCGCTAGACACGGCCAACTCTCGACCTCCCGGCGGCGGAACGTGGCAGCGAGAGCATAAATGACGGTCCTATAAAGTGACACCGCCGCAGTAAAAGGTCTTTTTCATTTCTCTCTCTCTCTCTCTCCGTACGGGACCCCCCTCTTTCGATGCGCGACGTGATAACCGATCCTTGCAGACTAAGGGGGAAATGAATATTCCACTATTTTAGGGCGTGTCCTTGGGCTTTAACTCTTTTCTGGCCAACGGTCTTCAGGAACTCCCTCCTTCCTCTCCTCCTACTCCTTCCTTCCTCTCCTACTCCTTTTCTTTCTTCCTGTCTTTTCCATCTCTCCTCTGCCTTCCTCCTTAACCTATCTCCTCACTCCAATCTCGTTCTCCCTCCCTTCTTTCTACCTTCTTCCTACCTTTCCTGTCTTTGTCTCATCTTCTCTCCCACTCATTGCAGCTGTCGTGTTATTCTTACTCTTCCTTTCTTTACGTACTTCGTCGCCCTTTCTCTTTCTTCTTGTTCTCTTCCTATCCGTTATCGTTCTTTCTCATTTCTCTACGTTTCTCCCTAACCATTACTTCTGCCCTTCCTCTGAGTTATGCATTCCATCTCTATGTTGTTATTTTTGCACGATTCCTTTCTCATGTATCGTCCTTTCCCCCTCTTCCTGTCCATTCTCTCTCCTTTCTAATAATATTTCCATCTTATTTTTTTCTCTGCTCTGTCGACCTTTCTTTATTTTCCTCTATCGTTTTCTCCATCTTCCTCTCCTTTTTTCGTCACTTCTCCACGTTTCTCTGTATCATTCTTTCTCCCTCTTTTTATCAACCTTTTCTCTCCTTTGTCATCCCTTCTCCCTCTTCATCATTTTTATCATCCTCTCTTCCTCCCCTTTTCCTTTTCGAAGGGAGCTTTTGTCTCCACGCGTCTTTTCTGAATGTTGCGTACAAAATCGAGAGTGCTCTTTTCCTCTCCACCATCCCTCTCTCCCTTTCTTCTCCCCCTCTCTCTCTCTCTCTGCACGCGCGTTTGTTGGACGTGTCATTTTGCACTCGCCTCAGCGCGTTCGGCACGGAAGAAACAAGGCAAATAATAGCGCCGTGGAAGTGGCGTCTTTTCGTCTTTCGCGGGAAACGCCGAACTCCCTTCCGTGTTCTCAACCCCCTATTTGAAAAAAAATCCTCTCTCTCCCTCGTTCCTCCCCTTTCATTCTGCTTTTCTCTTTCTTTTCTCCCCCTCTCTCCTCGAGTGCCTGTTCGGCCTTGCTCGGCCCTTCACCATCGTCCCTGTCCGCAGCCAGGAGTCAACGACATTCGAGCGAAGCTGGCTTGTCTCTCGCTCCTTCCCTCCCCGTCTTCCTCCCTATTCTTCTCTTCCTCCCTCTCCTCCTCTTCATCCCTCTTACTCGTATTTTCCCTCTCTCTCGTTCTTCTGGCTCAACCCCCTCTTCTCATGCCTACTTCGTGTTTTATTTTTTATTTTTTTATTTCATTTCGTCGCTTGACCATCACCGCCTCTCCGAAGTATTATAAAGGCGGTCTTATTCCGAACTCTTCTACATTTTTCCTCTCATATATTCGAGTTCGTTTCTTTAGAAATATGGAGAAGCCGTGTGGCGGTTGTATCATTCGAGCTCTTTGGCGGCGGAAAAAAATGTCGTAAATATTCCAAATATTAAAGTCGACCCATCATCGGCGTTTTTTATTCCATAAATTATGCAGTCTCTTGTGTTTTTTTCCGTTTGCAATTTCTCGCGCCGTGGATCGGTATCCAAGGATAACTTAAATTAATCGCGTCCTGGTTGGAAGACGTAGTTATAATTCGATTGTTAATTATGAACAGTTGTAAATAATATCTGTAAATCTAATTTCCTTTTTGTTGATCTGATTTTCGTTCTCGGCCTTTGGGTATATTAGAAACAATATACACGCGTTTCTCTCATATTTGAAAAGTGACGCGTTCGGTTATTTTCCTTCACGGCCGCATTCAAAATGAATCGTTTAACTTTTACGGCTGTCATGCGATCCAGTTATTATCGATTTATACGCGTCTAAAGCGCTTTTAAAGCTTCTCTGTGGCGGGGCTTCTGGGTATTCGAGGATTTTTTTCGCCAGCGAGACAGTAGGTATTTTTCACATTGCACGCGTGTCAACTGAAAATACAGTTAATCTAGAATTTGTGTATAATTAATTATTCTTTTGAATGTTTCTAAAATAAAGTTTTCGCCGATCAAAAAAAGTCGTACCCTGGAAAAATCTCCGTCGAAATTTGGTTTACTCTGACGACAAACTTAAGTCGGCGATCGTATTTAATTCCACCCAGAAAATTTCTTAAAACGTTTAATTTGAAGTGTCTCACATCGGTCGCACGTTACAATACCGTTTTCTTTAATCTCTCTTTTTTAATATTAATACTTTGACTATGCTTCTAAACGACGACTCCTCGACTTATCGCGTAAATACCTTGTTTGCTCTCTCTCTCTCTCTCATCGCTTCCGTTGAATGCTCTCGAGATTCAAACAGCCTCGTAGAGAAGTGTCTAGGCCACCTGTGGCTCATTCCGACGCTTAATAAACCTCTAATGGGGTTAACAAGGTTGTGGAAGCTAATGGGAGATGGGGCGAGGGAGTGTCCGTATGGTAATATCTTTGCAGAAACGCTCCACTTGTCACTTCAGGTGGGATGCGGTATTTTCAAGAAGGCAAATTGTTTATTTGTATCCTTCGCAAGTCGGGACACGTGTGGGTTTGTACTTCCCACTCGTGTATCCATCTAATTTTTCGGGTTCAGAAACTTCGATCAGTGCGTTTCGTTTCTGGGTTACTTTACGTCTTTAATAGTGTCCTTTCTTGTTGTGCTGGTTTTCGGTATTCCTGGCTTTCTTCGTGAAATATTGATGGCTAATTTTAGCAATAGCATAGCCCAGGGATCTTCAAACTACGGCCCGTGGGTCACATCCGGCTCGCTCAGTGATTTCATCCCCTTACCCTATCAATTTCTGTAAGTTTTGTGTATTTACCTGCAGGAGTTATAATTAGGCATAATTTTTTATATCTATACAATATTTTCCGAGTGTTGGATGCAAAATACTTTAAATATAGGCGTATGATATATTACAGAATAAAAAAATCACAAAACATGCTCCTATCACGGCCCGATCGGTCAATTGAAAGGTCGTAGTTGTACATACATGACCCCTGGTCTTTGTCTCTGATGGCACAGTTCGAGTTCGTGATTTTATGGCTATTTTTTGGGGCTGTGGTTAAAGCAGCGTAATTAATTATTTATTTGTGTTATTGGAGAAGGCTAATGATCTCGCTGTTACCAGCTGAGGGTATGATCTGTGCTATTGGCTAATATAGATGAAATAACTAATTTTTACTTTGTTGACAATTCCAAGGAGTCAAAAATAGTCGTGTAATACGATTACCCTATGGAAAACTTAGCTGTTTTGAGGAAATCAATGTTGATTACGTCAGTGATTCTTGGGTGTTTCGCAAATCAAAAGCTAAATTGCCCTGATCCGATCCTCGTATTGAGTCTCGGCAACGAAATTAATAACTCTGCAGTTTTCGATATTCTAGCCATTTGCTTCTCAATGGGCTACACGTTACGTAATTACTCTTTCCAGAATCGTTTGTTTACCCTTTTGCCTCTCGCATACCCAACTGGAAATAGCGGCGTGTTACATTCTAGCAATTATGGCGAATTTGAAGTAGGGTTCCCACCCGAATAACTGGTAATTTAGAGCCTCTTCGATTATATTACTACGTGGACCGCATGTTGGACTCGACACACTGATAATACCGACGCGAAATGTTCTAAGCTGTTATAATTTTTTTCTTTTAACGTTCCTCGTGTCAGAACGTCGACCCGCGTTAAAAAAACGCCTCAGCCGGAATGTTTTCTGGAGAGAGAGAGAGAGAGGAGAGGGAACGTGTTTGCTAGTTCCGGCCGCTACCCTCTCTCCCCTCAGGTTGGATTTGTTTCGAATTATTCCACCGTGGTAGGATCAATCGGGACAGAAAGATGTGCGTTGCGTTGTTTGTCCGATCTGCCTGGAGGTGAAGGTGTGTTTATTATCCCGTGCGTCCCACCATCTCATTGTGGGTGTTGAGTGAGCCGTGGGACAGATGCTGCCCCCGAGTGGCGCTTTTATGAGTTAATCCATCCCCCATTTCTCTTCGATACACACCCTCTACAATCATTCCATCCTCTCCCTCTCTAAGTATCGGCTCGTGCCGGATCTGACCTGAGTGTAATCACGTGTTTTGCCATTCCGTTTGCGTGTGTGTATGTGTGGATGGAGTAAGACCATTTGGTATTAGGGTTAAGTTTTTGAGAGAATGTTTTTCCCGTTGCCAAGTAGCAGTGTCTTCAATCTTCATGAGTGACAGATGGTTTGTTTTCTCTTCCCGGCGTTTCTTTCTGATTTCTAATTTTTTTATGTTCGTTTGGAACATCTATGATGATGGAGTATGTGAAAGTTTGTAACTCCATTGACGAAATTATTCCCCTGGTGTGATTTCATTCGGATTTATCGAGAAAATAATAATGAGATTAATTATAACAAAGGCTAGAAAAATGGGATAGATCTTGCTCAGAAATATATACGAATAAACTGGGGCAGGAGTTGATATAGGAGGTCCGAGGCCCCAAGCGATTGTGTTTTATGGAGGAAAACAGTCTTTCAGCTCCTTAATTATTTATTTGATTAAACGATATATTAAAATATGGTGCGTGGGCTTTCGAGATATATGTCAATCGCATAGCCTTCGAAATAATTAAATTTTCATTGATACCCGTCAATTTAGACTGGTTTTCGCCCATTATCGTTGACGTTGACCGTTGTCATCATTTAGGACATATGACGTTTCTTTGTGTTGGGATTTTTCACTCTCAGTGTATACATTTCTGTACCCTCTCGCACTGAGTTCCTGACTCTGTTAACATTAACTCTTTTGCGCCTCTAGGCGCAAGGTCCTGGACAGTCGCCCAGATCCCCTGGCCCTGTATACGCCTCTGCGCTATCTCGCTATTACGCGGTCCACGGGTCCATTTCGCGTGGCCGCATTATGGAATAGACTGCGTTATCATGAGTACTTGCGTCCAAAAGTAGCAAGAATAATTCACGACCGATAAAAACTGTATTGTATTTCATTAAACAAAAAACTTCCAATAATGAGTGACTCATACCGTAAAAAATGATATTCTATTTGTGATGATCATTAATTGTTCCTAAAGGAACACAGTCAAATAACGTTTTTTGGGTCTAAGATCGATTCCCGTATTACCTAGCTCCGCTCTCCATGTTATGGCGAAGATCCAGTATACTTCATTTTCCCATTCGTCGTAAAATCACTGAAAACGTGTGTATATTTTATCAAGCTTACTGTACAAACAAATAGCGGGTATTGGAAAAAATCTTAATTCCCCATTTCCTAAAAGTAAACGTGTACCAATGAAACCTTTTCTCAGCCAATTTATTTGTTTCAACATTATTTCTTTAATTAAACAATTTGATATTTTTTGTGAAAGGACGTATGAAAAATGTTTAAAGGATTTGGTATTTTTGTGAAAGGACGTATGAATTATTTTTTCAGGTACCATAAACGAATGTGTATTTTTCCTGTTTAAAAAGTGTAGATATATTTGCTGAGAATTCATGAAAAAATGAAGAAAGAGTATTCGAAAAAAGGTTTTTTTCTTCCCCTTAAGAAATACTTTCACCTTTCATCCCACGCTGTAGACATAAAAAATTGGCATTCGTTAACGATTTCAGTCGGCGTAAAAAAAAAAGAAACAATCCGCTCCGCTAGATTCCTCCCACTAACGGTCTTTCAGAGAACTAACGAAGGAGCTGAAATGAATTCTCCGAGCCTTTCGAGTCTAACAATAAGACCTTTCTCTTTCTTTCCCTTTTCTCTTTCCTTCCCGTTTTTCTTTCCCTCTCCCATCTCCCTCTTCCATCTCCCTCTTCCAATCTCCGTCTCTCGTGGAACTAGGAAGAAGGAACGATGCGCACACGTAGATGACTCACTCGCGTGGATCGCTCCTCTTTCCTTCCCTCCCTGAAACCCTCTTCCCCTCCCTTCACCCTCTTTCCCCCTCCCTTAAAACCTTTCACCCTCCCTCCGGCCGATCATTTCGCGAGGGGCAGCGTCATGATCGGATGAATCTTATTTCTCGCCGCTTCGAACGCCTCCCTTTCACTCCCTCGTGATGCACAAGTGGGAACCGCTGTAGCAACCTACATTTAACCACTCTTCCCATCTCTATCTTTTCCATATTTCTCTCTCTCTCTCTGTTTCTCTCGCTGGCGTTAAGGGAAGCAATCCAAGTCGGAGAAGAAGAGTCAGCTGTGCAGGTGCGATGTGTATGGGCTCGAGAGTGTTTGTTCATCCCAATAGGCCGTGCTGAGGGAGGAGGTGCAATGGGAAGGGAAGGTTTTTATAAGTCGCTATACATCTGTTGACGGAAACGTATAACTTAACTGGCGTAAAGTATCGCTGTCAGCTACGTTTCTCGGACGCGTCTCGGTTCAGTACTAGATAACGTTTCTGTGCGACTTTAAAGTCGTTTTTAGCTCGTTTTTTTTTGTTTTAATTATTTCAGTGGTCGCCTCCTGGAACGCTGCAACCAGTGAAAAATACCCTTTATTTTTAGAATAATAGTACTTGCATTAAATTTGAAGCATTTTGACGTATTATTGCAAATATCAAATTTACGTTACTTCCACAATTCTATAATAATTTCGCGAGCTAAAATTTATAACCCGCGACAAGCATTGCTATGGTTACTTGTTAATAGATTATTTTCGTCTATTTTTATAGAGATGGACGGTAATTTGTGGGCGTAAATTTAATTATTTTTTGCTTCTTTTATTGTTACTAAACCGAAATTAAAGTTATCCGTACGATTATTTTGAAAGAATACAAAAGCAGCCAAAAACAAACAGGTAACGTAATGCAAGCGTATTGCTGTAATGTTTACGGTTGAGGCGTATGTATATAATAATGTAAACTCTCATCCTGTGGGCCGGCTTAATTTCGGACATGGAGAAAATATTGAATTTGGGGCAAAGGTTCAGTTTGGGGTTCCTTAAGTTAAATTATTCCGTCGGAAAAGTAAACTCGCCGGAAAGACGAAGCATTAGACTAAAATATTTCCTGGCAGCTGACCCCTCTAAACAGAATTGTTTTGCTGTGTTTAGGTTACTTGTTTGGGAGAAAACGAGTGGGATTTTGGGTCAATGACGTCACGAGATGGCTCAATCGACATAAAAACAAGCGATGGAGGAGTTCAGCAGTGTGGTTGGAAATCTCGTGACGTCAGGTAAACGTCGCTGAGCGCGGACGAAATATTTTATTTTTAATTCCATCGTGTTGCGATAATTGTTTTTAAATGTATGTAAATGTGGTGTAGCATACTTTTGGGCCTGAGAATGCGGGGAAAATAAATGTTCACAATTAGTCTGTATAATTTCGAAAGTGGGTGTGACGAGGTATGAGGTGAGTTGGAGAGTATTGATTGTAGCGAAAGGAGAGGGAATTTTAATCAGCTTGATAATTTATATCCGGAATACATGCCCGAGTAAGAGTTTTAAGGAGAAAATGTAATGTTATCGGAGGAAGAATGCCTGTACTGATAAGAGGAACGAAGAGAATAGGGATTCTGGAGAGTTCGGAAAAATGGATAGTTGGTAGAAGGGTTTCGGATAAGGAAGAACCCAAAACCAACTCTCAGAATTCTCTGTGACGAATGACCTTTGGTTTTGAAATACGTTTGTTGACCGATAGGAAGCAGGATATTAGAATATAAAGGCAACCGAAGGAATGGAATTCTCCTAACGAGGAAGAATAGGGGGGGAGAGAGAGGGGCTTGGATGGAACGCGGGCAAAGGTCGAAAGAACGGGACCGAAATGTTTCGAACGAGTCAGAGACAAAGAGAAAGACCTCGTGAGATTAGGGAGAGATGAATGATTTCCACATGAGAGTCGAGGAAAAGACCTAGATGAAGTATTATACGAAGATGGAAGGTTATGGAAGAAGACGCTCCTTAAGAGGAGGCAACCAGAAAAAGGTGTGTGGGCTGAGGGGAAAGTCGTGGATGGAGGCCAGTGTTCCCAACGCCCCCGCCACGCCGACCGGAGGCGTTCTGAAGAAATACCTCTGCTAAGGCGGGGAGGAAGAGAGTCGATCTTTTTTTTTACAAGCGACAACCTTCACAAGCATTCATTGTCAACAAAAAAGGAGCCAGCATTAATCCGGATAGAATACGGGAGCGTGCATTATCCGACCGATTTCAAACTCTCTTAAATCGCTCGTGGTTGGAAGGCTACGTGGCGAAGATCTTGATGCGTCCAGGCGTCGTCCTCCGCTCCGCCCCCTCGAAACGAAAGAAAAACGAATTCGAAATCGTATATTTCTCGGTCGTCGTAAAACGGTCGCTTACTCGCCCCTTTTAACGCCCTCCCCGCGTCGAGGTAATCACGTTATTGTCTCGTACTTGTGTCGGTGATGTCACGCTTCGTGGGTGCGCTATTTTTAGGCGAGATTGCATTTGCAGGTCGGTCATCTCTCTGCCTCTTCCCAGCCGGACTCCTCTCTTACCTCTAATGCAAATAAGTTTGAATGTTAAAACAATGCGTTCCAGCGAATATATTTTTTCCGTCTTTTTGTTCCAGTCGATTTTGTAAAGCTTTTTGTTTGTGATTAAATTTCACGTCGATCTGATTTAGCAAATGTTCGAAGCCTAATCGAACGTAAATTATCTTTGACTGTCTCAATTTTTACTTTTTCATAAATATACGAAGTATATTGAGAAAGTATTGTTATCGCGAAAAATTCGACCTCGAGATTTTGATGGAAATATACGTTTTAGGTGTAGCTGAATCCGAAAAAGTGGTTTTCGCAATGCCGTTTGTCTGTCTGTTACTGGCTCTGGAGCCTAGACGGTAGAGCGAAAATGAATGAAATCTCGTACTTAGGTATTTTATCATACAGAGAAGAGGCTATGAAGAAATGGTTGATGTTGCTCAAGGAAGTTTATTCTACGCATTTTTAACAACAATTTGATTTTCTCAAAAGCGGCTCTAACGATTTTCATTAAATTTCATACAGTACTTGAGTTTACGTCATCAATAATACTACATAGTTCATATTTCTCAAAAAAAGGAATATAAGGCTAGTTTATTCTAGGCAACTTTAGCACTAAATTGATTTTCTCAAAAACTGCTACAACGATTTTGATAAAATTGCGTACCGTTACTGGAGTACACGTCTGCAATAATACTACATAATTCATATTTTAAAAAATCGGTACAAGATACATTTTACAAACTTTCTCATATACTAATGCGTCGTTTAGTTATCTTTAGAAAATGAAAATCGTATGAGTCGGTTTTTAGAAAATCCAATATTTGTTAATGTTGCCCAAGAATAAACTAGCCTTATATTCATTCATTGAGAAAAATGAAATATGTAGTATTATTGCAGACGTATTCTTCAGTAACGGTACGCAGTTTTATCAAAATCGTTGCAGCCGTTTTTGAGAAAATCAATTTATTGCTAAAGTTACCTAGAATAAACTAGCCTTATTCATTTTTAAGAAATGCGAACTATATAGTATTATTGAAGACGTAAACTCAAGGAACTGTACGAAATTTGATCAAAATCATTAGAGCCGTTTTTGAGAAAATCAAATTGTTGTTAAAAATGCGTAGAATAAACTACCCTTAATTAATGTGCAGTGTAAACCATTTCTTCATAGCCTCTTCTTTGTATGATAAAATACGTAAGTACGAGATTTCATTCATTTTTGCTCTAACGTTTAGGCCCTAGATCCAGTAACAGACAGACGGCATTGCGAAAACCACTTTCTCGGACTCGGGTACACCTAAAACGTATATTTCTATCAAAGTCTCGAGGTCGAATTTTTTCGCGATAACAGTACTTTCTCAATATACTTCGTATATGAGAAAGTAAAAAATTATATAAGGCGTTTATTCTTGGGAAACTTTAACAAAAATTGAATTTTCTAAAAAACGACTCTTACAGTTTTCATCAAATTTCGTATAGTTATTTAATTTATAATAATTCTGCATAGTTCATATTTTTCAAAAGATAACTAAACGACGCATTAGTGTATGAGAAAGTTTGTACATTGTGTGTTGTACCGATTTTTTCGTAAAACATCACGAGGAAGGTTGTAACGCGGCTCTCATTGTTTTTTATAAATTGCAAATTTCTGCGAATGTAATCATAAATCCCTTTTATTCCTAGCGGTCTAGCGAATTATTTTGCGTTTGTGTATTTTTGGAAGGAATTAGCGTTGGCTACTATGCTTATCTCGAGTTTGTATGTATGAAAGAATAAATTTTCATTCATTTTCACGTTGGCGTTGTTTTTACATGTATGTCGAAACGTTTAACCTTTTGTCTACGTCGAACTTATTTTCAAAGTATAACTTGAGGTGGCGGTGGTGCCATACGAGAAAACTCAGTCCTGTACATGCGTTGCGTGTGAAATCCCTCAAAAATATATTATGAGAATAGTGTTTAGTCTTTAAACTATTGCTGTTTCAGTCCAATTTATTTTTCTGGGTAGGAGGTTATCGGCCTCACAACGGACAGCCCTGAGTCTCTTTATAACATCCCGAGGCCATAGCATACGTGCTTATTCGCACGGAGAGATGACTGGGAATCGCCGCTTTTGGCTCTGCCTTTAACGAAATTCGCGATGCGGTCCAAACTGCCTGCAAGGTGGTGCTCGCCTTGCACACTCGCGCATAATTACGTTACCTGGATCGGGGTCAAAATCTGCTTTAAAATCGGTCTTTGCCGGGGTTCGAATTCGGACCTTAATCGAGAGGAATTAGATAAGACCGAGGAATCAATCCACTCCTATTTTGGATCTACGAATTTCCCTGTTTCCACCTACGGGAATTATCAAGAACTAGCATAAGTGCCCGTTGAATTTCAACGGGTTTAATAAATCTAAATTTTCGTCAATGCAACCTGTAAAAATCGCAAGAATAAAATTGTGCACTGTTTTAACCATCGAATGTTTCTATATTATAAGTCTGTTTTAATTAATTTACTAAAATCTCACAAATTCCTTGTGAACAAATAGTACCTTTCTTTCTACTAAAATAGCCATTGTTATTAGTTTTAAATTGATTATAGCATTAGGATTTCAATTTCATTAAATAAGCAGAATTCCGGTTCCAAAAAATTGGTTCAATCTTCAATTGCCTCTGATAATACTTGAAATAGATTTTGGAATAAAATGTACCTTAATATCGTTTAGCGTCCGCTCACCACTCTGGACTTCTCAGTTTCCGAAACAACAACTTTCAATAGTTTTTAATTGATTTTTGCTTTGAAATATACTTGAGTCAATTCAGTACAACTTCCACTTTACATACTGTAAATTCCAAAGTAACTCCTTTTATAATAGGCAATGCTAGCCTAAAATTAATTCATTCTGTAAAGTGAATAAATAAAGTTCTTTCTTTAAACTAAAATAGCCACTGTTATTAGATTTAAATCGATTATAAGCCTTAGAACTTTGTATTAAGTAAGCACCAAAATTCCTTTTATAAAAACAAATCAATTCATTAAAAGATCCACTGTTGTTTCTTCGAAAATTGCCTGTTAACAGTTTTAAATGCCCTTTTAATTTTAATTGAATTTTAATTTATATTAGTTTCCAAACTTCGGCTATTGTTACGAAATCAATTCGAGGAATAACAATATAAATTCGTAAGCACGTATGGTTTACGAAAAATTTAATTTAAGAATGCTTTTTATTTCCAATTTTTCTAAAATGACGCTGTTGTTACTTAAATTTTTTTATATTTAAGTTAATATACTTATTTTCCACAAAACACGCCAATCTCTCCCCTTCCTTCCTCTCTCTCTCTCTCGTATTGAAGCACTCAAGGCACGCTTATTCGCAGACGGATGTATACTATAATAGTAATTTGAGGTGTAACAATGATAATGGTCGACATAGAAATATCACGTTAAAATGGGGAGATTTCCACAAAATATGCAAATTAAACATTTAACATGGAATATTTCGAACTGTGGGCAAAAAAAGACGAACGGAATAAGAAACTTTATAAATTCTTCTTCAAAATGGTTTAAATCCGAAGGTCGTCTGTTAATTTCTTCTAATTTTAATTTCCAAATGAATAAAAGCGTGCACGTCGAAAAATGACGCTTTACATGTCAAGTAATGGGAAATGGAAATGCCTCTCTTGGAGACGAACCAAGGAATTTTTTCATGATTTAAATTTGTCATTCTCTGAATAAGTGTTAATCAAGCATCCCTACGAAATTCCGAGTTTCTATCATTACTATTTCTCGAGTTATTAGGGTTTGCATAGCGTGACCAACCAACCAACAGACGACGGCTATTATTATATAAAATTGTATTTTTATGCCGTATAGATGTGATTACGACGCATTATTTATTGCAATAAACGGTGTTGTTTTGTTTTTAGGTAGTTTTGGGGATCCCTAAATCGTTCAATTGTAAAACAATCAATGCTTTGGGTTCAATAGTTGTAGGCATGTGATGCTTGAAGATAGACAAATCTATTTATGTAATATTTAATTCGGAGAAAATGTTCGTTTGAAACCTTAATTTTTACTCTCTCATATACGAAGTATATTGATAAAGTATTGTTATCGCGAAAAAATTCGACCTCGAGATTTTGATGGAAATATACGTTCTAGGTGTACCCGATTCCGAGAAAGCCGTCTGTCTGTTACTGGCTCGAGAGCGTAAACGGTAGAGCAAAAATGAATGAAATCACGTACTAGGCATTTTATCATACAGAATAGAAACTGTGAAGAAATGGTTGACATTGCTCGTTAATTAAGGGTAGTTTATTCTACGCATTTTTAACAACAATTTGATTTTCTCAAAACGGCTCTAACGATTTTAATCAAATTTCTTACAGTTACTTGGGTTTAAGTTTTCAATAATACTATATAGTTCGTATTTCTCATAGAATGAATATAAGGCAAGTTTATTCTTGGGCAAATTTAATAACAATTGGATTTTCTAAAAAATACAGCTCATACGATTTTCATCAAATTTCTTATGGTTATTTAAGTTGATGTTTATAACGATTCTACGTAGTTCATATTCTTCAAAAGAACTAAACGACGTATTAGTATATGAGAAAGTTTGTACAATGTATGTTGTATCGATTTTTTATAAGTGGAATTTTCTCAATGTTTGTTAAAATATCCCTCAATGTTTGTTAAAATATCCCCTCCATTAAAATGGAATTCCAAACATTTAAGGCTTTGTTTGTGAATATGTGTAATAAATCTATTATAAAATTTAAAGGTGCCAGAATTTTTCAGGTTATTTCTGTTTAACTCCATATCGTTAGTATAGGAGTCGATATCCTATTTGACTCCAAATGCTCAAGTCCCAGATTCGAATTCTGCGTCGGGCATCGCCCTATGCTGTCGCCTCTGCTGGTGTTATTCGTCTTATTGTCGTAAATAAACACACAAATGTGTCTGATAACGTGCGGTCCATCACGGATGGCGTGTGACAGGTGAAGGTGGTCACCGACCTAGCTCAAGGTCTTCTCGTTGCGTTCGTCATAGGCCTCAACGGTTTTCCTCTAATTACTTTCCTCCTTTGTTCGCATTCGTCTCCAAACGTCTCATTTTTTTGGTCCTTTAAAAGGCGTACCCTTTCCACGCCGCTGTGTGAAATACACCGAGCGCTGTATGTCATCCGGCCAGGACCCTCCCACATTAGTCTTCACTCGAAAGGAAAAAAAACAAGAGACGGTCGCTTCTGAGTCGTTTTCGCTCGTTTCGTCAGGTGCTCGGAATTCTCTCTCCTGAGGCCCATGACTCTCTCTTCTCTCCCTCTCACCGCTTCTCTGTACGTTCGCCAGCATATGTAATCCTTACGCGGTTTCTTTTTCCGCATCGATCCGAGGAATCATTCCTCTCCGTTCCCTTTGATTCCCTCCTTCCCCTCTCCCTTGAAAAAAATGAACCTGAGGGGTCCGCGCTACTGCTCCGCCTCTGGCGCCGCTCTCTTTGTTCCCGAAATCCCAATGCAGATGCAGCGTAACAAAGGAAAAAGAGATGAGGGGGAAAGGGCTTAAAAGAAAAAGAATCCCATTCGGGATAACTTTTGGAAGTGTCGTAAGATGTTTGGAATTCCCTTCTTTCGGGTCAGGAGGGGTGCTTTTTCGGAATGTACTGCCGAAAGGTTAAAGAATCGGATATATGGTATATGTAGTATGTATTTCTACACACGCCAGTCGCGGTATCGAGTCTTAGGTATCCGCGGTTCTCTACGCGGCTGGGTCTATTAGGCTAGTTATTCACATTTAAAATGTATGTTATTAATGAAGCTACGTACAAGCTATTCTTTATCAGAAGGATAGACATAGGAACGGGGATTTTTAGCTCCGGATAAGACCACGAGTTAGTCGAGAAGTGGAAGTTAGAGGTACGTATTCTATTTGAAGAATTATAAGCGTAAGGTCTGTCGGGCTGCGTCAGCAGTGACTGTTCTGTCATTATGTTGTTAGTGTACAGTTCTTCTTTGAACTTTGAATGCATTTTCTTTTGTATTTTTGTAGTAAACTTTTTTAATGCAGCGTACTCATTTTTAACCTAGAAGTGTACATTATAGGACATTATATGTGATCATTCCCACTAACCCCCAATTTCCCATAATCCCTAACCCTCGCCAACCGCGGTTTAAGTTGTAAACGTAACCATCGCAGTTGGCAGTGGACTACAATATAATGCGTCTGTGGATTCATTAGGCCATAAAATCAAGATTTCTTTTCCTCAGCTCCTCCCATCTTTTCTTGTAGGTTAAAAGGTTTTAAAACCATTGGAGGGCATTAAGAAAAGTGGTGGAAATAGTGAGAGGAGGCGAAGGGGGGGAGGAGGAGGGGAGAAAATAACTCGGGCGGCTTATCTCTCTCTTCTTCTCCTCGTTCTGTCAGAGCGGCTCGGAGGAGAGAGAGAGAGAGAGAGAGAGAGAGAGAGAGAGAGAGAGAGAGAGAGAGAGAGAGAGAGAGAGAGAGAGAGAGTCTTTGCGTGTGTATGGGCTACCTGAAGAGGAGGAAGAGAGGAATGAACGTCTTGACTGTCGCGGTGGACGGTAGGCAACGGCCGAGAGGGGTCAGTCACACCGCGCGAGCGGCGATTCGGGTTGGGGAGGGATGGGCGGAGAGAGAGAGAGAGAGAGAGGAGGAGAGGTAAAAAGGCGAGGAAGGAGGTGTGTGTGTGGGGGAAAGTGAGAGGAAGAGGAGAGGAGATGTGGTGAAGTTTGCGTGGAAGAGGGGGCGGAGTGAAAAAGGAAGGAAGGAGGGAAGTCGGGCGAAAGGGGAACGAACGTTAAGGTTTTTAGGAAATGTAATTATCGCCCTAGCTCGGTATAGCATGTCGTCCGTTAGATCATGACTCGGTTCGCCTTAATTTAAATCGTTCTTTAAGGGATTTATAAGAGGGAGTGGGGTGAAGTACAGGTAGCAGATGGAGTTAGATATTGCGTTTGGTTATTGCTAGGGGTGGTTGTTCGATTGCGCTTGTGTTCGTGTGTAGAAATAAACTATGTAGGCCGTAACAATATTCTCAATCTTTTATTTACTCCCACTCGCACCTTTCATTTCCGTTTCTCTCTTTCTGTCTCCATTTCGTCTCCATTCGAATCTCATTTCTCTTTCATTTTATCTTTCCCTCTCTCCCTTTCTGTGTCCCTCTCTCTACCTCTTATTGCCTCTCCTGCCTCTTTCCTCATCTCTCACTCTCCTCTTCCCACTTTTCCGTCTCTCTACCTCCTATCGTCTCCTTCCTCATTCTTTCCCTCCTTTCCCTATTTCTCCTTCCCTTTCTCCTCCCTCTCCTCCCTTTCTGTATCTTTCTCTCTTCCTTCCTCTCTCCTTTTCTCCCGGAAATTTCCCCGCCCCACTCCACCAATTTTATTGCCACACTACTCCCCAGCATCCTCTTCCTTTCGTCATTCTGCTTGTAAACTCAAGTCTGTTTTCAGTTCATTGTCCGTTTTAAGCCTCTTCAGTTCCTGGAAGTTTGAGATGGCTCGTGTGTAAGGTAGGACCCTCTTGTAGTCTCCTGTATACCTCACTTCCTCCTTTCTCTCTCTCCCTTTCCTAGCCGCACACACCCACTCAGAATTTCTACGTCACTACCTCCTCTCCCCTCTCATTCTCTCCCTCTCGCGTCATCCTGGATATACACTCCCGGGGTGTATTCAGTTCATTGTCCGTTTTAAGTCTTCGTCATCAATTCGGCGTGGCTCGCCTGAACTAATGAGCATCGGAGGAAAGGCTGACGGTTGTTTGCTCCCCTCGTCCGGAATGAAAGTTTATGGGGCATTTTTAACGTCGCTCCAAAAACGTTAATTTAGCCCGTGTCGGTATAATTCTTTTTTCTAAGCATTAATAATTTCTAATATGAATTAATTCTGGGTTTATCTATAATTAAGCGTGTAGTTTTGCGTCACTAGTGTAATTGCCCGTCAAAATGGCGGGTTGGCACGGATAAAATTTTAAATTGAAACATTTCAAATGTGGATGTTAGCTAAGAGTTGCTACAATAATGAACGAATTGTGAATTTATTTAATTTAATGATTTTATACGTTAATCATAAATAAGTAAATAATTTTCCTGGCAGTTCGCTTTGGATGGTTTTACGGTACACAAATGTACGGTTGAAAATAATATCGTTGTTAATACATAAATATGATAAGAATCGAATATCAATTCAAAAAATAAAAATACTATATTTCCCGTATAAAAGCATTGGACTCGCAAATGTGGCGACAATGCGAATTGCTGTTGTAATTAAAATTTCTCGTTGTGAAAAATAGCCGTTTTTAGTATTCCAAACTAATTTTTGGGACAATTTGGTTCCGATTCAAACTTCGTTACCAAAAAATAAACCTCCTTCTATTGTCCGTAGACAGGTGTGTCAGGTTTGTATCTCAATTCCTTCCTCTTCTGAAATGCAGATTTAAAATGTCATCAACGGTAGCCGAACGAAGGAATTAAAGGTACATGAAATTGAACCTGGGACTTAGAATTTTGATTAGAAATTTTGTCATCATTTCCAACAGGAAGTTCTTAAAATAGAAAGAGTGAATGGAGAAGGAAGGGCACTTGTGAATCATTACGTGAGATTAATTATACTGTCAATGTCGGAATAATGATGGAACATTATTCCAGCAAGTTTCTATATTTCATCTCTCGATTTCTTCCAAATCACTGGGACGTGTTGTTTTGGAAGTGCTATCCGGCCCATAAATACATAGTTGGAGAGGTTTGTGTATGCTAATTAGCGGCACTTTACCCGGATGGGACTTCATCCCTTTATGCGGACGTAACATTCCTACGTGGGAGTGGGTGGCCCTGTTTAAAGTTTCGAACGCGCAACTCGAGGAAGGAAGTAAACCATGTAACGCATATCGTCTTCAAGATGTTAGCTTACTTTGTGGAAATGGTTAACAATAAGTCGTGGTGCGAGGTAGGCATTGGGCCTCTTTTACGCGCACGAACTTCCCGAAACAGGCGAATATTTGATGCGGAATTCTAATAAGAGGGAAAACTTTGGAGGCGAAGAATTTTTCATGCATTCTCCTCTTGAGATGCAGGTTGCATTTTTTTTTAGTTTTCATCAACATCGGGCCGATCTATTTTTTGAAGTGTTTATTTTTATTTGGAGCCACACTTTTGCTTCTCCAGAATAATTTGTGTGGTCTCCCTCCTTTGGCAGAATTTCGAAACGGGTGTCCTCATAGTTTTGCAACCCTTCCTCCTTTTATAGGCGTTCACCTGTAATAGTATCGCGCAAACAACGACCATGCTCGTTTCTCCAACATTGAAACTGGGAATCTGAATTAATGGAGATTGTTGGCCTCGTGGTCAATTAACTCTTTCGGGAGAAACGCCTCCGGCAGTTGGTGCCTTTTTCTCTCTCTCTTGGTTCTTGATTTCGGATGGGTGTGGTGTTTGATTACCCTAATGGGGGTCCCAAGAAGGGTCGTTTTCCGTACCCTCAAAAGTGTCGTCCCTTCGCGGAGAAAATCTATACAAACGCCCTACCATTCTGACGCATGAGATGGGCACGATAACTGTAAATCGTGGAAACTGGTAACGTAAACGTTTTTTATGCTTAAATAAGGACAAAATTCAAACAATTCCTTGTTTGTTTTTTTGTCGCGGGTGTCCTTCCTTATTATGGAGTTCCACAAGGTATCGGCCTCATCATTGAACTTGATTACTGAACGTATCAATGGATGTGTTGTAGTAAAATTTGTTCGTGGTCAAAATTCTGTATTTTTTTATCGAATCTTCGCGTTATGTGAGAGTTCTTATCGCCTACTTTGGGCCTCTTTGTATTTTTGGAACCGAGATCGATAAGGTTAATGGGTGACGTAATTAAAACCAAGCGCGATATTACTTTGATGAAAACGTTATTGCCAGGGGAAAACAATCATGCCCGCCTTGTTATCATTACGCTTTTTAAACAGGCAGATATTTAGCGCGAAGGGATACGAAAATATTTTGATAATGAGTGTTCGTTTGGCGTATCCTAGACGTGCTTTTTAACTCCGACACGCCTTCCGAAAAAGGAATTTGGGAACGCCTATCATCGACTGAATCAAACTTGTGCGCGTGTTATCGTTTAATAATAAGAGTGGAATTTTTTCTTGATCGCTATATTTCTCGTTTAACTCGACGAGTCCGCCGATTATGCAAACACGTTTCGTCGGAATTTCCAGGCGATTTTTCGGCGGTGAGGCAGATGTTCATATGTTTTTGTCTCGATTAAAAGGTCGACGGGACACCCGTGATGTAATTCAGTGGCTCTTTGTATCGAAAAATATACGTATTCATCCTCGGACTCTCATGCCAAAAATCTGCGGACTAGAAAATTCCCATTGCTGCGAATAATATTAACTCATTGGTGCAGATATCGCCTGGTTGGCCGGGGCGAAGCCCGGGGACCCGAGTTTCAAGGGGCCCTGTGAGAGAGGGATGTAAAAATATTCTCGGAAAGCTGTATCGCCTGGGGCCCTCGTAATCCTAGCCACCGATTAAATCGTTGTAGTTGGAATTTTGCGCAGTAAATATTTCAAAGGAATTTTCAGATATGTTGTTCAGTCGATACGAATTTCCACTCCGATAAACTGTATTACGCCCTGAAGGACATAGTAATTAGTTAACAGTCTGTGGATTTTGTATTAATTATCGCTACAAAGCTGATTTACTCCCTTTTGTCCCGTCCCTCATCGGATTAATGCCTCCATAACGCATCTGGTTGCATATTTAATCGTTTCAAACGAATGTTTTTGTTTTGTTTTCATCGCAAAAACTTTTATTTTCGGGTCAGGTAAAATCCGCGCAAAACAAATATTCGCGAAAATTCTTATCCATCGAATTCCGAATGGAAAGCTCGCGCGGATGTCGACTGAATGGAAAGAGAAAAAACGAGAGAGTGAATGCGAATTTTATTCGGGTCCGCGGGGAAATAAACATCCATGGATAAAAACGTGCGCGATCTCCCGTTTTCGCTATCAAACGTAAACTCCCTTCTCTATCTCAGATGATCCGAGTTTAAGGATGGGGAGGAAAGAGTGAGATTCTCTTTCTTTTTTTGACGATTGTCACATAACCCAGGAAGTCCGTATATAGGAAGGAAGATGCTCCAATCATTGGGATGGGTAGGCAGTCAGCGCCGTGACGGGATAGCCGTGGAAAAGAGGAAACTGACGGTCGTGTCTGGTAGGAGTAGTAGTACCCGATATAAAGGGGTGTGGATAAAGAGATAGAGAGGAGGAAGAGGGGTGGAATAAGAAGAAATAGGTACAGGAAGAGGGTGGGAGGGGTTAGCGGAAGGGTTGGGGGCAGGCTAGTGGAGAGGAAGCGACGGTGGGGGTAGACTCGTCCGGTTTTCGGCCTGTTCCAGCGGAGAAAGGAAAGGGGCGTGGAGGGAAGGTTTTGTGGAGGAAGACGGGAGAAAGGGGTACGTGGCAGGGGACACGGCTCCTCCTTTTCCCCACTCCCATTTTATCCTCTCTTTCTCTCTCTCTCTCTCCTCCTATACTTCCCCACTCCAAGCTTTGATCGATTCCCGCAGGAGATTCACCTCTGATCACGCCGGTCGCTGACGCCTTACCCCACCTACGTTCTCGTGGGACGTTTTATATAAATATATAAATGCGCCTACGGAGAGAATTGAGGTGTATTTTTGCGTAAAAATGCCTCTTGTGTTACTTTATTTTTTTTAAAGGATTTCACAATGGGATTTTTTTCTAGGTGGATTGGTTTCGTCGGATCTGATTTTTCCCCGCGGGTTTCTCTTTCATTGAGTTAGATGCGACATTATTATCTTGGCCCCTAGATTAGGTCGTCTCATTATCGAATTTCAAAGCGAGGTAGTTGTGGTTTTTATTTTGTACGTGCGGACGTAATTCGCGAATATCACGGCGGCGTCGCTAGTGCTTGAGGCGCCTCACGTTCTTTATAGTAATTTGTAATGATTAATAATGGCAAGGATTACGCGAACTAGGTTTTTGTGATTTGGATAAAAACTCGAAATTTTCGTTGAAGCTGGCTTTGCCCATGAATTATTTTCTGTTACGCTTTTGAGTGTTGTTTCGCAACAGCTTTTACAGACGAATTCCTAAATTACCTTTTACGTTTTGCGATAAAGGCTGTATTTTTATACGAAGTAATACCTATTTTTGGAATTTGCAGGATGCTGTTCGTGAATTATTACGATGTTCATTCAAATCTCTCAGAGTATTCATGTAAACTTAATGGATTCCGCGAAGTAGATATTAACGGATAATTCCGGTTGGAAAATTCTTAGCGTATAATTTATAAATATTTAAACATTTGAGCTTTCAAGGATGACCGGTCATATTTAAATGGAAATGTTTGGATACTTCACAGAAAAGGTGCTTTTCCGTTAAAAAATAAAAATAATTTTAATTTCTCATCCTAATAGTGGATTGTAGATATTTTGCGCTTGCTGTATAAATGCCAATGAACGTGGTCAGCATTTTTATCCAAGACGGTTATTAGCGAGGATTTATTTTCGATAGGAAATTATCATGGTCGGAATTTTTTTACGAATTACTTTATTAATCAAATTAGGCATGCAACCGCAAACGTGGAGTGAGTCATAAAAGCTATCCTATGTTCACATCGCAACGACGTTTTCTTAAATCGGTCTGGTTATGAGCCGAAGCGCGTGTGTCTCTTTGACGGATAGTTGATAACCTGGGAGAGCAAGATCTTCGCTCCCTCTCGTGCATGTCCCTCTCCTGGAATCGAACCCCCGCCTTCGTCCAGAGAGTCCAGCGGAGCCAGCCAAGTGAAGTAGCCTTCTTCGTGCGCGCCTGCGCTCTGCCTTATGTCGAGATAGAGAGAGAGAGAGAGGGAGGAAAAGGAGGGAGAAAGGAGAGAGGGATGGAGAGGCCGGCCTCCCGAGAGATGCAGGCGAGCCCCCGACATTTAGGAATGCCTCCCCGAGGAAACCGGATTATACTCGGCAGCAGCATTCCAAATGTTTCCCGCTGATTGTAAATGAAAACGACGGACCGCTTTTGAATCTTTCTCCCTCTCTCTCTCTCCCTATCTCCCGCGATGCTATATTTGGTATCGCTTTTACCAACCGCAGCGGAAAAAGGCTCTATTTTTTGCGTTTTCGATCGGTTTTTTATTTATTTATTCTCGCTTACTATGTTAATATAAATTTAAAATAATTGGGATGTCGTGCTTATACTTAATATGTCGTAAAACTTAGTCAGTATAACCTTAAGGGAATTAAAACTTCCGTGGTTTCTTAGTGACGAGCGTTTTAGTGAGGAAGTAACCAGAGTGTAACAATTTTTTCCATGGGAACTGAGATATACCTCGCATAAACGAGAATTTTGTAAAGAGCGGTTTTGTATTACTCATTAGTTTTGGTTTATAGACATTGTGAACTGAACACAGCGAGGACGTTCTTAAACTGTTTCAGCTTAGCGAGAAGATATCATGTCACCTTCAATTTCATAACGTTATATTTACGAAACTATTCCATTTAAAAAGAGGCCTATTTCGATTGAAACTTCAATTTGATGAGCATCTGAGGTGATGATTAAGTTAGATCCAGTTTTGCTGGCACAAACGTCTTAAAATAATATCACGAGAAATTTATAATGCAGGTAGCCATGAAAAAATTAAGAGAAGTGAAACATTTATCGTATAAATTTGTTTAGACTTTTGCATTACGTTACATATAGTTTAATATAGTTAATGTTTTTTAAATTAATTTAATGCTGAAAATCTTAGCGTTTGAAAGTATAGCATAGCGAATACGATAAGCAGTAAAACTGAGGTGGCAGGTAGCATGAAATTTAGCATGGCGTTTATCTATGAATATTTTGTGAGATTTATGGAATTCTTTTGTTGAAAAATGTAAAATCAAGTAGTAGTTAAGTGTGCATGTTTGTCTCAGATTAGGTTTTTATTATGTTGGTCCATTCTTAGAGGTACTCTTTGTGATTGTTTACGCTAAACATTTATGTTAAACACATTTGTTTAATTCCGAAATTTGTAAGAGCTCGTTAATTGTATGTTTTTGGTGGTGCATGTACCCATGTATGTACATAAACGCACCGACGCAAACGTATATGGGGCGATTTTCGTCGTCAAATCGTGGCCGAATTCTCCTTTGCCCGTTGGGATGGGCGTCCGGAAATACCATCCAGGTGACGTTTCTGCGCGGAGGATCGGGTGATAAAATGGCCATTCTTGCCCAGTCGAGCGTCCGGTGCGATGTTGGGATGACGCAACTTTTTTATTGGTTTGTTTACTCCATTGATATTTCCGTAAAAGCTATCGGTCCAATAATTCTCGACGTATTTTCGTCCAGGGATCAAAAATCTATGCCCGAGCTCGGATTTTGAACTTGCTAGGAGGCGAAGGTCAGTCGGTCATTTTTATGGAGGCAGGTCGTATTTTATTTCGCGCTTTTATATTAGCGCTTTAAAAAAATGATCTTTGAAATATCTTCGTCCTCGCTAGCGATTAGAATTAGTTATTCATGTAGATTCTTATATAAAGCCAATATTGCGGAAAAATCACCTCGAATGTCAGGGGAATTAATATCCCCGGTGTGTGTGTAATCATATAATAATCTGCCTCCATGTTTTTGCGTTGCCTCGCAATTCGGAGGAACAATAATCGACGGCGACAATAGGAGTCCGACCTTCGCCGGCGTCGATCGCGTCGGAAACCGAAAATTATACGTTCGAAGTGAACTCGCGTGTTTGCGTTGAGATTCGAAATCGCGGCTCGAATGGGAAACTTATGGCAAATAAATTACACGCTTCTGCGAGCATTCGGAAAGAGAGACCCCCTTTCCATGTTGTTGCGAGGTGGGAGGGGAGGAATAGAACGAGGCTGCGTTGTCCATATAACTCTATCGATCAAGAATTTCACGATGTTAGGGGAATCGATGCTTCTTTTTTTAGTTCCCACGAAGGTCATTCTCACTTTTTCGTATCGAACGGATCTTTCTTCTCCTCTCAGGTAGCTTGTTAGCGTCTGCATCACTGCTAAAGAGGATTTTAAGTATGGGAAACTATGAGCATATCCCGCGTCCTGGCTTTCCGGCGATGCGTTCTTTTCGTGTGTTTTAAGACCCGCAATGTATATAAGCTCGCTATTATTTTATAAATTTTTTCTCCCATTATATAAAAAACTTTTTTCATTATAGTTCTGTTGATATTATGCACTTAATGTTCTTCTGTCGTATTATATTATCGGAAAATTTAGATATTTTTTTCACATTTTTCTGATACAGTCGAATGCTTTCAGGTCTCTTGTTCATTTTCGAAATATTTGTTTTGAAATTGAATCGAATTTCCAATATAACATACGCCGTATATTAATGCAGTTGTTGATAATGATTTTTGAGTGATAACTATTTGTGTTAACCTTGCCGAGATATTTGAAAGATTGCTTAATTTATTTTGCCCTTAAATGAGGTCGATTTTTAGCGTTTTTCACGCTGACATAATAATCAATAAGTAAAAATATTCACACTTCAAAAGGAGTTCAATTAAAAATAATTTCAGTCAAGTGTTAATTTGTTTATGAGAGAACGCGACATTTATGAAGGATCTCTAGTAGTAATGAAGGTGAAGCGTTCACGCATGTAAATGATTTTAAAAAATACTGTTACAGAATTTTTGGGTGCGAGTTTTCGAAAATAGACTTCTTAATTAATTATTTCCTTATTTCGGAAGCGTAAACGATTGGCTTAGTTAATGAGATGACTGTTTTATAAAACTTTTCTGATAGAGAAATTTAGTTTGGCGACTCGTCTCTTTATTTTTTTCCGCACGTGTATGGAACCTTGAATTTCGTACGTGCTTTCTTTAGTTTCGCTAGGGTGCTGCGACGAAGAAAAAAATCATTTTTATTCAGTTTTTCTTCGCCCGAGCTCCTCTCCGTGTGGTCGTGGTAGCAGTCTGTCATCCACGCGAGCGTGTGTGTCCCGTGTAACTGTCGCCCTCTTGCACGTGGTGCTTCTGCCGCACAAGTAGCCGAGCGTCCATCCAATCCAACGTTTTTCGTGTCTTCCTTGTCTTAAGTTCCCATGGTGACGCTGTGTCTATTTGTGCATCCCAACCCCTCACGGCGAAAGACACTAACCTCTCTCTTTCCGCTACGGATGCATTTCTTCATTTTTTTTATCAGCGTCTCGCCTGGAAGGGCTTCTTTATCTTTTTATACTTTTTCCACGGTTATTTTTCGGGCATTCTCTCTTTCCCACCATTAACGAAGCAAGCGCGTATTCCTGGGGAAACAAAGATTCTCTTTCTGATTTTCTTTCGTTATTTTATACGGCGTCGTTTTTAGCGTCGCACAGTTTGTATTAAACCGATGATATGGACGGTTTTCTGCTGTTATCGCTTGTGCATTAGGATCCGTTCAAGCATCCAGACTGGAATTGGAGCTGGAACTTATATTGGATGGTCGCTTGTCACGTAACGTGTTCGTGTCTCGTTTTCGGAAGATTAATCTGCTGCCAAGGGAACCTTACGATTCCCTTCGGTTCCATTTGGACAATTCTCGATCGTGTTTTTTTGCCTCGTTTCTGCAGATGGCGCATGCGAGCTCCGTTGATCTTGGGTTGCTTCGTGTCAGTTTGCATATCGTTTTAATTTATCGGCGTCGGATGAGCTCATTATCTAGGTTCGAGTGGCATGATACTTATGTAATTTGCCGATGGTTATTGAGCGTCAGGTTAATCCTTTAATGTATGTCCAAGATGTACTCATAATTGGCATAATTATGTAGTTTTTGGGCATGTATGTCGAAAATCAGTTGTCGACGATTAAAAATAGAATATTGACATAATGCTTCCAAGGTAACTGACATGTTAAATGTGTTGTTTATTCGTCCTTAACGATTCCAATATCCAATGCTAACGAGTTAAAAATGACAGATTTCTTAATAAATGATTTATTCTAATTGCTATCGAGTTTAGTGAATTTCTCGTGGAATAAAGACCGCAGTGATAGATTTACGTTTACATCGTGCAGTCTATCGCATTAAGAAGTGATTTGTTGACAGTGGTCGGCGTTCAGTGTCGTAGTAAATGGTGTGTGCAGTGACGCAGGTGATGTGCGCACCTTTCTACTTTCTACATCATTATGAATCCTGTTGAGCAGAGATTTACGCTCGGCGGGTTATAGCGTACTGTAAACAGGAAAGACAATTTTATTAATCGGCCCCTTTGTCTTTATGGTCTGAGTAGGTTGTTTTGGTTTTAAGTAGCATGTCAGGAGGGCTTACTTCAGTGAAGAAGGAAGTTACGTAAGACTTGCATCAGTGCGCTTCTCATTTCTCATTAATTTTTCTGTTTAGAATCGCTTAGTATTTTATTCAGCCTATACACTTAAAAAAATTTCATTGAGATTATTTTTTCAAAATATTTCTGGACTGTTCAGATGTTACCGCGTTTTTTAATCATTCATTTTAGCTGATTTAATTGAAAGACGTGTTTTTTTAAATATCCAGTTATATAACTACGCTTATGGAGAAAACTCGTTCTCAAGAAAGGTGATTAGGAAAAATTCAGGAAATTTTCATGATGAATGCACTGACGGAATTTTTCATTTCACAATTCAGGAATCGCTGAAATCCTAACGATAGCAGCGGAATCGATGTATTATAAGAATAATAATCAAGTACAGGTGACGCCCGAGATTCGACGGGGATGCAATCCTGAAAACGCGGTCGAATCTCGAACAGTCGAATGTCAAGCACCTGCTGCACTGGTTGACATGAGCAAAAACGATGACAATGAACTATCATGAATTTCTCTTTTGCTCGAAATAACTTTTTGAAACAAATTTTCTTCCCGTAAATTTTCTTTCAATTTCCTTTAAAGATAAATTTGAAGAAATAAAACTCACTGAAGTTCTTTGAAAAAATCGGCTGAGAGAGATAGAGAGAGTATGCGACTTCAAACCCCGAACTGAATGCAAAGAGTACTCCCCAAAGATTTCATTAGTCCTTCTATTTGTAAACAAGAAAGACGCTCTGACAGCAAAAGAAATCTAATAAGCAGAGACTCTATAGAGATAGATTCTTGGACTGCTAGCAGGTAAAGATGTGGGAGTTGGCTGATGGACGTAACACAAACAGTAGAAGTAGTCTCACTGAAAATTCATCAGTAGATGATTTTATAAGTACATTCTATAAATATTCCTTTTTACTTCATGGAAAATTCGATTGATTCTTCGAACAGAAGCACAGAAACTTAGGTAATTATATGTTGTTCCAAATTCGACCGATCGACTCGGTCGAATAGGCGAACTTCGACCGGTCGAAAGTCGAGTTTAGGTTATAATGTATAACGGTCGAATTCTCGAGTTAGTCGAATGTCGAACGGTCGAATCTCTGGCGTCGCCTGTAACCGTTATTACGAGTTTTTTTAAAACACCGAATGCGTCTTGTCGAGGCACGTTCTGTGGCTATAATTTATTTCAAATTAAGAAACACTTGAAAGACAATTTCAGTTTTTCGATCGATTTACAAGAGGAATTGTGAAAGTGCTACACTTTGAAAAGTTATTGTGAGTAATTATGAGCTTCGAGTTTTTAAGCTCAATAGCTTAAGACATCCGGAAATACGAACATCTCGGCGATTATAGGCACGTGCGCCGATGAAACATGGCACGGATTTCATTTAGTCCAAACGTGTGTGTGTGTGCGCGCGCGAGGTCCGCGAAGTATATCGTATATATAATTTGTATAATACAAAAAATGCCCCCTTTGAATAGTTCCGTCCTCAACTAGGCAAATGGCAAAAAAGAAATCTATAATGCATCGTTTCTGTTGGGAGCTCGCTTTACAATATTCTCACTCCTCGGCTAATATATGGAGGTGCGCGTGAATAAATTCTTTTCAAGATGGTCGTAACACATTATAATGACTCGGAATGGAGTGGGGGAAGGTACGCTTTTGCTTCGGGAGCTCTGGATATCGAGCTGACCTCATCTGTCGTCCAAAGGATGTATGGGTTTTAGACTCACAGATACGACGTTTAACGCTCTTATTCAGATGGCGTCTTTCTCATGGAAGGGGGGGTTGGATGTGCCGTCGCGTGGATGGTGCGGAGATGAAGTGTGTATGGAAGCAGGAAGCCTGTATTGCAATTAATTGGTCACGCTGCCATTCGAAATCTCTCTCGTTTCGAGATCGGTTATATAAAAGGTTTTCCTTGTTTTAAATTAAAAACAAATTGATGTGTCCAACACATGACTTTCTCCATACGTAAGTTGTCAACTAAAATCAAAAAGCGATAGGAACAGTTCAGCTTAAATGCTTCAGCGCTAGCGATTCAGTTGTCACTATCACGCGCGCGAGCTGCCCACTAACCGTCAATTTCGAAGAAAATTGAATATCTCTTCAAATATTCCTCAAATGAAAATTTGGTTCAGACAAAAGTTGTAGACAAAAATAATATCTACAACTTTTATATATATGTATGTTAACAAAAATTCAGTTTTAAGCGAAATATTTAAGAAAAACCAAAATGTTACAAGAGCAAGCCGCTACTTCCGGTGGACCGATTGTTATAAAAATCTTTTCAAATGTTAAGATCATAGGTACTCACGTATTAACGTGGAGCCCAACTTAATACGTAAGTACCGATTGGTTTCTACCAAGATATCTGTAGTCTACAGAGGAATTATATCTCGTTAGACTGTTGTGCCGCAAATGGAGAGGATATTGGCGAGCCTTCGGCTCGCTTAGTTTTTAATGTCAGTTGTCTCCGGGCGCTACCGCGCCCTTCGCCTCGCCCGAAACCAAACCTCCCCGTTGTCCGGTGATTGGGTTTGTAAATGTCGAGACAGGCCAATCAGTCGACAAGAAACAAAGGGGAACAGCACGCCACCATCTAGAATCATATTTAGCAGAATTTTTGTGGTTTAATTCTCTCAACAATCGAGACGCTTTTGATACCATTTTAGAAGGAATTGCTAAATATTGGCCACCAGAAATTAAAATGTGATTGTTTTTTCAATTGTTTTATATAACAAATCATTTAAATATTAATTAGTTTCTGTTAATGTTATGAAAAATTAAAACAATTTAAATGGTATTTGTTCCGTATTTATATTTTTAAGTTGGGCTCCCCGTTAATACGTACGTACCAGAATATGTATAAAACCACAAAAATAGAATTTCATGCTGATATGATGAATAGTTTTTGAGTTAGAGCGCATGCAAAATTTCTGTAGCACAGACATCATCGAGAAAACGGTCAAAACGTGTTCAGGGGACCTCAAACGTGTATTTCCGTTGAAATCTCGAATTCGATTTTTTTCATGAAAACAATACTTTCTCTATACTACGTATATGGAGAAAGTACTAAATGTGTGCGTACAAACCAGGAAGCGAGGGGATGCCCTTTTTTAATAACTTTTATATTTACCTCACACGATATAATATATATCATCATCATAGGTAGTCTGTCCGTTGAAAGGTCCGTGATTATTCATGGTTAAACTTGGTTCTCCGCATACTCCTATTTTCCGCAGTTTTCTGCAAGCATTTTTAAATGTTAGCATTTTTGTAATTTCAAATTATTCCCAGTCAATTTTGTACAAAATCATATAACTCTATCAAATTTCAACTTTGTAACTCATTTAGAAGTGTATTATAATTTCATTCGTCGCATAGAGCAATTATGTGGCAAAACAGTCGCTAAGATTTCGATTTTTTACGATATCGGATTTCTTCTTTCTGTTATAACTAAAAACCCATAATTCTGCCAAATTTCATGTTTGTATCTCATTAAGAATTACCGTATAATTTTCACACTGGTATAGGGCATAAATAGGGAAAAAACTCTCTTAATATTTGGATTTTTCGCAGTGTTTTATTTATCTTCGGTTGCAATGAAATTTTTATAATCATGCCAAATTTCAAGTCTCTAGGTCATATGGAGCTGCCTCATCATTTTTGTTCTCGTATGGAGCAATACTGGGGCAAAACAGCCCCAAAAATGGAGATTATTACAATACCGGATTTCCTTCAGTAGGCATAGTTTAACATTAAGGGATTAAAATATATGCCTCTGATTCCCATTAAAAGCTTACCCATATGAAAGCATTAAGCCTGTTACCTAGGAAGCCTATTGTTGGACCCAGAAAAATTACCACTTTTTTCCGATAAAAACTATAAATTTACGCAAATTCTACTCGGATTGGAATTCTGTCTTCAAAAATAAGAAACTACAATTCATATCCTATCAGTAAGTTTAAGTCTCGAGTTCGAATCTTGACGGGAAATAATTTTAAAATGCAAATGCAAAATAAAAACCCGTACACCGATTTACGTTTTCTTATGGGCCAAAAATGGGGTAAAAAGGGGCCAAAATAGCCCCTCAAAATTGGAATTTCGAAAGTTTTGGATTTTTTCCTTCGGTTGTGACCAAAAACCTATAATCCTACCGAATTTCATATTTCTAGCACATCTGGAAGTGCCTCATAAATTTGTATCCTCCTATATATACACACACACGCACACACGCGCGCCCACGCACACACACACAGAGCCAGATAGAGGGGGGCAGCAGGGCCATTTGGCCCAGAGGGCCCCCCAAAATTTATTCTCAATGTTTTTTATTCATATATTTGTATGGCTTTCGGAGTGGGGTGGGGCCCCACATTTGTAACTGGCCCAGGCCCCATCTCACCTCTCTCAGGCCCTGTGTATGTATATATGGAGGTTTGTATCACTTTTAGCAAGATTGATAGCAGCCCACGGGAACGGCGGAATACATACGATGGCGCTTCCGACGCGACAAATGAGATAGGGATTAATTATTTATTATTTTAATAACTCAGAATCAGTAATATATCCTATTAAAATTACAGTTACTTGTAATGTTTAGCTTTTCCTCTTTGCCTGGAATCTAGCGGATAATCGAAAAATCTGAGTTTGCTCGGATGGACGATAGATGGCGAGGCACGCACAGAGTAGTTCAACTATGAAAAACATTGCGGAAATGTTTGTTTATTACATCGTATGTCTCCACAAAGTAAACTACTAAGAAAATTGCCACATTTCACATCAGATTGTAATTAGGTAGATTTTTACAAAAAATATAACAAAATATTGTGTACATAATATTCTTTCACAGATTGTTTGAGTTTTACACTTTATGGATTTATGATCAATTTCGTTTGTTTCGGTTTCTTGTTATTTCCATTGTGTTGTTATCAATAACTTTTATTTTTACTTCACCCTTACTTATAGAAACCATGGAAGAATGTGAAATTTCATTGCTTGAGACTAAAAAGAAAAAATAAATTACTTAAAAAAAGGTTTTTTAAAAAATAAGTTATATTATGCACTAAAAAGGAAAAAAAATATTTATTTATTTATTGATCGTGAGTTCGGCTGGTAAGGAGGTACAAAATTACAACAATTTCAGTGGAATAAATTCCTTCTTGCTCAACAATGTTGATTTACTAAACGTTATTAAGAACTTTTGTAAAAGTTATATGGCGCAAGATAATAAAACCCGTAAATCAGCATTGTGAGCAAGAAGAAATTTATTCCACTGAAATTGTTGTAAATTTTTTTCCTCCTTACCAGACGAACTCACGATCAATAAATAAAAATTTATTTTTTCTTTTTTGGTGCATAATGTCATTTAAAAAACCTTTTTTTAAGTCATTTATTTATTTTGGAAATCCTGATGTGTTCTATTGTTGCAAAAGATGAGCCGATTCGATTCAGTCGTTTGGAAATTTTTTGAATAAATATCTGCGGCGAGCGTTTTGACATCTCGGAAGCTTAACTGCTGCGTCGTTTTCTGCAATTAATTCTTTTCTGCCTGTTGAAAATGTAAGGAATACTGGTTATATTAATGCATTTATGTAACTGAGGAAATATATTCGTTTGGATTAATAAGCTAGAAATGCGGAAATTGTCGTCGACATTTGAGATTGGAAGATTCCGATACAGTTTGATGACGCTAAACGCTGTGATAGGTTTTGAAATTGGATATCAGAAAAGACGTTACAGGTCTATGTTTCGGTGCGTGTTGAACACCGTTTTTTAGTCCTCAATATAACATCGAATTATATGAAAATAATATTGATGCAGTACAGGATATATGTATATTTATATATATATTATCCTGACGAATTTAGCCTTAAAGCGAGATGACAACAACTGTTTACCCACTTTCAGGCGTAAAATAAATTTATAATTCGTTATTAGTTAATATTTTGGCGTAGCATTATTAAGTTTTCTATGCTGAAAATAGACCAGGGATAAACATTTATAATTCAGGTAGACAAATGTCTACCGTTGACAGCAACAGTGCAATTTAGTATTCGGTTATGTGATAGGAAACTGCAAAAAATAATCTTTTATTTTACGGCGGCATACTTGCACAGTGTGTAATTCTTAGATTTACTCAAATTTTTAGAGATTGACAAGGAAAAAGAAATTAAAATGATTCAGTTTTCTGTAGAACCTCACTTTCAGAAACTCGCTTATCTACTATATATTTTAAAGCGTGTGTTTGTTCATGGAACTCCTCCTAAACGATAAAAGCTAGAATAACCAAATTTGGTACGATTCTTCCTTACATCCTAACTTAGTGAATAGTCAAGGTTTGGTCAACCGGGATTAATCACTGCTGCCACTATTAACATTTTTCCATAAGATAACACGTATGAATCCATTTCTTGACTTGCAAGGTATTCTTCCTTCAAGCATAAAAATACGTACATATGGACCGATTTTTTCGTTTTTACTTTATTCGACGAATAAAACACTATCTTATTCCTGCGAAGTTTACATGTTATACGGTCGAAGTTTTCAGAAATACGCTATTTTTTCGAAATTTTGTGCATTTTTCGTACTCTTTCCGGGCGTTGCCAAGGCGGCCGTCATACGTCAATACGCCACCGATCTTCATCTGATCCAGTAATTCACAAAATTTTCATCAGCACTCCACTATTGCTGAAAACAAGAAATATGCCAATCTTCCATACCGTACCATAATTATCATCTAGGCAGGTTTTAGGCACTACCATCCTTTCTCTTCATCTTCTCATAACCATCCCCTTTATTTTTAAATATCTAATTATTTCTTTTCTCTTCCTACCTCTTTGACTTTTCCCAGCAGCCTCCCTTCTATGAATTCAAAAAATGACGCGCCTCAAAATCTGACCCAACCATTCCTTCCGTCTTCTCCTTATTACTTTAATTAGGCTCCTTTCTTTTACTGTTTTAAACTTCCTCATTCTTTTTCCTTGCTGTGTACAAAAAAGAAATGCTTTGTTTATTTATTTATTTATTAGCAGAATTTCCCGTTGAATTTCAACGGATTTAGTGAAGCTACTACAGCACGACATACAAACTCTTTAAAATATATAATAGATACTTTTTAACTTACAATTAGCTTTTCTTAACAATTAATCATACTTGCTTGTAACAATCCGTTTCCGAACGTATTGCATTAAAATATAATGATAACTGTATTTCCTATCATATCACTTTCGCCAAATCCAGCTTCATTTCTTGTCTAATTATGCCTCGCTGAAATATTTACTTTTATGTCTTGTACGCAAGAAACCCGTGAAAAAGCAACGTACAGTTGTCCATGGTTAAACACTGACTCCGGTAAATGTACCAAAAGATACGTGAGCCTATTTACATTAATAAGCGTTATAATGTAAAATATAATGATTTTACTTAAAAAAAATGTAAGATTCCAGTATTCAATAGACGAAAGAAGGTTCAATTACTTTCATCAATAAACGCTTCCTGAATAATAATCAGTATCTATTTACGTTGCTATCCATAAACATCGATCGTTTCGTTGCTTAAACAATAGTGCGAAGCGAATGACGCTAAACTTTCGTCTATTTGTAAGCTTCATTGAAGCTAAGAATCGGAGGTAACCATGACGGCCGCCTTGGCAACGCCCGGAAAGAGTACGAAAAATGCACAAAATTTCGAAAAAATAGCGTATTTCTGAAAACTTCGACCGTATAACATGTAAACTTCGCAGGAATAAGATAGTGTTTTATTCGTCGAATAAAGTAAAAACGAAAAAATCGGTCCATATGTACGTATTTTTATGCTTGAAGGAAGAATACCTTGCAAGTCAAGAAATGGATTCATACGTGTTATCTTATGGAAAAATGTTAATATTGGCAGCACTGATTAATCCCGGTTGACCAAACCTTGACTATTCACTAAGTTAGGATGTAAGGAAAAATCGTACCAAATTTGGTTATTCTAGCTTTTATCGTTTAGGAGGAGTTCCATGAACAAACATACAAACCAACAAACACACGCTTCAAAATATATTATAGTAGATCGTGAATCGGTTTAAAAATAGGTGTAGTTTCGAGGATCAGATTGATAACATGCTAGTATACACGCAGACGTTTGTATTTTCGTTCGATAAAACTAACAATTTTGAGTTTTATTGCCACTTATACAGGTAAACCAACGAACCTTTGTAATTTTTTTCCGCACTCCGACATTAGCTACTAGTGTCATCCAAGAGCACTGCTGCATCTTTTCCATTGAGAGAAGGCGAGATAGATCGAGTGGGAGGCGATTTATTAAGATGTGGAGAATTTATTGCCTCTTACCGGCTCGGAAATATAAAAAAAGGAAGCCGTTTATTATTTCCTCTAATGTTTGTTTGGCGATTAAGACGCGTTTCGTTCGTCTCTCCGCGTGTGTAATGGGTGCCGTTGTTTTTGTTTACTTTCTTCTTCGACTCGGAAAAAGATGCTTCCGAGTGTTGCTCCTTTGAGAAGGCTCACCTATCCTCCGTTCCTTACGCGGCGTGGCGTATCTGCTTGCGAGAGAGAGAGACCGGCCTCATTAGCGTACGCAGCCTGGAGTCGGCCACTTTTTAAACGCAGCGGTCTCGGGTTCGAAGGAGGACCATGTATGGAAAATGAGCCAGCGTGTGTTAGCCACCGCGAAGACAGGACGCGAAGGTTGTTGCGATGTAATCGCGCGGGGGAAGTTGATGTAAAATCGATGCGGGGTGTGTGTTTCTTTTATTTTTTTTCCTTTTCGTTCCGAGCCTCGTGTGATTCGAAATCTGCGACGGCGCACGAGGCGTGAAGGCGAGAGAGGGAGGAAGGAGGATCCGGATGATGTGGTAATAGACGCGTCGTTTGCGTGCGTGTGACAGTAGTCGTCCGATATTTATTCATCGATACCGCTCCGATGGATGTAGGAGAAAAGAGAAAGCCGTGTCGTTGAGGAAGGGAGGACGATGGGGGAGAGAGATTCTTCCGTTATTTTTTTCGTCAAATTCGGAATGTTCTTCGAGCGTCACCTCACCAAGTTTCTTTCTCGTAGGTTGGTGATGGTTTGTTTTTTTTTTACATAGCGCGGCTGATTTGATTTTTTTTTTCGGCCGAGTTGCGTTAAATTAAAACTCGTTTGTGGCGTGATGATCGTGGGAAATCACGTTCTTGGATGGAAGTCGGTTGTTTTTCTTTACTGTCGGATGGAGGGTTTTTCCGTTCGTAAATTTTTTTGATCGGGAATTCAAGAAAAACTCAGTACTCAATTCTATGGGGGGAGGGGACCCGTCGAATTAATTTTCGACATTAAACCTCCGAATAATATAGCAAAACGGCGTAATATAATAATAAATCGAAGTGTTAATATTAAATTAATACGAATTTTCTTTAATAAAATTGGAGTAATATAATAAAACTCTTGAATGTTTTATTTGTTGCATGCGTTGAGTATCGAACTTAATGCCGTAAAAATAATCCGTACGGTGATTATCGACTTCGGTGGCATTCAAAAACCTATTTGAAGATCGAGGTAATTCTTGCGGTCGCTAAAAGTGTTAAACAAACTATATGCTTATTACAGCTCTACTGTCGTCGATTCGTTAAGGAATACCATCGATAACTTCTAGCTCACTCGACCTTTCCTTGCCAATCAATTAATTGGTTCCAGCCATAAAGAGAACTGGTCATTCGTTTGCAAACGGAAATAACGTGACGCATTTATATTCTGTAGGCGTGGAAAGAATCAAAAGGT